>OY757017.1:46176370-46802037 GCA_963580285.1 Lucinisca nassula
ACAAGAAATAATATCACAACCTACAAACGGCAATCGACAGTAGAAATAATATCACAGCCTACTGACGCGATCGACGGTAGAAATAATATCACAACCTACTAACGGCGATCGACAGTAGAACTAATATCACAACCTGATAACGGCGATCGACAGTAGAAATAATATTACAGCCTACTAATGGTGATGGACAGTAGAAATAATATCACAGCCTACTTACGGCGATCGACAGTAGAAATAATACCACAGCCTACTAACGGTGATCGACAGTAGAAATAATATCACAACCTACTAACGGCAATCGACAGCAGAAATAATATCACAACCTACTAACGGCGATCGACAGTAGGAATAATATCACAGCCTACTAAGGGTGATCGACAGTTGAAATAATATCACAGCCTACTGACGGCGATCGACAGTAGAAATAATACAAAAACCTACTAACGGCGATCGACCGTAGAAATAATATAACACAGCCTACTTACGGTGATCGACAGTAGAAATAATATCACAGCCTACTAACGGCGATCGGGAGTAGAAATAACATCACAGCCTACTGACGGCGATCGACAGTAGAAATACTATCACAACCTACTAACGACGATCGACAGTAGAAATAATATCGCAGCCTTCTAACTGCGAGCGACAGTAGAAATAATATCGCAGGATACTAACGGCGAGCGACAGTAGAAATAATATCGCAACCTAATAACGGCGAGCGACAGTAGAAATAATATCGCAGTCTACTGACGGCGACCGAAAGTAGAAATAATATCACAACCTACTTATGGTGATCGACAGTAGAAATAATATCACAGCCTACTAACGGCGATCGACAGTAGAAATAATATTACAACCTAATAATGGTGATCGTCAGTAGAAATAATATCGCAGCATACTAACGGCGAGCGACAGAAGAAATAATATCACAGCCTACTAACGGCGAGCGACAGTAGAAATAATATCGCAGTCTACTGACGGCGAGCGACAGTAGAAATAATATCACAACCTACTAATGGTGACCGAGAGTAGAAATAATATCACAGACTACTTACGGCGATCGACAGAAGAAATAATATTACAACCTACGAATGGTGATCGACAGTAGAAATAATATCACAGCCTACTGACGGCGATCGACAGTAGGAATAATATCACAACCTACTAATGGTGATCGACAGTAGAAATAATATCACAACCTACTGACGGCGATCGACAGTAGAAATAATATCACAGCCTACTGACGGCGATCGACAGTAGAAATAATATCACAACCTACTAACGGCGATCGACAGTAGAAATAATATCACAGCCTACTAACGGCGATCGACAGTAGAAATAATATCACAACCTAATAATGGTGATCGACAGTAGAAATAATACCACAGCCTACTAACGGTGATCGACAGTAGAAATAATATCACAACCTACTAACGGCAATCGACAGCAGAAATAATATCACAACCTACTAACGGCGATCGACAGTAGAAATAATATCACAGCCTACTAACGGCGATCGACAGTAGAAATAATATCACAACCTACTAACGGCGATCGACAGTAGAAATAATATCATAACCTACTAACGGCGATCGACAGTAGAAGTAATATCGCAGCCTACTGACGGCGATCGACAGTAGAAATAATATCACAACCTACTAATGGTGATCGACAGTAGAAATAATATCACAGCCTACTAACGGCGATCGACAGTAGAAATAATATTACAACCTAATAATGGTGATCGTCAGTAGAAATAATATCGCAGCATACTAACGGCGAGCGACAGAAGAAATAATATCACAGCCTACTAACGGCGAGCGACAGTAGAAATAATATCGCAGTCTACTTACGGCAAGCGACAGTAGAAATAATATCACAACCTACTAATGGTGACCGAGAGTAGAAATAATATCACAGACTACTTACGGCGATCGACAGAAGAAATAATATTACAACCTACGAATGGTGATCGACAGTAGAAATAATATCACAGCCTACTGACGGCGATCGACAGTAGGAATAATATTACAACCTACTAATGGTGATCGACAGTAGAAATAATATCACAACCTACTGACGGCGATCGACAGTAGAAATAATATCACAGCCTACTGACGGCGATCGACAGTAGAAATAATATCACAACCTACTAACGGCGATCGACAGTAGAAATAATATCACAGCCTACTTACGGCGATCGACAGTAGAAATAATATCACAGCCTACTTACGGCGATCGACAGTAGAAATAATATCACAACCTAATAATGGAGATCGACAGTAGAAATAATACCACAGCCTACTAACGGTGATCGACAGCAGAAATAATATCACAACCTACTAACGCAATCGACAGCAGAAATAATATCACAACCTACTAACGGCGATCGACAGTAGAAGTAATATCGCAGCCTACTGACGGCGATCGACAGTAGAAATAATATCACAACCTACTAACGCCAAGCGACAGCAGAAATAATATCACAGCCTTAGACACCATTGAGATCCCCATCCCATAATCACATATATTCTTGTTCCTTATCATTAGTCATATTCAGTCACACCTACTTGGCGGTCTACAGGAGCCATTGCTTTCCCCTTCACTCCATAAAAGGGCGTCATATCTCAGAAACCATTCAGATCCCCGCCCCTGAACAATGTA
Source organism: Lucinisca nassula (assembly GCA_963580285.1). Classification (NCBI taxonomy): domain Eukaryota; kingdom Metazoa; phylum Mollusca; class Bivalvia; order Lucinida; family Lucinidae; genus Lucinisca; species Lucinisca nassula. Next base: position 46,179,035 of record OY757017.1, read on the forward strand.
AAATCTTGGTCTTAATGATAATACACATTCAGTGACAACAATCTTGGGCTTCCCTGGGGTCCATCCGGGCCAGGCCCCAACCCCTCCACAGCTTAAAGGGCCTTATATCTGAGGGACTGTACAGATACCCATCCCTAAACTACATATACTGTTCACAAAAAGTAGGGGATATTCGGGTTCCTTTGAGCCCATCACACTAAACATTAGGAATAATCAAATATCGGGTATACCGTGTCAACTGACTATCATGTGTGTATATTCTATCATTGAGTAGTAAGATATTTATGCTCGAGTGGCGTAGCACGGAGGCATAATTGTACATGGGGTAGTACGTAAATTTTAACATTAGTGACAAACTGGTTTATTGATGCGAGATTTCGATAAAACTTTCTGTATCGACTGTTAAAGTGTTGAATGAAACGATTTCATAAACAAATTCGTTATTAGAACCATAAATTTTGTATGATGATACATACATGTATTTGTCCAAAGGTTTGATTGGCAACACCCCTGTCTATACCTATGTGTATCACAGCTGGAAAATTCTTCTCGTCCCCTTGCCATGACGAGTAAATATTTTGCAGTACAAGTAAACATTTGTTCTAGTCCCAATGAAATTTACCAAAATCTACATGCTTTTGGTCATCCAGATCAAGTAAAATTTTGAAGAATTTTCCAGCCCTGTGTATGATCTAAGGACACTTATCCAGGTGAACCACTGTATGCTCAGTATGCTGTCTGATGACAGCTCTGTTGCTGCAATGTGAGGAGGGCCCCTGGGCGTCAGTGGAGAAATAGCTTAGGCTGCATAGTGCTTCCACACAGAAATGGAACCAACTGAATATGAGAACTGGTAAAAAAAGTTTAAAAAGTCTAAGCTGGCCTATAGACAAAGTGGTGCTAGTCAGACCATTCCGGCACTCCAGCAGTTTCTTTGGGCAGATAAGGCACTGAGACGCCATTTCATCTCGTTGTCGGGTAACAGTCCCAAACATTGGAAGCATCACCCCAAAATGAGCTAAATAGTGTTGATGGTGATGTTAAGCCTCAACACAAACAAACAAATCCCCATGATCATTAGGACTTACAATACTTGATGTTAAAATTTTAAATTCCAAATTTTAAAAACTTTTTCTGGACAAAGCCTCTGGGACTCCTGTTTACAAAATCCTAGCTATAGCCTTGCAACAGACTAATAGGATTCTTATTCAGAAAGAAAATGTATCAGAGAAATAAAAACATGTACATGTATTCTTGGTGATGCTGTGTATTCTCACTACCTTTACAAATGACTTTGTAAGAACAATTCACCACAGCATCTGACTAAAACACCTTGCATAACTTGTTCATTAATATATATTAAATAAAAGTAAACACATCAAATATTGGAATATCAGTGTGGTAAATACTCACTTTCATCGATCTAGTTAGCTGGCTGTGATGTAAACTCCATTTAAACACACGTTTTGCTATATCAAAATGGGGTTCAAGGGGGTCAAAATTATCTAGGCGTGATTCGTGATGAATAATTATATAATGACGACAACAACAACAACAATTATTATTATTATTAAAATAATTATTATAACACTCATCGTTGCAATAAATAAAATCACCACATACTAACGTCACCGAGATGAAGAATAAGGGGTGAGTGAGTTTGAGTTTTACGTCTCACCAACAGCTAAGGTTATACGGAGAGGGGACTTCAATTTAAAGACTCATCCGAAAGTCTGGACCCGGGATCGGTCCTGCGACCCCTGGTTTAAAAGGCGAGTAGCATAACCACTAAACCACTGAGGCTTCTAATATCACAGACTTCTAAAGGCACCGAGAGGAGAAATAATATCACAGGCTTCTAACGGTACCGAGTGGAGAAAAAATATCACAGGCTTCAAAAGTCTCCCTGTCCTACATCATAGTGTAGTTTATATTTTCTTGTCCTTTGGGATCATTGATTCCATTGTGGAATTTTGAAAATATTTTGAGGGTCACTGATGAGGCCTAATTGGCAGAAACTAGCTAGTCTGACCCAGAAAACATGTACACTCCATATTTTTCAGTTTTGTGGTGTATTTCTTGCTTCAAAAGGATAACCCCTTTATAGAACATATTTAACGTCACTACAGCTGATGTGTGGAAATGTGTGGCGGCCGTAAAAAGTCTCCCTGCCCTACATCATAATGTAGTTTATATTTTCTTGTCCTTTGGGATCATTGATTTCATTGTGGAATTTTGAAAATATTTTGAGGGTCACTGCTGAGGCCTAATTGGCCGAAACTAGCTAGTCTGGCCCAGAAAACATGTACACTCCATATTTTCCAGTTTTGTGGTGTATTCCTTGCTTCCAAAGGATAACCCCTTTATCGAACATTTCTAACGGTACCGAGTGGAGAAATAATATCACAGACTTCTAAAGGCACCGAGAGAAGAAATAATATCACAGGCTTCTAACGGTACCGAGTGGAGAAATAATATCATAGGCTTCTAAAGGCACCGAGTGGAGAAGAGTGAGTGAGTGAGTGTTTGAGCTTTACGTCTAACCAACAGCTAAGATCATACGGAGACGGGACCTCGTTTTAAAGACTCATCCGAAAGTCTGGAGAAGCCCGGGATCGATCCTGCAACCTATGGTTTACAAGGCGAGTAGCATAACCACTACGCCACGGAGGCTTCTAACCGAGTGGAGAAATAATATCACAGGCTTCTAACGTTACCGAGTGCAGAAATATTATCACAGACTTCTAAAGGCACCGAGAGGAGAAATAATATCACAAACTTCTAAAGGCACCGAATAGAGAAATAATATCACAGACTTCTAACGTCACCGAGAGGAGAAATAATATCACAGACTTCTAACGGCACAGAGTGGAGAAATAATATCACAGGATTGCAACGTCACCGAGAGGGCAAATATTAACATAGACTTCAAACGGCACCGAGAGGTGAAATAATATCACACAGACTTCTAAAGGCACCGAGTGGAGAATAATATCACAGACTTCTAACGGTACCGAGTGGAGAAATATTGTCACAGGCTTCTAACGTCACCGACAGGAGAAATAACATCACAGACTTCTAACGGCACCGAGAGGAGAAATAATACCACGGACTTCTAACGGTACCGAGCGGAGAAATAATAACACAGACTTCTAAAGGCACCGGGTGGAGAAATAATACCACGGACTTCTAACGGTACCGAGCGGAGAAATAATAACACAGACTTCTAAAGGCACCGGGTGGAGAAATAATATCACAGGCTTCTAACGGTACTGAGCGGAGAAATAATAACACAGACTTCTAAAGGCACCGGGTGGAGAAATAATATCACAGGCTTCTAACGGTACTGAGCGGAGAAATAATAACACAGACTTCTAAAGGCACCGGGTGGAGAAATAATATCACAGACTTCTAACAGCACCGAGAGGAGAGACAATATCACAGGCTTCTAAGGCGCCGAGAGGAGAAATAATATCGCAGATTTCTAACGGCACCGAGAGGAGAACTATTATAGCAGACCTCTAACGGCAGCGAGATGAGAAATATTATCACTGACTTCTAGCGGTGCCGAGAGGAGAAGAACTATCATAGACTTCTAACGGCACCGATAGGAGAAATAATATCACAGACAAGACAAGAAATAGTATCACAGGCTTCTAACGGCACCAAGAGGAGAAATGTATCACAGACTTCTAACGGTGCCGAGAGAAATAATATCAAAGATTTCTAGCGGCATCGAGAGCCGAAATAATATCAAGACTTCTAACGGCGCCGGGGGGAGAAATAATATCACAGACCCGTAACGGCGCCTAGAGGAGAAATAATATTGCAGGCTTCTAACGGCACCGAGAGGAAACTTAATATCACAAGACTTCTAACGGCGGCGAGAGGAGAAATAATATCACAGACTTCTAACGGCACCGAGAGGAGAATAATATCACAGACTTCTAACGGCGCCGAGAGGAGAAATAATATCACAGACTTCTAACGTCAACAAGAGGAGAAATAATATCACAGACTTCTAACGGCGCCGAAAGGCGAAATAATATCACAGATTTTTAACGACAACGAGAGGAGAAATAATATCACAAACATCTAATGACAACAAGAGGAGAAAAATATCAAAGATTTCTAACGGAAACGAGAGGAAAAATAATATCAAAGATTTCTAACGGCGCCGAGATGCAAAATAATATCACAGACTACTTACGGCGATGAGAGGAGAAATAATATCAAAGATTTCTAACGGCAATGAGAGGAGATATAATATCAAAGATTTCTAACGGCGCCGAGAAGCGAAATAATATCACAGACATCTTACGGAACTTAGAGGAGAAATAATATCACAGACTTCTTACGGAACTGAGAGGAGAAATAATATCACAGACTTCTAACGTCACCGAGAGAAGAAATAATATCACAGACTTCTAACGTCACCGAGAGAAGAAATAATATCACAGACTTCTAACGGCACTGAGAGGAGAAATAATATCACAGACTTCTTACGCCGCCGAGAGGAGAAATAATATCACAGACTTCTAACGGCACTGAGGCCAGAGATAATATCACAGTTTACTAACGGCACCGAGAGGAGAAACAATATCGCAGATTTCTAACGGCACTGAGGGGAGATATATATCACAGTTTACTCACGGCACCGAGAGGAGAAATGATATCGCAGACTTCTAACGGCACTGAGGCCAGAGATAATATCACAGTTTACTAACGGCACCGAGAGGAGAAACAATATCACAGATTTCTAACGGCACTGAGGGGAGAAATAATATCACAGACTTCTTACGCCGCCGAGAGGAGAAATAATATCACAGACTTCTAACGGCACTGAGGCCAGAGATAATATCACAGTTTACTAACGGCACCGAGAGGAGAAACAATATCGCAGATTTCTAACGGCACTGAGGGGAGATATATATCACAGTTTACTCACGGCACCGAGAGGAGAAATAACATCACAGTTTACTTACGGCACAGAGAGGAGAAATAATATTGCAGACTTATAGCGGCACCGAGAGGAGAAATAATATCACAGACTTAAAACGTCGCCGAGAGGAGAAATAATATCACACGTTACTTCAGCCTACAAACGCCGTCGAGCTCCAGCATATTGCCACATATTAATGACTAGTTTAAACTGGCCCGGTTTTAAATAATAATAATAATATTATCATTTATTTTCATTATTAACTTTTTGTTCTGTTTAATTTCAGGTTTAAAGACCCCGTCAAAACAATTAAGATCATTTTGAGATGTTGCTTCGAGTTTTGTGGGACTTTATGTCGCACAGGTGTGTTAACGTTATGCAATGAAACAAATAGGATTTGACTCGCACCAGTTTGCCTGACCAGGCCTTACAAGTAGTTATGTGCAGCCTACTTCGGTTCTGCGTAGAAGCAACACCAGCCCAGGTCTTTTCTTCAAGGCCGATTGGCGGGGGCCATAGTCAAATTATTTTTATTATTATTGCTTATCTTAAAAAAACAACAACAGAAGATCAGAGAGTTATGTGGAGCGTCTTTCTAATTTCTCATTGTTTTATGGGTATGTGTAATCCTCGTTAAGGTCTAAGCCTGTCCTGGCAATGGTATGAGTCGGACCGGCAATGCATATGGTTTCTTCTGGCGACAGGGCTTAAGATGACATATTATATAACAACATCTCCATAATGATTAAATAATGTTCACGGAGACTTTAAACCTCAAACAATACTAAAGAGAACTTCTAATCGCCGAGCTCATACTCAAACGCACCAAATGAATATATACTTGTATACTATATGTTTTCAAGGAGACAAAAGGAGAAACAAATACAATATTATTCTAAGAAGGAACGGATGCCAAAGGAGGAACAAAAAGCTTACCATCGGAACATTGCAATATTCCAAAAGCTAGCAATCCAGACAGAAAAGTAATGAAAATCTCCATCTTTAATTTCTTTTACATTTTAAAAACACATTAACCACTGAACTAAATAAAATACTAGTGTGTAAGGAACAGCGATTTCAGTCACGTGGTATATAGGTATAACTACACCTTGTACGAAGTTTTAATTTGTTGCTCGCCTGAGCAGAAAGTATGTATATTGATAATTACAAGCCTGGTGATTCAGCTTTAAAGAAAATATGTTTTTGTTGTAGATTTTCGACCAGCAGATACTCAACGTTAAAATTACGTCAATAAAGTAAGTTAGACAACAAGACGTGATCTGTTAATCTACTATGTCTGGTGAGGGTCTTTTGAAGAGCCTTTCCAAACTGTGATCGCTGTGACTAGATAGTGGAGATGCACAGGCTTATCTTATTCTTTTTTGGTAGCACGTACAGTGGCGCGCGATTGTGTTGAATCCTAGCAGGCACAAGTCGTTAGGGCAACGACAGACATGTCGCTAGAGCAACGTAAAATCAACGTCAGTGCTAAGCGACATAGATGTTACATTACATAAAGGTGATGACGTTGTACTGACATTGACGTCACATTGTAGTTATAACATGACGTCGATCCGACGTGATATTAACGCCATGTGTCTCCGGCATTTAATACTAGTCGACAAGACACATGTCGGATATCGTTTTCTTTATACACTGCTCAAAACAATTAAAGGAGCATGCACATATTTCTTAATATGACCGACTCAGTATAAGAAGATAGATATAGATGTTTTTTTTTTGGTTTGGGTTTTACGGCCCTTTCAAGATTATTTCACTCATATCGAGCCGATCGTTAATCAGAGGTGGGCGAAAACCGGAGTACCCGGAGAAAAACCACCTGACCTTCCGTTGCAGAACTTGGCGTCTCACACGTGGCCCGAGCGAGGCTCGAACCTACGGCGGTTAGAGACCTAATGGCTAAGAGTCAGCGCTCTTATCCACTAGGCCACGGAGGCCCGTGTATAGATGTTAGATAATGATGAGGAAACAACGATTCAAAAAGATGAATAACTATGGCAAACATTGGTAACCAGTTCATAAATCACGGCCTGTAACCTGTTAAGGAAGATTGAGAAATCGCCATCTTTACGCCAGATTATTTCAAATGTCATAGACATGCGCAAATCGGGCCGGCCTCGTTGGCTCAGTCGGATGCGCGTCTGACTGGTGATCAGGAGGACGCGGGTTCGACTCCCGCCGGGGTCGGCAACATTCTTTCGTGGAGATTGATCATGAAATCTTTTCTGCGGTCATTCTCTCCCTTCCGCTGATTCAAAAAGGGCAGTTGTCAGTTTCTGGCGAAAGAATGTGCACTGTACTGCTTAACCGCTTACGTACAAGCCTGCCCAGGAAAGTGTGGATAGGTAAACTGACCGGCTCAAAAATGACCTAAATAGTGTTGACTGGGCCGTTAAACTCCAATACAAACAAACAAACATGCGCAAATCAGTCACTTTTTTCCTGTCAGTATTTGTTTGTTTGATTTGAGGTTTAACGTCCCCGTCAACACTGTAAAGGTCATTTTGGAGACATTGCTTCCAATTCTGTAGGACTTTTACCCGACATTGAGATGAAATGACATCCCAAGCCCTGTCGCCCAATGAAACCAATATGGTTTATAAGCTTGGACGGTCCGACACTCACACCGCTTTGCCTGGGCAGGCTCAGATCCTCTAAGCGGTTTACAGTACTCGTGTGCGGGTCAGATTCAGCTCTACGTGGAAGCATCATCCAGCCCATATATTTCTTCAAGCCCCGATGGGCGGGGGCCGAGTTTCCTGACAGTAATGTGTATGACCACGTCGAGCAGCACAACACTCCTGGCATCGCCGAGGCATGCTTCGAACCAAATTTTGAACAGTTTGTAAAGCTAATGATTCCCACTCATATCTAAGGATATTTGTGAGTTCTTGAATAGTCATTGGTGGATGATCGCCCTGTGAGATACGTCTGTAAAGAATGTCCCCCACATGTTCTATTGGGTTTGAGTCAGGAGAACGTGCCGGTCGGTCCATTACTTCAATAGTCTCACGATTAAGGTAATCCATGCACACTCTAGCAGTATGGAGGGGGCGCATTATCCTGCATCAGAATGAAATTCTCACCCCAGCGAAAAGCCTCAGCACAATAGGATCTAGAATTTCATCTTGATACCGTAATGCAGTCCATGTACCTCCGTTTATCACGTACAAGTCCGTTCGGCCTTCATAAGAAATTCAACCCCATACCATCACTGACATAACTCCATATATTTCTTTTCCCACAATGTTGCAGTCCTCGTATCGTTCTCCGGGTCGTTTCCAGACTCGAACACGTCGATCACATGCTGCTTTCACCGTGAACAGAACTGTACGCCAGTCTTGCAATCGCCAGTTCTGTTTTTCTTGGGCAAACTCATGTCGCCGTGCACGATGTTGCCTGGTGAGAATAGGCCCTCTTGCCGGACGTCTTGCCTCAGATTACCTTCATGTAACCTGTTACGTACTGTTTGATCGGATATCCTTTGACCAATTGCATGATGGAAATCGATTTGTAGCCTTCTGGCCGTGTACTGCCGCTTTCGTAGCGCTAGATTTCGAAGATATAGATCCTCCCTTTGTGACGCCATGCGGTTCGGCCTTGCCCATCTCGTCTAGTAAACTCGCCAGTCTCCTGGTAGCGTCTCCATAGCCTGGCAACAACACTTCTCGATACATCAAAGCGTTCAGCAACGATCCTTTGGGTGTACCCACTTTCAATTGGGTACTCCGGTTTTCGCCCAACTCTGATTAATGATGGGCTCGATATGAGTAAAATAATCTTGCAAGGGCCGTAAAACCAACCCCCCCCCCCCCCAAAAAAAAAGTACCCACTTTCAAGCAAAGCGACAGCTTGAGCGACCTCAACTTCTTCCAACACCATAAGAAGTCCCTATGAAGCCCAAAAATAGCGCATAACCGAAGGATTGACATGTTTCTGACCCAAATTCAAATTTTGAACATATCGCCCCATACCGAATTTCAGCCGTTTTATAGGGGCATCCATGCTGTAGCTCCCATTCTTGCTTTGCACGTGAACCTTGCTTCTTGACGTTTGCATGAACGTCGTTAAGAGATGTCACTTTAAAATAGTGCCTTTCCTTGAGTTTGAAAATTGCCAAGCAAACTTAGTTTGCTCCTTTAGTTGTTTTGAGCAGTGTATAATGTTAAACTTGTTAGGTTATATCTCTGGTATGGCCAATCTTTTTGACCGACCTCGACTGGAATTAAACTGGGTTCATTTATAATTACCAATGACATGTGCACTTGCATTATCAGAGGAACACCTATGGTTGACAACGCTAAATGGGTAAAGCAGCTTTTTGTTAATTAAAACGAACGAGACCGGCTTAGAACGAGACCACACTGAGACTAAAATACAGTATTTTTAGCTCACCTGTCGTGAACTGTTGGGATTACTTCTTGTCCGTCGTCCGTCGTGCGTCCGTCCGTGTGTGCGTAAAAGATTTCTTCAAACGACATCTCCTCCTGAACCAATAAGCGCATTTTGACCAAACTTCACAGGAATGGTTTTTAGGTGGACCCTTTCAGAGTTGTTCAAATGGTTTCGGTCCGTTGCATATCTAGGTCATAGGGACCAAAATAGTTTTAAAAAATCTTCTTCTCTGAAGCCGCAAGACCAAGGTCTTTGATATTTGGTATGAAGTTTCATCTAGTTGACTTCTACCAAGATTGTTTAAATTACAACCATGGGGCTAAAAATGCCCCCGCACTGCGGCCTACCAGTTTTACATAGACTTATATAGGAAAACAACCCTTTAAACATCTTCTTGTCTGATACCGGAAGGCCCAGGTGTTTGATGTTTGGTATGAAATTGTATCTCTTAGACCTCGACCAAGGTTGCTCAAATTATAGCCTTTGGGGCCAAAAACAAGAGGCCCATGGGCCACTAGGCTCACCAGAGCTCAGGTGGGCACTGCCCAATGACAGCCATGTATTTTAACATGATATGATTTTAATCTACCAATTATAAAGTCTCCCAAATGAACCCCTATATCCAAATGAGCATCCATCTGGACCCAGTATCTAAAACATTAGGCCTTTTATTAAGTAGAGGGTGTAGGGCAGGGACCCAATGGAGCTCTGACTGGAATCACTAAATGCGTCTTATCATAAGGAATAAGAATATATATGGTGTAGCAGTGGGGATCTGTATACCGGAGTTATAAGGCTTCTTAAGCGGTGGAGGTGTTTCCAAGATATTGGGTCTTTAATGAAATGAAGGGGTGGGGCACGACTCCGGCACATCCTGGGGGACCCCCAGGTTAGTGTCAATGAATGCGTCATATCATAAGAAACAAGAATATATAAGGTTTTGGGGCGGGGATCTGAATGGTTTCTGAGATAGTTGGCCTTTTGTAAAGTGGAGGGTTGGGGCAAGGCCCCGGCGCACCCAGGAAGACCCCCAAATTGGTGTCAATGAATGAGTCTCTTCATAAGGAACAAGAATATATAGGGTTTAGGGGTGGGGATCTGTAAGGTTTCCAAGATATTGGGCCTTTTAAGAAATGGAGGGGGTGGGGCATGACCCCGGCACAACTCGGGGGACCCCCAGGTTGGTGTCACTGAATGCGTCTTATCATAAGGAACAAGAATATATATGGTTTCGGGGTGGGGATATAAGTGGTTTCTGAGATATATGACCTTTTGTGAAGAAGAAGGGGTGGGGCAAGGCAAAGGCGCACCCCGGGAGACCCCCAAGTTGGTGTCAGTGAATGTATATTTTCATAAGGAACAAGAATATATATGGTTTAGGAGTGGGGATCTGTAAGGTTTCCAAGATATTGGGCCTTTTATGGAATGGAGGGGGTGGGGCATGACTCCAGCATGTATCGGGGGACCCCCAGGTTGGTGTCACTGAATGCATCTTATCACAAGGAACAAGAATATATATGGTTTTGGGGTGGGGATCTGGATGGTTTCTGCGTTTTATGGCCTTTTATTAAGTGGATGGGGCGGGGCATGGCCCCGGCTTAACCTGGGGGACCCCCATGTTGGCATTAAAGCATATGGCTGAGAGACATTTACTCAAGGAACAGTTCTATAAAAGTTTTGTCAAAATATCTGCAATAACTTGGCAGCAAATGCCATTTTTCAATTTTCCCCATTATAAGTCTATGGAAAATCTAAGTTGCCATAGCAACCAAACTAAAGAGCCAAATTTTATAAAAAAAAAAAAAAAAAAAAACACTAAACTTGTAAAGGCAAATATGGTGAATATTTCCAAAAACTCTCAGCCTTATAGAGCATTCGGTTTCTGAGGAGATGATTTTTGAAGTATTTTTTTTTTCTATTTTTTTTTATTTTGGTTTCCATGGCAACCAATAGAAATGAGCAGTAGTCCTAAAATCATACGGCAGATAGTAGATTGCCTAAGGAACATTTCTATGTAAGTTTTGTCAAAATATCTGCAGAGGCTTGGCAGTAAATGCCATTTTTCAATTTTCCCCATCATAAGTCTATGGAAACTACAAGTTGCCATAGCAACCAAACTAATGAGCCAATTTAGGTAAAAAACACAAACTTTCAATCCCCCATCCCAAGGATGCTACAGATAAAATTTGAGCCCAATCGGCCCAGTGGCTTCAGAGGAGATGTCCTTTGAAAATGTTGACGTCATAGGACAGACGACGACGATGACGACGACGCCGACGACGACGACGGCGACGGACAACTGCCTATCCTATAAGCTCCCCCGGAGCCTTCGGCTCTGGTGAGCTAAAAACACAAAACCTGTAGAGGCAGATATGGTGAATATTTTCATAAAGTCTCGGCCTCCTAGAGCATATGGTTTCTGAGGAGATGATTTTTTTTTCTATTTTTTGCATTTTGGTTTCCATGGCAACCAATAAAAATGAACAGAAGGCCTAAATCAAACGGCAGATAGTAGATTGCCTATGGAACATTTCTATGCAAGTTTTGTCAAAATATCTGCAGAGGCTTGACAGTAAATACCATTTTTCAATTTTCCCCATTATAAGTCTATGGAAACTACAAGTTGCCATAGCAACCAAACGTATTAGCCGATTTTCATAAAAAAACACAAACTTTCAATCCCCCAGCCCAAGGATGCTACAGATAAAATTTGGGCCCAATCGGCCCAGTGGCTTCAGAGGAGATGTCGTTTGAAAGTGTTGACGCCAGACGACGACATACGACAGACGACGACAGACAGACGACGACAGACAGATGACGACGACGGACAACTGCCTATCCTATATGCTCCCCCGGAGCCTTCGGCTCTGGTGAGCTAACAAAAAAACCCCACCCCCGCCGGGGCCCACCAGTTTAGGGAAAACCTTGAAAAATCTTCTCGTCTGAAACCAGAAGGCCCAGGTCTTTGATATTTAATATGAAACTTCATCTAGTGGACCTCTGCCAAGAATGTTCAATTTAAAACCCTGGGGCCAAAAATGCCGCCGCCCTGGGGCCCACTGGTTTTGCATGGAATTATACAGGATAAGAACTTTTCAAATCTTCTTGTCTAAAACCAGAAAGCCCACTGGTTTCACATAGACTTATATAGGGAAACCCTTTAAAAATCTCGTTTGAAACCAGAAGGCAGCGGTCTTTGATGTTTGCTATGAATCTTCATCTAGTGTACCTCTACCAAGTTTGTTCAAATTATAGGCCTGTGGCCAAAAATACCCCCGCGCCAGAGCTCACTTGTTTCACATAGAATTATACAGGAAAACCTTTAATAATCTTCTCAACGGAAACCAGAAGGCTCTGGTCATTGATAGTTGGTATGAAGGCTCATCTAATGGACCTCTACCAAGCTTGTTCAAATTATACCCTGGGGCGAAAACTTGCCCCACCCCGGGGCCCACTGGTTTTACATAGGACCTGGTTTTACAAAGACCCATTAAAAATCTTCTCATCTGAAACCAGAAGGCCCCAGTCTTTGACGTTTGGTATGAAGCGTCATCTAGCGAGCCTCTGCCAAGATTGTTCAAATTATAACGCTGGGGTCAAATATGGCCTCGACCCGGGGCCCACTGTTTTTACTTATATATGGACAACCTTTAAAAAGTCTTCTTGTCTGAAACCAGGCCCAGGTCTTTGATATTTGGTATGATGCTTAATCTGGTGGACCGCTACTACGATTGTTCAAATTATAGCCCTGGGGCCAAAGGTAGACATGATATACATGTATATGGAAAACCTTTAAAAAATCTTCTTTTCTGAAACCGCAAGGCCTATGTCTTTGATATTTGGTATGAAGCTTCATCTAGCGGACTTCTACCAATATTATTCAAACCATAGCCATGGGGCTAAAATGCCCCCCCCCCCCCCCCCACACACACGCACTGGGGCCTACTAGTAATACATAGATTTATATAGGAAAATCCTTTAAAAACCTTCTTGTTCAAAACCAGAAATCATGTTTGATGTTTCGTATGAAGTTGTATCTATTAGAACTCTACCAAGGCTGCTTAAATTATAGCCCTGGGGCCCAAAAGCCCCGGCGCCGGGACCCACCAGTTTGGGAAACTCTTTAAAAATCTTCTGATCTAAAACCGGAAGGCCCAGGTCTTTGATATTTGGTACGAAGCTTCATCTAGTGGACCTTTGTCCAATTTATAACCGCTAGGCCAAAAATGCCCCGCCCCGGGGCCCACTGATTTTACATGGAATTATATAGTGAAACCTTTAAAAATCTTCTTGTCTAAAACCAGAAGGCCGAGGTGTTTGATATTTGCTTAGGGAGCTTTATCTAGTGGACCTCTACGAAAATAGTTCAATTTATAACCCCTGGGCCAAAAAAATGCCCCCCGCCCCGGGGCTCACTGATTTTACATGGAATTATATAGGGAAACCTTTAAAAATCTTCTTGTCTAAAACCAGAACGCCAATGTGTTTGACATTTGGTATGAAACCTCATCTAGTGGACCTTCACCAAATTTGTTCATATTATGACCGCTAGGCCAAGAATGCCCCGCCCCGGGGCCCACTGATTTTACATGGAATTATATAGCGAAACCTTTAAAAATCTTCTTGTCTAAAACCAGAAGGGCGAGCTGTTTGATATTTGGTATGAAGCTTTATCTAGTGGACCTCTACGAAAATAGTTCAATTTATAACCCCTGGGCCAAAAATGCCACCGCCCCGGGGCCCACTGATTTTACATGGAATTATTTAGGGAAACCTTTAAAAATCTTCTTGTCTAAAACCAGAACGCCAATGTGTTTGATATTTGGTATGAAACCTCATCTAGTGGACCTCCACCAAAGGAGCAGTCTCTATAAGGCTATTTTCATGGCCACAACCGATTTCCTTTAAACTTTGTAGCTTCAAATTGGTACATATTGGCTGTCTAATGGTGAATTTTTAGACTCTTTGGTCCACTGGTTTTGGCTGTATACACTATTAAATAGGGTGGGGTAATGTCACCCCATCAAGGGTATACCAACAAAAATGCTATTATTTTTGTTCAAAGTGCATGACTGGAGGCGATGTTTGCCGTATGCTTACTACACTTTTAGGCATAACAGCCGGTGATAACAGTCTTATAAATATAAAACAAGAGAAGAGTTTATACGCGCTTGTAAGTTGTACCCAAATATCAGTAATTTTTATTCCCCAACTTTACGAAAAACCACAACACCTTTACAGTTTTCAACTTATTTCAAAGATCTTTCATAAATATAATGTTGATGTAATAGTCATTCTAGGTATATGTCAGAATTATTGTTAGTGCATAAAACTGAAAGAGTTACCTGCCCCTGAAATTGGATTTACCCATTTTTTTAAACCAGAGTGCATTTATCCGTTTGTAGTACTCACAACTTCATTTGGAAGTGAATAAACCGATTCCATGCAAATATAATTAAATAGATGTGGACAAAGAAGTCATTTGATTTAATAGTGCATGCTAGCAAGCACATGAGCACAACATCCCACGGTACGAGCACCACTTCTTCACCAACAGTACCATCCAGTGATTGAGTTCAGTCCTTGTGGTCTAAACGCATTGCAAAACGAGCAAACAATTCTTACATAGTCGCCAACATATGGTATTTTACTATTGGATATTTTGTTGCTAAGGCCTTCCACTTTGTAATTCTCCCTTTAGCTGATTCGACAACCTATCTCACTTTGTACCTAGCCTTGAATCATTCGCCTCTTCAGTCGTATATTGCTTCTGAGATTTAGTTAGGAAGTGAAGCATATGAGAATTGATTTCATAACCCTTTAGTATTTCTCTAACATCCCTGAATCATACACCAACTTTTGCAAATGTCCTATTTGGGGATTCAAATTCTGATGTTGCAATCGCAGTGGCTGATGGAACGTACATATATATTGAGAAGAGTGGAAACTACTCATTTCAGAGAAGATCTTATTCCGTACATAGAGGACAGCCTTTGCTGAAACCTATGATGCTTGTGGCCACTGATGGTTACATTTTGACTGTGATGGGACCATATCTTGCAGATGGGAAAAACACAGATGCTAAGATTACCGAACACATGTTAAAGACTAATGCAGAAAATATTACTGACTGGTTTGAAGAAGATGATGTTCTCGTTGTAGACCGCGGCTTCAGGGATGCTACAGATATACTAAAGGATTTTGGAATCAATTCTCATATGCCTCACTTTCTAAACAAATCTCAAAAGCAACATACGACTGAAGAGGCGAATGAGTCAAGGCTAGTTACAAAGGTGAGATGGGTTGTCGAATCAGCTAATGGGAGAATTAAAAAGTGGAAAGCCCTTAGCAACACAATGCCCAATAGTCAAATACCATATGTTGGCGACTATGTAAGGATTGTTTGCTCAATGTGCGAAGCATTTAGACTACCTTTGGTAACAAGCAAAGATTCAGGCAAAGTAATTGCTAGAAGAATGATTGCCCTAGCAAAAACTCCAAATAAGCTGCAGGATAAGGTTGTAACAAGAATTCCGCCGAAGGCTATGTCGCGCCTGATGGGGCGCAAAGTCATCGAACCATGATATGTAGGTCAAGGTCAAACATAGATGCTTGCTCAAAAGATCCCATTCTCAAATGCAAGCTTGTACTAAGTATCATTAATGAAGCTCTAATAATTCTTGAGAAATGAACTTAACCATTAGGGTGAACGCTAGGCTGGTCACAATATTTTACAAAGTCAGTGAACCATGAAATTTAGGTCAAGGTCAAATATGGATGCTTGCATTTAAGTTGCCATCCCCAGATTCAAGTTTGCACCAAATGTCATTAATGAAGCTCTTATAAATCTTGAGAAATAAACTTGACCATTAGGGTGAACGATAGGGTGGTCGCAATATTTTACCAAGTCAGTGAACCATGAAATATAGGTCAAGGTTAAATATGGATGCTTGCATTTAAGTAACCATCCCCAGATACAAGTTTGTACCAAGTATCATTAATAAAGCTCTTATAGTTCTTTAGAAATAAACTTGACCATTAGGGTGAACGCTAGGGTGGTCGCAATATATTACAAAGTCAGTGAACCATGAAATATAGGTCAAGGTCAAATATGGATGCTTGCATGTAAGTTGCCATCCACAGAAACAAGTTTGTACCACATATCATTAATGAAGCTCTTATAGTTCTTGAGAAATAACCTGCCATTAGGGTGAACGCTAGGGTGGTCGCAATATTTTACAAAGTCAGTGAACCATGAAATGTAGGTCAAGGTCAAATATGGTTGCTTGCATGTAAGTTGTCATCCCCAGATAAAAGTTTGTACCAAGTATCATTAATGAAGCTCCTATAGTTCTTGAGAAATAAACTTGACCATTAGGGTGAACGCTAGGGTGGTCGCAAATGTTGACGCCTTGGCGAACGGACGAACGAACGGACGGAAAAACCGGACGCCTATATCGCGCCATGCTCATAGCAGGCGCGACAAAAAATGGCTGTGATAAAAAACGGGTTATCTGGAAAAAGATCGATGATGAGAAACTTGAGAATTTCTCAGAGATGACTGAGGATGAACTCAGGGATTTGAAACTTGGTATTTACCAGCTGAAACAAGCCAAATCCTACACAGATGAACATTTTGACGACAATGGATCATATGAGATAATGGCACACAAAGAAGAAGATGGTGTTCTCAAAGCACAGATACGTTCTCGCCACACATCTAATAAAACATATAGCATGTGGGTTGAATATACACAAGGACTGAACCCAATCACTGGATGGTATTGTGGGTGCAGAAGTGGAGCTCGTACCGTGGGATGTTGCGCACATGAGGCTTCTGTTCTCTGGTATTTGGGATATTACCGGAACAAAACAGAAAATAGTGAAGCAAAACCAAGCCGGGAACATATCGATTTTGTTATGATGCTGCTGTTGACACATGGAGTACATCTAGCGATTCAGAGGAAGATCAGTAAATTAACAAATTCTTAAACATGTTGTGAGACCATACAGGCTTATATTTAGCACAGTATCAGTCTAAAATGAGGTTCCACAACATGAGCAAAGCCTGCTTTGGTGGTAAAAAATGTTTGACAGTTGACAAATGTTCCATTTGCACCTGGAAATTAAGAGTTCATAAATAACCAAAAAAAGGAAATACTAGCATGCACTATTAAATCAAACGACTTCCTTGTTCACATCTATTTAATAATATTTGCATGGAATTGGTTTATTCACTTTCAAATGAAGTTGTGAGTACTACAAACGGATAAATGCACTCCGATTTAAAAAAATGGGTAAATCCAATTTCAGGGGCAGGTAACTCTGTAAGTTTTATGAGCTAACAATAATTCTGACATATACCTAGAATGACTATTACATCAACATTATATTTATGAAAGATCTTTGAAATAAATTGAAAACTGTAAAGGTGTTGTGGTTTTTCGTAAAGTTGGGGAATAAAAATTACTGACATTTGGGTACAACTTACAAGCGCGTATAAACTCTTCTCTGGTTTGATATTTATAAGACTGTTATCACCGGCTGTTATGCCTAAAAGGGTAGTAAGCATACGGCAAACATCGCCTCCAGTCATGCACTTTGAACAAAAATAATAGCATTTTTGTTGGTATACCCCTGATGGGGTGACATTACCCCGACCACTTTAATAGTGTATACAGCAAAAACCAGTGGACCAAAGAGTCTAAAAATTCACCATTAGACAGTCAATATGTACCAATTTGAAGCTACAAAGTTTAAAGGAAATCGGTTGTGGCCATGAAAACAGCCTTATAGAGACTGCTCCTTTGTTCATATTATGACCCTGTTGTAAAAAATGGCCCCACCCCGGGGCCCACTGGTTTAACATAGACTTAGATAGGGAAACCTGTTAAATATTTTCTCGTTTGAAATCAGAAGGCAGCGGTATTTGATGTTTGCTATGAAGCTTCATCTAGTGGACCTCTACCCAGGTTGTTCAAATTATAGCCCTGGCGTCAAAATACTCCCGCGCCGGGGCTCACTTATTTTACATAGACTTTTAAAAATCTTATCATCTGAAACCAGAAGGCTCTGGTCATTGATAGTTGGTATGATTTATAAAGAGAATAGGAAAAAAAATTCCTAAATTACCCTCCCTTTTTCTTATGTGGAGAAATTCCCTCGGGACTCAAGAACGGGTTCGACTCAGCCATGGTAAACGAGCCATCGGTGTTCGAGCCATCGAAGTTTTACTGTATTATCTTGTGCAAACATGGGTGGCGTTGAGTTCGCTATGCATCTTGCGATGTCTGATCGTCGTCTGCATTGCTAGACATAGGTCTTGCTAAATGTAGAACTCGACTTGGTGTGCTCAGCACCGGCAAACCCGTCGTTTTTGTCGCGCCTGATATTAACACGGCGTGATACAAGAGCCCCTTTTTCCGCCTGCACGTCCGTTTGATGTGCGATCTGACTGATCATCTTGTTATGCCTTAAGACAATTGGTAATTTTCACTATTCCACCAGGAGTATTATCACCTATTTGATGTTTACATATCTACATGTATTTATTATATCAACTTATCTGTATCAACTTTATAAATGTTATACTTATCCTTATTGCGTGCGTCCCTCGGGTTTCTTACATGGTCATTGCAACACTGAGGTGGCCTGTGGAGACCCCCGCAACTGTTGTTTTCTCTAGTATTAATGGATGTTTTCCTTGATCAGTGGCGGGTCTCCATAGGCCTATTTCATTGTTGCACTATTGGCAGTTATCAGACCCTCATGATTAGATATAGTTTACTTAGTTTTTGGTGGATGCTTCTGACAAAGCTTTTATTTATAGCTAAATACGCCAGTTACGTGTGTTTGCAGTTGTTAGAATCTTCGTTATTTAATGTACACTTTTTTCTAGTTTTGATTCTTCTACTATTAGAAGCTGGAGATGTTGAGAGCAATCCAGGTCCAGACAATGAGCACTCGTTATCTATCCTTCATCTAAATATCAGGAGCATACGAAACAAAATTGCCTATATACAAGATCATCTTTCGGATTTTAACATCTTATGCTTCTCGACGCCAACGTATCTCGACGCCAACGTATCCTCTGAACTACTCACTATTTCAAATTATTTGAGTGAACCGTATAGGAAAGACAGGAATATGTATGGCGGTGGATTGCTCTTGTATATAAGTTCTAACATCAGGCACCGACGTAGACCTGATTTAGAAATATTCTGTGCTGAATCAATTTGGACAGAAGTCGACGTTAATCAGGATAACTTATTGATAGGTTTATTCTATAGTCCAACCACTGCAGATAGTAATTTCTTTAATAACTTTAGTGTAAATATCGAAAAAGCCTCGGAAATTAGTAAAAAACTTATACTTGTAAGAGATTTAAATGAAGATTTGCTTAACATGAACTATCGTAATCTGCGTGATATTTTATTAATTAACTCTATGGAGAATGTTATAAACGTTCCAACAAGGCAAAATGCGATTCTTGATCCGATCATAATTTATGATGATATGTCCTATACAGATTCCGGAGTAATAGACACGCCGAATCATATTTCTGATCACAAAGCAACTTACTTAATTATTCCTTTTCACTATGAAATTCACGCAGCATACACAAGGCAAGTCTGGTTCTATAAAAGAGCGAATTTTGACAGTCTTAAACATCAAGTTGGAAATTATGATTGGGGTTGTTTGAATGAGGGTTCCTTGGACGAAGCCTGCGTCAAATTCACAAATATTTTTCTTGATATGGTAAAATCGTGCATACCTTCAAAAACAGTAGTAGTAAGACCGAATGATAAACCATGGTATGATCATGAAATTAGACAATTTTCCACTAAACGCAATAGAGTGAAAAAGAAACTTAATACATCAGACAGCCACTACTTGAGAGAACAATACAAAAAACTACGAAATAAAGTAAATAACTTGAAAAAGCATGCTAAAGAAAAATTTCATAACAATCTAGAATCTTCCATAAGTGACTTTTATAGTAATGATAAAAAACAATTTTGGAATATTATTCGCCACTTTGTTAAGAACAATTGCAATACTAGCTCAATACCTCCTTTGAAAACTAATCAAAATACTTACTGTTACTCAGAGCAAGAAAAAAACTGAATGTTTAAATGAATTCTTCACATCCATCTCCACAATTCAGGATGACAACTGCGACTTGCCTGCTTTTGAGATGAAATGCCAAAATAAGTTATTAACTATAAAATGTTCTCCTGAGGAAATAAAGTCCTTAATAGAAATCTTGAACCCAAACAAAGCCAGTGGAATAAATAATAAGATGTTAAAACCTGTTGCTAAAGAGGTGGCGGTGCCTTTGAGAATTTTATTCAATAGGTCATTTAGGGAGGGTAAATTTGCAGAAAGTTGGAAATATCCAAATGTTATTCCACTACCGAAAAAAGGTAATAGTTCTGATCCATCAGATTTTAGACCAGTATCTCTTTTATGTGGACCAGGAAAATTGCAAGAACGAATCGTGTTTAAACATATTCATAACTTTTTAGATGAAAATGATCTTATTTATAAATACCAGTCTGGATTTTTACCAAATCATTCTACCACTTTTCAGTTAATTGATATTTACCACAGTATTTGCCAAGCTATCGATAATAATCAATTTGCTTACATGGTATTCTGCGATGTTTCGAAAGCATTCGACAGAGTTTGGCACAAGGGAGTCATTTTTAAACTTAAACAATTTGGAGTAGATGGGGAAGTGCTCAAATGGATTTCAAATTATTTAGATAATAGACAACAACGAGTACTTATTAAATCGTCTAGGTCAGGCTTTAGAAATACTAATGCTGGAGTCCCACAGGGATCGGTATTAGGTCCATTGTTATTTTTAGTCTTCGTAAATGACATCGCTGAATCTCTATTAAGTTTAACGAGACTATTTGCAGATGACAGTTCCTTGTTTTGTTCTGCTTCTAACATTCGAGATATCGAAGGAATTATTAACCATGACCTTCAAATACTAGTTGCGTGGGCTAAATGTTGGCTAATAAAATTCAATCCGGCTAAAACAGAAGCAATCCTCTTTACGCTTAAACAGGTGGGGCAATTTCCCAACTTGATGTTTAATACTGTCCAAATACCGTTCGTGGAATTTCATAAACATCTTGGATTGACTTTAAGTAAAAACGGACAATGGCATGAGCACATTCAAAACATATTAACAAGTGCTGCAAAGATTGTAGGTATAATGAGAAAATTAAAATTTACGCTCACTAGAACTTCGCTAAACCAAATATATCTTTCATATGTACTACCTATTTTTGAGTATTCTTCAGTCGTCTGGGATGGATGTTCTCTCCAAGACTCAAATGCTCTCGAAAAGCTTCAAAATGAGGCTGCTAGAATAGTAACTGGTCTCACGAGGTCGGTTTCTTTGGTTAATTTGTACAGGGAATGTGGCTGGCCATCATTAGCAGATAGACGCAAACAACAAAAAAATGAATTTTATGTACAGATCAACGAATGAGTTAGTTCCAAGCTACATAACTGATTTAATCCCTCCTGTTATAAGGGAAACTACCAATTATCCTCTGAGAAATAAAAATAATATTACTCAACCGTTTTGTCGTACTGAACTATTCAGGAAATCTTGTATACCGTCAGTAATAACGTTGTGGAATTCGCTGAACGAAAACGTACGCAACAGCCCCTCCTTAAATTCATTTAAATATCAGACAAAAAAACACCATCTAGATGTTCAAAAAGTACCGCCTCACTATATTAATGGTGACAGATATTTGTCAGTTATGCATTCTAGAATTCGAAACAATTGTAGTAACTTATCAAATGATTTGCACTTAACAATGAATCCACTTTGTATATGAAGAAGAAGAAGATTTTATTTAAATTTCTAGTAGGCACAAATGCCCATGAGGATACAAAATATGTACATAGTGGCATATATGTAACCAAGAAATAGAAACCGCAGAACACTATTTCTTTCGATGCTCTAAATATGAAAACGAACGGTTGAGATTTTTCCATGAAACGCGCGAGTGAGTGAGTTTTAGTTTTACGTCCCACCAACAGCTTAGGTCATACGGAGACGGGCCCTCGGTTTAAAGACTCATCCGAAAGTCTGGAGAAGCCCGGGATCGATCCTGCAATCCCTGGTTTACAAGGCGAGTAGCATAACCACTGCACCACGGAGGCTTCTGAAACGCGCGAGTTACACCCCTTGAATATCAACCTGATTTTATTTGGAGATGATCGCATATCCCTCGAAAGTAATACTACACTTTTTAGAGCTGTCAGAAGTTACATTAAAAATACGAAACGATTTTCTGATTAGTATTTTAGTAGACGCCAATCACTCCATGCTCACCCGAGAAAGCGCACACCATTTATTTATTTATTTAGTTATTATTTATTAGTTCGTTCATATCATTATCACGTGACTATAATTTACTGATGTCATTTTGTAGGGGAAGGGTCGTAACTAATGTTGAGAGAACTTGTGACCCAACCCCCTTGCACACATATATATGTAATAGTTGCAATAAAATATGTTCATACTAGTTGGTATGAAGTCTCATCTAGTGGACCTTTACCACGATTGTTCAAATTATAGCCCTTGGGCGAAAACTTGCCCCGCCCCGGGGCCCACTGGTTTTACATCGGACCTCGTTTTACATAGACTTATACAGGGAAACCCAATAAAAATCTTCTCGTTTGAAACCAGAAGGTCCAGGTCTTTGACGTTTGGTATGAAGCGTCATCTAGCGAACATCTGCCAAGATTGTTAAAAATATAGCCCTTTGGTCAAAAAATGGCCTCGACCCGGAGCCAAGTTTTTACATCGACATATGTGTAAAATCTTTAAAAATCTTCTTGTCTGAAACAAGAAGGCCCAGGTCTTTGATGTTTGGTATGGTGCTTCATCTGGTGGACATCTTAAATTGTAGCCCTAGGGCCAAAGGTGGCCCCACCTCAGACCCCACCGGTCTTACATAGACATATATGGAACAACTTTAAAAACCTTCTTCTCTGAAACCACGAGGTATTTGATTTTTGATAATTTGCTTGAAGCTTCAACAGGAAGATTATTCAGATCATAACCCTGGAGTCAAAAATGGCCCCGCCCTAGGGCCCACCGGTTTTACATAGACTTCCATAAGGAAAACTTTTAAATATCTTCCTGTCTGAAATCAGTAGGCCTAAATCTTAGATATTTGGAATGGAGCTTCATCTGGTGGCCCAAATGTTAAGCATCATATGTTATGCCAATTCTTGCGTCGAAGGGTACTTTTGAAAGACTTCATCCTCAGAAGGAAGGAATGTTCCATGGGTGACACTCTGACAAAATTGCTAAAGATAGTTTCGCTCCACTGAACATAATAGCCACCAAAACTAAACAATAAACAACCTTTAAAATGACTTCTACTACTAAATAGGTAGACTGATTTTGAAATAATTTCACAGAAATGTTCCTTGGGCCACTCTAAATCAAAATGGCTCAAACCATCCACTCCACCTTATATAACATAATATTTTATCTCTACAATAAGGCTTAGGCGAGCAATCCTGAGCCATTTTGGCACTCTTGTTGATTGATTGATTGATTTAGGGGTTTAACGTCCCCAACAACACAATTTATGTCATTTTCGGGACGTTGCTATCAATTATGTGAGACTTTTTACCCGACATTGAGATGACATGGCATATCAAGCCCTGCCGCCAATGAAACCAAACTTAGAGCCTCTAAGCGGTTTACCAGTACTCATGTGCGTGGTCGGTTTCAGCTCTGCGTGGAAGCATCGTGCAGCCCAATCTATTTCTTCGAGCCCCGATGGACGGGGTCGATTTGGCCCTCTTGTAATCAATATATAGCTATACATTCTATTGTCACCAAAACATACAAAAGAATGATGCTTCTCATTTCAAAACACTTTGAAGAGACATATGTAACTTGTTCATTCCCAGGTCCTGAGTGCTAGCCAACCCTAAAAACATAAGGATGACACGAAAGGACTGTCGGGCCCATAACAATGCCGCAAATTGCTATATATGCGAAAAACCGCTAGACGGTGACTCTGTCCGCGACCACTGTCATATCACAGGTAACTATCAAGGAGCAGCCCACAACGCCTGCAATCTTAAGCTAAGGCTAAGCCTAAAGACCACCACCATTCCCGTGGTGTTCCACAACCTCAGGGGGTACAACTCCCACCTGCTTATGCAGGCTATCTCGAAGGTCGAAGACAGAGTCTCCTGCATCCCCAACAACACAGAAAAATACATCTTCTTCTCTCTCGGGCAGCTCAGTTTCATCGATAGCACCCAGTTCCTGCTAGCTTCCCTTGACAAGCTGGTGGCGGCAAACCAACCTGGAGCTTTCCAGATCACGTCCCACTACGCGCAAGACCAGCAGAGGCTCCAGCTCTTGACCCGGAATGGTGTCTACCCCTACGAGTATATGGACTGCTGGGATCGCTTCGCCGAGACCAAGCTCCCTCCGAAAGAGGCATTCTACAGCAAGCTCACCGACGAGCACATCGGCGACGACGACTACGCCCACGCGCAGAGAGTATGGGAAGTCTGTGGGTGTGGGACCCTGGGGGACTACCACGACCTCTACAATCGCACAGATGTTCTCCTGCTGGCAGATGTCTTTAAGGAATTCCGAAAGACCTGCCTGACGCAGTATTGCTTAGACCCAGCACACTACTACACCAGCCCGGGGGCTTCATGGGACGCCCTTCTCAAGAAGACAGGAGTGGAGCTCGAGCTACTCACAGATTATGACCAGCACCTGTTCATCGAGAAAGGGATGCGTGGGGGCATCTCAATGGTCTCAAAGCGCTATGCTAAGGCCAACCATCCTCAGGTTTGTTTGTTTGTTTGATTTGAGGTTTAACGTCCCCGTCAACACTGTAAAGGTCATTTTGGAGACGTTGCTTCCAATTTTGTGGGACTTTTACCCGACATTGAGATGAAATTACATCTCAAGCCCTGTCGCCCAATGAAACCAATAGGGTTTATTAGCATGGACGGTCCGCCTCGCACCGCGGTGCCTGGACAGGCTTAGATCCTCTAAGCGGTTTACCAGTACTAGTGTGCGGGCCAGATTCAGCAGGATATGGTCCCTGGATGTGCACGGCTCGGGCGCGCAATGACCAAGCCCGACGACCCCGTGGTGTATTACTTGCAGGATGGACCTCAGCGCGGCTTTGTGCATGAGGAACTCCTTGTTGTGCCATCGGATACTCAGTTTCCTCCGGATGGGGTTCTCAAGCGCTGAGCAGCTCCTCTATGTATGCATCCAGCTCTTGTTGCGCAACACTTGTCACCTGCATCTTTGTAACCATAAGCTAGGGTGTCCACCCCATTTTCTGCGATCCAGCGCTTGGAATCGAAGGGCGACAGCGACACCTTGTTGAGATGCTGCGCGTATATAGATACGATGGCACTCTGACCTAAGAGCATCCATGCCATGGCGGAAGGTTTGCTTCTCAAAGAGAGCCTCTTTGAACAAGGCCTATCGGAGCCCGAATTTTATGGTGACTTAGTATATAAATTCATAAAAAAAACATATACTTGCAATGACCTTAATACCCAGTTTCGTAAAATCATTCTTCGATATAAAAAAGATAGGGTACATCATAAATGTTATACGACAGACAGCATGCATGGTAGTTAACCCAATCACGGTTGATAACTTTGTTTCCCTCTTTAATTGCACGCCGGTGAGTCAGACCTCAGATTTTATGACGGTTCCAGCGAAAAGGCTTACTTAAAATTTTATTTATTAATTTTTGTAATGTTGGTTGGTACCTGATGCACAGACTCTGGTCGGGCCCATCGGAGTCTAACTGTTGGTTTTCGTTTGCTCCAGCATTTCAGTTATTTCATGCTGTCGAGTCCTCACCGTTGTTTCAGCTCTGAAGTGGTTTGATTTTTATGTTTTTGGAGATGTATCACTGATGAGATAGGAAGCCTTAATGCGGACTGAACAAAATATTTGTCTAAGCCACTAAACCACGACAGAAGTAACAGCGAGGATTGCGATTAACCCCCCCCCCCCCCCCCCCCCGTGAAATACTTGTCTCTGACCATTCCAAGGCTATTCTTGCTTATATATTTTTATTTTGGATAGCCAATCGGCTATTTTGCGGGAAAGTAACTGAAACTTTGGCTTTCCGCTTTGATGTTCCCATCAGGGTCTAGTTATTTAATGTTTGTGTTTCTTTTCCTTTTGGTGTCTCTGATGAGGGTTGTGGGTTAATTGTATCGATTCCTGATCATTGCCTTCATTTTTATTTCGATAATCGTGCTAACGGCAATTTGTATAATCGAATGAAAAAATATGCCATATGAGGAATTTGTATAGTCGAATGAAAAAAATATGCAATGTGACACGATATGAAAATAATGTACAGGAGCGTATTTAATCATCTACCTGACGCTCATCAACAAAGGTGTTAGCAGTAATTTCTGTAGTCGATTGTTGTTAATTGCTGACAAATCGACGCACGCATAATCGCGAACCACTGATTATCGATTCGTATGTTAAAAGGTGTGAAACACGCTTATATGGTCTTTAAATATCAGTTTTGTGCACTGCACACATACCTAGGTTATCTTAAAGAAGTGGCATGTGTGTGTGTGTGTGTGTGTGTGTGTGTGTGTGTGTGTGTGTTTTAAGAAAACTGTATAACGAACACCTTGATGTATACAGTAAGACCCTGCCATGTTAACAAAGAATCAAACAACTAAGTATGGAAGATCCCACTCTATTGTTTCAATTACAATGTTAATTGTTGTTGTCAAATTGCATTTTTGTAATTAAGATGCAATTAGAATTCAATTGTAAGAAAATGGTAGACTTCAAAGGTTTTTGAATATTTTACAAACATATAGGTAAACAAAAGAGCTATCTAACTGTCTTTCTAAAGAAGCATTATATTGACCACGGGGGTAATACCATTTTCTATACTGTGTTGTCGACCGAGCCGGTACTGTGTAAAGCTGCTGTCGACCGAGAAATACGGTTTTCGACCGAGCAGTACGGATGTCGACAGAGGAGGGTAGTCGATAAATTCGCTCTAAATGTGTTATTTTTGTGTATGTCTGTCCACTTTTGTGGTGTCAAATCGTTTGTGAAATAGTTTGCTGTTGTTTCAAGTGTTTTGGAAGTCTGACTTATAGCCTGTTTTGACGCTGAGCGGAATTAAACGGGAAAATATATAAAATAAGTACTTCCGGGGAAATGCGTGGCTCTTATTCAGTGTCATGGAATATCGAGGACGAAATGATGCGGATACATCATTAACATACGCGATAACCTTTTATTTGTGTGTCGACATGTCTTTATATGCATCTGTGGAACTGTTTATAGTTTCATCGATACGGCTGTCGATGAAGTGAAAGTTTGCGGGGTACAGTTGTCGACGTTACTGGGTACAGATGTCGATGATTCAACGAGAGTGTAAGGGACAGATTTACTGGAAATTAACCCCAGTTAAACAATAAAATAACTGTTGCATTCTTCGTCAGGCTTTGTTTGTTTGTTTGTTTGAAATGGCTGATTGATAAACTATCGTTGCTTTGTTTTGTTTGTTTGATTTGAGGTTTAACGTCCCCGTCAACACTGTTAAGGTCATTTTGGAGACGTTTCTTTCAATTTTGTGGGCGAAAACCGAGTACCCGGAGAAAAACCACCTGACCTTCCGTTACAGAACTTGGCATCTCACATGAGACCCGAGCGAGGCTCGAACCACAGCGGTGAGAGACCTAATGATCAAGAGTCAGCGCTTGTAACCACTAGGACACGGAGGCCCGTTGTTTAGGTTTTGAGCTCAGAACTTCAAGCGCATGTGCAGAGACGAATATTTCTCAATAAATGCCATGACAAACAGTAGGGTTGATCAGCAAACATTACGAAAACATGCCTATTAAAATAAATTGAAAATTTTACCCTAAAACAAAAAATGAAAATTTTCAGAAAAAAAAATATCTGATTCTTTTTTTATATTTCTGCTCAAAAATAGATTGTTTGAACGCGCGGTTCTAACAAGTCCCCAGAACCTATGTATATGAGCAGAAATATGAAAAATAAGGTCTATCCCTGTTTTTTTTTTATTTGTTTGTTTTGAGGTTTAACGTCCCCGTCAACACTGTAAAGGTCATTTTGGAGACGTTGCTTCCAATTGTGTGGGACTTTTACCCGACATTGAGATGAAATGACATCTCAAGCCCTGTCGCCCAATGAAACCAATAGGGTTTATTAGCATGGACGGTCCGCCTCGCACCGCGGTTCTTGGACAGGCTTAGATCCTCTAAGCGGTTTACCAGTACTATTGTGCGGGCAGGATTCAGCTCTGCGTGGAAGCATCGTGCAGCCCATATATTTCTTCAAGCCCCTATGGGCCGGGGCGGAGGTTTACCCCTGTAAACTCCAGTTTCACTATATAAAAGTGGGGTTCAAGGGTGTCAAATTTATATAGGCGTGTTTTCGTGATGAGCTCCTTTTCCGACTACCCAAAATTCCTAAGCAGAAAAGCTCTTCCGTCCACGTGACTATTACAGACATGTCCGAATAACTTTTTTTTATAGAAAACAGCCGCAGTGACTGAGGTCAGAGTGTTGTGTAAGAGGGTTATCTTGGAATCATAGGTTGGGCTTGGCAAACAGTGAAGACCCAGACCAGACGCCACAGAATGCGGCATCTGATCAAGATCTACACTGTATACTTAAAAATCGGATTTCAAGAGTAAATTAAGCAGTTTAAATCACAGTCCAGGACTTTTCCGACCTATAGTCAGCGACAATCGACCCACCACTATTCTTAGTGCTTTGATTTTGCGTTTGTTATGTGTGCGCAAGTGCATATTTAAGTAAAGGAGGTATAAATGGTTAACGCTGAGGAGAAATCGGCCGTACATGAGTAGTGGTAAATCGCTTAGTGGGTCTTAGCCTGCCCATGCAGGCAAAGTGGTGCGAGTTGGACCGTCCGTGCATATAATGACATTTTATCTCAATGTCGGGTAAAAGTCCCACAATATTGACACAGCGTCTCCAAAATGACCCAAATAGTGTTGACGGGAACGTTAAACCTCCCTCAAACAAACAAACATAACCAGATAACTGTACCGACATGTTAAGATAGTTTATCAGTTGTCTGTTTGTTTGATTTGAAGTTTAACGTCCCCGTCAACACTGTAAAGGTCATTTTTGAGACGTTGATTCCAATTTTGTGGGACTTTTACCCGACATTGAGATGACATGACATCTCAAGACCTGCCGCCCAATCAAACTTATACTGTTTATAAGCATGGACGGGCCGACTCGCACCGCATTGCCTGGGCAGGCTTAGATCCTCTAAGCGGTTTACCAGTACTCGTTTGCGGGTCGGTTTCAGCGCTAGCTCTGCGTGGAAGCATCATGCAGTCAATCTATTTCTTCAAGCCCCGATGGGCGGGGGCTGATTATCAGTTGTCTATGTTGAAATTAGAACAGACTTTTGTCATTCCTAACGGGGATGGCATGTTGGTTTTCACTGGGCAATGTCTTGACATGTCCCGTGCTCAGCTGTATTTGAAACAAAAGTCACCTATCAGCGGTAATATGGTTTCTAATAAGTTGTTTGGCATTGTGGGTATACAAATGCTCACGGGTGGTCAATGTCAGTATGGTCGTCGTGATTTCCTCACCAGATGCAGTTTTGCAGCCAGTGTCGGACCCTGGAACTGTTCAAGACCGCTGTATCCTATAACTTGTCTACGGAAGGCTTTCTACGATTTTTTTTAAAAAGCTACACATGTTTATTTAAACGAAATTTGTAATCGGCATAATATGATTTATTAGAGAAGAAGAAGAAGAAAAAAGAAGAAGAAGAAGAAGAAGACAGTATACCTTGCCACACACCTGCGTCACTGTCACCACCAACACTTCCAATATGTCTAGGGATGGCTTTGTTGAACCGTAATTAATAAGTTTCTCATTTCGTAAATTTCACACCCAAATATACATATGGTCAATTTCGAAAAGTTTTGATGTCTGAATTTTCTGACGTATAAAGAATTGGTAAGTATTCGTCACACCTGTGAAAAACTAGTGCGACTTTTTATAGGGTGTGAAGAATTGGTATCAATTCCTCACACATGTGAAGAATTTGTTGACAATGTCTGACGTGTAAAGAAATGGCAAGTATTCGTCACATCTGTGACCTATGGGGTGTGGAGAATTTGTACCAATTACTAGTACACGTGTCTTACATGTAAAGAACTGGTACCGATTCCTCACACATGAGAAGAATTGGTACCAATTTCTCACACAAGAGTATAATTGATACCAATACTTCACACATGTGAGTAATCGGTACCAAATCAACACAGAAACCTCTGTGGTGTAGTGGTTACGCTATTCGCCTTGTAAACTAGGGGTCGCAGGATCGATCCCTGGCTTCTCCGGACTTTCGGATGAGTCTTTAAACCGAGGTCCCGTCTCCATATGACCTTAGTTGTTGGTGGGACGTAAAACTCAAACACTCACCAAATCCACACACATGTGAAGAATCTCAATTAGTTGGCTACCAACTTTCACTGGCTGTAATAGTTTCTGAAAAATTAATTCTTTTAACTTTTCCTATAGAAAAGGATAGGTTGTAAAATTTGAGCGTGTCTGTAGATAAGTTCGGGGTAATCCTAAGATCATCATTTGAACAACTTATGATGTGCTGGAGTCCTATCTGTTACGGCAAAGTTTCTTGACTGGTCCTAGAGAAGCTTTCCAATGGTTTAACCATATATGGGTGTGGTAGCCATCTTGGTCATGTGACCGAGATCCCGCGAACAAACTAGCGTTCCCCCTACCCAAAGAAGTTCAAACCATATTGGCTTTGATTTGCCAATCGATTTTAAGATATTACGAAAACACGTATGGGGCGCCGTTTTACTATGTAATCCGTATTTATAGATATCCATAACTCGAATTATGGATATCCATAATTCGATTTATGGAAATACATAAATCAGCCGAATAATGGATATCCATAAATCGAATTATGGCTACCCATAATTCGATTAATGGATATCATTATTTATTGATATCCATTAATCGAATTATGGGTAGCCATAATTCGATTTATGGATATCCATTATTCGGCTGATTTATGTATTTCCATAAATCGAATTATGGATATCCATAATTCGAATTATGGATATCCTTTATTCCGGGCGATTTATGGATATCCATTATTCCTCTGATTTACGGATATCCATAATTCGAATTATGAATATCCATAATTCGATTTATGGATATCCATAATCAAGATCGATTTATGGATATCCATAATTCGAATTATTACCCATAAATCACCGCCAAGGCTTCCAAAGCAACGGACGGCATACGCTGAACTCCCGCCATGTGTGCAGTTAAATATCGGAACCAGCCGTAAGATTTGGAAATGGAAGCAACGTCTCCAAAATGACCTTTACAGAGTTGACGGGGACGTTAAACCTCAAATCAAACAATAAATACTCTACTTGAGATGTATGGAGAACCAAGCAGATTCAGATATATCTCCTTGACCCCGCCCATTGGGGCTTGGAGAAATAGATTTGGCTGCATGAGCTGAGAGTACTGGTAATTCGTTTAGAAGGTCTAAGTCTGTCAAAACAAAGTCGTGCGAGTCAATGGGCGACAGGGATTAAGATGTTTGTTTGTTTGTTTGTATTTGAGTTTAACGGCACAGTCAACACTAATTTAGGTCATTTTTGAGCCGGTCAGTTTACCTATCCTCACTTTTCCTGGGCAGGCTTATACGTAAGCAGTTAACCAGTACAGTGCACATTCTTTCGCTAGAAACTGACAACTGCCCTTCTTGAATCAGCGGATGGGAGAGAATGACTGTAGAAAATATTTTATGATCAATCTCCACGAAAGAATGTTGCCGACCCCGGCAGGTATCGAACCCGCTTCCTCCTGATCACCAGTCAGACGCGCATCCGACTGAGCTACCGAAGCCGGCTGGATTGAGATGTCATTTAATCTCATTGAAGGCTTGATGACCAACAAAACTGGAAGCAACGTCTCCAAAATGCCTTAAATATCATTGAAGGGGACGTTAAACCTCAAATCAAACAAAACATATCTCTCCCACACCATAGGCCATCACTAAGCCTGTCCGACATTACCTCCACCTCCATCCCGGCTTTTATTTCACACCTAAATCGGAAAACTGACGCGAATAGTCGAGTTTCTTTCTTTCTTTTTTTTTTTTGCAAAGGGAGCAGTCATTATTCATTAGGTTTATTTGCAGAGGAGAATTATGGATATCCATAAATCGATTTATGTATATCTATAAATCAGCCGAATAATGGAAACCCATAATTCGAATTAAGGGTATCCATAATGCGATTAATGGATATCCATATTTCGATCTAAATTAATGATATCCATAAATCGATTTATGGATATCCATAATTCGATTTATGGATACCCATAATTCGATTAATGGATATCATTATTTATGATCGATTAATGGATATCCATAATTCGATTTATGGATATCCTTTGTTCGATTTATGGATATCCATTATTCCTCTGATTTACGGATATCCATAATTCGAATTATGAATATCCATAATTCGATTTTATGGATATCCATAATCCAGATCGATTTATGGATATCCATAATTCGAATTATTACCCATAAATCACCGCCAAAGCTTTTGGTTTAATGATGTCTCCCTAAAACACGTAAGTTTTTATTGTTAAAATCTTCAAAATCTTCAAGGTCTTCATCATCGCTGGAAGATGATGGCCGGTCAAAGGGACCTATCTGCCGTGCAGCTTTTTCAGCCCGTAAGGCTTCCAAAGCAACGGACGGCATACGCTGAACTCCCGCCATGTGTGCAGTTAAATATCGGAACCAGCCGTAAGATTGGGAAATGGAAGCAACGTCTCCAAAATGACCTTTACAGAGTTGACGGGGACGTTAAACCTCAAATCAAACAATAAATACTCTACTTGAGATGTATGGAGAACCAAGCAGATTCAGATATATCTCCTTGACCCCGCCCATTGGGGCTTGGAGAAATAGATTTGGCTGCATGAGCTGAGAGTACTGGTAATTCGTTTAGAAGGTCTAAGTCTGTCAAAACAAAGTCGTGCGAGTCAATGGGCGACAGGGATTAAGATGTTTGTTTGTATTTGAGTTTAACGGCACAGTCAACACTAATTTAGGTCATTTTTGAGCCGGTCAGTTTACCTATCCTCACTTTTCCTGGGCAGGCTTATACGTAAGCAGTTAACCAGTACAGTGCACATTCTTTCGCTAGAAACTGACAACTGCCCTTCTTGAATCAGCGGATGGGAGAGAATGACTGTAGAAAATATTTTATGATCAATCTCCACGAAAGAATGTTGCCGACCCCGGCAGGTATCGAACCCGCTTCCTCCTGATCACCAGTCAGACGCGCATCCGACTGAGCTACCGAAGCCGGCTGGATTGAGATGTCATTTAATCTCAATGAAGGCTTGATGACCAACAAAACTGGAAGCAACGTCTCCAAAATGCCTTAAATATCATTGAAGGGGACGTTAAACCTCAAATCAAACAAAACATATCTCTCCCACACCATAGGCCATCACTAAGCCTGTCCGACATTACCTCCACCTCCATCCCGGCTTTTATTTCACACCTAAATCGGAAAACTGACGCGAATAGTCGAGTTTCTTTCTTTCTTTTTTTTTTTTTTTGCAAAGGGAGCAGTCATTATTCATTAGGTTTATTTGCAGAGGAGAATTATGGATATCCATAAATCGATTTTTGTATATCTATAAATCAGCCGAATAATGGAAATCCATAATTCGAATTAAGGATATCCATAATGCGATTAATGGATATCCATATTTCGATCTAAATTAATGATATCCATAAATCGATTTATGGATATCCATAATTCGATTTATGGATATCCATAATTCGAATTATGGATATCCATAAATAATTATGGATATCTGTAAATAATAATGCATATCCATAATTCGAATTATAAATACGGAATAAATAGTAAAACGGCGCCCCATAAACACGCCTCTCAATATGAGTGTGTGTCTGTTGGTTTGTGTGTGTGTGTGTGTGTGTGTGTGTGTGAATTCGGGTTTAACGTCGCTTTAAACAATTTTTTCAGTCATATCACGACGGTGTCTGGTTGCGACAGAGAGCTCAATGCTCACTTTTCTAGTGCTGCCTCACTGAAGTATCATGTCCCAGACACATTACATGATACCACACCCAGCCACATTATCCTGACACTGGGTCGAGCAGTCGTAGCTCTACCCATAAATCTGAGTGCCAAGCGAGGAGCAGCTAGTACCATTTTTAACCACTTTGGTATGTCGCGGCCAGGGAACGAACCCGTGACCTCCCGTTCCTCGGAGCGGACACTCTACCAACTGAGCTATCGGGGCCGGTGCCTCTCAATATGAAACTTTTCGCATGAAAATACTGAATTTTGCTTATTTCTGCTCTAAACATAGATCAACGAGGCGGTTCTAACAAATGCCCATAATCTGTTTTTGCTGAAATTAGAAAAATAATATATACGCCTGTAAACCCCAGTTTTACTATATAAAAGTGGGGTTGACGGGGGTCAATATTACATAGACGTGTTTTCGTGATGAATGAGATGTTTGCAGAATGTGAACGGACGACGACGGATGCCGGAGCATGAATATACTTACTTGCTGAGCTTGCGGCTAGGGTGAGCTAAAAACCTAATGACCAATCTCATTGGTGACGGGCCTCCGTGGCCTAGTGGTTAAGAGCGCTGACTCTTGATCATTAGGTCTCTCGCCGCTGTGGTTCGAGCCTCGCTCGGGTCACATATGAGATGCCAAGTTCTGCAGTGGAAGGTCAGGTGGTTTGTCTCCGGGTACTCAGGTTTTCGCTCACAAAATTGGAAGAAACGTCTCCAAAATGACCTTTACAGTGTTGACGGGGACGTTAGACCTCAAATCAAGCAAACAAAACAAAGCAACGATATTTTGGTCCCTCAGTAGCAAATTCTTTCCTTTAAGTGTAGACCCATTTTTTAGTTGGAACGGGCCTCCGTGGCCTAGTGGTTAAGAGCGCTGACTCTTGATCATTAGGTCTCTCACCGCTGTGGTTCGAGCCTTACTCGTGTCACATGTGAGACGCCAAGTTCTGCAACGGAAGGTCAGGTGGTTTTTCTCCGGGTACTCCGGTTTTCGCCCATAGGCTCGATATGAGTGAAATAATCTTGAAAGGGCCGTAAAACCACAAAAAAACCTAAACATGAATGTTAGTCAGTATTCAATTTCGTTATGGCCCTTTCAAACAAATTTGAAATGTTTAAGCATTTAAACTTCAAGCGCCTGTGATCTTTCCGACATCATTCTTCAAGAGCATTTGCACAGGTTTACAACATTTTTTGCAGTTTAATTTCAATCTGATTTGGCATTTACATGTTCAAGTGTTTACATCAGTGACCAGCCATGTAGCCTGTTGTGTAAACTAAATATGGGAGAATCAAGGATGGAGTTATTCTTGGTGATTGTTTCGACTTTAAGACACCAGTTCGCACAAAACATACATTTTTCTTCATGGCTCCCAGTGAAATCTGCCTTATAGTGATGATTTCAGTAATAATCATAGAATAAATCATGTATTTTAACAGCAGTAGACGAACTGTAGTTTTTATATTTCGTCGACAGGCGTATCAATCAGACGAGGATACCATCGACGGTCGTATTTCTAATAATCGACATCCGTATCCCGACATTTTTCAAAGGTCTATAAAAACTCCAAGAGTGCATGAATTATGTCGAACCCACGTTGTTGTTGAAGCGTAAATGGTAGATAAAATATATGTGGTGTTTTATTGCTTTCCTACTTTTCATAAAGCATTAGATTAATTATATTCTGTGAAAACTGATATTTTTCGAAAGAACCGGTATTTTATAGTGTTTTTCAGACTCACGACTCTCTATAAGTGAACAGACAATTAACAGCTTGCCTCTTTAAAACACCGACATCGTTTGTAAATGTTTAAACTAACGTTTTCGCCTCTCCAAGTGCATCAGAATCGAAGACCCTCCTCTGTCGACATCCGTACTGCTCGGTCGAAAACCGTATTTCTCGGTCGACAGCAGCTTTACACAGTACCGGCTCGGTCGACAACACAGGTATAGAAAATGGTATTACCCCCGTGTTGACTTTGACCATTGAAATATTTGATTACTCACACCAATATTGCATAGCAATTCTTCAAAGATGTTAAATGTTAATTTGAGACAGGTGCATGTACACAATCTGATTGTTACATGTTTTGCAATGTTAATAAGCTCTCGTCAAAGACATAATTGATAACAAAAGTTGAAAACAATTCAGATAATTGGTTCTTGTAAAAACTGTTTATTTGTTGAGAAGTTGTGGAAATTACCATCAATAGATATTATTTATTGTTTTGAGAGGCAAAAAAAAAAAAAAAATAAATAATAAAAAAAGTAAAATAAAAAAATAACAAGAGGGCCAAATGGCCCTATATCGCTCACCTGTGTGCCAGAAAATCATTAGTGATGTTTAGATAAAACAAGATGTGTTTGTGAAACACGAACATGTCCCTGAGCATGGTCATTTTTTATCAAAGTTGGTAACAGTTCAAAGTCAAGGTCACAGATTTTTGGTTTGAGTGGATAGCCTTTGGCACAAGGAACTTACATGCCATAATTGAAGACTCTATCTTAAACAGTTCTAAAGTTATGAACAATTTTATTTGTTCTTTTAAGTAGGTTATAGGTCAAGGTCATGGTCAAAATTTTTTGCATGAATGTAAAGCTCTTATCACAAGGAACCTACATGCCAAATATGAAGGCTCTATCCTAAACGGTTTTAAAGTTATGACCAAAATGTTCAATTTTTCTTTTAAGTAGGTCAAAGATCAGGGTCACTGGTCAAAATGTTTTGCATGAATGTAAAGCTCTTGTTACAAGGAACCTACATGCCAAATATGAAGGCTGTATCTCAAACGGTTAAAAAATTATGACCAATGTTAACTTTTTTCTTTTATGTAGGTCAAAGGTCAAGTCACAGGTCAAAATGTTTTGTGTGAATGTAATGCTTTTGTCACAAGGAAGCTGCATGCGAAATATGAAGTCTGTGTCTCAAATGGTTCAAAAGTTATGAGCAAAATGTTATTTTTTTGTTGTTTTAAGTAGGTCAAATGTCAAGGTAAAGTCACAGGTAAATTTGTTTTGCATGAATGTAAAGCTTTTTTCACAAGGAACATACATGCCAAATATGAAGGCTGTATCTCAAGCTGTTCAAAAGTTATGACCAATGTTATTGTTTCTTTTAAGTAGGTCAAAGGTCAAGGTCAAAGTCACAGGTTAAATTTTGTTGCATGATTGTGAAACTCTTGTCACAAGATACATTCATGCCAAATATGAATACCCTATCTGCAATGGTTCAAAAGTTATGACCAACGTTAAAGTTGTCCACGTACAAACCAATTAACAAACAAACAAACCAACAGACAGGGCAAAAACAATATGTCCCCGCTATCGCTACCGGGGACATAAAAAGAAACTGGAAAGAAAGGTGAGACATGTTTGTTTACCTGATTGATATAGATATCTTCTAGATCAAAGGTTGTCAACATAGTTGTACATCAATTGAACCGGTTGATCTCTTCAGGATCTAATCTTGTAATGCATGGTGTAGGACAAGACTTCTTGAATCTATGCATTTAGTCTTTGTACATGCCAGAGTCATAATTTGACAAAGAAATCAATATCTGTAGCTACAATTTCCTTTTGACACAGTGGTTAACAACACTATTGCATGGTATGACAAAATTTACAGAAGAAATACTGATGATCTTAAACACCTGCTAACATATCAGAAGTGAGAGACCAAAGTCTCCTAAGTTTT
Source organism: Lucinisca nassula (assembly GCA_963580285.1). Lineage (NCBI taxonomy): Eukaryota > Metazoa > Mollusca > Bivalvia > Lucinida > Lucinidae > Lucinisca > Lucinisca nassula. The sequence continues at coordinate 46,217,335 of OY757017.1, forward strand.
GTACAGACTGTATATTTGACTTTTAATCAGTTACATTGATCTATAAGGCTCATATTATAGATAATGTTACTATTCTATCATAAATATTTTGGTTGTTATATCTTATCTTAAACCCACAAAGAATTAATTATGTTACATTGGACATAATTATGAGAATAAGGCATAAACTATGACAAATAGATATGTGTAGAATCCATGTGGTGATACGTGCCAAAAAGGTGTCTTTAGAAGCACAGAATCTTATATAAAGAACACCTAAAAATAATATGAGCCACTTCAATCCACAGAATACAGATGCATTAACTTATTCTCTTGATCACCAATTTAGTTTTTCCTGATCTTGCACATATATAGAAAAAGAGTTACTTGAATTTTTTTAAGAGAATCTGTTTTCAACCTTTTTTTCGGCTTTGGTTTTACGGCCCTTTCAAGATAATTTCACTCATATTGAGCCGATTGTTAATCAGACGTGGTCGAAAACCGGAGTACCCCCGAAAAAAAAAAAAACACATGACCTTCCGTTAGAACTTGGCGTCTCACATGTGACCCGAGCGAGGCTCGAACCCACAGCAGTGAGAGACCTAATGTTTAAGAGTCAGCGCTCTTATCCACTAGACCAAAATATTGTTGCAAACAAGAAAACAATAAAATATGTTGACAAACTTCAAAATACATCTGCTAGGATAAACTTTTCTCTAGGAACAACAGATTTACGTTGCAAATAAGAATACAATACAGTACGTTATTTTTATTCAAAATATTGGGGAAAATGAACAGAATGTACAATGTAAGTCAATTCTTCTGTCAACAAAGTGTCTTCATATAGATTATCTGTATTATCAAGGTAGCAAATGTTTGTATATAAGTAAAAAATTAATATCTTTTTTAAATTATTCGGGAATACATCTAACCCAATGCATTAATATTATTTTGAAGCATCCATGGTGTAGAGGTTACACTACTGGTGTAGTGGTTACACTACTCGCCTTGTAAACCAGGGATCGGAGGATCGATCCCGGGCTTCTCAGGACTTTCAGATGAGTCTTTAATGTAGAAGTAAAACAGAGATCAGGAATTGATACAATTAACTTACTCCACCCATAAAAGACACCAAAGGGAAAGAAACACAAACATTAAGCGACCAGACCATAATGGAAACCTAAACAAAGGAAGGCCATACGGACAGTTACTTTCCCACAAAATGGCCATATGGCCATCCAAAATTAGAAGGCACAAGTGATACACACAGTAAGCAACAAACAACAACATAAATAAATTGCCACAGAAGAGCCGCCTTGGAACGGTCAGTGGAAGATTTCCACCGGGGGCTTAAATCGATTTTACGTGGCCACAATCCTCGCCCTTACTTCCGTCGCGATTTAGACAAATAATTTGTTCAGTCCGCATGAAGGCCTCCTAACTCATCAGTGCAACATCTCCGTGAACACAAAAATCAAAGAACCACAGAGGTGAGACAACGGTGAGGACTCGACAGCAAGAAACCACTGAAATGCTGGAGCAAAAGAAAACCAACAGTTAGACTACGATGAGCCCGACCAGAGACAGAGCAACAGGCACCAACCAACATTATCTCTCTAATTTTCAATAAGCCTTTACGTTGGAGCCGTCATAGAATCTGAGGCCTGACCCACCGGCGTGCAATTAAAGAGGGAAGCAAAGTTGCCAACCGTGATTGGGTTAACTACCATGCATGCAGTCTGTCGTATAATATCCATCTTTTTATATCGAAGAATGATTTTACGAAATTGGGTGCTGAAGTCATTGCGGTTATATATTTTTCTGAATTTATATACTAAGTCACCATAAAATTCGGGTTCCGATAGACTTTGTTGCAGAAGAGATTTAAATCCAATATTGAATTTTGAAATTAAACCAAAATGGCGTCTATAAAATTTTGAAAAGGCTTTGCGTAGTTTATGGTACCGATAACCCTGATTAAGGAGTTTAGCCGTTAATAATTTATTACGAGTGTTGAAGTCAGTTACATGACTACACACTCTAGCAAATCGAATTAATTGCAAAATATAAACGCCATAGGATGGCGCACGAGGAACATCACCACCCCAAAAAAGGAAAATTTACAATCTCAAAATCAAAGTCATCGCGTTTATCATAAATTTTGCACGAAACAAATCCATCTACAATAGATAGATGTAAATCCAAAAACGGGGCCTCGGTATCAGAAGAATTTGCTTTATTTAACTGAAGTTCTAGGGGGTAAATCTGACTGATCAAACCATCAAAATAGGTATTATCAATATTTAATAAATCATCTAAATATCTAGAAGTAGAGCTAAAAGCTTCAATAATTTCAGATTGGTTATCAATGGAAAGCGACAAAATGAAGTCTCTTTCATCACACACTTTCTGACATGACCAAAGTGTATAATTCTTATGCTCTTTAGAAGTGAAAAATGCATTTCTGACATTACATGCAAGATAGAGAGAATCTTTTCTGTGAAAAGCCCATTCAATTTAATCATTAAGCTTTTCTTTTATAAGATTATGAGGTAGTGTAGTGTAAAGAGTGGAAAAATCGTAGGTAGACAGACTAGAAGCACGAAAATGTCTAGATTTCAATTTATTTAAAACCTCATTCGAATTTTTTATAGACCAAAACAGATTTCTTCTTGATCTTTCAAAGACTTTATCACAATATTTAATTACATGCGTTTTAATAGCAGTAAGACAGGAAGTTAATAATTTAGAAAGTTCAGTGGTAGTGCAAGAGCTAGAATTTGCAATAAACCGTGCTTTGTAAGGTTTTTTATGAAGTTTTGGTAACCAGTATAGCTTAGGAAGCTTGTCTTGGCCTTCGTTAACACACACAGCAACCTTGGTGGCTGAAAGACAAACATGTTTATCTACTATAGCTCTCTCTTCAGCTAAAGGCTGAAGTTCATAGGCCTTAGAACCACCAAGCTCCTGCTTAAGCGTGTTAACATAGTGGAGCCGTCACACAACGACGACGTTGTTAGCGGCCTTGTCTGCAGGGGCCAAAACAAACTTCTTATGAAATTCTTGAATACCTAGTTTAAGATGACGTAAAGACGTCTTGGGCTTAGGAGGTAATAAGTTAGTATTTTGAGAATAGAAAAAATGCGTTTATTCACTAGTTTTAAAATGCTAAGTTTCCAGTCCTTAAGGGCTTTATGCTCAACATACTCTCGCTTACACCATCGATTACCGAATTCATTCAAGGAAGCAGCGATTTCATCTCTACATTTACTGAAATCAATTTTAGAAGGAAACCGATATTTCGGTCCTTTAGAAATTATATTCCTTATCCTAGAATCAGGAATAATTTTCAAATTGCCAGTAATTACATGACCAGCAGCAGGATAGCAATACTTTGAGTTTTTACAATCACATGAATCAGGAGTATTAGTATCAATATCAAGATCTGAAACAAGTTTATTGAAATTAAAAATGATAGATCTAACAGGTTTGTTATATTTATAGCAAATTATAGGTGTTTCAGTATTTTGAAAATAAGCAGGAATGGAAGAAAGCACCGATCTCTCACGGAAGATACTGGGCAAATCTATAAAATCCATACCCTTATTAATGAAGGATATTTTGAAGAAATGGCGTTTATGATTAATTTCAGAATCAATGTAAGGACGGAGAGTATGCTGAGTATAGCCTCTAGTTAAGAGAGCCGCATCATATAACTGATGAGAACTATCGTAGAATTTATTCGCCTCGGTGTCCAGAAGACGTAAAACAGAAACGGGTAATGAACTTAAAAATGAAAGCATAGAGTGGTGTCCATGATTTAATAATATAATTGACAGTCACTTCAGTCTAGTATTGTTTCGTTTAAACGCACGTGATTTACGTTTAAAGTTACCATTTTTCCTGGTGTCGTGAGATCTAGTTCTGCGTTTTCGACATTCCAGGAGTGAGAAAATATCAAAGTCCGGCATTCTGGAATTATTACCCTCATGATAAATGTTGTCATTAAATCCCAATGGAAAAGGGGTCTGTAAAAATTTAATCCATTTCAGTTCAGCTTCATGTCTTTTGATTATTTTGAATCTAGATGTAGAATTTGCATCGTAATAAAGTTTTTCCACTGGTTGTATAACAATGTTATTTACAGAATGACCAGAATGACCTGTACGTCGAAAGTGACGGTACAAGAAAGTGTCAGTTTTCTTAGGCTTACTCATTCTACGATAATACTCGTTCAATCTAGTTTTAAGCATAAACCCAGGTACCATCTCTGTATGAACTCAGCTGTTGGTGCGGTGTAAAACTCAAACACTCACTCCCATTAATATTAATCAAAACATGCATCAACAGCATACATGGAATTTAACATCATAAAGATATACATATACAAAAACTCATCTTTGAATCCATGACTATATCAATAGACTATCAGATGCTTCAAGATCTTCAAAATTTTATGCTAACATATAGTGTAGTTTCATCTTGTAAATCATACTTTTCATTACTTAAACAAGTCTGTGAAATGGACACCCCTCTAAATCCCACTTTATATAGAGAATAATTGGGGTTTGCGGGGGTAAACATTATATCTATAATTTCTGCCCCAAGACATAGGTTGTGGGTGCTCATTAGAACTGCCTCAACGAGGTGGTTCTAACGAGCATCCACAACCATTTTTTTAATCACAACCACAACCTATTTTTTAATCACAAATAACAAAAATATAAAAAAAAAATCATCAGAAAATTAAATGTTTTGGAGATATGAAAGAATGCACTATGGCACTAAATAGCACGGATATGTTATCATAATGTCGCTCAATATCTTAACTTTACTTTTCTCTAGGAACAACAGATTTACATGTCAAAACAATGTTGCAAATAAGAATACAATACAGTACATTATTTTTCTTCAAAATATTGGGGAAAATGGACAAAATGTACAATGTAAGTCAATTCTTCTGTCGACAAAGTGTCTTGTTACAGATTATTATGAAGGTAGCAAATGTTTGTGTATTTGTATACAAGTAAAATATTAATATCTTTTTTTTTAAATTATTTGGGAATACATCTAACCCAAGCCATTAATATTATTTCGAAGCATCTGTGGTGTAGTGGTTACGCTACTCGCCTTGTAAACTAGGGGTCGCAGGATCGATTCCAGGCTTCTCAGGACTTTCAGATGAGTCTTTGAACCGAGGTACCGTCTCTGTATAACCTCAGCTGTTGGTGTGGCGTAAAACGCAAACACTCACTCCCATTAATATTAATCAAAACATGCATCAACAGCATACATGGAATTTAACATCATAAAAATATACATATACAAAAACTCATCTTTTAATCCATGACTGTATCAATAGACCATCAGATGCTTCAAGTTCTTCAAAAGTTTGTGCTAACATATAGTGTAGTTTCATCTTGTAAATCATACTTTTCATTACTTAAACAAGTCTGTGAAATGGACACCCCTCTAAATCCCACTTTATATAGAGAATAATTGGGGTTTACGGGGGGTAAACACTATTTCTCTTATTTCTGCCCCAAGACATAGGTTGTGGGTACTCATCAGAACTGCCTCAACGAGGTGGTTCTAACGAGCATCCACAACCTATGTTTTAAGTACAAATAACAGAAATATAAAAAAAAAATCATCAGAAAATTACACGTTTTTGAGATATGAAAAAATGCATTATGGCACTATATCGCAGGGATATGTTATCATAATGCCGCTCAATATCTTAACTTATAAAAAAAATATATATATGAGTTTTTATACCCTGATATTTGCACATAAATTTTAAGAAAAAGGTTGAAAACGTTGAAAAAAGTTCAAGTGTTCATTCTTGGCAAATTCTACTGTTACTCAATTTTTTTTTCTTCTAATCTGAAAATGGGACAGAGGTCTGCTGAAAGGAGAATAAAACATTGAAATAACAAAAAACTGTGAGTGAAATAAGGAAAGGCCATATAATGATCAACTTTTATGTTCCCGTATTATTTTTCAAAGGTATCCCATTTCTCACTTCTGAATGAGAAAAGAGGACCTACTCCATTACGATAATACATCCATGAAATGTAATGGTTTCATTCATGATGGCTCCCACCCATCGGGGCTTTAAGAAATAGATGGCCTGCATGAAGCTTCCACGCACAGCTGAAACCGACTGTACACGTGTACTGGTAAACTGCTTAGGGGAACTAAGCCTGCCCAGGCAAAGCGATGCGAGTCAGACTGTCCATGCTTATAAATCCTATTGTTTTCATTGAGCGACAGGGCTTGAGATGTCTGTAATTTCATCTCAGTGTCAGGTTTAAGGCCCAAAAAATTGGAAGCAACATCTCCAAAATGACCTATACAGTTTTTATGGGGATGTTAAACCTCAAATCACAAACAAAAGAAATGCTTTCATTCATGATCGTAAAAAAATGCATTTTTTTTTTAAATGAAAATTTATATATTTTTCTTATTTCTGCTTCAAACAGAGATCATTGAGGGTGCTTGTCAGAAACACCTCACTAAGGCAACTCTTAGGAGTACCAACAGTCTATGTTTTGAGTGAAATAAAATGGAAAACTGGAAATGTTTTCAGAGGGAAACAATGTCCCCACCTTAAATATAACTTAAACAGCCATGTGACTTTAATAAATAGGTTAAGACCCCCAAAATATAAGGTGCAAACACAAGATAGACTGCAGACATGCCAAAAGTCATAGTTTTTGGGGGAATGTGCCCTTAAAAAATAAGGTCAAGGTCACCAAAATCTAATAAAATCTTTGAAATGTTGTAATGATATATTGTACAAAGTTTCACCAAAGGAGCAGTCCCTATAAGGCCCATTTTATGGCCCCTTTTGATTTTCTTTCAACTTTGCAGACTCAATATAGGATGTATTTGCTGTAATGTGGTGAAATTTCAGATCCGCAGATGTAATTTTATTGGCTCTATGAGCAACCAAAGTGGGTGGGATAATTCTACACCATTGAGAGACCTGTGGTTCTTACGCTATTTTCTCTAGCACAAAGCATCCTGGCAAGTGGGTATTTTTATTATTGTTTAGACCTTTATAGATGTTAAACATATTGTATATGTTTTTGTGGAAAAATTCTTCACTTTACCGCTATACTCACTTATAAGTCGTATCTAAATTTCAGCTAAATTTACTGACCGTCTTTGCACAAAACCACAACATAAGTTTATTTCCAAAGCTATTGCAAAACCATTTGACAGGGATAACTAAGATATAATAGGCATTGCCAAATTATGAGCATTTTTTTCTTCTATAATTACTTATAGAGTTATCTGCCCCTGACTCCAGTTGTTTTGTCATATTTTCTGTCATATTTAAAATCTATAGATATATCGCAAAAGGATTCTTCAAAACAGTCAAAAACTCAGCAAACAATGGTTTTCTGTTGATCTAATGAAGCTATTAGGTGATTTGTAAATATCTTCTTTGATAATGAGTTAAACAACATGGGTGGCTTACATACACCCCTTTGCTATTTCTACTGCAAGAATTCCTTGGCTTTATGTCAACTCATCTTAATAAATCTATCTGACTGACAATTTATATGAAGTTAGAAAGTAGAAGTAAAACAAAGATCAGGAATTGATACAATTAACTTACTCCACCCATAAAAGACACCAAAGGGAAAGAAATACAAACATTAAGCGACCAGACCATAATGGAAACCTAAACAAAGGATGGCCATAAGGACAGTTACTTTCCCACAAAATGGCCCTATGGCCATCCAAAACCAAAAGACAAAAGTGATACACACAGTAAGTAACAAACAACAACATAAATAAATCGCCACAGAAGAGCCGCCTTGGAACGGTCAGTGGAAGATTTCCACTGGGGGGCTTAAATCGATTTTACGTGGCCACAATCCTCGCCCTTACTCCCGTCGCGATTTAGACAAATAATTTGTTTAGTCCGCATGAAGGCCTCCTAACTCATCAGTGCAACATCCCCGTGAACACAAAAATCAAAGAACCACAGAGGTGAGACAACGATCAGGACTCGACAGCAAGAAACCACTGAAATGCTGGAGCAAAAGAAAACCAACAGTTAGACTCCGATGAGCCCGACCAGAGACAGAGCATCAGGCACCAACCAACATTATCTCTCTAATTTTCAATAAGCCTTTACGTTGGAGCCGTCATAGAATCTGAGGCCCGACCCACCGGCGCGCAACCAAAGAGGGAAGCAAAGCCGCCAACCACCACGCACGCAGCCTGTCGTATAACACCCATGATGCACCCAATCCCCCCATATCGAAGAACGACTCCACGAAACCGGGCGCCGAAGCCATTGCGGCCACACACTCCCCCGAACTCACACACCAAGCCACCACAAAACCCGGGCTCCGACAGACCCCGCCGCAGAAGAGACTCAAGTCCAATATTGAATTTTGAAATTAAATCAGAATGGCGTCCATAAAACCCCGAAAAGGCCCCGCGCAGCACACGACACCGACAACCCCGATTAAGGAGTTTAGCCGTTAATAATTTATTACGAGTGTTGAAGTCAGTTACACGACCACACACTCTAGCAAATCGAATTAATTGCGAAATATAAACGCCACAGGACGGCGCACGAGGAACATCACCATCCAAAAAAGGAAAACTTACAATCTTAAAATCAAAGTCATCGCGTTTATCATAAATTTTGCACGAAACAAATCCATCTACAAAAGATAGATGTAAATCCAAAAACGGGGCCTCGGTATCAGAAGAATTTGCTTTATTTAAGTGAAGCTCTAGGGGGCAAATCTGACCGACCAAACCACCAAAACAGGCATCATCAATATTCAATAAATCATCTAAATATCTAGAAGTAGAGCCAAACGCCTCAATAACCCCAGATTGGTTATCAACGGAAAGCGACAAAATGAAGTCTCCCCCATAACAATACAAGAACAGATCAGCCACAAGAGGTGCGCAACCAGCACCCATCGGAATACCCAAAAATTTGTCCAAATAACTTAGCACCGAATCTAATATAAATATTGTCAAGTAGAAAGGTGAGGGCATCACACACTTTCTGACATGACAAAAGTGTATAATTCTTATGCTCTTTAGAAGTGAAAAATGCATTTCTGACATTACATGCAAGATAGAGAGAATCTTCTCTGTGAAAAGCCCATTCAATTAAATCATTAAGCTCTTCTTTTATAAGATTATGAGGAAGTGTAGTGTAAAGAGTGGAAAAATCGTAGGTAGACAGACTAGAAGCACGAAAATGTCTAGATTCAATTTATTTAAAACCTCATTCGAATTTTTTATAGACCAAAACAGATTTCTCCCTGATCTTTCAAAGACTTTATCACAATATTTAATTACATGCGTTTTAATAGCAGTAAGACAGGAAGTTAATAATTTAGAAAGTTCAGTGGTAGTGCAAGAGCTAGAATTTGCAATAAACCGTGCTTTGTAAGTTTTTTATGAAGTTTTGGTAACCAGTATAGCGTAGGAAGCTTGTCTTGGCCTTCGTTAACACACACAGCAAACTTGGTGGCTGAAAGACAAACATGTTTATCTACTTTAGCTCTCTCTTCAGCTAAAGGCTGAAGTTCATAGGCCTTAGAACCACCAAGCTCCTGCTTAAGCGTGTTAACATAGTGGAGCCGTCACACAACGACGACGTTGTTAGCGGCCTTGTCTGCAGGGGCCAAAACAAACTTCTTATGAAATTCTTGAATACCTAGTTTAAGATGACGTAAAGACGTCTTGGGCTTAGGAGGTAATAAGTTAGTATTTTGAGGATAGAAAGAAATGCGTTTATTCACTAGTTTTAAAATGCTAAGTTTCCAGTCCTTAAGGGCTTTATGCTCAACATACTCTCGCTTACACCATCGATTACCGAATTCATTCAAGGAAGCAGCGATTTCATCTCTACATTTACTGAAATCAATTTTAGAAGGAAACCGATATTTCGGTCCTTTAGAAATCATATTCCTTATCCTAGAATCAGGAATAATTTTCAAATTGCCAGTAATTACATGACCAGCAGCAGGATAGCAATACTTTGAGTTTTTACAATCACATGAATCAGGAGTATTAGTATCAATATCAAGATCTGAAACAAGTTTATTAAAATTAAAAATGATAGATCTAACAGGTTTGTTATATTTATAGCAAATTATAGGTGTTTCAGTATTTTGAAAATAAGCAGGAATGGAAGAAAGCACCGATCTCTCACGGAAGATACTGGGCAAATCTATAAAATCCATACCCTTATTAATGAAGGATATTTTGAAGAAATGGCGTTTATGATTAATTTCAGAATCAATGTAAGGACGGAGAGTATGTTGAGTATAGCCTCTAGTTAAGAGAGCCGCATCATATAACTGATGAGAACTATCGTAGAATTTATTCGCCTCGGTGTCCAGAAGACGTAAAACAGAAACGGGTAATGAACTTAACAATGAAAGCATAGAGTGGCGTCCATGATTTAATAATATAATTGACAGTCACTTCAGTCTAGTATTGTTTCGTTTAAACGCACGTGATTTACGTTTAAAGTTACCATTTTTCCTGGTGCCGTGAGATCTAGTTCTGCGTTTTCGACATTCCAGGAGTGAGAAAATATCAAAAAACCGAAACTTTCTCATAATCTTTAGAATAAGTCTCCTTTTAGGTCATACTTACCTATAACATTGAAATATTACTGGACTTAATAAATCTTGCAATACATCACAACATTTAATTTGAAGCCTTTCAGTTGATTTGCTTGTGTTTGGAACTGCAGCCAAAATGGTTAGTTGAAAATAGTGATTCATCTTGTCCAGATTCCACCGCAGCTTTAGGCTTCATATATGCTTTAAGGTAAACCAAGAAATGATTTCCATTATGGTCTGGTCGCTTCGTGTTTGTGTTTCTTTACCTTTGGTGTCTTTGATGGGTGGAGTAAGTTAATTGTATCGATTCCTGATCTTTGTTTTACTTCTACTTTGCAGAGTCTATCAAGCACTTGCTTCTTCTGTCCCTTCACTTGTATATCATTTTGGAGCCTTCAGTAATCTCTGGCCTTTGATTCTGGTACTCTTTGAGCCTTTCATCTAACTCTTGACACCACATATATGTATTTATCTTTTATCTACTTACCAACTGTTAGGTGTTTTTTTTTAAAAAGAATTTACCTATGAAGTGATTTTGACAGCCAATTTTCAAAAGATTATACGTTTTGGCTGACCAAAAATTGCTTAGGGATTTGACGGGAAGCAGAGTCACTACACATATCCTGATTTAGACACCGACAGTTATGGTAGAAACAAGCATTCAATATTTTACACCTGAACCCATGGTGAATGTTGGCTCGACGTAGAGGGTCCTCCATCCCACTGGTAGTCTGTGCTACCGACCATTCAAAGGCAGTGGTTCTGATGTGGTTCATGTAATACTTTGGCCTGTTGATGTCCCCTTTGTGTGGTACATTGGTTGTGTGTCTTTTGTTTCACAGTTTAATCACCCCTTATGAGTTAGAAATGGTTGATTTTTTGCATGTTATATGTGTATATCGGAGTCGTAACTGTTGGTTTTCTTTTGCTCCAGCATTCCCTGCTGTCGAGTCCTCATCGTTGTTTCGTTTCTGTGGTTGTTTTATTTTTTGTGTCCACGGAGATGTTGCAATGATGAGTTACGAGGCCTTCATGCGGACTGAACATAGTATTTGTCTTAATCGCGGCGGAAGTAAGGGCGAGGATTGTGACCACGTAAAATCGATTTAAGCCTCCCCCCATCCACCCAGTGGAATTCGTTTCACTGACCGTTCCAAGGCGGTTCTTCTGCCGCGGTTTATTTTTGTTATGGTCTGTCTTTGAGTGTTTGTATCACTTATATCATTTTGTTTTGGATAGCCAATTGGCCATTTTGTGGGAAAGTGACTGTCCTTTTGGCTTTCCGCTATTGATGTTTCCATTAGGGTCTGTTGTTTCATGTTTGTGTTTATTACCCATTGGTATCTCTAATGGGAGCTGCGGGTTAATTGTATCGAATCCTGATCATTGCCTTCCCTTCTATTTTGTCTGTCCTTGCTATGGCCACATCTTGTGATTGTTGCTTTCCCTGAACCTTTCCTTTTTACTTTTGTTAATGGGTTCACAAGTCCGATGTTTGACTATGGTGCATTTGTCTTCTATCCTGTTCTACTCATCTTCATCAGACTCACTTGATGCACTCTCAAGTCTCTATGGCTGCATCTACGACGTGGTCTATGTGAGCTCTGTTACGTTTAGTGTCACTTTTTTCTGTATTGTGTCTTTAGTACCCGAGTACAGATGCTATAATGTGCACAACAACCAACTGTGCGTGCCCCACTTCATTCCAAATATGTTTTATAAAGGATTATCCTTTGGAAGCAAGGAATACACCAAAGAACAGGAAAATATGAAGTGTTCATGTTTTCTGGGCCAAACTAGCTAGTTTCATCCAATTAGGCCTCATCAGTGAGCCTCAAATATTTTCAACATTCCAGAATGGAATCAATGATTCCAAAGGACAAGAAAATATAAACTGCACTATGATGTAGGGCAGGGAGACTTTTTACGGCCGCTACACATTCCCACACATCAGCTGTAGTGACGTTAAATATGCTCTATGAAAGGGTTAGTCTCATTCCAAAGTCTGGAGAATGCGGCATTGAACCCACGAATCCTCACATGGAATACAGTTTGTAGGAAAATTGGCCATTAAAGGGGCAAAACTTAGTAGAATAAAATATGATTTGCTTAATTACCTCGAAGCAGGCTTCACAAAGGAATAAAAAAGTAACTATGGTGTGTATCTGACACCATAATGAATTAGATATTAATAGATATTAACGATGCAGTAGATGATACAAATAATATAAGATTGAAACTTTAAAAAATCAAATTATTTTCATAACCCAGTATCAACGAAATTGTTAAAACAGATACATGCAGTACCTTTCAAGACGTTCTACAATATACACTAAAACTGTCATTGTTTTACTTTTTGAATAACACTTGAATAGCTGAAACAAACAAGTAAATTATTTGAAACAGCTGTCGAAAACGTGTAAACAGGGTAAATAACTGGGGCAGTGACTTTTGCTCCTCTTACCCATATACACCTGAGTGGAGTGGGGCAGTGCCAAGTTATGTGTCTTGCCCGAGGACACAGCTTGCCTCTGGTGGCCGGGTTTGAACCAACAACCTCACGAATGTAAGTAGAACGCACTAGCCACTGAGCTATCGAGGCTATTTACTTTTAATAGAATTTAAAGTAGAGCAAAAGAATAAATATAGAAACTGATGCAAAAGTAAGTGTTGTCATTCAATAAAATATCAATTTATTTATTGCTAGACATTTCTGGTGTAACGAATGTGAACAATTATTGTTTCTACCACTAATTATAGTATGCGCTAGTGCTTACTCTTCACGTGTTTGATTTGTGAAGACAAGTTTACATAAAGCCAAGGAATTTTTGCAGTAGAAATAGCAAAGGGATGTATGTAAACCACCCATATTGTTTAAGTCATTATTTAAAAAGATATTTACAGATCACCTATTAGGTTCATTATATTGACAAAAAAAAAACATTGTTTGCTGAGTTTTTGACTGTTTTGAAGAATCCTTTTGCAATATATTTATAGATTTTATATATGACATAAAATATGACAAAAAATGGATTCAGGGGCAGATAACTCTATAAGTAATAACAGAAGAAAGAAATGCTCATAATTTGACAATGCCTATTATGTCGTTATTATCCCTGTCGAGTATTTTTTAATAGCTTTGGAAATAAACTTATGTTGTGGTTTTGCGTAAAGACGGTCAGTAAATTTAGCTGAAATTTATGTTCGCCTTATAAGTGAGTATAGCGGTAAAGTGAAAAATTTTTCCACAAAAACGCATACATTATGTTTAACATCTATGAAGGTATAAACAACATTTAAAAGACCAACTTGCCAGGATGTTTTGTGCTACAGATAATAACTTAAGAACCACAGGTCTCTCAATGGGGTAGAATTACCCCCACCCACTTTGGTTGCTCATATAGCCAATAACATTACATCTGTGGATCTGAAATTTCACCACATTACAGCAAATACATCTTATGTTGAGTTTGCAAAGTTTAAAGAAAATCAAAAGGGGCCATAAAATGGACCTTATAGGGACTGCTCCTTTCATCCATTCGTTCATGAGATAGGGTGCAGACAAGCCAAAATTCACAGTATTTGGAGGCATGTATCCTTGAAAATAATGTCAAGGTCACCAAAATCTAATCAAATCTGGGGTGTGTTGTAATGATATATATTGTACCAAAGTTGACCTTTCATCAATTCATTCATGACATAGGGTGCCGACAAGCCAAAATTTCAATAATTCAGTCTTTGGGGGGCATGTGCCCTTGAATGTTATATCAAGGTCACCAAAATCTAATCCAATATGCGGCATGTTGTAATGATATGTAATGTACCAAGTTTGTCCGAATTTCATCCATTCATTCATGTGAGAGGGTGCAGACAAGACAAAATTCCGAAAATTCAGTCTTTGGGGGCATGTGATCTTGAAAATAATGTCAAGGTCACCAAAATCTAATCAAATATTTGGTATGTTGCAATGATATATTGTACCATGTTTGACCAAATTTCATCTATTCTTTCATGAGATAAGGTGCAGACAAGCCAAATTTCATTCATTCGTTAATGACACAGGGTGCAGACAAGCCAAAATTCACAGTCTTTGGGGGGGGGGGGGGGGGGGGGCATGTGCCCTTGAAAATAATGTCAATGTCTAAGCTAATCAAATATGCGGTATGTTGTTAAGATAATTAAACCAAGTCTGAACACAATTAATCACTTGGTTCAAGAGATAGAGTGCAGACAAGCCATTTTTGGACCCAAATAGATTGTTTGGGGGGGGGGGGGGGGGCTGGGTCAAGGTCATCATTACCTAATGGCTAATTTCCCCATCCTAGTGATGTAATCATGCAAGTTTGGTCAGAATCCATCAATAGGTTCAGGAGATATAGTGCTTCAAACAGTCTACGCCACCGCCAATGCAGACACCGATGCATATGGGATCTGCACCAAAAACAGTATGTCCCCACTCACCTCCGACATAATAATGTACAGAAAATAAAGAATAGCCCTGTAAACTCCATTTTTCTCTATATAATTTGGAGTTTTACAGGGGTGTTCATTTCCTGATGTCTGTAAGAGGTGGCCAAAACCACCAGCAATACCTACCTTTGAAAAAAGGTAAGTACTGCATTTTATCTGGTGGGTGAGTGCATTGAAAAGTAGCATAAAGAACACCTGGCACCCTTTCCAAGTTGTTGTGCAAGTTGTTGTGCAAAAAAGGCAGTACATTATGACCTGACCAATAGATTCCTCTGTTCCAATTTCATCAAGACAATTAGTAAAAAAAAGCAACCTTTATATGAGAGGCTGGTATTATACATAAAAAGTCTTCAACTATGTGGATTTTTTTGTGCAAAAAGACTATTTTGTGATCTGACCAGTACACGTGTACTGGTAAACCGCTTAGAGGAACTAAGCCTGCCAAAGCAAAGCGGTGCGAGTCGGACTGTCCGTGCTTATAAATCCTATTGTTTCATGTTTTTGAACAACAACTTGGAACAACCATTTTCAAGTTGTTGTGCAAAAAAGGCAGTACATTATGACCTGACCAATAGATTCCTCTGTTCCAATTTCATCAAGACAATTAGTAAAAAAGCAACCTTTATATGAGAGGCTGGTATTATACATAAAAAGTCTTCAACTATGTGGATTTTTTGTGCAAAAAGACTATTTTGTGATCTGACCAGTATGTTTCACATGTTCCAACTGCACCATCAACATATGAAAAATCAACATTAGAAAATATCAAATCAAGCATTGTCATATGATCTGTGGTACATTCATTTATAAGCATTTTGCATGAAAACATATCACTTAATTTCTTAACAATGCTATGTTTCAGCAAAACATCAATATTGAAATCTCCAAGTATCACCAATGGCTTTGATGGGGTCAAATATGGAATAAGTTCTTTGTTAAGACAAGAAAGAAGATTACTGTTAGACATTTGAGGTGACTTATACAAAAAAACAACCTGACTTTCAATCGAGAAATGCCTGGCAGTTATCATAACAAGAGGGCCCAATGGCCCTATATCGCTCACCTGAGTACCAGAAAATCATTAGTGTAGGAGACCACTTGACATTGCTACATACTAAATATCTAAGCTCAGGCAAAGCGGTGTCCATGCGTATAAACCCTATTGGTTTCATTGGGCGACAGGGTTTGAGATTTAATTTCATCTCAAGGTCGGGTAAAAAGTCCCACAAAATTGGAAGAGACATCTCCAAAATGACCTATACAGTGTTGACAGGGATGTAAAACCTCAAATCAAACAAAATCTGTGCCTTATGGTTTTGGAAAAGAAGATTTTTTTTAATTTTTTTTTCCAGTATAAGTCTATAGAAGCTAATGAGCCCTGGGGCTTGGCCAATTTTGACCCAAAGGGCATGGTTGGCAGGATTTATGTAGGTGACCATTTTGTGTTGCTATATACTAAATATCTAAGGTCTGTATTTCATGGTTTCAAAGAAGATGTTTGAAGCTTTTTTTCCATTATAAGTTTGTTGGAGTTAAGGGGCCACAGGATTTGGCCAATTTGGACTAAATATCTAAGTTCTGTGCTTCACAGTTTCTGAGAAGAAGATTTTTTAAGCTTTCTTCCATTTAGAGTCTATGGGAGCTAAGGGGCACCGGGGCGTGGCCCATTTGGACCCCAGGGGCATGATTAGCAGGAAATATGTAGGTGATCACTTGCCATTGCTTCATGCTAAATATCTAAGCTCTGGGCCCTATGGTTTCAGAGAAGAAGATTTTTGAGGCTTTTCTCCATTTTGAGTCTATGGGAGCTAAGGGGGTCCCAGGGTGTGGCCCATTTGGACCCTAGGGGCATGATTGGCAGGATTTATGCAGGTGACCACTTGTCATTGCCACATGCTAAATATCTAAGCTCTGGGCCCTGTGGTTTTAGAGAAAAGATTTTTGAAGCTTTTTTCCATTATGAGTCTAGGGGAGCTAAGGGGCCCCAGGGCGTGGCCCATTTGGACCCCAGGGGCATGATTGGCAGGATTTATGTAGGTGACCACTTGCCATTGCCACATGCTAATTATCTAAGCTCTGGGCCCTGTGGTTTCAGAGAAAAAGATTTTTGAAGCATTTTTTTCCATTATGAGTCTATAGGAGCTAAGGGGCCCCGGGGGGTGGCTCGTTTTGACCACAGGGGCATGATTGGCAGGAATTATGTAGGTGACCACTTGCTGTTGTTACATGCTAAATATCTAAGCTCTGGGCCCTGTGGTTTCAGAGAAGAAGATTTTTGAAGCTTTTTTCTATTATGAGCTATGGGAGCTAAGGGGCCCGTGGGCGTGGCCAATTTGGACCCCAGGAGCATGAATTATGTAGGTGACCACTTGCCGTTGCTACATGCTAATTACCTAAGCTCTGGGCCCTGCGGTTTCAGAGGAGAAGATTTTTGAAGCTTTATTCCATTTTGAGTCTATGGGAGCGAAGGGGCCCGGGGCGTGGCCCATTTGGAACCCAGGGGCATGATTGGCAGGAATTATGTAGGTGACCACTTGCCGTTGCTACGTGTTAAATATCTAAGCTCTGGGCCCTGTGGTTTCAGAGAAGAAGATTTTTGAAGCTTTTTCCCATTATGAGTCTATAGGAGCTAAGGGGCCCCAGAGCGTGGCCTGTTTGGACCCAGGAGCATGATTGGCAGGAATTATGTAGGTGACCACTTGCCGTTGCTACATGCTAAATTTCTAAGCTCTGGGCTCTGTGGTTTCAGAGAAAAAGATTTTTGAACCTTTTTTTTTTCATTATGAATCTATAGGAGCTAAGGGGCCCCGGGGCGGGGCCCATTTGGAACCAAGGGGCATGATTGGCAGGAATTATGTTGGTGACCACTTGCCGTTGCTACATGCTAAATATCTAAGCTCTGGGCCCTGTGGTTTCAGAGAAGAAGATTTTTGAACCTTTTCTTCCATTATGAGTATATAGGAGCTAAGGGGCCCAGGGGTGTAGCCAATTTCGACCCCAGGGGGATGATTGGCAGGAATTATATAGGTTACCACTTGCCATTGCTACATGCTAAATATCTAAGCTCTGGGCCCTGTGGTTTCAGAGAAGAAGATTTATGAAGCTTATTTCCATTATGAGTCTATGGGAGCGAAGGGGCCCTGGGGCGTGGACCATTTGGAACCCAGGGGCATGATTGGCAGGAATTATGTAGTTGACCACTTGCCCTTCCTACATGCTAAATATCTAAGCTCTGTGCCCTATGGTTTCAGAGAAGAAGATTTTTGAAGCTTTTTTTCCATTATGAGTCTATAGGAGCTAATGGGCCCCGGGGCGTGGTCAGTTTGGACACCAGGGGCATGATTGGCAGGAATTATGTAGGTAACCGCTTGCTGTTACTACATGCTAAATATATAAGCTCTGGGCCCTGTGGTTTCAGAGAATGAAGATTTTTGAAGCTTTTTTTTTCCATTATGAGTCTATGGGAGCGAAGGGGCCCTGGGGCGTGGCCCATTTGGAACCCAGGGGCATGATTGGCAGGAATTATGTAGGTGACCACCTGCCATTGCTACATGCTAAATATATAAGCTCTGGGCCCTGTGGTTTCAGAGAAGAAGCTTTTTGAAGCTTTTTTTCCATTTTGTGTCTATGGGAGCGAAGGAGCCCCGGGGCGCGGCCCTTTTTGAACCCAGGGGCATGATTGGCAGGAATTATGTAGGTGACCACTTGCCATTGCTACATGCTAAATATCTAAGCTCTGGGCCATGTGGTTTCAGAGAAGAAGATTTTTGAAGCTTTTTTCCATTATTAGTCTATGGGAGCGAAGGGGCCCTAGGGCGTGGCCCATTTGGCACCGAGGGGCATGATTGGCAGGAATTATGTAGTTGACCACTTGCCCTTGCTACATGCTTAATATCTAAGCTCTGGGCCCTGTGGTTTCAGAGAAGAAGATTTTTATATGTTTTCCCATTATAAGTCTATGGGAGCTATATGGTGCCATGGCAACCAGAATTCCAATCCGATCAGCCCAAAAACCTTATGCAGCCTTTCCCCCTACCTGATGATGATTCACATGAAATTTGATCAAGATTGGCCATGGGGTATAGGAGATATACTTATTTGAAATTGTTTACGGACGCACGGACGGACGCACGCACGCACGACGGACGACGGACAAAAAGTGATCCCAAAAGCTCACCTCGTCACTACGTGACAGGTGAGCTAATAAATTCTAATGTATCTGAACTATACTTTCTATTCTGTGTTATAAGTATATCATTTCTGGCATAAACTGCTAGTCCATGAGGAGGTCTTATGCAACTACTGTATCCAATTTGGTCATTTCTTATCAAACGATAGTGTTCTATTGCATAATCACTATCATTATCAGACTGATGTAGTCGTGTTTCTGCTATTCCAAATATGTGGGTTGACAACAGGTTTTTGTCATGTCTAACATCATCAAAATGAAAATTCAAGGATCTACAATTATTGAAAGCAACTTTGAAATGTGAAACTGGGTCTATCAATTCTAAAGATGTATCACACAGTTGCAGCATTGCGGTTTCATGCAATCGCTGCATTTCTGTCTTAACCTGATCATCAACTTGTAATGCTTTCTCATTGAAGTTGAGGATCTGAAGCTTTTCAATTGACCTTACCCTGCTGAGTGCAACATAGTGTAAATGTGGAACTTTGCGGGTTTTACGTTGTGATAAGTCAATGACAACTCTTTCAAGGGTACAACCTTGTGCTCTATGTACGGAACGCCATGCAGAAGGTTGCAAAGGGAATTGAACTCTCTGAAAGGTCTTTCTGTTGTAAGTAAATGTTCAAAAATTGGTGTCCAATTATCATCAATACTGCTATGATAAAGTCCCCTGTTTTTGTATTTGATTCTTGTTTCCATTCCTGCTTTTTCATCATCAAACTGAACCCAAATTATGCTTGGACGTCGTGTGGTTTGTAGTTTATACTCAATAAACTTAACTACACATGATGCTCCATTTGCTAGTCCATCTTCTGTTTTTATGTTTATTGTTAAATCATAAATCATGTCAACAACAACTGTTAAAGATTAATGTAAATTTGCTGTTTGGTTTGAATCTGTTACATTCTTTAGGTTCTTGAGTGCACAGTCTGTCTTTTCTTTAGATAACTTTGGTGAGACATATGTATCCATGCACGGTATTTCAACCTTTTCTGTTGCCATATTTCTTATAATTTCATCATTAAAAACATGCATGAAATAGTTTTCTGCAAAGAGGTGAGGTGCGTTTTTTTGATACTCAATATCATTTGTAGTCACTTCACACTGCTTAAACCTAGTGTTGTCTTCAGCAGTCAAGGTATTGACCCTTAATCTATTTAACAATTCTGCAAATTCAAGGTCATCTTTCTGTCTCATAATTTCTGTTAATTCAAACATGGTAAATAAGTCTTTCCAGAGATTTTGTGATAAAGCAGCTGCATCATGTTTCATGTCATTAAATATCCAATCGCCACTCACAGGTTTCAACTGATAAAGATCACCAAGAGCAATAATGCTAACACCACCAAAAGGTGTTCGTGTTCCTTTCAATGCTTAAAGTCTCTGATCAATAAAATTCAACATAGAATTACTAATCATTGAAATTTCATCAATAATCACAACTGACAAATCACGGTACTTTCATCTAAAGGTTTTCAGACTGTCGCAGGTTAATGTTTGATCTGATTGCTTATACTTTTGTTTAAATGCAGATGAGATGGTAGAACAATTAATATTAAATGCTGCTTTTCCTGTAAATGCACAAATAAGAACCCTGGTATGCTCTGCATCTTCTTCTTCTTTTAGATTTAATATTCTAAACAAAGTCTGATACAATGCTCGAATAATTAGACTTTTTCAAACACCAGCTCCACCAGAAAGAAATACATATAAAGGGGCATCCTTTGTTTTAATCCAGTGAATCACATGATAGTAAAATTGTTTTTGTTTACTATTTAAACACTGCAGGAGCTTTCTGTAATCAATATCTGAAAGAATATTTTCATTCACATCAATCTGAGGTGCAGAAACATAACATCCAATTTCAGTCCCTATATCATAGTCTCTATATTCAATTCTATCAGGATTAAAATATATAAACTCTTCAGACTGAACTGGTTCCATTTCAGCATCATCACCTTCAACTTGTTGTGTACTTGGTGCAATATTATCGAATGCATTGTAATCAATTTCCGCTAAATCTCTTGCTAATTCTAGCTCTTCAGCATGATGTTCGTAAGTTGAACATTTATGATCTATCACATGCTTCATAGACTCATAGTGTTCTTTATATGTTCTAAAAGTTCCAAGCAAGTCAGTTTCTTCATTTCTCCATTGGTGAAAAAGTAAATATTTCTCTCTATAATAGTTCTCTTCATCTGTTTTGCGATTGAATCTCCCATACCTAATAATTTTAGAATTACGACATCTTTTAATTTTTATGCCATTCTTTAAAGTTAAAATAGTTTCACCATCACCAAAGCTTTCTTCATCTGACATTTTTGCATCTTTCTCATAATCTTGCTCCCCTTCATCTGTATTGTCATTCTGGCCATCCGGATAAATTACTTCTAACTTGGACACATAATCAGCTAAACAATATTTTTCCAATGGTTTTGGACGCTTTGAGTATCTTTTAATTTTATTGTCTGACATTATATCTGTAGAGTCTGCTGGCAATTCAGCAAGTACTGACTTTGGTTTCAATAACTGCACTCTCTGGTTTGGGAGTGACGTATTTATGAAGACAACGCTCCTTGAACTTTTAGTCAATGGCATTTGCAGTACCAAATAAACTGCCTCTTGTGCACTTACTTCAACACTGTTTGAAAATACATTTCCAATGTGTCTAACTTGTCTTTTGAGATCCATGTTGCCATTCCTTGCTTCCTTTGCAGCTGCATGCAACAAATTACTCATCCCTCTTTGAGATTTACTAATATATGAAACTATATAAATAGCACAAGCATATGGATCTAACACAAATTGTATGTCAATATTTGCCTTCCATGCTTTTAACACACTATCATTGTACAGATTTACACGGATCTCACTCGGGTTTCTTTTCAAAAACACTTTTGAAGAGTTTAATGAACTTCTGATACATTTAATATATTCTTCCTCGCTCATTTGGACAACATTTGTCAGAAACCCTTCATAAGACATATCATATCAATCTTTCTTATCGTTCATTGTTTTCTGTATGTTTTGGTACAATTTGTAATACTTGTCTTTTTCAGTTTCCAGAGACTGTAAGACCATAGTTTTGGAAAGAGGTGGCAAAGGATAACCAAATCGACAGATTTTATCTTCTCGTTTTCTACATGTTCTAGAACGTTTGTGAATTTGAAGTTCTATTAAACCACTAAGATGTGGATTGTCTATAGAACATCTTAAATACTGATCCACATAAGCAGCCAACTCTTCATCCGAATCCACATTGAATTTTGGTGCATTTTGTACCCATAAAATCATGTGTATGTGTTGCGAACCACGTTGCTGAAATTCCACTCTAAAAAAGTAATCAACAACTTTTCCAAGAGGTTCATGCTCACTCTTTAGGACTGCTCGAAATATCTAGAACAAGTGACTGGATCAGATTGAATGAGTTTGATCTTTTGTTCCCAAGCCAAGTTTTCAATTTGGTCACCAGTGTAGTTAAAAAATTTTATTTAAGATACCTAACATTTTCAACAGGTCAATCCATCTTGTATCAGCCGAGGACAATGACATAAACCAAGTTGGCAAACCCAACTGTCGAATCATAGCATATACATCTTTTTTTCTAGATTCTAAATAAGCTGGAGAATTTCTTAGCTGTTTAAATAAATAGTAACCTTCATCATTTTTTTACAATATTGTCAATACACTCTGAGTTTCTTGCTTGTACAGCAGTAATATTATTTGTTCCAGTTTGACACCTTCTAACAGCAAGGTTTGCTTTAGCATTCAATTGCTTCATTTGTATTTTTTCAGTTTAAAAAATATATTAGGTACACTGTTAGCAGCCCGCCTATCCTGACTTCTCAATTCCCACTTTGCAATATCACTATAATGTACAGGCACTTTTCTATCATCATTATCTATTCGCCTCTGCCCACAAAATATGGTTTGGAAACAAAGATATTCGGAATCTTTATCTTGAAATATACTGAGTGGTCGCTGACCTTCTCCAGGAGCAAATGTGAAAGTAGAATGTCTGTTTTCAAGATCTGCATCATCCAACAGAGTGTCAATATTTCCCACATTTTCCTGAGCGATTTCTTCTGCATCTGAATCATACAGGTCTTCCACATAAGATGTATTATCATTTGAAATATCATCATTTTTTCTATCTGATCATTTGAACACTTGTCAAACATATCACTAACAACACCATCAAAATCAACAATATCATAGTTTGAACATTCTTTTGTGTATGACTCAAAAAAGTTATGTATAACCTCAGCTTGGTTCTGATCATGTGGAATATCCTGAAGACTTTCATCTTAAACACCATCAAAATCTACATTATTTGTTACAAAGCATGCTTTTTTGTGACTCAAAAAATGCATGCAGTGTTTCATTACTTTCTTCTGTGATTCTCTTTAACCACTGCTGGTCTATTTCAACATTTGCATGTTTGTACAATTCACTACCACTCATTAGCCAATGCAAAGCACAAAGCACATGAAAAGGTCGAACATTTTCTGAGAATACATACGACTTATATGACATCTTTTTCTTTAATTTCACTGCAACTGTAACATTTTCATCAAAAGGTCTTGGTAAAGCATTTACAACTGGTTGAATATCAACAGGTACATTAACAACATTTCTTTTTATTGATAATTGGCGACCTCTAGGTAGTTCTCGCATCTGCATGAAGGGTATGCGTAGGGCAATAAGGCGTTCTTCAAGTGGAAACAGCTCCAATTCTTTCGGTTTTGGTGGCCACTTCATTCCGTTTAAAACAGACAATTTTGGGACTTTACCACATTTAATATTGTCTTTGCATGTACAGCATATCCATTCTTCATCATTGACTGATTTCACACCTGTTAAATATTTTTCCTTGTCTTTACAAACAAATAGTTTAGCTTTTGACACAGTCTCTTCAACATATATAGACAGGTCCAACTGATATAGTCTTGTGAAACTTTTCAATACAAACATCAATATCACAACCATATTTTCTGTGCTTTGCGATTATCTTTTCAGCTTGTGAAAAAGATGGATCTTTACGCTTGGTAGCTTTCCTTTTACAATCTATAATGTTTTCAGCCTTCTTATTTCTTTCATTTAATCTCCACTGTTGTTTTGCAACCCTTTCTTGTTCTACTATGTATGGATCTGACCGTGCCTTTCTCTTTGACAGATTTTGTATTGCAATATCTTTTTGTTTGAATTCATGGCATTCTCGAGATTTTCTTTTGTTTTCACTTTCCCATTTTTTGTATTCATCTGTCAATCTGGCTCTTCTCATACATGCCTTTGTCACAGCTTTGTCTTTTCTCCGGCATTCTTCAGATTGTCTAGCATTCTGCATAGATTTGAGCGTATATTCTTTATCCTTTTTTATCGCTATCTTTTTTCCGATATTCTTCAGACTGTCTAGAACGCTGCATTGATTTAAGGGTATATTCTCTATCCTTATTTCGATATTCTTCAGACTTTCTAGCACTCTGCTTTGATTTAAGGGTATATTCTCTATCCTTGTTCCGATATTCTTCAGACTGTCTAGAACTCTGCATTGATTTAAGGGTATATTCTCTATCCTTATTTCGATATTCTTCAGACTTTCTAGCACTCTGCATTGATTTAAGGGTATATTCTCTATCCTTATTTCGATATTCTTCAGACTTTCTAGCACTCTGCATTGATTTGAGTGTATATTCTTTATCCTTTTTTCGATATTCTTCAGACTGTCTAGCACTCTGCTTAAATTTAAGAGTAAACTCTTTGTCTTTTCCTTTGAAATTAGAGTCTTGTCTTCGTTTCTGCATATAAACTCTCATATACTCTTTTCTTTCAGTACCTTTTTTCTTGTTTATTTCAGTTTCTTTATTTCTAAACTTTTGATTTCTTGTTACCTTTGTACTATTACATGTTTTTTCTTCAAGTTTATGCTTTTGATCCTTAAAGTATCTGCCAATAAGTGTTGCATGATTTTCACTGCTTGAATTAGCATTAATGTCTTCTCTTGCATGTGCATTCCTGATATGGCTTTCAGAAACCTTATCTTTTTAGTTACAGTTTTCCAAGCATATTCACATGGTGTGTCAGTATGGCACTCTGCATGATTTTTAATATCAAATACTGACTTATGCTCAAAATTTGATATGTCAAAGTCTAAAGAAAGCATTTCAAACTGTGTGGAAATTGAAAGCATCATACTTTCAAACAACGCATATAGAAATGTCACTAGATCATCTAAACAACTGAAAGCAGCTAGCAATGATTTTCCATCTGGAACAGATAATCCGTTGAAACCATGGGAATGTGAATCAAATATAAAATACTTGCAATCTCGCTTGAACACAGAACAACAAATTGAACATACCATTAACAAAACACTTGAAGAATTTCGTAAAGCAGTATACAATGCTTGGTGAAGAGAAGGTAAACTGGTACTGACAAACTGTTCTGTGCAAAGACCTGTCACAATAGCAGATGTTTTTACAATAACTTCTTTGTTTAAAATTGAAACTAATCTTGGAAGTTCATCAAAGCAAAGTAACTTACTTCTGAATTTACCTTTTGCCTTTAATTCACGTATGATCTTATTATACAGACAATCTCTAGCTAAAAGTATGTTGTCTAGATCTGCACTACATGAAATGTCTGAACATGCTGCATATATTAATGAACAAAGTGCATTTGCAGTACACTGGCATCCTCTGGACTCATTGCTAAATATTTCTGAACATTGGTGAAAAGATCCCAGCTCAAATTTGATAGAGTTAAATGGACCATTAGAAGGCTCCCATAGCACTGTTTCAGTTTGTTCTGTTACAGGAAAGGCAGTATACATAGTTTTTTCATCAATTTGTGAAGAGCATGATAACACATTGTTTGTAATCTATATAGGTGAATGGATTTTGATATATTGTACTTGTTGTTGTCTGTTAATATCTTTGTAATTAGAACTTTGCAGAACTTCAAGCACAGAATCAGTCAATGTATCATTTGCAATATCAGAAATCTGAGCAATCTCATAACTATCAGCAATCTCAGCAATATCAGAAATCTCAGCAATATAAAAAATCTCGGCAAAATCGGATATATCAACAATCTCAGAAATCTCAGACACAGATGGTTTTGTGGGCTGGGATAGACCCCATCTGATAAACTCACGACACCCATTTCAAGAGACACAGACGGTTTGTTGGGCTGGAATACCCCCGTCTGATAGATTCATGACACCCATTTCAAGAGACACAGATGGTTTTGTGGGCTGGGATGAACCCCCATCTGATATATTCTCGACACCCATTTTACTTGACAGCTTCTTTGTGCCTTCAAAATCCTGCATTGCCTTGCATATCTTCCAATTCTTTCTACGAGGCATTGTCTATTGGTAGTCTAGCAATCTTTTGTCAATATACACACTTGAAGAACATGTGTCACTACAATCCAATATAAATATGATGTCACAAGGCACTGTTTTTTCTGGAATCCACCGTCACAGAGCACTACCTTCACAGTAAATCATTATTCCACAGGAATAGTAGAAAATGAATCAAAGTAATTCATAGTGTCCCAGAGCACTATTCCAAACACTTCATAATTTCACAAAACATCATATACTTTTGAAAACATGTACATCCACAATAACAAGACAAATGTCATATGTAAAGGATTCTTCTGCTAATTTTTCAACCTAAAAATAGAAAATGAAATGTCAATTTGAATTTTGATTTGTCAAAAACCGTTATCAATGAAAAATGGCACAAATCGAACATGCGTACAAGAGCAGTAATACTGATATGCCCATAGATCAGCAAGGCGGTTAAACTCCCAAAGGAAGAGACCCTCCATAAAATTGGTGAAATGTTTGTGATGAGTTTTCAAAAGTAAGTTAACTGTACAGTTAATTGTACCTGAACAGTTAACTGTGCAGTATACCAACAATCTGTTTTTTTTTTGTTTGTTTTTTTGATATTGTATACTAAAAAAGGTTGAATGATCAAGACATCATTCAAGATATCTTCACCAGATGCAACTTACCTGGTACAGGAGACACATAAATTAAGAGATAAATAAAAAAAAATCTTAAAAAAAAGTTAAGCTGTAACTGAAACAATTATCATATAATGTTCCAGGCAAAATGCTCAAAAAGGAATTTTAAGAGCAAATTTTGATTCCATTATGTCTGAAATTCGGACCCATTAGTGACTTTCTGAGATCAATATTTGCACACAATGTGTTCAGTTCACTCTCA
Organism: Lucinisca nassula; assembly: GCA_963580285.1. Taxonomy (NCBI): domain Eukaryota; kingdom Metazoa; phylum Mollusca; class Bivalvia; order Lucinida; family Lucinidae; genus Lucinisca; species Lucinisca nassula. Next base: position 46,244,840 of record OY757017.1, read on the forward strand.
ACAGCATCTTTGATGACCAGGTTTGGATTATCAACATCTGTGATCCTGCAAGATAAAAAAAAATACACTGAAAATGCTGCAGCCTCATGGATAACAGAATTATAACAGATGTGCTGTACTTCTTACCGGTAAATGAAAATAATAAAAGCGTCACTAACACTGCATGATACCCCACCACTGCAGGCCAATATGGTATGATCCATGACCACAATAGGCTTCCTTACATGTTTTGTATATCTGTAAATTTTTTGCAGGGTATTCCAAGAGCTGCGGATTGTATTCGGTTTAACCTGTTCAGCTGAGATGAGCTTGCTGTTGTTGCATAGTCTATTTTGCTTCTGATTAAGGTTTTGTACAACATCAGTAGAGTTTTTTTATCAGCACCATATTTGGTTCCAGATATGTACCGCATTAGATTGAGATCTTTTTGCACCTTTCTAAGAGTGATCCAAAATGAGAATTCCAGTTTAGGTTGCTATCGAAGGTTATCCCTTATAATTTTGCCTGCTTTTTGTATTCAATGGTTTTGTTCCCAATTTTTAATTTAGGGATGTCTTCAGATGGTATTTTTCCATAGTTATAGACTACACACTCAGTTGTTTCTACAGATATTTTTATCCCCCATTCCTCTTCCCATGGTTCAATCTGATCTAGGATTTTTTGGCACAGAACAGCTAAGTGTCTGAGGCTTTTAGCTGTTCTCCATGCCTCAGAATCATCGACATATTGTATGAGATCTGCATCAAAGTCCTTAAGTACACCATATTGAGTGTTCATTAGTACATTGAAAAGAATAAGACTTAGTACGCTACCTTGTGGGGATCCATTCTCTAATTTTCTGATTTCTGAAAGGTCTTGCCCTACCCTTACTTGTATTCGTCTGTCACTTAAGAAATCCTTAATCCATGCTAACATTCTACCTTTAATTTTAAATTTTACTAGTTGGGATAGAACCCCATTAGTCCACATCAAATCGAAGGCCTTTTCAAGATCTAGGAATATGCACATAAGAGCCCTGTCCTGCATTTTAGCTTTTAGTATAGAGGATTGCAGTTTCATGATTTGGTCTAAAGTTGATCGATTTTTTTCTGTATCCAGACTGCGTTGGTGCCAAAAGATTATTGTTTTGTAAATGAGAGGTTAGCCTGTTTGTAATCATTGTTTCCATAATTTTGCAAATTGTTGATGTCAGAGAAACAGGTCTGTACGATCCTGCCTCATTTGGTGGTTTATTTGGTTTTAAAATGGGAATAATGGTCCCAAGTTTCCATTCATCCGGAAGTTAACCAACTGTCCACGATTTGTTTATAAGACTTAATAACTGCCATTTTGTCTTCTCAGACAAGTTTTTCAGCATATCATAATGTACTGTGTCTGCCCCTGAAGATATACTCTTTTTCTTGTTTAATGCGGTTTGGAGTTTTTTTATTGAGAACAGTTCATTATAAGCTTCATTGTTCACAGCACCAATGTTTTCTTTCACAGAGTTTATGACTGCTGGTTCGACTCTTAATTTCCTAGCCCTAAAATTTGGGTTCAGTTGTTCATCGCTGCTTATGTTTTGATAGTGGTCAGCCAACTTGTTGGCTTTATCTATATTTTCATGACCTCTGCCATTGGGTTGCTTGAGCACTTCAACTGGTTTGAATGGTTTTCCATTGAATTTCGCTATAACATGCCATATATATTTACTGCTCACCTCATGATTCAGTTTAGAAATGTATTCTTGCCATTTTGCTACTCTAGTTCTATCAAGAAATTTTGTGCTTTCGGCCCTGTAGAGTTCTTTGAGATGAAAAGTACCATATTTCCTCCATTTTTTGTATGCCTTAACAACTTGTGTGCATTCCGGGGTCCACCAGGGCAAGTGCCGGTGTTTTTTTTTTCTCTGATTTTGAGCTGTTTTTGGTATTGTTTCGTTGCATACAGATAAAAGTTCTGATACAAAATTTTCGTTGGATTCGCTTATTGTTATTTCATCATAGCTTATGTTGATTTTTTGTCAGTTCACGAAAAAGAGTCCAGTCAGCTTCAGATAATTTCCAGCGGGGTATTTGATGTTGCGAAATACTCTTGTAGTTCTTATTAAGTATTGTGACAACGGGAAGATGGTCACTGCCTAGAGGGTCATCATGTACATACCACTGATGACCCTGGTACGCTTAGAAGCTAAAGTAAGATCAAGGGCAGAAGTGTGCCCTGTTGAAACATCAATGTGAGTTGCCTCGCCACTTTTTAGAATTATTAAATTGTTGTCATCGATGAAGTTTAAAATTTCCTTACTTTTGCTGTTTTTAGGACCAGTGAATGCGTCATCCCAGAGGCTGTCCCTTAAGTTGAAATCTCCTACCATTGTGAAATTTTGGCTTACATGCCCTATTAGGTACTCGTAATCTTGTTTGGATATGAACTGTTTTCCATTAGTATAGAAATTAATTATATCAAGCTGATAATTTGTACCAAAAATTCTTACAATTGCTGCCTCTACATTGTCATTTTGTTGCTGGTATTTGATTTCTTCAGAATCTAAGCCCTCCTTCACAAAAATTGCTACCCCACCCCCACTTTGATTGTCCTTACGTGTATAGGAAGTTGGTGCCTTGTACCCATTTAAGAAGAGAAGATTCTGGTTTGATTTATTCCAAGTTTCTTGTATACATATAATTTCTGGGAGCTCTTCAAAAGAAAGAAGGAAATTGTAAAATTCTGCCTTTTTGTGTTGCATGGAAAACCCACAAAGACTGCAGGCATTCCATTGAACAATGGTTAGTTTCTGACTTAAATTGCCTGAAATGATTACGGGTTATTTAGTTTATTTTGGACCTAGTTGGAGCGGTTTTACCTAGTGTAGCCCTTACTATTCCTACATTAAGGTCTGAACCATGTCCATTCAGTTTTTTTGTTCTCTAAAGTTTTGGCCGATTTTCTTACTCTAATTCTTTGAGAATGTGGTGTTAAACCTTAACTGATTTTATTTTCTGTTTTCCGGAGTGTTTTTGCAGCTTTTGACCCCTTGCTGGTTTTCGTAACAGTTACATCTGCATATGATTTTGCCTGTCTTAGAGGGATAACAGACTGTTTGTTGATGGTGTCATCGCTACCTTTGGTTTCTTTTTCATTGCCCTGGCATAAATTAATTTCTTGTTCAGCCTCACTCGATAAATCTTTTGCATCAGGTTTGGACACTGTTTCTGTTTCCCCTTTGTTCGAATTTTCTTTAAACTGATTAGATTGTTTGTTAAAACAATTCCGGCTGGTCAATGAAATGAAATCATTGCGTTCATTATCGTTTGATATTTCAGCAATTTTGTTCAGGTTTTTTGGATCAATTATGACCTTAAGGATAGTTCGCAGTTGCTGTTTCATAACAAGATTGCCATTTGTACCATTTCCCCTAGGAACTCGATTGATTTGAAAATTGCTCATTCAGCTTTATCCTTTCTTTCTTTGCACTGGTTTGCTCCTAGCGGCCCTTCATTCAATTTCTGTTTGTTTGCTTCATTAAGACCATTATCTGACATATTTTGGTTAACTTCTGCTTGATGAGTAGTTTTCATTCTTCTCTGTTCCCATTCCTGCTTTATGACCTTATTTTTGTCCTCAATATTAGCTTTATATTTCAAATATACTGGGCAAAACCTGTAGTCTGCGGAGTGGCTTCCATTACAGTTGGGGCAATTTCTCGCAGCAGCAATGTGTCTTACTTTACAATCAGTAACACTGTGGTACCAGCCTCCACAATGTATACAGGCAATGAAATTAGACCTACAGAAACTGGCATAGTGTCCAAATTTCTGGCAACAAGAACATCTGATTATGTTATATAAAACTGGATTTACTGATTTATTATGAGTGCCACAGTTAATCTCTAACGGAGCAAGTTCTGTATTAAAGTGTAATATTCCTTTTCCTGTTGCCTAGCCAAACCTGTTGAACAGTTTTTTAATTCCTACTATTTTATCGGAGCCTGCATGGAGCCCAGTTTTCAGTTGATCTAGATTAAGGTTCAAAGGTATTGAGACAATTCCCTTGCTTGTTTTAATTGTGGGGTTTGCCTGGCATTGGTTTCCATTGCTTTGATTTAGTCTGTTTTTCTGTGCCGTTTTGGTCTGGTTACGTTTTTGTAGTCTAGGTGACAGATTATTAATCTTCATGTCCATTGCAGGTAGTTTTAAACTCTCAAAGTTAAAAGATTTGGCTTTTTTGGCCAGCCCTATTCTTATCTTGAAGGAAAGTTTGTTGGTCAGGTCCATTGTGAAGTGTTCCCCAATGTGTTGTCGAAAGCTAGCTGCTAGTGTACGCGCATAGTCAGCTCTGAAGAGCTGATTTGATAATAAGGTAAATACCACACAGACATAACCGTTGCTGGTGGTTGGCGGACTCCGTGGTTCGGAAAAATTGTCGGCAAATGCTGGTTTCCGGGACCTGACTGACTCCCAATCCATGCTACCCTGATCATCAATATACTCAAAATCATTGATTTGATTTTCGTTTTGACCCTGCTCAAAAGTGTCGCCTGGAGACTTTCTGGCTTCCTTAAATTTCTTGGCTTGGGGTTCATTATTATTTTCACTTAGCGGACTGTACTTATTGCTTATTTCAATGCCAAAATGTCTCTTACAAGACCCTGTGATTGGATTTTAGATTTCCCCATTCCCTGCTTTTGTGAACTTGGTTGAAGTTGCCTTAAATAAGGTTTTAGTGGCTGTTTCAGTCATTTCAATTGTTTTGCAGCTAATGGTTTTGCCAATTTTGAAGTAGAACGTGTGATTTCCTTATACACCTGAGTGTCTAAAACCTTACTACTGTCTTCCTCTGTTTGAGATGGTTCAGACTGGTTATTGTTGACAGTGAGTGACTGAGGAGTATTTTCCTCTAAAACACTACCTAAAGAGGAGGATGTCTGCGAGATCTCAGTGACATTTGGACTTTGACTGTTTGTCACTGATTATTCCTCATTTTCAATGCCAGCCTTTGGAATCGGCATGCTTGAACCTATAAGCTGTGCCTGGGTCACGTTTGGAAGGCTATAAGCCATTAAATGAGATTTTAATAAAATGGAGAGATCCTACCATGTTCACAAAGAAGCCATCGAAACACACAGAACATTCAGTCATACACTTAGTTGTCCTTAAACACAGAGAATACTGGGACTATCCTAGTATACTTTCAAAACACTAAAATATTTTTTCATAAAAACATAACTTCCATGAAAACAGTGAAAAAGAGAATTCAATCTTATATAGCAATATTTTAGAACTTTCCAATAATGGTTAAGATGCCACACAAAATAAAAAAATAATTATTTTTAAATTTAAAACATATATTCACTTAATTAATATGCACATTCACAGGTGAACAGATTGAAGAAAATATTATGGTAATTATCCTAATCCTATTATTCTAGATTAACACGTCCAGTCAACTGAAGTGCTAAAGCTGGAATGTTTATAGATGCTGGTGCGCAGGTTGATCTTATATTTTTCGCTGGCTGGGCGCAAATGAACTGTGACTTAGCACATGTAATTAATTCAACTTATGCACTGGGACCATCGAAAACTTGAACAGCATTTTACAGACGAGGTGGTGCTTAATTCCATAATCTATGTGCAGAAATCCTAAAAAAATAGCACTGCTTTATTTATTTGAAATCTCCTGGTTTTGAGGCCGGCATTACACGTATGATAAAATGATGGAGGTGATTTGTTTTTTTTTAGTGTGTGTGTGTGTGTTTTGTTTTTCTCATTTCTGCACCAAAATAAATTATGGGTGGTGGTTAGAAACGCCCCAGTGAGGCGCTTCTGCTAAGTACCCACAATCCATGTGATTGAGCAAGAATAAGAAAAATAACCTTTACCCTTGTAAATCCTACATTCCCTATATTAAGTTAGGTTTACAGGGATTGTAATTTTACATACTTGGTAAACTGACGGAAAAGTCCATTATATTTTAAACGCATTGAAAGGCAATACATTGCACGGCGTGGATAAAAACTGAAATATAATTTAACATCGCAATCAAAATATATCTTTTCGCTTGTGGATCACTTTGCAATGGTTAAGATCAGCATGTGCATCCGCGCAGTCTGATCAGATACGTCGATGTGGATATGCACCTTATGTGAATTTTACTGTTGTAGAAATAATATTTTCGAATCACTCCTTTTCTTTCTTTCTTTCTTTCTTTCTTACCTAATTGTGTGCGTTAATTATATCAAAGAGAACGTTATCAGTATTTGACTCACGGGAAAAAGTGACTGAATATACACACGTTGGGTTCAAGAGAAAGGAAAACTCGAAAAGAAAAGGAGCGAACTTCTTTTTTTGGTAAACATTACGAAAACACGCCTATACAAATATATTGTCAATTTTATCTCTGAAAATACGAGCATTTTAAGATGAAAAAACTGTGATATTTTTCTTATTTCTGCTCAAAATATAGATTTTTGGTACTCGTTAGAACAGCCTCATCGAGGCGGTTCTAACGAGTACCCACAATCTATAATTTAAAGCAGAAATAAGAAAAATAAGGTTTACCGCTGTAAACCACAGTTTTACTATATAAAAGTGGGGTTCAAGGTGTTAAAGTTATATAGGTGTGTTTTCGTGATGTTTTCCTGATTTGCTATTTGCCCATTTTACTTTAAACGTCATCCTATACAACATATTATACCTTATAATAACTTTTCTTGGGGCCTGTCTAAAACCCTGAAAAACCTGCTGAATTCAGCAGGTTGCGGATCAGCAGAAAGTGACTAAAACGCCGAACTGCTGAATATGTTTTTTAAATGGGTGTTCTTGTATTTTGTTTGTTTGAAGTTTAACGTCCCCGTCAACACTATAAAGGTCAATTTTAAAGACGTTGCTTCCAATTTTGTTGGACTTTTACCCGACATTGAGATGACATGACAATACAATACCTGCCGCCCAATAAAACCAATAGGGTTTATGAGCATGGACGGGCCGGCTCGCACCGCATTGCCTGGGCAGGCTTAGATTCTCTAAGCGGTTTACCAGTACTCGTGTGCAGGCCGATTTCAGCTCTGCGTGGAAGTATCATGCAGTCCATCTATTTCTTCTAGCCCCGATGGGGGGGGGGGGTCTCATCCCGTGAACAAGTCCGTGAAAAGAACATCCCCTAAACCCTTATTTGTATAGACAAGAGGGCCATGATGGCCCTGGATCGCTCACCTGATCCATAGTGTAACAAGTGGGCCCCAGGGAGGGCCATTATTGGCCCAAGGGCTTTAATGTGCATAATGTTGAGGGAGGTCTTAAAGGTGAAGCTTCATACCAAACATCAACAAAGGCTATAATTTGAAAAATCTTGGTAGAGGTCCACTAGATGACGCTTCATACCAAACATCAAAGACCTGGGCCTTCTGGTTTCAGACAAGACGATTTTTAAAGGTTTTCCCAATATAAGCCTATGTAAAACCAGTGGGCCTCAGGAAGGGGCCGGTTTTGGCCCCAGGGCTATAATTTGAACAAGCTTGGTAGAGGTCCACTAGATGAAGCTTCATACCAAATATCAAAGACCTGGGCCTTCTGGTTTCAGACAAGAAGATTTTTAAAGGTTTTCCATATATAAGCCTATGTAAAACCAGTGGGCCCCGGAGTGGGGCTGTTTTTTGCACCAGGGCTATAATTTGAACAATCTTGGTAACGGTCGACTTGACAAAGATACATACCAAATATCAAAGACCTGGGCCTTCTGGTTTCAGACAAGAAGATTTTTAAAGGTTTTCCCTATATAAGCCTATATAAAACCAGTGGGCCCCGGGACGGCCATTTTTGGCCCCAGGGCTATCAATCCATCCACTGGTTAAGCAGGGGAAGCTCTGACGGCCATTTTGTTCACCAGAGCGGAACAGTATGAGCAATTTTGGTAGAGGGCCACCAAACGCACATTCCTGTGAAATAATTTCAAAATCCATCCACTGGTTAAGGAGAAGTCATTTAAAGGTTTTTCTATTTTTAGCTCTGGTGGCCATCTTGTTCACCCGAGCGGAACGGTTTGAGCAATTTTGGTAGAGGGTCACCCAAGGAACATACCTGTGAATTAATTTCAAAATCCATCCACTGGTTAAGGAGAAGGAGTCATTTAAAGGTTATTCTATTTTTAGCTCTGGCAGCCATCTTGTTCACCCGAGCAGAACGGTTTGAGCAATTTGGTAGAGGGTCACCCAAGGAACATTCCTGTCAAGTAATTTCAAAATCCATTCACTAGTTAAGGAGAAGAAGTCGTTTAAAGGTTTTTCTATTTTTAGCTCTGGCAGCCATTTTGTTCACCCTAGCAGAACGGTTTGAGCAAATTTGGTAGAGGGTCACCCAAGGATCATTCCTGTGAAGTAATTTCGAAATCCAGCCATTGGTTAAGGAGAAGAAGTCTTTTAAAGGTTTTTCTATTTTTAGCTCTGGTGGCCATTTTGTTCACCCATGCGGAACGGTTTGAGCAATTTTGGTAGAGGGTCACCCAAGGAACATTCCAGTGAAATAATTTCAAAATCCATCCACTGGTTAAGGAGAAGAAGTCGTTTAAAGGTTTTTCTATTTTTAGCTCTGGCGGCCATCTTGTTTACCCGAGCGGAACGGTTTGAGCAATTTTGGTAGAGGGTCACCTAAGGAACATTCCTGTGAAGTAATTTCAAAATCCATCCACTAGTTAAGGAGGAGAAGTCGTTTAAAGGTTTTTCTATTTTTAGCTCTAGCGGCCATCTTGTTCACCCAAGCGGAACGGTTTGAGCAATTTTGGTAGAGGGTCACCCAAGGAACATTCCTGTGAAGTAATTTCAAAATCCATCCACTAGTTAAGGAGTAGATGTCGTTTAAAAGTTTTTCTATTTTTAGCTCTGGCGGCCATCTTGTTCACCCGAGCGGAACGGTTTGAGCAATTTTAGTAGAGGGTCACCCAAGGAACATTCCTGTGCAATAATTTCAAAATCCATCCACTGGTTAAGGAGAAGAAGTCGTTTAAAGGTTTTTCTATTTTTAGCTCTGGCGGCCATTTTGTTCACCCGAGCGGAACGGTTTGAGCAATTTTGGTAGAAGGTCATCCAAGGACTATTCCTGTGAAATAATTTCAAAATCCATCCACTGGTTAAGCAGGAGAAGTTGTTTAAAGGTTTTTCTATTTTTAGCTCTGGCGGCCATCTTGTTCACCCGAGCGGAACAGTTTGAGCAATTTTGGTAGAGGATCACCCAAGGAACATTCCTGTGAAATTAGATCAAAATCTGTCCAGCAGTTTTGGAGAAGAAGTTGTTTAAAGCAAAAGTTGACGACGGACGCACGGACGCACGGACGACGGACGACGGACGACGGACAAGACCGATCCCAAAAGCTCACCTTGAGCACTTCGTGCTCAGGTGAGCTAAAAAACCTGGATTTACGGCGGTATGCATACTTTTTTCTGATTACTGATCCAAGATATAGGTTGTGGGTTCTCGGTAGAACGTATGTTTGCAGTATAAAAATAATCAGGAAATATAAAAATGCACTATATTATACGGGTGTATTTTGGTAATGAAGTTATTTAAAAGAGAGCGACGTAAACACAAGCTCATTTTCCCTTGTATTACCCATTTTGACCAAGAGAAGGCTCCGAGTAGTCGACGCATCCTCTTAGTCTGGTCAGAATCTTCTATAGGCACCATATCGATAGCTAAATGTGGCAATTAGACTGCCTAAATGACGGGCGCACTGGCACATGTAAATTACAGGATGTGTTTTGTTCCGGCTCAACAAGTATTCCGTTCTTTTGTTTTTGTTTTTTTCTTTTGTTTTGTTTTGTTAGTTTGTTTGTTTCAAATTAAACCCTTCATTAATTTGATCTGGGCTTTGATCTAAGCCAATAAACACATTTTATCAGGACTTAAAGACACATTTTTTTCCTTATATAAAAGGGGTGGCCTGTCTAATGATCTTCAATAAACATTTCCTTCGGACCATAGTGCACATCAAAGGCTTATCTTATCTAAGTGATTATGAGGTGATTATGAGCAGATTTCTTGTTTAATAGGGGGCTCAATAAGGGTATTTGAGTGATAGTATAATTTACTGAGATTGTTTCCAACAACATATTGTTAAAATAACTTCTTTTTTATTTTAAAATAAAGTAAAGAAAAACACTGCTATCCATTGTTTCCTTTACTCAAAAGTGCAAAGATGTAAACAAACAAGGTAAATGAATTGATTAACCTAAAAATTTAATCAATCAATTTACCTTTATTTGTTTATATTTATTTTTTTTTTATTTATTTATTTCTTTATTTTATTTTGGTTGAAAGTATGTGATACACAAATCATATAATGTCTAAAACATTAGCATTTTATAGTTTCAGTCAAGATGGAACTATAAAATGTTCTTTGTTTTAGACATAATCATATCAGAAAAAGAAAAAAAAAAAGATTTTTTTTTAAGATTTTATTTTTCACGTTTTCAAGTTTAAAACTAAAATAACAAACACAATTAAATTAAATTTTCTTATTTATATTGCAAACATAGGTTGTGGGTGCTCGTCAGAGCCACCTCATTGAGGCGGTTCAAACGAGTACCCACAACCTATGACTCAATGAGACGATTTTAATGAGCACCCGCAACCTATGACTTGGAGCAGAAATGAGGAAAATAATGTATAAACCCTTAAACCCCCCATTTTCTCTATAGAAAGTGGGGTTTAGGGGATGTTCTTTTTTCCTCAAAAACATATATTGTGTGTCCTCATTAGAACCGCCTCATGGAAGCAGTTCTAACGAGCAGTCACACTGTAAAAACAAATTGTGGGTACTCGTCTGTACCGCTTTGCCGAGGTGGTTCTAATGAGTACTCACAATATATGTTTAGGGCGGAAATAATAAAGTTATCAGGATTTTATCTGAAAAAAAAAATCGTTTTTGGTGGAAAATATTTACCAATATATTGAATCGGCATTTTCTGTAATGATTATAAATAATGGAAAAAGTGCTGTTGTTTCTTCCATGCAAATCAAAATAAGGACTTAGGTGTAAATGAGTAGATGTCATTTGTCAAAGTCATTTCGCTAGGAAATTTATTACCCTCTCTTGGTCCCCTACCTGTATGACAGCCTGAATACCCCAAGTGTATTTTATCTCAATGCTGGATTCTTTAATAAACGGTCATTAGGATGTTATGTAATCGAAAAATGTGTCTTTAAGCATTTTCGTTTGTTCGGCATGTTCGGTGATCTATTGATCTGAAACCACAAATGGTGCGTTATCAGTCGTTGACTCACGGGCAAAAGGCACGCGGCCAAGTGACCCAATATACACGCATCGGGTTCAAGAGAAAGAAAGAAGAAGGTAAACTGAAAAAGAAAACAAAATGTTAAACTTCATCTCTCACTTTTTTACTTTATTTGTCTGGTGCCGTTTTGGCTTATTACAGTGCATGGTATATTCTGATAAAATTACCCGTACTATTTGCTATTTGCAGAAAAAATCATTATTAATAATAACAATAATAATAATAATCTACTTCATTTAGAGAGGGTAACACATTTAGTAAAGTAGTACTAATCTTCCATATGACCCCCCCCCCTTTTTTTCCTGACTCGAAACCAGTACTAAGCAATGCTCACTGAAGAAAACAACACTTGATCTTAATAGGGATCGGTACCTCACGATCTCGAGTCCGAAGCTTTACCAATGGGCCATGGAGTATCTGACAAGTATCACTAATAGGCGAGTCGGTTTTTAAAATCTTTGTTTTGAGCAAATATAGAAACAAAATACAATACGACAAAACAAAAAGTGGATTCTTTCATATCTTAAAAATAGTTATGTCTTTTTTTTTCGAAGATGTAATATGTAACACAGTAAAAATCCTGTATTAAGACCACCTTTTGGTCTTTAAGGCCACTTTTGAACAGTCCCAAAGGTGGTCTCTGACCAGAGGACATTGTATGAAGAAAACACGAAGAAAGAATAACTGCATAATAAATAAGCTTTTCAAAGCAGAATTAGTCTTAATTTTAGGTGGTCTTAATAGCGAAATTTTACTGTAGTTTCTTAATTATACTGCAAATATAGGGATTGGGAACTCATTGAGGTGGTTCTAGCGAGTACCCACAACCTATGTCTAGCAGCAGAAATAATAAGGAAAAGGCATCACGAAAACGATCCAAAATAATTTTGATATAGAAAACTGGGGTTTCAGGGGTGTATATTTTTTCTTATTATTTCTACTCAAAAACATGCACCCACCCCCAACCGCCACTTTTTTCCATTAACTTGGGGGTTTCGAGGGTTGTCATTTAATAAACTTTTTAACTTGCCCGTGTAAATATTTTGAAAATTTTAGCACCAAAAGAAAATGTCCAGATAAGCGATCTGGTATTTGCCAAATACCCCTGAAAACAAAGACTGTGAGTAATCGTTTCAACCGTTTCCGGCGGCGAGGAGATTCTCACGTGCACCGGCCACAATATATGCAATAATGCACTGTTACAACGCATAATGTAGTAATGTAATAATTACTACATTATGAAATTTTTACTACATTATGCGTTGGCATAGTCGACGCGAAATGAAATAAAATGTCGTTTTTACTACATTATGCGTCGATACTAAGAGGTTTGAGCAAAATGAAAGAATTATTACATTTTGCGGCGATGGGTGGCATACTTAATTTTACTTCATTATGCGTCAACAGTTTGTTTGTTTGATTTGAGGTTTAACGTTCCCGTCAAGACTATTTAGGTCATTTTGGAGACATTGCTTCAAATTTTATGGGACTTTTACCCGATATTGAGATGAAATGACATCTCAATCGCTGCCGTCCAATTAAAAGCAATAGGGTTTATATGCATGGATGGGTCGACTCGCAGCAGTTTTCCTGGACAGGCTTAGACCTTCTAAGCAGATTACGAGGACTCATGTACGGGCGGTATCAGCTCTGCGTGGAAGCATCGTGCAGCCCATCTATTTATACCCCCGGCATACGAAGTATGCAAGGGGGTATATAGTTTTTGTCCATTCTGTCTGTCTGTCTGTCTGTCTGTCTGTCTGCCTGTCTGTCTTTTGTTTGATTTGTTTGATTTGAGGTTTAACGTCCCCGTCAACACTATTTAGGTCATTTTGGAGACGTTGCTTCCAATTTCATGGGACTTTTACCCGACATTGAGATGCCGCCCAATAAACCTTTTTCTTTGTGATTTTGACCTTCAGTGTGCTTTTGTGGAAGACCGTCTTTTGGACTGTTCAACTGTGGTCTTAAAGACCACTTTTGAACCGTCTCAAATGTGGTCTAAATTGTAGGAATTTAACTGTATTGCTTCCTAAGTCTTTTCGAAGACAGCTATGTTCTACCATCATTACTTCATTATGCGTCGATATGGTGCATATCAACGCGAAATGAAATAATTTTTTTACTTCATTTCGCGTCGACTATGCCAACGCATAATGTAGTAAAAAAAATCAAAATGTAGTAATTACTACATTACTACATTATGCGTTGTAACAATGCACCCTTTTACTGCATGTATAATGAGTCAGTTATCAAAACTACTTTCATATCCATGCTGTCATATCCATTCACACCTGAAAACATTGGCGGATCACACCATGCACAGAAGTCTCTTTTGTTTGTTTGATTTGAGGTTTAACGTCCCCGTCAACACTGTCTAGGTCATTTTGGAGACGTTGCTTCCAATTGTGTGGGACTTTTACCCGTCATTGAGATGAAATGACATCTCAAGCCCTGTCGCCCAATGAAACCAATAGGGTTTACAAGCATGGACGGGCCGACTCGCACCACTGTGCCTGGGAAGGCTTAGATACCAGTACTCCTGTGCAGTCGGTTTCACCTCTGCGTGGAAGCATCATACAGCCCGTCTATTTATTCAAGCCCCGATGGGCGGGGTCCGCACAGAAGTTTATTTAATCCGGTGTTTGATCGAATCATAATGTTTGTGACAGTTTGTTTAAAAAAAAACAGTATTATTGCATAATGAATTCATTGGCGATTTTTTCAGGTCGGCTGCTGAAATTAAGAGATTTGATCAGGTTGCGATTTGTTTAACACTTTACAACCCCTGTTTCCGCGCGATATTTAAATAATGAATAATATACAGTAAAGCTGCTATGTTACAAAATGCAAGACCACCATTGGAACTGTTCACTGAGGCGGATCTAACGAGTGCCCACAACCTATGTCTTAAAGCAAAAATAAAGAAAATAACGTGTACCCATAGACCCCACTTTTCTCTATATAAAGTGGGGGTTAGAGGGTTTTTATTACACGGACTTGTTATCTTGATAATAAATCGGTGATTCTTTTTGGCAAGAAGTGTAGTCTCGGATGAGACCCGGAGTCTTAATTGTTCTAACAAATGTTATCTTAATTATTTTTTATTTACTGTTCCCTGGGCTTCTGTCGCGGTTTATTTTTGTTATAGGTTGTCTTTGAGTGTTTGTGTCGCTTATATTATTTTGGTTTTGGATAGCCAATTGGCCATTTTGTAAGAAAGTAACTGTCCTTTTGGCTTTCCGCTATTGATGTTTCCATTAGGGTTTGTTGTTTCATGTTTGTGTTTCTTTCCCTTTGGTGTCTCTGATGGAAGCTGGGGGTTAATTGTATCGATTCCTGATCATTACCTTCACTTCTATTATGATATTACTTTTTTAAGTACGTACAACTGCCGGTCAAGTTGCCACTTACTGGTCTTGTGACTACTGTTATTGGTGCAAAGATTAACGGCGCGCGTCACGATACTTTGTGATAATTCGATTATCGACAATTAGTCTGAAGTGTCCTTATTCAAGGTATTGATCGATTAACAATCCGTCTTGAGCGATTATATTGACGAGTGTCATATACCTGGGTGGTAGAAACTTCGTTCATTATTTGCTTACTGGCTTAATGACTACAGTTATTGGTTGAAAAATCTACACTTCTTGCCAAAAAGAATCAGCGGCGCGAGTCGCGATACTTGGTGATAATTCGATTATCGTCAGGTTTACTCAATGTATTGATCGATTAACAATCCATCATGAACGATTATATTGACGCGTATCATTTACCTGAGCAGAAAGAAAGAAAGAGCCCATAAGATGAAGTTATCGACAGTTAAGAAAGAAAGAAAGATTTACTCGTTTTGCACAGAAAAAAATAAGGAAGAGAAACAAATAAAATAGCTAACAGACATTTGCGGCACAGGCCGCCTGAAATCTCACTTTTCACGGGGAAAGGGAATAATATAATATTCTTATTGCTTGTTGCTTATTTAAAACATAGACTGTTGGACTGTCAAGGTCATTTTGGAGACGTTGCTTCCAATTTTATGGGACTTTTACCAGACATTGAGATGAAATGACATCTCAAGCCCTGTCGGCCAAGAAACCAAAAGGGTTTTATAAGCATGGACAGTCCGACTTGCACAGCTTTGCTTGGACAGGCTTAGAACCTCTAAGCGGTTTACCAGTACTCGTGTGCGGGTCGGTTTCAGCTCTGCGTGGAAGCATCATGCAGCCCATCTATTTCTTCAAGCCCCGATGGGTTGGGGCCATCGGTTCCTAAGTCTATGTTTGTAACAGGAATAGGAATTAGCATATCTGGTGTTTCAGAAATATTTTCAATCCATGTTAAGTTCACTGCTGTAAAACCATACTTTCAGTTTAAACAGGTAAAAACAAATCTTATTTCTGCTCAAAGCAGTTTGTTTGTACTCGTTTCAATCACCTCATCGATGGGAAGAAGAAGATGATGAAGAAGAAGAAGAAGAAGAAGAAGAAGAAGAAGAAGAAGAAGAAAAAACAAGGTATGATTATAATCTGTTGAGTGTTAGGTCTCCCAAACTACCCCATGCACAAATGAGCACCGATATTATGCCTTTCATGAGGCGAAGGGGGTAGGGCATGGCCCGGCGGACCCCGAGTTGGTATGATTGAATGCGTCTTGTCATAAGAAGGTTTGTTTGTTTGTTTGAATTGAGGTTTAACGTCCCCGTCAACACTGTAAAGGTCATTTTGGAGACGTTGCTTCCAATTTTGTGGGACTTTTACCCGACACTGAGATGAAATGATATCTCAAGCCCTGTCGCCCAACGAAACCAATAGGGTTTATAAGCATGGACGGTCCGATTCGTGCGCACCGCTTTGCTTGGGCAGGCTTAGATCCTCTAAGCGGTTTACCAGTACTCGTGTGCGGGTCAGATTCAGCTCTGCGTAGAGGCATCATGCAGCCCATATATTTCTTCAAGCCCCTATGGGCGGGGGCATTCGCATAAGAAGGGGGAGCAAGAATATAAATGATTTTGTGGTAGAGATCTGAATGGATTCTGCGACATTAGACATTTTGTGGGGAATGGCCCCGGTGGACAAAAGTGACCGCCAGTTGTGTGTGTGCGTGTGTGTATTACATCCCACCAACAACTACGGTTATGCGGAGATTAGACATCAGTTTAAAAACCCATCCTAAAGTCTGGAGAAGCCAGCGATCGAACTTACGAGTATGAGGCAAGTAACATCACCGCTACACCATGGAGGCTTCACGGTGTGACAGAATGCGTCTTATCATAAGAATAAACATATTAATGGTTATAGGGTGGGGTCTGAATGGTTTCTGAGATATTTGACCTTTTATGAAGTGGAGGGGAGAGGGCATGGCCGACGCAACCCGGGGATTCCCAAGTTGGTGTGACTGAATCCGTTTTATCTTAAGAAACAAGAATATGTACGGCTTTGGTGTGGGGATCTGAGCGGTTTCTGAGGCGGTTCTAACGAGTACCCTTTAGTCTATGTTTTGAGCACAACTATGAAGATATCAGAATTTTTTCTAAACAATTTTAATTTGTGGTAAACTTGTAAATATTTTTAAACAGGCGTGTTTTCGAAATGCTGCCCAATTTGTCTAATATTTTGGACGTTTAAAGTCAAAGTCTGGTGACTGGATCCTGTTTGTCGTTTTTGAAACAAAAGGCAGCGATTGTCTTTTCACATAATTTTAGTCGAAGAGGTTACATAACGGATATTCTCCTATATAAATGTATTGAATAGTAATATGAGTGAGCGAGTGTTTGAGATTTACGTCCCACCAGCAGCTAAGGTCATACGGAGACGGGACCTCGCATTACGAAAACACGCCTTTACAAATACATTGTAAACTTTACCGCCGAAAAAAACGAAAATTTTATGAGAAAAAAAAATGTGTTATTTTCCTTATTTCTGCACAAAATATAGATTGTAGGTACTCGTTAGAACCGCCTCGATGGGACTGTTCTAACGAGTACCCACAATCTATATTTTAGAGCAGAAATAAGAAAAACAAGGTCCATCCCTGCAAACCCCAGTTGTACTATATAAAAGTGGGGTTCAAAATTATATAGGCGTGTTTTCGTGATGGTTTAAAGACTCATCCGAAAGTCGGGAGAAGCCCGGGATCGATCCTGCGACGAGTAGCGTAACCACTGCACCACTGAGGC
The DNA here is from genome assembly GCA_963580285.1 of Lucinisca nassula. Taxonomy (NCBI): domain Eukaryota; kingdom Metazoa; phylum Mollusca; class Bivalvia; order Lucinida; family Lucinidae; genus Lucinisca; species Lucinisca nassula. The sequence continues at coordinate 46,262,278 of OY757017.1, forward strand.
CTTTAAAAATGAATATGATTTTTTTCAGATAACAGTTCAAATATTTTTCACATTTCTGCTCCAAAACATAGATTGTGGCGACTCGTTACAATCGGCTCGCCAACTACCCTTTAATTTATGTTTTCAGCAGAAATCTTAGAACAGAACTTTTTTTTTTTTTGAAAGTTGTTCGTTTGGATTGAGGTTTATCGTACCCGTCAACACTATTTAGGTCACTTTGGAGACCTTGCTTCCAATTTTGTGGGAATTTTACCCGACATTGAGATGAAATGACATCTCAAAGCCCTGTCGCCCAATGCAACCAAAATGCTTATATGCATCGGACGGTCTGACACACCACTTGGCCTGGGCAGGCTTAGTCCTTCTAAGTGGTTTACCAGTAGTCATTAGTGGTCAGTTTCAGCTCTGCGTGGAAGCACCATGCAGCCCACCTGTTCCTTCAAGCTCCGATGGGCGGGGGCGGATTCAGTTGGTGATAAACTTGTAAATATATTTGAACAGGCGTATTTTCGAAATGCTGCTCAATTTGTCTAATATTTTGGACGTTTAAAATCCAAGTCTGGTGACTGGATCCTTCTTTTCGTTTTTGAATCATAAGCCAGCGATTGTCGTTTAACACACTTATATTCAAAGAGGATTCAAGCAACGCTCAAAGAAAGCTGTTGTCACAGCAAAATATCATCTTATTTGACTTTTTGGGGCTATATACAAATATGGGGATTTTAGGTTAATGTAACTTAGACAAGTTGTATTTCTCACGACATTGAAAGTTGTAAATATTCAGGCTTCATCTATTCCGCAATAAATTAATATTCGTGTTCCATGAGAAACTGAAAAATGCAACCCCACGTTTACACTGTAAACCTGGTTTGGTTTGGGGGGTTAACATTATTTTTCGTATTTCTGCTCCATCATGTCTATATAATTTTGACCCTTTAAACCCCTCTTTTATACAGTAAAACTGGGGTTAACAGGGGTGTACAATATGTTTCTTATTCCAGCTTAAAAACATAGATTGTGGGTACACGTTAGAACCGCCTCACCGAGTCGGTTCTAACGAGTACCCACAATCTGTGTTTTGAGTAGAAATATGAAATTAGCTGAAGTTCTTATATGAAAATATTTAGTTCTTGATGGTAAAATGTTCAATATATTTGAATAGGCTGTTTTTCGTAATGCCCAAAACATATATTGAGGGTTCTTGTTATACCCGCCTCGCCAAGGCGATTCTAATAAGTACCCTTTAATCTATGTTTTGAAAGGTAATATGAAAACATCAGAACTATTTATTTGAAATATTTCAGTTGGTGGTAAACTTGAAAATGTTTTTTACAGGCTTAGTGTAGTTTATATTTTCTTGTCCTTTGGGATCATTGATTCCATTGTGGAATTTTGAAAATATTTGAGGGAACAGTACCCTTAAAACCAGGCAAGCCTTTCCTTTTAAAAGGAACCTTTATCAAAACACTATTTCTGCTCAAAACACAGATTGTGGGTACTCCTTAGGGCCGCCTCGGCGAGGCGCTTCTACTGAGTACCCACAATTTATATTTTTAAGCTGACGAGGCCTAATTGGCCGAAACTAGCTAGTCTGCCCCAGAAAACATGCACACTCCATATTTTTCAGTTCTGTGGTGTATTCCTTGTTTCCAAAGGATAACCCTTTTATATTTAACGTCACAACAGCTGGTGTCTGTGAATGTGTGGCGGCCGAAAAATGTGTCCCTGCCCTACATCATAGTGTAGTTTATATTTGCTTGTCCATTGGAATCATTGATTCCATTGTGGAATTTTGAAAATATTTTAGGGTCACTGACGAGGCCTAATTGGCCGAAACTAGCTAGTAAGGCCCAGAAAACATGCGCATTTCATATTTTTCAGTTCTGTAGTGTATTCCTTGCTTCCAAAGGATAACCCTTTTATAGAACATATTTAACGTCACAACAGCTGGTGTCTGGGAATGTGTGGCGGTCGTAAAACGTCTCCCTGCCCTACATCATAGTGGAGTTTATATTTCTTGTCCTTTGGGATCATTGATTCCATTGTGGAATTTTGAAAATATTTGAGGGTCACTGACGAGGCCTAATTGGCCGAAACTAGCTATTCAGGCCAAGAAAACATGCGCACTCCATATTTTTTAGTTCTGTTGTGTATTCCTTGCTTCCAAAGGATAACCCTTTATAGAACATATTTAACGTCACTACAGCTGGTATCTGGGAATGTGTGGCGGCCGTAAAACATCTCCCTGCCCTACATCATTGTGTAGTTTATATTTTCTTGTCCTTTGGATTGTTGATTCCATTGTGGAATTTTTTAAATATAATAGTCTGGCCCAGAAAACATGCACACTCCATATTTTTCAGTTATGTTATGTATTCCTTTCTTCCAAAGGATAACCCTTTTATAGAACATATTTGTTTTCGAAATGCTGCTCAATTTGTCTAATATTTTGGACGTTTAAAGTCCAAGTCTGGTGACTGGATCCTTCTTATCGTTTTTGAATCATAAGGCAGCGATTGTCTTTTCACATAATTATATTCAAAGAGGATGCAAGCAATGCTCAAAGAAAGATTTTGTCGCAGCAAAATATCAGCGTATTTGACTTTTCAGGGCTATATACAAATATAGGGATTTTAGGTAAAGCAAACACGCCTATATAAAAATACGCCTGTATAATTTTTACCTCCATTAAACCCCACTTTGATACAGTAAAACTGGGGTTTACATGGGTGTACATTATTTTTCTTATTTCAGCTTAAAACAGAGATTGTGGGTACTCGTTAGGAGCGCCTTACCGAAGCGGTTCTAACGAGTACATACAATCTGTGTTTTGAGTAGAAATATGAAAAAAAATATATCTGAATTTCTTATCTGAAGATATTTAGTTTTTGACGTTAAAATTTTCTATATATTTGAATAGGCTGGGTTTCGAAATGCCCGAAACATAGATTGAGGGTTCTCGTTATACCCGCCTCGCCAAGGCGATTCTAATAAGTACCCTTTAATCTATGTTTTAAGAAGAAATATGAAAACATCAGAACCATTTATTTGAAATATTTAATATGGTGGTAAACTTGTAAATATTTTTATCAGTTTTTTTTTTCGAAATGCTGCCCAATTTGTCTAATAATTTGGACGTTTAAAGTCCAAGTCTGGTGACTGGATCCTTCTTATCGTTATGAACCATAAGGCTTTTCACTTAATTATAGTCGAAGAGGTAACATAAAGGACATTCTCCTATAACGGATATTCTCCTAAACATCTTTTCACAAAATTGGTAACTTAACATCTCGTATGTAAAGAAAATTAATATGGAATATTACAGATAACTACATGTACGGAACCCGGGAAGGGACATTCATTATATTATCTTGTGCGAACTACATAATTTATCTTGTGTGCGCACAACATGAGCATTTGAAGAACCGCAGACTGGAAAACCAAAGGGATATTTTTTTCGTGTGAGGATTCATTTGCGTTTTGTAAGAATTATAATTATTCTAACTCATAATGGCGAATTTTGTGGACGTATACATTTCGAAAACCCTTCTATAGAAATACATTGTAAATTTTACAACCGAAAAAAAAAACCCGGAGATTTTGAGACGAAAAATTGTGATATTTTTCTTATTTCTTCTCAAAATATCGATTGAGGGTACACGTTAGAACCGCCATATCGAGGCGGTTCAAACGAGTACCCACAACCTGTATTTTAGAGCAGAAATAACAAATAAATTTCGCCTCTGTAAACCAGTGGAGTTCAAGGGAGCAGGAATTACATAGGCGTCTTTTCGTGATGTAGAGGTACTTTCGAGTAACCGCTTGAATGACTGATTTGGCTCTCTACAGGAGCGGTCAACTTATCACATCGCGATTCTAAGCACACTGTCGCGTGGACACACTGCCATCGGTCGAAGGACCGACCTTGATGAGGTCGTTTAGATAGCCGTTGACAAGTCGACGTTGTGCTTCCCACTGTTGAGGAGCTAGTCTCGTAGTCTGTCTGACAATTTACCTCAAAAGAATGTCGCCGACGAAATGTTCGTCTACTAATGGCGCTACACCATTAACCGGATCCGGTGTATCCATCTAGGACTGAGTGGCTGTTTGAATTTTACGTCCCACCATCAACTAAGGTTATACGGAGACGGGAACTCGGTTTAAAGACTCGGAGAAACACGGGATCGATCCTGTGACCCCTGGTTTACAAGGCGAGTAGCGTTACCACTACACCACGGAGGCTTCTATTATATCCACCTAGGAACTAAAACGCTTGGGACAATAGAATATGCGCAGAAAAAAAAGTTGCTAATTAAAACAAACAAACAAAAGGTGGGCAGGAGACTGACGTAGACATGCAGAGCCCTAAATTTATATATATGTGTTCGTCCGGGCTTTGAACCCAAATGTCCCGCTCACTCGTATAAACTTTGGGTATGAGTAAACATTGATTGGCATTGAAATACATGTATGTTTGATCTTCATTAAAATTCAAATTCAGAGGTTCGTAGACATATTTCTCATACAAGGCGCTTCTAGTATTGATAACAAGACTTATGGGCTCATATATGCTCAAAACATATACACCGAGTACCCCAAAATCAACTGAAACGTTGGGTATCAGAGGTTTTTAACTGACATGCAAAGACAGTGGGTAGACTTAAGACCGGTGAAAGGAGGCTGGCGTAGACTATAAGATGGCATTTGGGCTTAAATAGGCTTTCAGCTCAGAGCGCCTCAGACTGTAAAACAACTAGTCGAAACCTCGGGTACGAAACATTCTTGACTGATATTGAAAGATTTTGAATGTGCACAAATATCGGATTTTATAGGGTCGTGGTCAAACATTGTTCAGTGTCAAGCTTGTAAAACGCATCGTTTGTTCGCATTGGTTCCATAACCACTGATACAATACTCCATTAAAAGGCATGCAGAAATAGACATAATACTCGAGACAGATGGCTGACATACGCAATAGAGCCCAGAGCCCAGAATTGACATTTCGGTTTCTGTGGGCTTGTAATCGAGAGCGCTCTTGACTAACATTGAAACACTTCTGGTCTGCATTAAATCGAATTTGAGTGAGTCTTGGACAGATATTGTCCAATGTCAAATTCGGCACTCGTTTGGTTCAAAACCCTGGTTATAAAGGCAACAGCTGCAAGTTTGGATACAATTCACCAGTCAAAGGCATGCAGAGGCGTAGGTAGACATAATACTGTAGACATGTGGCTGACAAATGCAAACTGAGCCCAGATTTGATTTTCTTCGGCTAGGAGCCATAGCATCCCAGACTGGAAACCCACTTGCAGTACTAACTTCGGACACAAGAAGTTATTGACTAACATTAAAATATTTGCTATCTGCATAAAAATCGGATTCTTCACGGTCGTGATAATGTGGTAAAATTTGCCGGGACTGGAATAAGCCTTTTGAGCTCGAATGGGCTCAGAGCCCAGAGGTATGGGTACCAAAACCATCACTGCAAACATTGGTACAAAAGACAATTTTCTGACATACGTATTCTGCGATAGACATAATACGGGAAACGTGCGGTTGTTGAGGACACGCAGAACCCAAAATGGACATTTAAGCCTCTGTTGGGCTTAGAGCCAAGAGCGCAACAGACCGGAAACGCACTGGGAGAAACTTTGGCCACAAGGATTTATTGAACAGCATTAAAGACTTGCGATTTTACTAAAACTTAGACATTAAAGGTTGATGGACATATTTTGTCCAGCGGCAAACTTAAAAACCTGGCAGGTCTATAAAATGAGAACTAGGGGTCACTGGGCTCCGGGCCCATTGTGCCCGAGGCCCAAAATCGAACATAATAAAATTTAGGCCAGCGAGGCTATTGAGTGTAAAATGGAACTTTAAAGGTTGATGGACATATTTTGTCCACCGTCAAACTTGTAAAACTTGTAAAACCTGACAGATATTGGAAAAAGGGTGGGGTCATATGGCTTCGGTCCCAATTTGTCCGAGAATCAAAATGAAACGTAATCAAATTTGGGCCAGAGAGGCTATTTAGGGTACAATCGGACTTAAAATGTTGACAGGCATATTTTGTCCAGCGTCAAGCTTGTAAAATGTGGCAGATCCTGGAAAACGAGTCATGGGGTCATCGGGCTCCGGATCCATAGTGACCGAGACAAAAAATCTAATATAATTAAATTTGGGTCAGAAAGGCTCTAAAATGGGACTTAAAAGGTTGATTGACATATTTTGCCCAGCGTCAAACTTCTGAAACCTGGGAAGGGAGTCTTTGGGGGTCATTGGGCTCCGGGCCCATAGTGACCGAGTCCAAAAATGTAAAATAATTTAATTTATGCCAGAGAGGCTTTTTAGAATAAAATGGGACTCAAAAGGTTTACGGACGTACTTTGCTCCGCATGCAGCGTGAAAAACGTGACAGATCAAGAAAAAACGAGTCTGACAGCAATTGGGCTTCGGGCCATAGTGTCCGAGACACTAAATCGAAAATATTAAAATTTGGGCCAGAGAGGCTCTTTAGTGTAAAATGGGACTTTAAACGGACATATTTTGTTCTGCGTCGATCTTGTAAAACCTGGTAAATTCTGTAAAACGAGTGTTGGGATTCATTGGGATCCGGGCCCATAGTGCCCAAGACTCAAAATTGAACATACTAAAACTTGGACCAGAGAGGCTATCTAGTGTAAAATGGGACTGAAAAGGTTCATGGACTTATTTTGTCCAGCGTCAAACTTGTAAAACCTGGCAGATCCTGGGAAACGAGTCTCAGTTGTCATTGGGTTTCGGGTTCATAATGCCCGAGAACTAAAATCGAACATAATTAAATTTGGGTCAGAGAGGCTATTTAGTGACATAAAATGATACAATTCCACAATATCTCCACAATAACGATAGAGTTAGGGGCGGTAGACTTACACTGTCCATGATCAAGCACTTGGAGTTTTGGGCTGTCTGGGCTTGGAACCCAGGGAGGCCGAGAATCCAAAACGCCCATTTTAAACTTTGGGTACAAAGGAATATTGCCTGACACGCAAGGAGTTTCGATTCGCGCGATGCTGGAGACGCGAGGGGTTCGTGGACCTTTATCGTCCACGTGGACGATTTTCGTCCAGCTTGTGTGGACGAATTTCAGGATTGGACACACGTCTTTTGTGCTCAAATGGGCTCCAAACCCAGAGACATGGGTACCAAAGTCATCACTGCCAACGTGGAAATTAAAGAATACCAAAAGAATATTAAGTGTCATGCAGAGGTTGCGATTTTCATAAAACGGGAGACAGGCGGTTGATGAAGACATATAGAGCCCAAAATTTACCTTTGGGTTTCTGTGGGCTTCGAGCCCAGAGCCCGACAGACCGAAAACACATTGGGAGAAACTTAGGGCATGAGGCGTTATTGAGTAGCATTGAAGGATTTGGTTTTTGGGCAGGTTTTGTCCAGCGTCAAGCTAGTAAATCTTACAGATCCTTTAAAACGAGGCTTGGGGTCATTGGGCTCTGGGCCCATTGTGCTCGAGACCCAAAATCGAGCATAATTAACTTTTGGCTAGAGAGGCTATTAACTGGCATAAAAAAGGTAAAAATCTCTACAGAGTCAGGGGCCATGGACTTAGATTGTCTTGTGTCAAGAACGTGGCGTTTTGGGCTCTCTGGGCTCGGAACCCAGGGAGGTCGAGAATCCAAAACACCCATTTTAAACTTTGGGTACAAGGGAATATCGTCTGGCATGCAAAGATTTTCGATTCGCGCTATACAGGAGACGCGAGGGGGTCGTGGACGTTTATCGTCCACGTGGACGATTTTCGTCCAGCTTGTGTGGACGAATTTCGTCCATCGCAGCCAGTGTACTCCACATGCGATATGGCAGCCAGAGTGCAAACAAATATTTTATTCTATTGAATCACACTCGGTGGGGCCCACCGGGGGGGGGGGGGGGGGGGGGGGTGCACAGTATTGCGGGTGCGGGGATGAAAACATTTACTACTATACTACTCATGCCAATAATGTAGTAGGGGTCCATATATTGCGAGATACCTCAAAGGTAGCTCAAGTGCAGTTTTCACTTGAAGGCCTTCAACACCAAACCGATTACCGCTTCTTGAATCTACAAAAACTTCATTTGTTCAGTTTCTCTTAAACGGCTTCGATTAATGCCCAATGAGCTCACGCCAGAGGACGTCGCGGTCCTTTTCAATAAGTAATATCATTTAGAAGAAAAGTCAGATCATATTAGCGCGATGACTCTCTATGCACCACTTGATACTGGAGACAAACACCGCCTTCACCACGTGGCCGAGGTCAAATTCCGTCTCGAAAAAGAGCGAGACTTCAGAGCCTCGTTGTACAAGAAATATAGACGTGGGGCTAATTCTGTTGATGGGATTGATACCGCGCTTACTGCGGCTAGCGTAGGGCTGCTTCTGGCGTCGGGCTCTTGTCAACTATCATCGCGGTGCTTGTCGCCCTTGGCCTTCAAGCTGGAGCGATTGTGTGTGTGTGGTTTGCTGGGTGTTGGCGGAAAATTTATAGGCCGAAGGTTCCAAACAAAAGCCCCCCAAAAACACGACTAGATTCGTATCTTGGCTGAGTCAAAGCTGAACTCATCGCAGACCGCATTTCTATCGCGCTGAACGACGATAATATATCTGAAACAGAATTTCGCCTGATTCTGTGTGAAACTGACAAGTTCAATCAGCTGAAGCAAGAAATTCGTAAGCGTCAGAAACAGGGTGTTGGTTTGTCGGAGGAGGTAAAAAAGAAGCTATTTCAACGTGCGAGGGACAAGGCGTTAATGACGGCCCGTACCAAGCTGTTGGAAGATTTGGACAAAGCTGGTCACAGTGGCATTTCTCAATGAACGTTTCTTGCTCGCGGACTTAAAAGAGCGCAGGCTGGGTCAGGACCGGCTCCCAATAAGCTGCTCCAATCGCAATCCCCTTAATTGTTTTTCAGCGTTTGCTCGAAAAGGCTCTTCCTGGTCTTAACATTGCACGTAGAAATCACCCCGATCTCGGTAGCGACCATAAGCCGCGGGACGCGAGTACATGTACCACATTTTTCATATTCGCGAATCAGCACATCACACCCAGTGTGTAAGAGCTCTTTGATTTTGCCCAAGCTCTTTTCACCAAAGAGCATTTTACCTTACTCTTACTGTGAAGAAAATCAATATACCAACGGACGACATTGAGCTATCTACAGCAGTCTAATTTTATATTGTTGACAACTTCAAACCAAAACTCACACACAAGCGCTCCTGCATGAGCGCCGTTGCTATGGGCTTGTTTACCTTAGATACGTTGGTTGTATATGTCAAGGTAACTCAATGTATAAACCTCGACTAGTGAACCAAAACTCACACACAAGCGTTCCTGCATGAGCGCCGTTGCTATGGGCTTCTTTACCTTAGATTCGATGGTTGAATGTCAAGGGAAACAACTCGAGAATGTTAGAATCTATTAACTCAATGTATTTACCTCGCCTAGTGAAACCAAAACTCACACACAAGCGCTCCTGCATGAGCGCCGTTACTATGGTCTTGTTTGCCTATGATACGGTGGTTGTATGTCAAGTGAAACAATTCGATAATTTATGAATCTTTTTACTGAATGTATTTACCTCGCCTAGTGAAACTAAAACACACACAAGCGCTCCTGCATGAGCGCCGTTGCCATACACTGGTTTGCGCTGGGCACCCCGCCCGGTGGGGCCCACCTGGGTGTGGGGTGGGCCCTACCGGGTTGGTGCTCGGGACGCGAGGGGGATAGTTGGGTGGAAATGTTTTGGGTTTGGGAGACTTAAATTGCTAAATGGAGCTTGTCTCGGTGGTAGATGTTTGGGTGTTGGGAGGTTTTATTTGCTGAATGGAGTGTCTGAATAAATTCTTTGCCAGAACCTCGGGACGCGAGGGGGGTAGTTGGATGGAATTGTTTTGGGTTTGGGAGACTTAATTGCTGAACGGTGGTAGATGTTTGGGTGTTGGGAGGCTTTATTTGCTGAATGGGGCGTCTGAATAAAGTCTGTGCCAGAACATACATAGTAAATACTACTAGCTCAATATCGCACGCGGCACAGTGATTCTGTGCCTCCTTGAGCTCTAGGATTTGACCAACTTTCAGGTTAAACCGGAGCCCCTTGGCTTGGTCATGTCGCTTGTGGGCCACAAGCTTCTTCGCAATAACCTTGCGGAGCTGCTACTCGGTGACTATGGGTGGCCCCTCAGAACCCTCCTCTGCGGGACAGACTACCCTTTCGAGCTGGTGTATGTACTCCACCACTGACACTGCCAAATATGCGAAATTGACCACTGCAGGAAGTCATCGATAATCCAGACTTTTGGGGGGTCTGCGATGGTGAGACCTTGGCTAGAGTGGACTGTGATGCCATAGCCAAGAGCCCAGTCCTGGTCCCATCTGCCGTCGAGGACCTCGCGGGCGGTTTGCAAGGAAACCTCGACAACGTCGTTCAGAACGAGATCCTGCTGGTCTCGATCTTGCGAGCTGCCATCCACCACCAAGGGTCCAGGGATGGTGACCATGATGTTTTGCCGCCGAGTATCCTTGGAACGATATAGCAGAGGAACGGGGAGGTCAGGGAAATGCTCCTCATGGCTCTCGAACAGACGCGCCTGGGCCCGGTCGCGAACCTTCTGCCTCGAGGTCAGGATCAAGCCCCCCCCCCCCCGGCTCCAAAGCTTCCACGAATCTTCTGTCCCACCCAAGGCAGACCGGTAGCGCTTGTCTCATAGCCCGACACTGTACTCGGTCTGGTTGGAGACGGGTCTCCCTTTTAAGAGCTTTCAGAGCCGGTTCTTTTGCCCTGTAGTCGACCAGGACCTCTTCGTAAAAATCGGCTCTCCGCCGCAGACAGTCGTGTGGCATCTCTCCCGCGATCGGAGGTGGCTGGCCCTGGTCGCCACAACAAACGATCTGGACTCCTAACAGATATCAAAAGTGGGGCCGAGGTGTCTTTGGGGCCGAGATGTCTAGGGGCGGAGGTGACAGTGGGGCCGAGGTGTCTAGGGCCGAGGTGACTAGGGCCGAGGTGTCTAGGGCCGACTTGGTTTTGGGCCGACCTGTCTAGGGGCCGAGGTGGTAGTGGGGCCGAAGTGTCTGGAAATCCATCCTTTCTGAGGTCTACTCACTCTGGCCACTCCGACGGAAGAACGAGTGGTAAGTTTGGGTCTTGACCCTTCAGGTCCGCATCTCTTTGGCTAAGCGATGGGTTGGGGTAAAGACGAGTGGGTTCTTGTTGTAGAAGGGCTCGATCGCTCGGGTGGTCTTGCCGCTGCCCCCGCCGCCGTTTAGGTAGCTCAACTGATGTCGGGTCAGGGGATCGTCATAAAGTGGCGCGGTTGAGTCGGGTACGTCTTTGAAACTTGCTCTATACTCAGAGTCGGGGACATAGAAGCATAGTGGCATGAAGAGCTGTTCACCCTTGTCACGCCACTGAGCCCGGTCAATCCTATTTCGTGGTGGCTTCGGGGTTTCCTCGTCGTGGCGGGTGAAACAGATGCGCCAATATCCTTTTGGGTGCACCTCATGAGGTTTGAAAGCCTCGACCCCCTCTAGCTTACAGAGCGCCGTTGTCTTTACATAGATAGAATCGGTTGCCACTCGGACGGCCTCAAACCTTGGAAGCATGGAGATTAGTTTGATGTGGGCATAGGAGAGCATCGAGGCCCTGAGCTGAGCGTACCTTGGTTGGGAGCCGTCATAATACGTGAGAACATAGCCCAGAGGACACCTTCATGTCGATGCTGACAACTTCCCTCGTGTCATAATTCATCGAGTTCCAGAGGCCGCCGTGACCTTGCTCCACGCAGACCTTCTCGACGTCTGGGAGGAGGTTGGCTAGGGTTGGCTTCCAGCCGTTCCTTTCCTTTGCCACAATGCTGGCCGCGTGATTTTCGCCGAAGGCACTCTCAGCAAGTTCTGGGTTGCCCAGTTTGGCGCAGATTGCTTGGAGTCGCTCTTGGGCCTCCCGCGCCCTGTAGGTGCGGCCGTCCTGGAGCACGAACTGGTCAGTTGAGAGCGGTTGGTCTTGGCCGCCCAGGAGCCAGACCGCAATCGGCTCCCCCCGGGTTGCTTCCCGAATAGCCTGCCAGACGTCGCCCTCGAAGATGTGAACCTCTATACTCTGGGGGAAGTGGAGGTCTTTGGACCAAGCGTGGCCGTTGTGATCACTATTTCACAACAGTTCATATATGTAGAAAATGAAGAATAAGATAAATCACCTTGTCACTTATATTATATATCCAAATATAATGTCTTATGAAGAATCTTGTTGATACTAGAAGAAAAAGAAAACTTTATTAGACTGTTATACTAGTATAAACAAACCAATTTATGAACATCCTAAAAAATTACTTTCAACAAATTAAGAAAAATGAAATTATTTATATTACCAATTAGCTACGCACCATGTCAAATATTGCAGTTGCTTCGAACTCAAAACTATAAAGGTATTTAAAATGAAATTCATAAATAATTATCATTGTATTTAGATATAAAGCGGATTTACCTGTAGTTTGACCATGACTTATAAATTTGATTAAAATTCTAGACATTTAACAGTGAAAATGGTATTATAATATGCCTCCCCACATAACAACATGATCAGCAAGGCGGTTTCACTCCAGAAAGAGACCCTCTATGCAAAGATGAAGGTATCACAACAGGCAAAAGGGAAGGTTTATCTAGTGTATCTTTAAACCCAAGTAGATCTATCACTAAAAGTGATTAATAACCACACACATTGCTGTGTTACAGGATTGTATGTTTAAATTCAAATGCTATGAATTTATGCCCTGTTTTTGAACTATCATCTTAAATTGTGTCCTTGACCTGTAGACAAGTGGCCTAAGTGTTGCTCTCTGCAAATTGAGCACAGATGGTGAACATCTTATACAGCTTTCACGAAAATTATTAATCTTCAGATGGTACAGGAAATACCCTTCATCTTTATTACCTGGTAGGTCTGCGATCACCCTTTTGAAGGTATTCATTTAGATTGACAAGGTTTGTTTGTTTGTTTGTTTTTTTGGAGTTTTTGGCCCAGCAAACTACATTTTTAACTAACCACACTCCCAGACAGGCTTATGCATAAGTGGTTAACCAGTACACTGTGCATTCTTTTGCCAGTTATTGACAACCGCCCTTCTTGAATCAGTGGAAGGGAGAGAATGACCAAAAATGACAGCATGCATCAAACCATTGACCTTTTGATCACTGGTCAATAGTGCATCCAACAGAGTTACCAAGGCCAGTTTCGGTGAACTAATATCATAAGATAAACCATCAACAATGTGCTGGGTACAACTATAAATGACTACAACTATAAATGACTACAACTATAAATGACACCAATACTACTCTTCATAAAGCTTGGAACTACAGCTCTTTGAGGATATGAAATGGTGCCTTGAATCTGAAAAAAGGATCATAAGTAGTATAGGGGGTCACTTTGGCGAGATTTTATAGCGAGATTTTTGGGTGTGTTTCTCGCTATAATTTCTTGCTATAATTTCTCGCCAAAGGTGACAGCCCTCTATCTAAGCTTGACTAGGCTAGTTTGTGGGTTATCGCCATAATTTCTCGCTATAAATTTCTCGCTATAATTTCTCGCTATAAAATCTCGCCATAATTTCTCGCTATAAATTTCTCGCCATAATTTCTCGCTATAAATTTCTCGCTATAATTTCTCGCCATAAAATTCTCGCTATAATTTCTCGCTATAGTTTCTCGCTATAATTTCTATGGTAATTGTTATTGGAAATGTTTGTGATAAATTTTCAAGAAGGTCAAGGGATACCACAAGATGTCATTATGTTGACCTTGATAGTGCTATGCATATATACTGGCGTTACTAATTACCGGTTTATTAAGTGTTCAAGTCAGTATATAAAACAAACTATTCAGCTGATTCAGATAAAGTGTGTCTAGATCAACTTTTATTCCATTCCTTCAACGGCTATAAACAATATATTTTAAATAATTAATACCAACCGGCCAAATGCTTTATTTTTATTGGCCTACCCCTCAATGCCATTCTCAATGTCCAGTGTTACTAATTACCGGTGTATATGTGAACAAATCCTGAAGAAAATCATTTTGGTAAAAAAGGTCTACATGTAATGAGATTCTGTAACGAAATAGTTATTGGCCTTCAAAATGAAAGCAAAATGGGTCTGTTTGAAAGCTTTTTTCTATTTCTACAGCATGCTTTATGAACTATACCGTTTTATTAGCTACACATGACAGAACATACATCATGATTTATGGCTACATATAAAAGAAATCATAATACCCTGAGAACAAGATATTTCTGTTATATTTTTGCCTTTTTAGACAAAGGGAAAAGTGTCTTGTAAATAATAAAGGGGGAAATTCATAACGATAATAACGCACGCTATAGCGATTCGGGTAGAACGGAATACACCGGTAATTAGTATACACCGGTAATAAGTGTATTAGTAGGGTGACAATGGTCAGAAAAGATGCTTATTTCTATGAGTAGGTGGTCATAAGAGTACAAAAATAAATGTTATATACCAAAATGTTCGTTATACCCTGAAGTTTACGAAACCACCGGGATCAATTTTCTGACATTGGTGCGAACCGATAAATCCAAGATGGCCGCCCAAAATGGCCGCCATGCCGCAAAATGAGGGTCATACAGAAAACATATGTAATTCTTTTTGCTTATATCTTCCAAGGATATGACAGCAAGTGGATTTGATTCAAATAAGATGTGTAATTTTACGCCCGTAAAATATATGGGATCGAGGTCAAAGGTCAAGGTCAAATTCAAGGTCAAAGGTTAAATTTTACCAAAAAATCACTATCACACGTCATTTTTTTCACCACAATGTATGTAAACGTAGGAAATTTGTTGTTTTAGTTGTTATTTATTGAACTAGAATTAACATGCTTCTGTTCTATGCAAAAATAGCGGGAATATAGCTAATACGCTTTGAAAAAATGAAGGGGATAGAGTTAGGGGGTCTTTCATAATAATTGGTAGTTTTCCTGAAAATCAGCAGTTTTCTGATGATGAAAGTCGTATGCGACATGCTTATCAACGAGGAAGGTTTTTATTAGTGATTTTATGATTTTCTTTCTAATTTTTATCTTGGGTTGGTTAACTTTAATATTGCCAGGTAGGACCAAATTAACTGGGTTATGTTATTGATGACAACGGTCTGAAAGTTTCAAGGAGGGAAAATTTGAAAGTTTAAATGTAAAGAAATTATAACCAATCCTTTTCCCCCGGGCTTAGTCCCCTGCACAGGGTAAATATTGTGAGAAGACCTTAGAAACAGTATCTTGATAAAACTGGGTTAAGTAAAAGAGATGAAGTTATTATTTTTTCACATTTTCTGCACTCCATTTTCAAATTTCTGCAATCAACAATGTAGTCATTTCTCATCGACATTTTTTTTGTAGACAGCACGCATGTAAGAAACACTTTCTTGGGACAATTTTTTCCTAGAGAATTATTCTTTAGCATACCTTCCTTTACGTTACACAAAAATGTTGACATATTTACATCTCATTCGACAAAAATACAGGTATCCAAATATTTGGTCATTCAGTTCCGGTGATGAGGTACATTTTTACCACTTTGATATTATCCTATATGGAACATTTGCCTTTGCAAGAATCCCAGTCTTTCCGCCCGAAACAATTTCAATTCCATGTTGTTTCACTCAAATATATTTCACGCCCGAGCACACCCAGTTTTGTTCCCTAACCTAACCCAAGCCCTCCGAGCCCCCTACCCAAACGAAACTACAATATATATTCCGACCAGTTCAACAACTTCCGGAAACACCGTTATCCTGTCCAGTGATTCCCCATCCAGTCACCCCTAAAACATATGTATACTTTTATGTACCCCATCCCACTACACATTACTACAACACCTAATTTCACCTTCAAAATATCTCAACCCTACCCGTCACCCACATACTGAGCTACCGTATTCGCCCTAATTACCGCACATGCTCCTATAAGCGCACACCAAAGCTATTTTTGAAAAGGAAATGCATAAGCTCAAACTTTACAGTAACCTCCCCCTGGAAGCTCTCACAATAAATCGCGAAAAAACTAACCGTTATTTCTTCAACAGTGAAGGCAATGCTTTAGTATCATTTTCCGTCCCATTAAATATCAGTATGCATAATCTCGCATCAAGTGTGCGCTAGTTAGGTAGGTTTTTCACTGCGGTTTTTTGACATGATTTTGAAAAAACTAAGCGCACAGTGCGGTAATTAGGGCGAATACGGTAACTCCATCTTACCATACCCTGAAATGATAAACTGACACACTGTACCCCACTTCATGTGTATCTTTTTGTGTTTTTCTTGTTCAGAGTACCCAGTTCGAGATAGTTTAAGAGTACCCTGAAGTCATTTAGATTGAAAAGACATGATATAAAAGAACAATACTGAGGGATAAAACATACATAAGACGAAACCATGCCTTAGATCAGTTGTCAATAAGATGCATTTTACCAGATCTATCAAATTTTTAATGAAATGTCCCCGGCCTCGTGGTCCAGGCAATCACTTTTATCATTTCTTAAATGACTTTCTGTGATATTTAATATTGAGAGCTACCTTCCTATGAATTACCCGGTGCTATTCTGATGTATTCAATACAGAAATGTTTAACGAAACAAAGCTGAAAAAAAATGCGACCAGCGCCAGACTCGAACCAGCGACCTTTTGCTTACAAGTATATAGTGATGTTTTATATTTGATGTGATATCAGCAATAAGATGTTCAACATACTTATATAATGAGTCGTATCATTTTAAAGTATTAAATGTTTTTTTTAAGTAAACATGTCTTTTGAAAAGGGTTTTTGGTCATTTTTAAGTGGACCAGCTGTATATGTGCAATAGCTTAGCTTTTTACAGGAACTGTTTCTCTGCAGCACCATACATGTTATTTCACTGCTTTGAAAGAATTTATATGTGATAACCAATAATAAAACACTTGCGGGCTCGTTTACACATAGCATCTATATGTAGATGTATTTAAACTTTAATTAAATAATGTCATAATGATAAAATTGATGCGTGGTATGCCAGTTTAAAAATGAGCCTCATAATGAGAAAACATGCTAATGCGTATGTGTAAACAACAGCAGTATGGATTAGACTGCACTTGTGGAATCTGATCAAAACATTAATGAGCCGCGACATAGGAAAAGGGCAACTCGAACAGTCCATAACGTCTTTTGGTGTGCATTCTCAGTACTTAGAGGGTCTAATACATTGGCTGCAGGTTCCTCTTGGGACACAGCTTATGTGTGAAAACAGCAAAAGTTATGGCCAGATTGCGCGGATGAGCAGGCTCGCCTGAACCATTGCTGTTTGCGTATGCTCTAACGGCTGAGTCCCTGTGACCCGGCTCATTGGTTGTTTGCTAATTTTATAGTATGGTTATTTAACGGGCCTCCGTGGCCTAGTGGATAAGAGCGCTGACTCTTAGTCATTAGGTCTCTCACCGCCGTAGGTTCGAGCCTCGCTCGGGCCACGTGTGAGATGCCAAGTTCTGCAACGGAAGGTCAGGTGGTTTTTCTCCGGGTACTCCGGTTTTCGCCCACCTCTGATTAACGATCGGCTCGATATGAGTGAAATAATCTTGAAAGGGCCGTAAAACCCAAACCAAAAAAAAAAAAAAAAAAAAAAAAGTATGGTTATTTAGGTTCCAATATGCTGGCGGAATAACTGGTGACTCAGAATGGTCTCTGTTTAACATGCTAAAAGACAAGTTTCCTCGCTATGAGGCTCACGTCAAAACAAAATGCCCTATCTATGGAAGTAAGAAGAGAGTGCACAGAGTTTGTTGGTTTGCTTTATGGTTCAACCAGCTGTGCGTCACTAAATAAATTGAGAACTGAGAAAGTCAAGAAGAAAAACAAACCAACCAAACCAAAAAAACTCCCTAACAGATGACAGCTTTCTACACCATATGCTGAGATGTACATATCAGTTGATGGTTTGGAAGGCTTGCCTGTCACCACATCAACAACTGCCAAGCCCACTCGACTTTGGATATTTGACTGAACAAGATACTGGACTGTTGGTTCCACAGCCAATGTCTCAGCCAGTTACTCCCCCAGAATTGCTTAGCGACCTAGTGTGCGACTGCACAGACTTGTGCGATGACTACTGCTTGTGTGTATCAAATGAGCAGCCTTGTACATTTGCATGTGGCTGCAAAGGAGTGCTTGACAGTGTGGATATATGTTTAAATATATTCACCCTGTTAGCAAGCTTGTCAGATGATGTTTGACCCAGTTACAGTAATGTGAATGGGTTATGTTTGTTCTCAGCATTTACTTCTACGAGAATTACTTGAGGATAAATAATATTCAATGAACATAACTGTTGACTTTACCAAGTTACATTGAGCTTGACATCAACATTGACATTAGATGCTGCATACTTAGTTTTACCATTGCGTTCTTTTTTTTTCTTTGTTTGATTTGGGTATAACATCCCTGTCAATATTGTATAGTTCATTTTGGAGACGTTGCTTCCAATTTTGTGGGACTTTTGCCGACATTAACATGGAATGACATCTCAAGCCTGCCGCCCAATGAAACCAATAGGGTTTATATGCATGGACGGTCTGACTCGCCCCGCTTTGACCGGGGAGGCTTGTATCCCTTTAGCGGTTTACCAGTACTCCTGTGCGGTCGGTTTCAGCTCTGAGTGGAAACATCATGTAGCCCATCTATATACTGAGTCAAAAAAGTTCCTACACATAAAATTGCTCCTGTTACCATAGTTACTACAAATGTAAAACACTCAATTTTTTTTTTGTTTAAGTTAGAGGACCCATTTTACCATGTAAAAGCCCAAACTGTTTTTGTTTATGTAAACTTGCCAGCCTGGTCTTTTGTTTTAAACACCCAAGGGGTAACCGTGACAATTTCGCAGAATAAATCATTAAAAAGGCCAAGATTTAACGCCATTTAAATTACAATTAGCACAAGATTTCTTAACTTTGATACTTTTAACCTTTTATTAGGTACCCTATGTGTCTATTCACAAAAGGTTTGTAACTTTAGTTCCATTTGTTAAGAGAAACATATGATCACGTACATGCCTCTGATTCTTTGAAGTTGTGTGAAAAATGTTGCTTTTGTTTAAAACTCCATAGAAAATCGCATTTGGTTAGTGCTACATGCCACATGAATTTTCTACATTGTTTTCCATCATGGTTAACAGCAATGGTGACAAAAAAGCACTTTTTAAAGGAATTGCAAAAATTGAATGACAGGTATAGGAATAGCAACAGTTTGAAAATTGCTATATTTTTAATTGAAAGGGAGATAATCTGAGAATTTCACAAATTAAACCCTTCATTGTAGTGGAAAATCATGAGATATTGTAAAAGTAAAGTGAGTTTCGATGATCAATGGTCATTTTCTTTCATCTCAGACCAAAAATGATCATCTGCGCATGCGCAATGCCAAATTACTTGCAAAACCTTTCTAGGCACATATTGCAAGACAACTCTTGAGTAGAATAGTATAGGCAAATGAATGCATTTTGTTTTGTTTGTTTGTTTGTTTGTTTGATTTGAGGTTTAACGTCCCCGTCAACACTGTAAAGGTCATTTTGGAGACGTTGCTTCCAATTTTGTGGGACTTTTACCCGACATTGAGATGAAATGACATCTCAAGCCCTGTCGCCCAATGAAACCAATAAGGTTTATAAGCATGGACGGTCCGCCTCGCACCGCGGTTTCTGGACAGGCTTATATCCTTCAGCGGTTTACCAGTACTAGTGTGCGGGCCGGATTCAGCTCTGCGTGGAAGCATCATGCAGCCCATATATTTCTTTAAGCCCCTATGGGCGGGGGCCGGAATGCATTTTGTAGCTTAACGTCCGATTCGCATGTTTACAGCCACGTTTAGCTGAATACCCGGAAGTTGGTATAGTTACTTTTTTGATGGGTATATTTCTTCCAGCCCAGATTGGCGGGGCCGTGCGTTCTATATATTGAAAGTATTGATACGTATATATTTTGATGGCCGATATGATTTAGTACAAGAGTTACATATATACATTTTGCTTTCAATATTCAGAAATTAAGAGATAGCTTTCTTCCAAACTGTCATTTGTGATGGGAAATCGGTGGTATTGCGGTAGGATATTTTTTTAACCGAGGAGTTAGGGGGTTTGCCACTCCGAATGACAATTTTCACCACAGGTATCTCCATTCAAATGGACTTTTTTTCACTTTTTCTATTATAAATACAGATACAAGGGTAGGCTGAAAAGTTCTGAGCCTGACCAAGATCCAAAGGTTTGTCCATGCTGAAAGTGCCTTATTTTTCAACATAGTCTCCCTTCCAGTCCACACATTTCCTCCAGCGATGCTGGAGTCCTTGGATCCCAGTGGTATTGTTTGTTTGATTTGAGGTTTAATGTCCCCGTCAACACTTTAAAGGTCATTTTGGAGACGTTGCTTCCAATTTTGTGGGACTTTTACCCGACATGACATCTCAAGCCCTGTCGCCCAATGAAACCAATACGGTTTATTAGCATGGATGGTTCGCCTCGCACCGCGGTTCCTGGACAGGCTTAGATCCTCTATGCGGTTTACCAGTACTAGTGTGCGGGCCAGATTCAGCTCTGCATGGAAGCATCATGCAGCCCATATATTTCTTCAAGCCCCTTTGGGCGGGGGCCGCCCAGTGGTATAGAAGGTCTCATCTTGGTCCATGAAAAACTCCTCCACAGCAGCTATCACCTCCACGTCTGACCGATAATGCTGCCCAGCCAAGAGCTTTTTCATGTTTGGAAACAGGAAATAATCTGATGGAGCTAGATAAAGTGAATACGGAGGGTGATCGACAAGTGCGAAGCCACAGTCATGCATAGCAGCCATTGCGACAACCGATTTATGAGCAGGCGCATTGTCCTGATGGAACAAGACCCCTTTTGTCAATTTTCCGGGTCGTTTAGCCTTAATTGCTTTTCGCAATTGTTTTAGCAGATCTGCATAATACTCCCCATTAATTGTTCTGCCCTTTTGAAGGTATGTATATTATACCATTGGCATCCCAGAACACTGATACCATCACCTTCCCTGCAAAGAACACGACCTTTGCCTTCTTTGGAGGGGCCAGGTGCTTCCATTGCATGGATTGCCTTTTGGTCTCTGGCTCAAGGTGATGAACCCAACACTCATCCTGAGTGACAAAACGGACAAGAAAACCATTTTGGTCTGCTTCAAAAGTAGCCAATTTGGCTTGTGACAGGTTCAGTCTGGTCAACTTTTGGTCAGGCGTCAAAAGCCGTGGCACACAACTGGCGGAAACCTTCGACATTCCTAATTCACTGTGTAGAATGTTCTCTACTCGTTCACGGGAGATGCCAACAGTGTTAGCTAACTGATTCACAGTTAAACGCCTGTCATCAATCACGGCCCTGTGCACTTGGCTGATGGTTTCCTCAGTTGTTGCCGTTGTGGGTCGGCCACAAGGGTCATCATCTTCAAGGCTGTCCTTGCCCATCTTAAAATTTGCTGCCCACCTCTTCACGGTTGCATACGAAGGAGCATCATCCCCTAATGTAGCAACCATATCGGCATGAATGTCCTTAGGAGCTAACCCTTTTTATGGAGGTACTTGATGACACCACGATGCCAGATTTTGTCCATATTCTCGAAAACGTGCTAGTATCAATTTTCAAAGTCTCGAATTTCTACGTTATATTACAGGTAAACTTGAACTCACTTGAGTCAAATCAACTAATAAAGGTTTGGATTTAATGAATACAAAATTTCATGGCTGTTCGATGCCTGCTTCTCGGTCAGGCTCAGAACTTTTCAGCCTACCCTCATATCTGCTTCAAATCCAGACACTGTTACCTACGTAAAACAACATTTCAGCCAATGAAAAGTGACATGATGTGAGATGAGAAAATTTCTGACAGTATACAGCAGTGTATAATGTTAAAATGTGTGACATTATTGAATTAGGCATTGCACTAAACATGCAGATGTATAGGAATATGCTTGAGATATCAGGTCGGATAAGATTATTTTTGAAATATAGTACTGCACACAAACATAGTATACAACTTAGATAAGCCAACAAAAAATACTAATGGGATAGAACTTTTAGAATGGAAATGTGCTTTGACCCGTGAACATGACTACTTCAATCCTGAACATGACCTTGACATTGGTTATGTTAAGAACAATAGTGTGGTTTATTTTTTCTTTGTGTTTACATGAACAAAAGTTATGACATTATAATACAATATGTTCATACAAATTTTCAGCAGTTTTAACCATTGGGCCTGAATAGGTTGTCTGAGCTTAAAATTTTCATAATATGGTATCATAATGGGCCAACATCATGGCTGTTTCCATGGGAACATAAACAGTTAAACAGTACATGTTTTAACCTAGTACTTAGAAATCAAATGGCATAACCATATAATGCATAAACGATATCCAAAAACGGAATTTTTGCTTATGAGTTAGTGTATATATTAAAATGAGTGGGAGAATACAGATTTTTTTTAATCAAATGACCTTTGATCTTGAATATGACCTTGATCTTTATAATTTCAAACCCACATTACTTTGTTTTAAAATGCCCCTTCAGATTAGGGAATAGATTAATGCAATGATATTTTTGTAGTTTTTTCCTACCTGATTTGACAACAGTTAAAGTTACCGCACCCTCCTTTTATCAATATGGCGGCCATCTTGGACGCCATCTTGGATTTATCAGCTCGCACCAATGCCAGCCACATGATCCCGGTCATTCCATAAACTATAGGGTATGACGAACATTTCGGTATATGTCATTCTTTTTTGTACTCTTATGACCACCTCAACCAAAAATGAGTCATGATTGTCACCCTACTATATATATATTGAGGCTATCTAGTAACAAGTTTCTATTAGAAATAAAAAATCTTGTATCTCAAGGCTTTATTTCTTCATCAATAGAAACGTGACTGTCAAGCGTCAAGTGCTTTTGGTAAATATATTGAGGCTTTATAGTAGCAACTTCTTAGTGGAAACACCAATAGATCTTGTATCTCAAGATCTATTTTTCTGGTTTCATGAGTACTAAAAATTTTGACTATGAAGCGTCAGTGGATGATATCAAGTTTAGATACTACTACCTCTTCGTAATGAAGAGGGTGAAAAGACAAGAAAGATTAGTGAACAGTTTTAATTTTGTTTGCCCCGCTAACTAACTTGATTACGATGAACAGAGGATTAGGGCCGTCCCTCTGTCACCGTTTACAATATGAAACCTTAACATATTTACATCATTAAATACATGGGATATTTCTTTGATAAACAATGTGTATTTCTTAAGCATCTGCAAACTTGAATTCTATGTTTGTAAAGAAACTTTGGAGTTGGTATGTCATTTTGTGTCCAGATCACTTTGCCATAATTAGCACTGAACCATCTGTCAATGTCTCTGTCATTTTGGTATAAGTCTTCACTTGTGTCATACAGTTCACCATGAACAGCTTTCTTCAAATGTAGTTCTTTTTCAAGTTGATGAATAATATAAATACACCACATTCGACAGTTTTTACTCCATGGACTTTGTAATGCTTCTGTATTTTGAATCCAACTTCTGGAATTTCTCTTGATGAAAGGTAGAATATAGTCTTCTTCTGGTGACATGCCATAAGAATCAAAGTAGATGGCCTGATTGCCTCTGAAGTATAAGGCAACCCAATGCTCTCCTGGTTCATCTGAATTGTCCGTGTTTATGATATAGGCTTTCATGTCTAGAGGTTTTTTTCTGGTAAGAGATCTTTGGCACATACATCTCCTTTTACTGCCATATGGTGTAGGATTTTCCTAAGTTCATGAGTGTCCATTTTAGATATCGTTTTCTGGTGATGTCTCCGATGGAGTAACTTCTATTAATTTCTGTTTCCAAAAGTCTCTCCACTCGTTGAAGTCAGGTTTTCTTCCGTATCTCTTATGACTGTTTTCAGGAACATCCAGTTTTTATAGGCTTCGACTTTTGCAGATGTAGTTAAATGGTCCAATCCTGCCATAGAACCGAATTCTTTTCTTCTTTGTTCTGATGGTACTTCATCCAGGAGAATTTGATCCCATTTTTTGATGACATCGTAGATATTGAGATTATTCAGGGCATGGGTATGTATGGCATAGTCTGTTATCCATTCGTTTGGTTTTGTCCACAAGCACAAGTCATGGTATTTCTGACTGGGATGATTTGTTCTACATCCTTGGCACTGGTGACGGGCATAGTCAAATATAGCAGTCATCAAGTTGATCCTCATGGCTCGTATATGGGTATCTTTAATCCATTTTTGTCGTCCCAGTGTTTCATTGTCTTCTGATAATCCCTCAAATTCTTTTTGAAGCATGCCATTTCCAGATGAAGTAGAATCTGACCATAGTAGATAATCCCTCAGTTCTTCTTCAATATAGTATCCCCTATGCATCTTATGTTTTTCAGTAGTCTGTGATTACTTCTCTGATTCCGTTAATTTCTATCAGATTATCAAATTCAG
Organism: Lucinisca nassula; assembly: GCA_963580285.1. Taxonomy (NCBI): domain Eukaryota; kingdom Metazoa; phylum Mollusca; class Bivalvia; order Lucinida; family Lucinidae; genus Lucinisca; species Lucinisca nassula. Next base: position 46,286,835 of record OY757017.1, read on the forward strand.
CATACACAATCACGTTGATGGTCTTTGCGAGTGAATTGGCAAACTGAAGTTCTAATCTCAGGTTTCCCGTTTTTATAGGGTGGAGATGGCTCTGGTCAGCAGTTTGATCAGGTGTGAAATCATATCCCCAGAATGTGTATCCGTCTTTGTAATCCTCGTAATCAATGTTACAATTCTGAACTTGATCTGGACTACTCAGAGCCTGATACAGTGACATGTATGATCGAAGGTACTCATTTCTGGTGAAGTTAGGTTCAAAGGGTCTGCCATAGATATTGTGTCCATCGAGTGTGACATCCAGTTTACTGAGATTGAAAGGTTGGAAGTGAAGGCGTTCGTGGGAAAGGTGTCATTGAATGTATCATTAGGAACCATGTCAATGAACAATCGTTTTGGAAGTTGACCCTGAAACAGATGATCTTCAATTTTAGATCTTAGTCCAGTACCAATGGTAAATGTTTTCACCTCAACTCTTCTGAGTGGGAATTTGGCATTATGTTGAGCAATGCTCTGATTCAAATCGTTTGTGATTGCTGGTAGAAGTTGTTCATTTCTCACCGATAGTTTGGCTATATCAATTTTGAGTACTACAGGGTAACCATCCTCAGCCATGATACAAAATTGAGGAGATGCTCTGTTAAGTCTGAGTTTGATTTCAACGCCATTCGGAAGATAATTGTCTTGCATGGCCAGATCTAAATGTAATCGTCCCATGAGTTCCAAAGATTTACTTTCTCTTGTAGCTTTACCGCTGTATTTTACGTTTTGACAATCAAGATTCTCAAATTCCTAGGTTCGTCTTCATACTAGTGTTCTGCAGCTTTTAACTGATTGTCTTTGACATCTGCTCCAAAGGAAAATAAGTTTTCTATGTAGGCTCTGTACGGATATGTATCCATATTACTTGTGACCAGTTTATTATTCAGGTACAAATCGATGCTACTGAACATACTGTGAAAGAAGTTGTTGACAGGGGCAATTTTTTGTCCTCAATATTACTTCCATCTGGTTTCAGGATTCTACATTTCAGATAAAGATACGTTTGAGATAAATCTGTGTAATATTCAGTATGGGGTGGAACCACGAATTCAATGGGTGCCAGAAAACTATCCAGGGAAGCGATGGGGTGATAATCAGTCCACTGAGTTTCTTGCATAGCTGTCATTGTCGGAGGAACGGATTGCATTTCCAACTCCGTTTTACTGCACTCACAAGAACCCGGTTCCATCATTTCTGACCAAAAATATCTGGGGCAAATTTAAGATTTTTTGGAATACCAAATGAATTTTTCTTTTTTTGACCCTTCTTAACACCTTGACGTATAGTCTTAGACTGATTCTTTTTAGATTTGCCTTTTGATTTTATACCCCCCACTTAATTCATCCAGAGCTGATTTTCCGAGAGATTTCAAACTTTGTTTGCCCCTTTGTTTCAAAACTTGTTTGATATTTTGACCTTCCAATATATCGCGAAGAGCACCTACTCCCTCCTTTTTTGCAACTTGTTTTGCACTTTTTATTCCTGCTTTTGCTAGAGGTTTTAAAATAGGAACAACACTTCGCATTGCTGCTTTAAATATTGAACCTAACCCATTACCATATTGTCTTGAGACACCTCGATAGACGGGAAAATCTTTAGATCCCGCTCCAGACTGATGATAATGAATAGTACGCATTATTGTTCTTTTTTTCTGAAGTGTAGTTTGATCAATGTCTTTCCAGTAATGAATGGAATATCATTACCTGTATCACCTTTTATACTAATGTAAACTTGATCGATGAAGGATTTTGCCACTGGAACGTAATGCAAGTTGAGAAATTCTTGATGGAAATGAATTTCACCAGTTGTATTTGCAAACGGAACAACTCTTAAAATAGGTGCTGTTATATGTCCTATATTTGTGTAACCGGCCACATCGGAATACACAAAGAAGCGACTGTTATGAATGTTTAAGTCAACGCCATATTTGAATTTTACAGCATCGTTACCTAACGGTACTCCGTGAAATTGTTTATTGATGCCTAAAATGATTGCTAATGGTGTTGGAAATACTATCAGAATGTGATTTATGTAAGATGAACCAGGAGGATACTCTACTGCAACCTTGATGCGTTTTAATTGAGTTCTGTATTCACGGTGAATTTTAATGTTGTGTTAAGTCAAAATCTTTTGAATAAGACTCGCAAGTGCATTTTTCATTTCCATAATCAAATGTTCAGAGCTAGTATAGTTTCCTGTTGCAAATGTCACTTTATAATCTGAACATCTTTTTGTTTGTGTGCAAATTTCATGATCTAAAGTGATCAAACTTTATGTCATTGAAAGCATTATTATAGTTTATCAACGACCATTGAGAGTTCAACGTTCAAGCGTGGAAAGACTATTCCATGTTTTAGGGGAAGCAGGTTTCGGATTTCTTTTTTCACAGGATTCTAAAATTATAAATATGTTGTTTTATAACGCCATTATGCAGAAGTTGTGGTCAAGTGGTTTGTATGATGCAGTTCGAATCTCAGCAGAATTATATCTCCCGATGTAAAATCCCAAATGAAGGCGACTTACCTAAAACACGGATTAGTCCAAAATTAAAAGTGCAGTCGCGTCTCACTGCGTTTTGAAAAACTATAGTTAATCGAAGAAAGAAAAAAATATTTTTATCTGTGATATTCATGATTTCACCTGGTGTTATTATTTCTGCTAAAGCTACCTCCCAATTTTGTTTGTCAATTTGAACGGGGCAATCTAATTTGACTTTGAAAGTACATTGAGTATTTTTCGGGAAGGTATCTAAAGAACTGTCACTTAACAATGCCAAGTAAAATTCTTTCATGGTTTTTGTTTTTCGTCAGGGAGAGAAGATGAAACTGGAGTAGGTCTTTTGAATTTTAATCCTGGGGATGGTAAAATGTATCCAACAGAGCTACTGAGTAATATCAACCACAATTCTTTGTCTGGACTTCTTAAACTGATCTGTACCAGTGAGGTTATAATGACAATGATTTGAGCCAAAAATGTTAAGCGATTTTTTGCTAATATTCCTTGACTACCGTCTGCAGATTGTAAAGAAGCAGTGTCACGCACAAATGAACTTTTGAAATTCATGTTCACGGTTTTTATAGAAGTTCTATAAAAGGGTTATCCTTTGGAAGCAAGGAATACACCACAGAAGTGAAAAATATGGAGTGTACATGATTTCTGGGCCAGACTAGCTAGTTTCGGCCAATTAGGCCTCATCAGTGACCCTCAGATATTTTCAAAATTCCACAATGGAATCAATGATCCCAAAGGACAAGAAAATATAATCTACACTATGATGTAGGGCAGGGAGATTCTAAAATCCAACTATCAAATTTAGATGGATACCCTTTCCAATGAACCTTTATTTCTTTGGCCCACTTTTTACCAATTTTACGTTTTCTGTGATCTATGATAGATTCAATTTCGAAAATTTGATCTTTTTCTACACGTTGTAACTCTTGCGAGTAAAAAATGCCTTTGACTACCTCGCCATCTAGATCTACTATTTTTTTAGGTTACAGGATTTTTGATGTTTGTACACGGCCGAAATTTGAAATACTTCTTGTGTCCAGTTTGGTAAATAACCTTAATCAAAAGTACGTTTTGTTTTGTTAATACGAACATAATCACTGGCTTTTAATTTTGGACTTTGATGTTTTTGTTTCTTTCCAAATAATTTTTTGACACTAAAACTTCGTTTTTGCTAGTCACAGATGCAGGTGCTTATTTGATACTTCGATGATATGCATGGTTGTAACCATGAACTAATTTTTGAAGTACATCGATACATCTCAGTGTACGATGATGTGTAAAATATTTCCACATGCGACTTTTCAAAGTTATTTGAAATCTATCAACAATACTGGCTCTAGTTTCAGGATTTTCTGTCGTGAAAAAATGAATCTGTTTTGACTTTAAAAAATTCTGAAATTTTTTATTTTTAAATTCTGTTCCTTTGTCGGACTGCAGGCTTTTTGGACTTCGTTTTTTTTTTCAAGATCAGTTTGAATGCTTTGATCAAAGTATTACCCATCTTGTCTTTGATGGGAACAACCCAGGCGAATTTGGAAAATACATCAATGACACAAAGCAAGTATCGGTGTTTGTCATTGAACTTAGACATACTTGACACATCCGCTAAATCTGCTTGCCATTGATAATCGATTCCTGCAACTACAGTTTTTCGGCGCTTGAATTTTCTTCAAATAACCAATTCCTGACATCTTTAAGTTTTACTTGTTTAGAAGTTTTTCTAGCTAACTGGAATAAAGCTTGTTCTCCGGCATATGCAGCAGGACTTTTAGGATCATAACATAATTTTTCAAACTTCATTGTTCATCATATGTTAACCATTTGGGTATGAAAGGACCTTCCATTTCTTCTTCTTTTATATGTTTTCTCGCTAATTGCCTTACGTGATTTTTTACTGATGGCAGATCATATTTACGCTGTTTTGTATAGGGAGTCCCTATTTTATGACGTTTTGTTTTTGGAGGAGTTACAACAACATCCTCTGGTGATTGTTCGGGATGAGGAAGCTGATGTTCATGCATCCATTCCCATCTTTCTCTATTACCTACTACATCTTGAGGAATATTCAATTCTCTCAATCCTTGAGCAAAAGCTTGCCAGCCCGTGGGCTCAATGCCTTTCCATAGCTGATCACATCATCGACCAAGTCGATAATGTTAGAACCAGGAATAGGCTTTCCATACATCTTGACTGTACCATCATCATCCCAAGCTATGTTTTTATTTTCTTGCAAAATAGAAAGCAAAAGCTGAGCTTTTCTTTTCATGGTTGAAGGAACGCTGTCAATAATGTGCTGATCAATTTTCTTAGGTTGTAGAGCAGGCTGAGAGAGGGAAACTGAAGGTGCTTGTAATGCTTTTTTATGAGCCGTGTTTAATTTATGCAAATTTTCACCAAACAACTGAGACTTTTCTGATTCCGAGATTTCATTATTAGTCATAACAGAAGACAAGTCTTTTGAAGATTAGCAGTAGCCGAAACCTCAGGATCAGGTGGTAATCTAGGTTTCTGAATTTGTTCCTCTTTCCAACGTTTCATATCTTCCCAAAGTTTGAATGGGGCAATAGCCATTTTACGCCCTTCCATGATTTGGATTAAGAAGGCCACCAAGAACAGATCCTATGAGTGGGGCAATCAAAGGTTTGAGTAGCAATCCTAGTAAAGCCCCGCCTTTCTGATTAATGATTTTCTTTTTTGCCGCAACAGGGACCTGTTTTGTACTCAGCCAACGAACATGCTGTTTTCTAGAGTGTAAGTGTTGTTTCTGAGTTTTAGTTAGATGTACATTGCCTTTTATAATGTTTAAGCAACAAATCCCCCCAACACAATCGATAACTTCTTTGGGTGAATCGTTGATTTTCTTTTGACGAAATTTTGGAGGTAACTGACAAAGTGCTTCTAAGAAAGGACCATATTTATTAATCAAAGAAGTTTTCTTTTTTCTCTGAGTTTTCCTTTTACGTACGATCGTCATGATTGCCGTGATATACTATGAAGACAGATTATGTTAACCTGCCTTTTTATATTTTGCGTCTCGTAAGTTTCAAGTTCGGACCTCTGTTATTGATTCTAAAAGGTTGATTATACATTTTCTGCCCCTGCATAGCTTTATCGCGCATTGCAGCTTCAAATCCAAACTGTCTTGCAGTTTGAAAAACGTGTGGTTCCCCAGCATAGAGTGGTTGAAATCTAGCAACATTTGGTGAAATGGTTTTTCGACGTGCTACACAGAGCATTTTCAGTGGGAGACCGCATCCCAAGACTTTGCCATGATGTAATTGGGCGTCTTCTCACGGTAATAAATTTTTCATTAATTTTTGAAAGTTCATACTTGTATCAAGTTTATATGTCATTGCATTTCTACTTCCGGTACTCGACCGCGTTACTACACTTCCTCTGTTCGTTCGCTGCATAAAATAGTCCAAATTAAGCACTTGCCTCATTTCCTTTTTCCAGCGCATTGATTTCTTAACATTTGCGCTGAAGGCGGACTTGATTCCACAGGTGTTCCTTCCCTTTCACCCCTCAGTGACCGAACTGGACTTTTCCAGCATTGATACTCGGTGTATCCTTTAATATCAAGGCGGACTTGATTCCACAGATGTTCCTTCCCTTTCACCCCTCGGTTTCCGAAATGGACATTAGCTCATATATAACTAGCGTCACTTTTTATGGCATGTAAGTATTGTAGGCCCAGATCAGACGCAGCACAACTTGGCGTCTGATCTGAGTCTGCATTGATTGCTAAAAAACATATATTCTTGCAAAACCTACCTTTAAGAAAACAAATCTGACAATCCTGTTCCGAACGTATTTGTTGGAAGATTCCATTGTCATATATTGGTTAAGCAAATTCAGAAGCCACTGATCAGACACCTCATTCTGTGACCTCGAATCAGACCCTTCAGTGTTATAAAAGGAAGCTTTGCATTTTTGGGTGCATATGCACTCGTTTTATAGACACTTGGGAAGACGAATCTAAGTCGAAGCGTCTCCACTGTTTAAAATGTAGAAATTAAAGGGCTCTGCTGTAACGTCTCCGAAAGCAATGTACACTTCATTTTTGGAGACCCATGGCTCGCCGAAAGAAAGCAATAGGTTTTAAAGTTCACTCCCGTCCAGTGCCCCAGATAAACAGCGTATTTGCGTAAATACTCAATTAATCAAAGTGCTGAGAGAACTGGTGGATCGATCGTCTTTGAATGTAAGTTTGGAGAATAGTCATGAACTGAGAATCGGACTGTTCGTTTAAGCATGTACATTAGATCTGATCGGATACCGCATTATGCGGCGTCTGATTATGAAGGTTATGTTTGCCAATGGCCAAATGCACGAGCACAGTCCTACCGCCCCCGTCCATCAGGGCTTGAAGAAATAGACGGACTGCCAGATACTTCCACGCCGAGCTGAAATCGACCGCACATGAGTACTCGTAAACCGCTTAGAGAATCTAAGTAGAAGTAAAACAAAGATCAGGAATTGATACAATTAACTTACTCCATCCATAAAAGACACCAAAGGGAAAGAAATACAAACATTAAGCGACCAGACCATAAGCCTACCCAGGCAAAGTGGTGCGAATCGGACCGTCCATGCCACAAGCCTATTTGATTTCATTGCGCGACAGGCTTGATAATTATGTCATTTCATTTTTGTGTTGGGTAAAAGTCTCACAAAATTGGAAGCAACGTCTCTCAATGACCTAGTCAGTGTTGACGGGGATGTTAAACCTCAAAACAAGCAAACAAACAAGCACAGTCCAGAATTTTCTTCTGACGTTCCGCTCTGACATCTTAGGGTTGCTATCAAAAACCAATACCTGGATTTTGTTCAGGGTCGGCGCCAGTCAGATGGTCGGTGATTGTCACGAGGACAATAACAAGCAACAGGAATTTTTTTCTTAGTCGAACTTGGTTAAACTCCTTTTTCAACCTTGTCAAAAAGATACTTAGAGAACTGTTTAATCTACCACTACCATTTTATCATGGTTAATATACCTCATAAATCAACTTTCCTCAGTACTTTCAGTACTTTGATTCTAGTATGTTTCTTCTTTTTCTTCTTTTCCGAAGTCTTTTTTTTTTTTGAAAACCGTCGCAATATTTTATTACCATCCCATCGAATTAGTGTTCTGATAATAACGCCGCCCAAGAAACCGCCTCCACCAGGTTTCAAAATGATGTTACGTTTAACATCACTATTGACCATGGTACTTGTTAATTTTCTCAGATCGTCTTTATGCTTTTCCATAAATTTCTGTGTCTGTTTGGGTAATTTCATTTTACCCTCGACGATTTTTCTTGCAGCCAGAGAAAACCATTTTATCATTTCAAGTAATCCCTCATTGAGCAACTGCTTGCGTTTCGCAGTATTGGGTTATCTACTCAAATTGTAGAGTGCCCTAATCAAGTTAGCTGATGTTCGTTTCGAAGCCAAAATGTCTTATGATCGATTTTCATATCAGTCATACACTTTAATACATTTGGAAAATAAACAACTGGTCCTTGATGATTTGGTTTTGTAAACCAGTTTTGAAAAATGTTTGTTCTGAATCTCAACAGATCTGGTGTATCTGGTTTCAAATCGTTCAGTAAGTATCCATGTGGTTTGGATGTGGCATCATTGAAAGCATACACCAAATGTGGAGATTGAAGTTGTTTTGCCAAAACTTTGACTTGCTTTTATCTCGAGGACTTTGAAACAAAATGAGATAATGCGCATTCAAACTGATAGTTCGACTATCTTTACTTTGGTGAAATAAATTTTGTGTGATGTATATCACACTTGCATTTCGATGATGCCCTTTCATAGTAAACCACAATTTGATTTTTTCTTCATCTTTGTCTCCTAACATATCGTCAAAGACTACCAAGTGAGACAAACTCGTATCGCCGACGATGTCATCATCGTCATTGGGGATTCCGGAAAGAAAGGTGATGTTGGATCCTTCACGTTCTTGCAAGATATTATAAGTTGGTTGCCATTCTTTATAGCACCACACGATGCGTTGGGGTTGAATATCAAACAAATCGGCTTTGTATTCGATTACTTTCCGTACAAACTCCGTTTTTCCAGACCCGCTCGGACCCGATAAAAAGAGATAAGCAGGATGTTTGAAAAACAACTGTTAATATCTTGCAACACTGGTGTCTGAATGCTTGACATGATGTGTAATGAGAAAGAACAACGAACAGCATGTATATTTATATAGTTTTAATTATCTACTATATTCTTTATTCATAACCATATGGCAAAGTGTAGCCATTTTTCACAATCACGCGTTTGTCATAGGTAAATCTATAAATCTTTGAAAGTTTTTCAGTGGTTACTTTTCTGTTTGGGTGTTTTCTGATTTTATGCTGATACTGCACAGTTTCACGGAAATGTCTATCTTGTAATTTGGCCCTGTTCAACATCTTTTCAAAATGTTTGAGTGTTAAAATCCAAAGTCAGTCCTTTTATTTTACAAGTAGATTTACTATCACCATTGTTTTCAACATACTCGTAGCCATAGTTCTTTGGACCCATACCAACAAATTTTGTGATTTTTGCATTGGGCATCTCATCAGTCCATTCCCCAAGTCGATTATTTACAATGGTCGGATTCCATAGTTTGGGATTGTGGACATAGATGACCGAGTCAGTGTCAAAGTAAAGGACGCGTGTATCAAGTTTGTGTAACACACTGTACAATTTCAATCTGGCTTGTGCTGTGACAAAATATGCTACCACCACATTACTGCAACTATGAGGTTCAATGATAGTGTCCGTCTCTTCCCAGTTGACATGTAAAAACTGTTCACCATACACATCAACATACTTAACTTTTTTCATGGGATTATTGACCAATTCAAAGTATGTCGATGGTTCTGAGATGTATTCAGTTTTTGTCATATTATCTCTTTGAGCCAATTTTCCCCACATGTTATTCAACTCTGTCTTTGCAGTCGCCCTACGACCCTTATTCTTTTCAATATGATCCAATCTAATTCTCTCTGCCTCATAGTATTCCTGTTTGAACTTTTCTTTGTCTGCCTCAGTTTTACACCAATCAGGGTACCCATTCGCTTCTTGCTTTATTTTCAGGAATGTATCAATATACCCAGAAAAGATTCCACCTTGACCAGTTTCTCTATCGTACTGTGTTGTCTCGGGGAAATGCCAAACCTCATAAATTTCTGTAAGTCGATAACCAAGTTTTAAAGCTTCAAACAATTCTATACTGACCCAAGTTCCAACACATTCTCTATCTTCTGCTTTAGTATGGTTACAAAGTTAAGAGTTGTCAGACTTTTCAGCACATGTTCTACAAAGTGGAAACAGAAGTTTATTGTTACATTTGTAAGGTAGTACTGGATGATACAAGTTTCTTGGTGGAAGAACTTTACATTTGATCAGGCCATAGTATTGCTGAATATTGTCTTTATCAATTTCTTCTTGAGAATAGATCTCTGGATGACCTAGGGGAAAACACCGTATTTACAGATGAATGGGTACAGAGAACAGACATCAGTGTACTTGATTTCTTGATCTGAACGTTCATTGATTTCATGGTACAATTTGGTAGCATTAGTCCTTCCCCCAAACAAAGCATCTCTTGGTTTCAAAGGATCCAAGTTAGTAAATTCAGACTCCGCCAAAGTTTTGAATTCTTTGTTTTCTCTACACTGTTTGTCAAAATCACATTCCCAACATTCTATGACCTCATACCCTGCAGCTTTTAGAGTTTCACTCTTTCTCAAAGTGGAACTATAAAGAGTGTCCATCTTCAAACAGTTGTACCTATTGATTGTATATTTGTCAGGATAACATCTTTGACAACCATGCCAATAACACCCTTGAAATTCATAGATTTTCTTATTTTCTTGGTCAAACCAATCAACATTAAAACTCACCAATTTTCTGTTCCCCACCATTCAATGCATGTCGAATGTGTGTGTTCGTTTTCTTAGCCATTACTTGCAACCATCAAACAGCCGTGATCGAATATTTCTTTTGGTTTGGATAGCCTTCAGGAGGGATGATAGCTACTGAGTTTTCTGGCATATGATCCTTTCTCCAAACAAGTGAACAAGTTTGGGCCACCGCACGTGCTACTTTAAAGGGGTCAATTCCACTAGTTTCCATCAACTGCTGCCTAAAGCAAGCACAACCTCTCCTCAAGATATCGACATCACTCCGACAATACTCTTCCATTTCTTGCCTGAAGTTAAAGATAGCATTGGATTCTACTTTAGATTTATGTCATTGCAAGAAGTCGTCTCAGTCTTTGCTGGACATCTGGCCAGTGTTATACATTTCAGCAGGAAAGTATGGGCCTACATAGTTTTGGTTAGTTTCAGTATTTGCCGAATGAGGAAAATAACCTTTCTTCATTTCTTTTAGTCCGAATGTATCAGGGAAACTAGCCAAACGTATGTGCAGGAATTGGTAAGAATCTTTGAACTCAAGTTTTCCAGCATTCATGGTAATAATGGTATGCCCATTCATAATCAAATCTGGTTTGTAAGTTCCATTCTCTAAGAGATATCTCAAAATTAACTTACCATCATAACCACCAAAGTTGTGCGCAATACAAATTGAGCCTTCATTATAGGGTTGGAATAACCAAGTACAAAATTCGTGTAAAGTAGCAAGACCTTCAAAGATCATTTCTCTCGGAAACTTGCTACAACTTTGACAGTTTTCGTGGATAGGTAAATGGATACACTGGTCGCAGGCTCTATGTACTACACAGAAATTAACTTTATGTTCTCCAGTATTTTGTGAAGATTCAAAATCAAAGAAAATGTACTTGGATGAGGAGGAACTTGTTTCTTCTTCATCATCAGATTCGTAGTCTGCATCAGTCTAACAAACATAAGGTTGTATGTAACACTGATGATTTGCACCCACGATCTCTTTACAGAATCTACATTTTCGATTTCCTGGACAAACATGATTTTTCTTACTCCCAATGACTCTGGTTAAACAATTTCCACAATTATACACTAACTGGCACATTGACTTTTTCTGTCCAGGTTTGATTTTTTTATGGTTAGCAAAACATTGAGGACTGTAAAATTTTCTCTTACAATCGCCACAAAAACAAGTTAAAGGACCGAAATATCGGTTTCTAAAGGACCGAAATATCGGTTTCCTTCTAAAATTGATTTCAGTAAATGTAGAGATGAAATCGCTGCTTCCTTGAATGAATTCGGTAATCGATGGTGTAAGTGAGAGTATGTTGAGTGTAAAGCCCTAAAGGACTGGAAACTTAGCATTTTAAGACTAGTAAAATTTTCTCTTACAATCGCCATAAAAACAAGTTAAAGGACCGAAATATCGGTTTCTAAAGGACCGAAATATCGGTTTCCTTCTAAAATTGATTTCAGTAAATGTAGAGATGAAATCGCTGCTTCCTTGAATGAATTCGGTAATCGATGGTGTAAGCGAGAGTATGTTGAGTGTAAAGCCCTAAAGGACTGGAAACTTAGCATTTTAAGACTAGTGAATAAACGCATTTCTTTCTATTCTCAAAATACTAACTTATTACCTCCTAAGCCCAAGACGTCTTTACGTCATCTTAAACTAGGTATTCAAGAATTTCATAAGAAGTTTGTTTTGGTCCCTGCAGACAAGGCCGCTAACAACGTCGTCGTTGTGTGACGGCTCCCCTATGTTAACACGCTTAAGCGAAGCTTGGTGGTACTAAGGCCTATGAACTTCAGCCTTTGGCTGAAGAGAGAGCTATAGTAGATAAACATGTTTGTCTTTCAGCCACCAAGTTTGCTGTGTGTGTTAACGAAGGCCAAGACAAGCTTCCTACGCTTTACTGGTTACCAAAACTTCATAAAAAACCTTACAAAGCACGGTTTATTGCAAATTCTAGTTCTTAATCTACCACTGAACTTTCTAAATTATTAACTTCCTGTCTTACTGCTATTAAAACGCATGTGATTAAATATTGTGATAAAGTCTTTGAAAGATCAGGAAGAAATCTGTTTTGGTCTATAAAAAATTCGAATGAGGTTTTAAATAAATTGAAATCTAGACAGTTTCGTGCTTCTAGTCTGTCTACCTACGATTTTTCCACTCTTTTCACTACACTTCCTCATAATCTTATAAAAGAAAAGCTTAATGATTTAATTGAATGGGCTTTTCACAGAGAAGATTCTCTCTATCTTGCATGTAATGTCAGAAATGCATTTTTCACTTCTAAAGAGCATAAGAATTATACACTTTGGTCATGTCAGAAAGTGTGTGATGCCCTCACCTTTCTACTTGACAATATTTATATTAGATTCGGTACTAAGTTATTTAGACAAATTGTGGGTATTCCGATGGGTACTAATTGCGCACCTCTTGTGGCTGATCTGTTCTTGTATTGTTATGAAAGAGACTTCATTTTGTCGCTTTCCATTGATAACCAATCTGAAATTATTGAAGCTTTTAGCTCTACTTCTAGATATTTAGATGATTTATTAAATATTGATAATACCTATTTTGATGGTTTGATCAGTCAGATTTACCCCCTAGAACTTCAGTTAAATAAAGTAAATTCTTCTGATACCGAGGCCCCATTTTTGGATTTACATCTATCTATTGTAGATGGATTTGTTTCGTGCAAAATTTATGATAAACGCGATGACTTTGATTTTGAGATTGTAAATTTTCCTTTTTTGGATGGTGATGTTCCTCGTGCGCCATCCTATGGCGTTTATATTTCGCAATTCATTCGATTTGCTAGAGTGTGTAGTCATGTAACTGACTTCAACACTCGTAATAAATTATTAACGGCTAAACTCCTTAATCAGGGTTATCGGTACCATAAACTACGCAAAGCCTTTTCAAAATTTTATAGACGCCATTCTGATTTAGTTTCAAAGTTCAATATTGGACTCAAATCTCTTCTGTAACAAGGTCTATCGGAACCCGAATTTTATGGTGACTTAGTATATAAATTCAGAAAAATATATAACCGCAATGACTTCAGCACCCAATTTCGTAAAATCATTCTTCGATATAAAAAGATTGGGTACAACATGGATATTATACGACAGACTGCATGCATGGTAGTTAACCCAATCACGGTTGGCAACTTTGCTTTCCTCTTTAATTGCACGCCGGTGGGTCAGGCCTCAGATTCTATGACGGCTCCAACGTAAAGGCTTATTGAAAATTAAAGAGATAATGTTGGTTGGTGCCTGATGCTCTGTCTCTGGTCGGGCTCATCGGAGTCTAACTGTTGGTTTTCTTTTGCTCCAGCATTTCAGTGGTTTCTTGCTGTCGAGTCCTCACCGTTGTCTCACCTCTGTGGTTCTTTGATTTCTGTGTTCACGGAGATGTTGCACTGATGAGTTAGGAGGCCTTCATGCGGACTGAACAAATTATTTGTCTAAATCGCGACGGAAGTAAGGGCGAGGATTGTGGCCACGTAAAATCGATTTAAGCCCCCCAGTGGAAATCTTCCACTGACCGTTCCAAGGCGGCTCTTCTGTGGCGATTTATTTATGTTGTTGTTTGTTACTTACTGTGTGTATCACTTGTGTCTTTTAATTTTGAATGGCCATATGGCCATTTTGTGGGAAAGTAACTGTCCATATGGCCTTCCTTTGTTTAGGTTTCCATTATGGTCTGGTCGCTTAATGTTTGTATTTCTTTCCCTTTGGTGTCTTTTATGGATGGAGTAAGTTAATTGTATCAATTCCTGATCTTTGTTTTACTTCTACTTTACTCCTTTTTCACATAATGCCTCATTGTAACATTTGTCACATCCATGGGGACACATATGATCACCTCTCTGTTTATATCCTTTGTCACAAAGTTCACAGAAGTATATACATCCTAATAATCCAGTTATACTGGTGAAAGTGTCATAATGGTTGCCACCATCAAAGTAGATATGTATCACTTTAGTCTGTCTTGTCATCTCGAATTCAGGTTTAAAGAGAAGTCCATCTTTCGCATGCTGCGAACGCACTTTCATCAGGTAGCCAGGAGCTAGGACAGCTTGGATCTTCTTGTATTCGACTATTCCACACGGTTTGGTATGTGGAACTTGAGCTCGATCCAATAGTCTTTTAGCCTCACTGGCCTGAAATTTCCATCTTGAATCGGAGATATGTTTCCATGTTTTATTCCAGTTCTGAGAATCGTCTTTGTCGGCATGACATTTGCCGACAACCACAGCTCTGGCTAAACACATGGAGTTTTCAGTTTTGTTGATAGTAATAATACTCTTCTTCATCTTTCTCATATTTTTAGAATCGAAGTAGAGTCCACAGTGTAATGGTTTTCTACCACTTCCTCCAGAGAGCCTTGTATGGGTCACTTCCATGGACATCTGACCATCATCGATTCTGAACTCTTCGTTTGATTGTAAAGTAGAAGTAAAACAAAGTTCAAGAATCGATACAATTAATTTACTCCACCCATCAAAGACACCAAAGGGAAAGAAACACAAACATTAAGCGACCAGACCATAATGGAAACCTAAACAAAGGAAGGCCATACATGTAAGGACAGTTACTTTCCCACAAAATGGCCATATGGCCATCCAAAATAAAAAGACACAAGTGATACACACAGTAAGTAACAAACAACAACATAAATAAACCGCCACAGAAGAACCGCCTTGGAACGGTCAGTGGAAAGATTTCCACTGGGGGGCTTAAATCGATTTTACGTGGCCACAATCCTCGCCCTTATTTCCGCCGCGATTTAGACAAATAATTTGTTCAGTCCGCATGAAGGCCTCCTAACTCATCAGTGCAACATCTCCGTGAACACAAAAAAAATAAAGAACCACAGAGGTGAAACAATGGTGAGGACTCGACAGCAAGAAACCACTGAAATGCTGGAGCAAAAGAAAACCAACAGTTAGACTCCAATGGGCCCGACCAGAGACAGAGCATCAGGCACCAACCAACATTACCAAGAAGTAGATCTCTCTAATTCTCAATAAGCCTTTACGTTGGAGCCGTCATAGAATCTGAGGCCTGACCCACCGGCGTGCAATTAAAGAGGGAAGCAAAGTTGGCAACCGTGATTGGGTTAACTACCATGCATGCAGTCTGTCGTATAACATCCATGTTGTACCCAATCTTTTTATATCGAAGAATGATTTTACGAAATTGGGTGCTGAAGTCATTGCAGTTATATATTTTTCTGAATTTATATACTAAGTCACCATAAAATTCGGGTTCCGATAGACCTTGTTGCAGAAGAGATTTAAGTCCAATATTGAATTTTGAAATTAAATCAGAATGGCGTCTATAAAATTTTGAAAAGGCTTTGCGTAGTTTATGGTACCGATAACCCTGATTAAGGAGTTTAGCCGTTAATAATTTATTACGAGTGTTGAAGCCAGTTACATGACTACACACTCTAGCAAATCGAATTAATTGTGAAATATAAACGCCACAGGATGGCGCACGAGGAACATCACCATCCAAAAAAGGAAAATTTACAATTTCAAAATCAAAGTCATCGCGTTTATCATAAATTTTACACGAAACAAGCCCATATACAATAGATAGATGTAAATCCAAAAACGGGGCCTCGGTATCAGAAGAATTTGCTTTATTTAACTGAAGTAAATCTGACTGATCAAACCCTCGAAAAAGGTATAATCAATATTTAATAAATCATCTAAATATCTAGAAGACGAGCTAAAAGCTTCA
Organism: Lucinisca nassula; assembly: GCA_963580285.1. Lineage (NCBI taxonomy): Eukaryota > Metazoa > Mollusca > Bivalvia > Lucinida > Lucinidae > Lucinisca > Lucinisca nassula. The sequence goes on from OY757017.1 coordinate 46,303,049, forward strand.
ATAATTTCAGATTGGTTATCAATGGAAAGCGACAACATGAATAAAAATCAAAAATGAGTTCCTTTAAGAGCAATGAAAATATTCATAAGAAGATGGGTCATACTACGTAGTTTCGGCTAATAAAGCCTCATCAGTGACCCTGTAATGATCCGGCAACGAAAGCCAGAGGAAGCAGACTGCAATTTTGCGAATTTCGAATAGGCAGTCGATTCAAAGACTGATATAAACCAACATGAGGTCCTAATAATTAAAAACCTGTCTAGAATTTGAGCCTTAACTAATAATTTATTTCTGATTTCTCAGAATATACACGCTGATCTCAAAGGGCCAAAAGTAAAATATAAACTGCACTATGGTTGATGTACGGGGAGACGTTTTACGGCCGCCACACGGCACAACACCAGCTGCAGTGAAGGCAAATAAAAATCAAAAATGAGTTCCTTTAAGAGCAATGAAAATATTCATAAGAAGATGGGTCATACTACGTAGTTTCGGCTAATAAAGCCTCATCAGTGACCCTGTAATGATCCGGCAACGAAAGCCAGAGGAAGCAGACTGCAATTTTGCGAATTTCGAATAGGCAGTCGATTCAAAGACTGATATAAACCAACAGTCTCTTTCATAACAATTTATGATGTCTCTTTCATAACAATTTCAAGAACAGATCAGCCACAAGAGGTGCGCAATTTGTACCCATCGGAATACCCACAATTTGTCTAAATAACTTAGTACCGAATCTACTATAAATATTGTCAAGTAGAAAGGTGAGGACATCACACACATTTTCTGACATGGCCAAAGTGTATAATTCTTATGCTCTTTAGAAGTGAAAAATGCATTTCTGACATTACATGCAAGATAGAGAGAATCTTCTCTGTGAAAAGCCCATTCAATTAAATCATTAAGCTTTTCTTTTATAAGATTATGAGGAAGTGTAGTGTAAAGAGTGGCAAAATCGTAAGTAGACAGACTTGAAGCACGAAAATGTCTGGATTTCAATTTATTTAAAACCTCATTCGAATTTTTTATAGACCAAAATAGATTTCTTCCTAATCTTTCAAAGACTTTATCACAATATTTAATCACATGCGTTTTAATAGCAGTAAGACAGGAAGTTAATAATTTAGAAAGTTAAGTGGTAGTGCAAGAGCTAGAATTTGCGATAAACCGTGCTTTGTAAGGTCTTTTATGAAGTTTTGGTTAAACAGTATAGCGTAGGAAGCTTGTCTTGGCCTTCGGTAACACACACAGCAAACTTGGTGGCTGAATGACAAACATGTTTATCTACTATAGCTCTCTCTCTTCAGCTAAAGCCTGAAGTTCATAGACCTTAGTACCACCAAGCTCCTGCTTAAGCGTGTTAACATAGTGGAGCCGTCACACAACGACGACGTTGTTAGCGGCCTTGTCTGCAGGGGCCAAAACAAACTTCTTATGAAATTCTTGAATATCTAGTTTAAGATGACGTAAAGACGTCTTGAGCTTAGGAGGTAATAAGTTAGTATTTTGAGAATAGAAAGAAATGCGTTTATTCACTAGTTTTAAAATGCTAAGTTTCCAGTCCTTAAGGGCTTTATGCTCAACATACTCTCGCTTACACCATCGATTACCGAATTCATTCAAGGAAGCAGCGATTTCATCTCTACATTTACTGAAATCAATTTTAGAAGGAAACCGATATTTCGGTCCTTTAGAAATTATATTCCTTATCCTAGAATCAGGATTAATGTTCAAGTTGCCAGTAATTACATGACCAGCAGCAGGATAGCAATACACTGAGTTTTTACAATCAGGATGCTCTGTCTCTGGTCGGGCTCATCGGAGTCTAACTGTTGGTTTTCTTTTGCTCCAGCATTTCAGTGGTTTCTTGCTGTCGAGTCCTCACCGTTGTCTCACCTCTGTGGTTCTTTGATTTTTGTGTTAACGGAGATGTTGCACTGATGAGTTAGGAGGCCTTCATGCGGACTGAACAAATTATTTGTCTAAATCGCGACGGAAGTAAGGGCGAGGATTGTGGCCACGTAAAATCGATTTAAGCCCCCCAGTGGAAATCTTCCACTGACCGTTCCAAGGCGGCTCTTCTGTGGCGATTTATTTATGTTGTTGTTTGTTACTTAGTGTGTGTATCACTTGTGTCTTTTGGTTTTGGATGACCATATGGCCATTTTGTGGGAAAGTAACTGTCCTTATGGCCTTCCTTTGTTTAGGTTTCCATTATGGTCTGGTCGCTTAATGTTTGTATTTCTTTCCCTTTGGTGTCTTTTATGGGTGGAGTAAGTTAATTGTATCAATTCCTGATCTTTGTTTTACTTCTACTTTTAGTATCAATATCAAGATCTGAAACAAGTTTATTGAAATTAAAAATGATAGATCTAACAGGTTTGTTATATTTATAGCAAATTATAGGTGTTTCAGTATTTTGAAATTAAGCAGGAATGGAAGAAAGCACCGATCTCTCACGGAAGATACTGGGCAAATCTATAAAATCCATTACCTTATTAATGAAGGATATTTTGAAGAAATGGCGTTTATGATTAATTTCAGAATCAATGTAAGGACGGAGAGTATGCTGAGTATAGCCTCTAGTTAAGAGAGCAGTATCATATAACTGATAAGAACTATCGTAGAAATTATTCGCCTCGGTGTCAAGAAAACGTAAAACAGAAACGTAAGACTTTCTCAATTTCTTGTGACAAAGCTTCTCCAGTTAACGAGAACACATCTGTGAAAGGTATAAAGACACCGAGTTTAAGTCCAGGATGGTAGATACTAACTCGTATTCTGTCATTGCCCTGTCCCACAGTATGTCTCTTGATATCATCCACCAATTGTTGAAACAAGCGTGGAACAAATTCTAGTGGCGATGTCTTTTCGGGAAATTTTTTCATGTCCACGCTGTACACATTGGCTCTTGTTCTAAAGCGTCTCGACTCCCTCTGTCTCACTGCTTTTATTTCATAATACTGTTCATAATCTTCATCTTCTGTATCAGAATAATCTACAAGCTTAGGTCTCTTGGGTATCGTCTTATCATCCGAACTGGATGGAGTTCTTATTCGTTTCCAATGTTTCTTTGGCATGTTTGCTGTTCAAAAGAGAATTATGAAATTTTAACATGAAACTCTCCACTTATATATATATACATTTTTTAAATGTTACTATTTTTAGAATTTTCGAAAAAAAAAACAATAATGCTTATAACTTTTGAATTTCAAAATTCTTGTTTCAGATTAATCATGTATCATCTGCCCTTGGAAATAACGGAGATAATTTTTACATACAACATGCACTAGCCGGCCTCAGTGGCTCAGTCGGATGCGCGTCTGACTGGTGATCAGGAGGTCGCGGGTTCGACTCCCGCCGGGGTCGGCAACATTCTTTCGTGGAGATTGATCATGAAATCTTTTCTACGGTCATTCTCTCCCTTCCGCTGATTCAAGAAGGGCAGTTGTCAGTTTCTGGCGAAAGAATGTGCACTGAACTGGTTAACCGCTTACGTATAAGCCTGCCCAGGAAAGTGTTGATAGGTAAACTGACCGGCTCAAAAATGACCTAAAATAGTGTTGACTGGGCCGTAAAACTCCAATACAAACAAACAAACAACATGCACAACTGCCGCAAAGGCAAAGAATTTACAGCGTCCATTCAAGAGAGTTGGTTTGCAATGAGAATGAAGATTCTGAAAAACGGCCATTGACACTGGTTCTCAAATAACTTTTCAAGAAGAAATAATTCGTTTACTGTTGCTCATAGATGAACTTCCAAATGTGTGTGATAAAAATGCGATTAGAGTTTCATAGACAGATTACCTATTTTGACATTTATCAACAACCTACACTCAAGGAAGCAAAAAGATGGTTGATCACATTCGATAAGTTTACCCCACGGGACTTGGAGGCCTTCATGCGGACTGAACAAATTATTTGTCTAAATCGCGACGGAAGTAAGGGCGAGGATTGTGGCCACGTAAAATCGATTTAAGCCCCCCAGTGGAAATCTTCCACTGACCGTTCCAAGGCGGCTCTTCTGTGGCGATTTATTTATGTTGTTGTTTGTTACTTACTGTGTGTATCACTTGTGTCTTTTAATTTGGATGGCCATATGGCCATTTTGTGGGAAAGTAACTGTCCATATGGCCTTCCTTTGTTTAGGTTTCCATTATGGTCTGGTCGCTTAATGTTTGTATTTCTTTCCCTTTGGTGTCTTTTATGGATGGAGTAAGTTAATTGTATCAATTCCTGATCTTTGTTTTACTTCTACTTGGTATATATGTCTGAGAATTTTCATCAACACTTTCTACATGGTAATATTCCATCTGACAATCTATATGGTACCAGGTTTTTGGGATATCTGATACTGATCGAGGAATACACCAAAGCTCAAGTCAAACAATTATTCTGTAATCGGGACCATCCAAATCTTTACATATTTCCATCGCAATGTTTCATTGTCGCTGATTGTTGGCCAGAATATATAAATAGCAAAGAAGGATATAAAGTGATATTAGGAAACGAACAATTGAGAATAGAACATAAGATCGTATTGAAGTTCCCAACTAAATATTCTAACTGGGTACTTGACTAAAACAGACCATGATTAAGACCATCACAAGAAGTCTACCAGTGTGTTTAGACCAAATTCTTAACTTCGACATCTACAGACTTGCACTTGAACAAACTTTGTCACTAGAACCGGATAATGTATATTTCTTAAATACTAAAGATGGTATTCAGATGTGGCTGAGAAGATACGATACATTTAGTCTTTTCGACGCGAGATGAAAAGAACTGCTTGGCTCATGCGAAGTATACTGGACGATACACTCGTGAAACTGGATAAGTGGCTTTTGCATGTAGCTAACAACGAGGAGGTGATCAGCTACATTTTCAACATGATGATGGATATTAAAAGAGCTTTTACAGAACAACCGATGGACTGCTCTGAATGCCGTCAGGACGAACCGATGGAAACTGAGATTGACGATTTGATCAAACAGATGGATTCCTTGACGATATAAATTGAACCGATTTATACGCAGCTCATTTTTTTTTTTTTTTTTTTTTTGTCGGCACCTCCTCCCCTTCCGACACCATGTACATATCGTGCAAAATATTTTTTATACAACTGATCCACATATATATACATATATATATATATACATATACATATATACAGATAGATTGTAGTACGCGATCGAATGCGCGGAAGCGTCATGTATGTATGTATGTATGTATGTATGTACTTTCCATTGGGATGCTTATTTTTTGTATGTATGTATTTTCCATTGCAGTGTGCTGTATGTATGCATGTATATATATGTGTGTGTGTGTGTGTGTGTGTGTGTGTGTGTATGTGTATGTGTGTGTTTTTGTGTGTATGCGTGTGTAAGTATATAACGGTCAGAATTGTAGTTTGGATTGACACTAGAAAAAAAAAAAAAAAAAAAGGTGGCACATATATTTGTAAACTCTTTTTTTTTTTTTTTTTTTATTTTGTTTTGTTGAAATTGCAGTTGATACGCCAGTCAATCCTGTGTATGTATGTGTGCATGTGGGAGTGTAAAGTAGTTTCCATTGAAGATGTTTATCATTATGTATGTATGTGTACGCATGTGCGTTTATCCCTCCGCAGTTCATGAGAGCACGAACGCGGCGAGCCATGTGCAAGGTGAATGAACCTCGAGGAGGTTCTTGTGAACCCCGCCGGCGACCCGCCGCCGTCCACCCCCCCATGAAAAGCAGAAAGATTAAGTTCTTTTTTTTTTTTTTTTTTTTATTATTATATTTACAATCTTTACCCCTCGTCACTGCTTTAAGAACCGCAAACCTGGGAAAAACTTTTAAAACTGAGGTGTATTTACACTCTGTTTTCCACAAGGAGTGGAACAGCGTTTACGTCCCCAACGCCTGTAAAGAACTATGGTTTAGAATGGCATTACCCGGCGTCACTGAAAGTCATGTGACTTGATGTGTTCATGGAAATATGTACTACACTGCCCTCCACGGGCCTACATTAGACTTTACGCTGGGAATGAAAATATTCACGGGTGTATGTATGTATGTATGTATGTATGTATGTATGTATGTATGTATGTACTTGTCCATTTAATTTAAAAAAAAATCCACACATGCAAGTAGCCTATGTATGTATGTATGTTTGTATGTATGTATGCAGACGAGATTTCGCAACTTGCGGCGCGCGATCAGGATTCACACCGTTTGTGAGACCTAAATTGCGTTCCGAATAAATTAAAATAAATAAATATCATTTTACGTTTCTTTTCCGGAGCGGCACGATATGTTTGAGAGGATTATTTTGTTGTCCATCCAGCGGTGACAGAACCGGTCGTTACTAAAACACGGAACGGAACGGAACGGAACGGAATAAAATAAGTTTAAAAATACTAAATTGCGGAACACTTTAGAGTTAGAATTTACTAAATCACGGAACAGTTTTTAAAGGAAAATGACTAAAAAAACGGAACAACTGTGACTGAAAATCTACTAAAGTACGGAACAATGAGCTATAACGGAACATGTCATTAGACACACTGAGCTTTATTTAAATGGTTCTACTGCAAACAGTTCGGACAGATAAATGGTCGGTCTTTATATTGAGACACATCTAATCCCAAACATTCTGGATGGTATTCAGCAGAGCACTGGTCACAGAGGAAATAATTTGTTCGAGTGTCTGGCATTTTACAAACACAAAACAGCTTGATTTCAGTTGTCTTTTTGACTGCCTTCCTTCTTTTGCTTGTTGCTTTCACTGTGGAGAAGAGCTTCATACATTTGTCTTCAAGGCATTTCATTAAATGGTCCCTCATTTTATTTTGGATGTACTGCTCTTTTGCAGGATCCTTTCCAAATGCTAGGGCAGTGGCATTTGCCACTGCATATAAGCCACAGTCATGGCCATTTGGTTGCATGAAGCAATTGCTAAATTTCGCCTTAAGCACGTTTTGGTCGATCTTTACTAGGCTTGCAACGACCATCTGTTCCATATGGGGGAGGTCGTCATAAGCTGAGTCGTAGATGCCTATCTCGTCTTCCATACAGTTTATGTTTGACACTGTCAGCCAATGGGTTCCACGTGTGTCTGGACTTCGATTGATAATTTGTATGAATAACTTTTCATGACGATCAAAGTCCAACTGTACTGCCAGTGTCGTCGATTGGAAACCCTCTAAATCTGGGAATTGGAACTGCAACAAGTTCATTGCACTGTCTATAATAGTGTCGTTCATCCACGCTCTCCTTGATTGTAGCAGTTTCCGGTCATTCACATTTAAATTGTGAAAAAGCTTTTCCTTATCGGCGGGAACCCAAACTTCAAGACTATACCTAACATCCTTCAGTAACTGCGGTGACTTTGGTGTTGAAGTAATCAAATTAATAAAGTCTGGTTGATCTGAATTACTTCGCTCTGGTGTTTCCTGAAGTTCCATATGGGGTAGGTCGTCATCGGGTTTGATCTCTTGTTCGTCTTCGGTTTGGATCTCTTGTTCGCCTCTGAGTTCGTTCTTCACTTCTTCTTCTACAGACGGAACAGACAAGCAAATACGGAACAGACGGAACAATAGCACCATTTTTAATGGTGAAGGACCCGGTCACGTAGAGAAGAGACAATGTCTTTTGGATGGCACATTAACTTTCTGGATTCAAACTCTGTTATATTTGTAGCAAATCTGTATACATGAAAAAGACGGAACGGTAATATGAAAATGGTGAAAAATGGTGCTATTGTTCCGTTTTTGCTTTACTGTTCCGTTTTCATGGTGAAAAAGACGGAACAGTGAAGCAAATACGGAACAGACGGAACAGACAAGCAAATACGGAACAGACGGAACAATAGCACCATTTTTAATGGTGAAAAAGCCGGAACAGTAAAGCAAATACGGAACAGACAAGCAAATACGGAACAGACGGAACAATAGCACCATTTTTAATGGTGAAAAATGGTGCTATTGTTCCGTTTTTGCTTTACTGTTCCGTTTTCATGGTGAAAAAGACGGAACAATGAAGCAAATACGGAACAGACGGAACAGACAAGCAAATACGGAACAGACGGAACAATAGCACCATTTTTAATGGTGAAAAAGCCGGAACAGTGAAGCAAATACGGAACAGACAAGCAAATACGGAACAGACGGAACAATAGCACCATTTCTAATGGTGAAAAATGGTGCTATTGTTCCGTTTTTGCTTTACTGTTCCGTTTTCATGGTGAAAAAGACGGAACAGTGAAGCAAATACGGAACAGACAAGCAAATACGGAACAGACAGAACAATAGCACCATTTTTAATGGTGAAAAAGACGGAACAGACGGAATAGTAAAGCAAATACGGAACAAACGGAACATAGCATCATTGTAAGCACATAACTAGATCTATCTACTTTTGGTAAATTATCAGTCAACCATTTTTGTACATCTTGGCGAAGGTGACGCCAGCACCCAATTTGCTTCAAAGACGTTTGGTTTCTGATGGCTTTCACGATTGCTGTCTCCATATCAGTCACTATTGGTATTCCTCTCAAATTTTTTACCAAGGAGGACAATATCTTAAAAAAGTGGTCATGAGTCTCAGTTAGTTTTCGTTCATGAACAAGAAAGAGGCCAGCTACCAAAGGATTGTTTTCAAATAAAATATGTTTGAAAACCAGTGGCGATACATAAAAATCCCCAAGATTGAATGTTGTGTCATAGCTCAGTAAGATGTCATTATTTTTCAATTTCAGAGTGTCATTGAGTTCTTCAATCATTTCTGTATCACCAGCAACACAGCAGAGGTCTGGATAGGTGGCCAAGAAGTGAATGAATCCACCCTCGTACGCTAGTTCATGCGTATTGTATATTGCATCTCTTGTAAGACGAATTTCTTCTTGTTTTCCTGCTTTTGCATTGTGCAACTGTTTGATGTTTCTTGGTTTTGAAGTTGCATCATGTCCTACAACGTTTTCGCAAATAAAGTTTTTATACACTTTATGTGGCTTTTCGATCTCTATTTTCTTCTGTATAGTTTGCATCACCGATGGTTTAGTACGGAAGAAAGGTTCGGAAGTTTTTGCATTCCCATGAGGCAACATTTCTGACAGAGATTCGTCACCGAGATAGTGAATAATAATGTTTCCATTGCCGTGAATTGGAAAGTAAACTTCCTTTCGAAATCCTTTATTTGGGCGGTTGTTACATTTTATGTAATAATAAGACTTCAGATATTTTGGATCCGATTTTGGCAGCGGCTTTCTGTTTCCTTGGTTTGTCCACCTGAAAAAGTATTTAGATCCACCAGTTAGATGAGCCATTGAAACAATAATAACTGGAACACTATTACGGTACATTATGATACTGCATTTAAATATCTATAACGTTATACCATAATAAAATCAGATTCCACAGGCATAGTCATTTAGATAAGACATTGAACTTTGAAGAATAATAACCGGAACATCATTACGGAACGTTGAGGGAATGGTTGTAAAGATACATGTATGATTACTTACGAATGTCCGTCTGATTTCCAATCTTCAATCTTTGATTGATCTTCACCACTGAATATGTATAGGTCTCCTCCTGATGGTCGGAATTGTATGTTCGTAACAACCTCTTTAGCCTTGAATAATGACAAGATTTCTGTTGTCCTTAGTGAAGCTCCCCTTATATACTTTCCATTCTTTGGATCTAGCACTGCCTGTGCCATTGTTGATACTTTCAAGACGATATATTTTGCCTTTTTACTACATTATGTGAAAAATTGTACTGTATAAACGTTAACGTCGTTAACGTCGTGAATTAGTGCTTAGCAACGATGTTACGTCTTGTTCGTGCGTCCCGTATTGTGACGCCTTGCAATTTAGTGTAGTGTATTTCAATAACGTCACGTAAACATATGTTCCGTTTCTAACAATCTATATGTTCCGTGTGTTCCGTTTTTGTTCCGTTTCTTACCATTCCGTGTGTTCCGTTTTTGTTCCGTTTCTTACCATTCCGTGTGTTCCGTTTTTGTTCCGTTTCTTACCATTCCGTGTGTTCCGTTTTTGTTCCGTTCCGTTCCGTCATTCCGTGTTTTAGTAACCAGCGACAGAACCGGCTCCCATGGGAGGCCCATTTGGCGGCCCAGACTTCCATCGGGCTTTCCCATCCCAAGTCGACACAGCCACCGCTGAAGTGACAAGGTTCACAATCCTCCCCCTCACCTCTATATTTTTTTAGCATAAACTTTATTATTTAAATTTATAGGAACTAAATATATAAATAAATAGATAAATAAGTAAAAAGTAGTATAGCTGAGTAAGGAAATGTCGATGTGTTCATCTAGTCACTGTCGTTCTTCTTTTTCTGAAATAATAAAAAAAAAAACAGTTTATAACAATGAACAATCATATAGTAGCTTGACCTCTCTCCCGCCGCACACGACGGCCCCTACCGTAGCAGACAGAGTAGACCCAGATCACATGCCATCTAATCAGGATCTACGTAGCCTGCGAATTAAGCAATGGTTTGTTTGATAATCAGCAGTAGGGTGAATGTTCTTAATTTATTCATGCAGGGGGACCGGGGCCAACTATCTTTATATATTTCGATAAAGCGTGTACTTGTTGACTTGTTTTTGTTTACATCATGTGACTTTCGATTATAAAAGATATGTAATTAGGTGACCGTGTATTGCCAAAAGCTTGACCCGTTTTTAAAGTGTTGTGTATTGAAGAAGAAGGATTGTCATTTTTCCGTAAAGATGTGGGATTTACTGCCAGGTTCTTAGGTAAAAATTGTTGTATCCTAATTGGATATGTCAATTCGAGATCTATTTATTGAAGATTGAGAAAAAAAAAAAAAGAAGGTTGTGCAGTGCCAATTTAGGCATCGAATGATCGAGATTCAAGGAATGTCGTCCTCACTTACAACACAGATTGATAGGCTAAACGTTTGCGTTTACCAGATGGGTGTTTATTATTCTGATATGCTTAATGTATTTGTTTGTGTATGTGTGTGTGTTGTTTGTTTCAGCTCAGATGCTGGCCCCGCCCATAGGGGCTTGAAGAAATATATGGGATGCATGATGCTCCCACGCAGAGATAAGCCTGGGCACTAGAACTGGTAACCCGCTTAGAGGATCTAAGCCTGTACAGGAACCGCAGCACGAGGCAGACTGCCCAAGCTAATAAACCCAATTGGTTTCCTTGGGCGACAGGGCTTGAGATGTCATTTCATCTCAATGTCGGGTAGAGGTCCCACAAAATTGGAAGCAATGCCTCCAAAATGACCTTTACAGTGTTGACGGGAATGTTAAACGTCAAATCAAACAAACAAATTTATCAGAAGCTAGAAAATCTCTTGCTATTTTTATTTTCAGAGCCTGCATTCTATATATTTGATGTCCCAGTTTCAAAAGCCATTTTTTTCAAATTTATGTTTTGGAATCGACTGTTTTGTTTGTCGTATTTCACTACATAAATTGATCTGAAGGCTAAGTATTCATCTGAAATATGCTGGTGGATAGATCTATCATGTCTGTGTAGTCTTGTGCCCGCCTCAGTCAGACTGGACTTCAGTATCTTCCATTTACTCAACAGCAAACTTCAGAAAGGACGGACTTGTCTCATTACTACACTAGAAAGGTTTCCGAAAGAAATTGCTACCTTCCCGAAACGAAATGGAAGGATTGACAGTTCCGGAAGAAAGGCTGCAGGTAACCTACCATAATTTCAAATAACTTGTAGTACATAAAATATACATGTATGTAATACTGCTGCTAACCATTTCTGTATTATATATTTCTGATCCAAGATTGTAGCAATTTTTTAGCTTAATGTGATTTTTTGTAGATCATAACGATAACACATCCGTATGACATAATGCGTTCTTTTATATCATTGTTATCATCAAGATATATATATATAAGAAAAAAAAAGATTAACTACAGAAGCCTCGGTGAGGCTATCAAAAATAGGGGAAACACAAAGTATACCCCTTCAATCCTCACTTTTCTATACAAATCAGGATTTTGAGCGTTTTTCCTTACACGTACCCATTAATTGGAGTCTTATCTGCTAGAAAGGATACATGGAGCATTCCAGCTTACGTTTGTTGTCTTTATGTATAAAGCTATCCAAGCGGTATTGATTCATTTCATGAAAACAAATTTTAAGCAGGTAACTTGGAGGGGAGAGAAAAAAAAAAAAAAAAGGAAAGTCCTATGTGCGTTCCTTCTTTTGCCAGGCATTTATGAATCTAGTAAAAATTTCACATTTGACTTTTGTGTTAGTATAGATCTCTAGCCAGTATTTAAGCTGACAAAGGATCCAACTTTTCATATTTATCGTACTGTCATTTTTTATCCAATATTTGTAGATTGCAAAAAAGATATGTGATAATAGACTGTTTAACTCATTATATGCCTCATAACTTATTTTATGACCAAAAACTAAGGTTTTTAAAGTTAGTTTAAATTCAAAGCCTAGACTTTTCAGTATCTCTTCAATAAATGTGATGATTTGTTCTTGTTTCTTGCATGCTATGAATAGGTGATTATAGTTTTCTACACTAGCGCATCCAAATCTACACTTATTTGTATTTGATATTTTCCATCTAAACAGGTTTTCCTGACATGGCAATAATTTGTGCAGTATCTTAAAATGAAAATCTGATAGTTTCCTTATATTTTGATTAACTCTGCATTCCCAGATTTTTGTCCATGCGGGCTTATCGGGGAACATGTTATTCCAGTATTTCTCAATATAACTGTGCTTTTTGATCTTGCTAATCAGTATACTATAATATTGTCTTGCTTTGTTCGGTAAATCATAATCAATCTTATTGTTTAGCAGAAGGAAAGGTTTGAATTGTTTCTTCACCTGTATGTTCATGTTACTTTGTGCTATTTGTTCTTTCCAGGATTTTGGTATTGCTTTTTGAATGGTTTTATATTCCATTATCCAGTTTTTGGTATCTTTTAATTTTTGAAGTATTTCTTGTCCTGATAAAAAATTTCCTTCAGCATCTATTATGTCATCTATGAAATTTATGTTACTTTTGTTCCAATTTTTGAAGTATAGAGTTTTACCTTTTGACTGAATGTATTTATTTCCCCACAATATCTCAGACCTAAAATCATTGGCATTCTTTGGTGCTTTATTGCCTCCACCACACAGATGCCAACTTTTAATAACCTCTCTGTAAAACATAGGCAACTGAAATGGAATATGTTTCTCTTCTGCTCCATTCATACACAGGACTTGTTTAATTTCAAAATTTTCAAAGTATTTTTGTGGGATAATACCCCATGTTTCTGATTTACATTTTAGTAGTCTATTGGCCCAAACTGTTTTCATAGATAGACAAAACGTACGAAAGTCTAGCATGTTTAGCCCCCCATTACAGATGTCATTTATCATAACTTTTCTTGCGATTTTGTCCCTTTTGTATTTCCACAGAAAGCCAAAAAATGCTTTATTAATCTCCGTTATTACCCAATCTGGGGTGTACAATGCTGCAGTAAGGTAAACTATTTTAGCTAAAGCCAGTGTTTTTATTACTAAAATGCGTCCTTGTAATGATAAGTTTCTGATGTTCCAACATTTAAGGCAATTCTTGATTTTTTCTATTTTTTCAGTCCAATTTTTAAGTTCCATTTCCTTTCTGTTGTATCCAAAGTAAACACCTAAAGCCTTGACGGAATTGTTATTCCAGTTAATGTCCGCAAAATTGTCGTTCCTGTTTTTTCCTTGCCCTATCCACAATCCCTCTGTTTTTCCTTTATTAAGCTTCAGGCCCGAAACTTTCCCAAACTTTTCTACAATATTTAACGCTTTTGAAATTGCTTTTTCATCTTTTAAAAAAAGTGTTGTATCGTCTGCCAACTGAGATATTTGTATGTTTTTTTCATTGTCCTTAACTTTTATTTTAAGACCTAGATCTTCATTATTTCTTAAATTTACTGCAAAAATTTCTACAACTAATAGAAACAATAAGGCACTTAAAGGACAGCCTTGTCTTATTCCTTTATTTATTTTTATTGGCTTGGATGTCCATCCGTTGTTTGTAATACATGATTCGGCATTCTGATACATCACATCTATCCATTTTTTAAAGGAATCACCAAAGTTGAATTTTGATAAAGCATTGGACATGAAAGTATGACTAACTGTATCAAACGCCTTTTGAAAATCTAAAAAAACTATAGCCCCTTGTTGATCATTGTCTTCAAAGTAGTCTATGACATCTTGTATTAGCCTGATGTTATAACAGATGTTCCGTCCTTTTATATACCCGGACTGGTCTGTGTGAATTAGCTTTTGGATAACTTTTTTAAGCCGGTTAGTCAAGACATGGGCTAGAATTTTATAGTCTGTATTTAACAAGCTAATTGGGCGCCAGTTTGACAGTAAGGTTTTGTCGTTTTTTTTAAATAAAAGGTTTAGCATTCCTCTTTTCTGGGTAACAGAGAGTTCACCAGTTTCATATGCAGAGTTAAAGGAGTCTACTAATAGTAATTTGATGTCTGACCAGAAACAGATATAAAATTCGACTGGGATACCATCTGACCCTGGGGACTTGTTTTTTTTCATATTGTTAACAGCATTTTCACATTCTTGTTCAAGAATCTTTCCTTCAAGTAATTGCTTTTCTTGTTCATCTAACTTTTCTGTATTTTCTGTGTTATTTATGTAAGTTTCAATTTCATCTTCTGATATTTCGTCAGATTCGTACAGATTTTTGTAAAATGCATGCTCTTCATTTAATATTTCTTTATTACTGGTTGTAAATGTACCATCTTTTTTCAACTTTTTTATCGTATTATTTGAGAAATTTTTTTTTTCTAAATTATAAAAATATTTTGAACTTCTTTCACCCTCTTCAACCCATTGTGCCCTACTTCTTATTTTTGCTCCATTTTTCTGTTGCTCTGTCAGGTTTTGTAAACTATTGATTAGAGTGTCACGTTCCTGTTGGATGCTGTGCCTATAATTTGACTCAATCAGTTCTTGCTCTTTTTGATCAATTTTTGTTTCAAGTTCTGTCATTGCATTTTTTTTAACAACTTGTTTTTTTGTACAGTAGCTTATTGAAAATTCTTTAATTTTAACCTTTATCATCTCCCATAGCATTTGTTTAGATAAAAAATTAAAGTCCAACTTTACTGCGCTTATTAATTCTTTTATGTGCTGAATGTAGACTTTGTCTTTTAAAATGCTTGTGTTGAGCTTCCATCTGCCTGGGCCTCTTTTAGAATCTTCTAAATTGAAATCCATTTTAACACATTTATGGTCTGATTTTATGCTTGAGTGTAAAATTTTGATATTTTGTACGTAATTGGTGCACTCTTCTGTGACAAGAAATTTATCCAGGCGACTTTTGTCAAGGTAGGTATACTGTTTTTTGTTAGGATTGAATTCTCGCCAAATATCCTTCAACTGAAATTTCTCTTTTAATGACTTATATGTGTTTGAGCTAATATCTTTGGCATTGCTTGGGCTATTTTGCCTGTCTAGCATGTCAGATTCAGTATGATTGAAGTCTCCCCCCACAATTATTTGTTCTGAGTTCATAGAATGTTTTTGAATCCATTTTTGGAGCTTTGTAAAAAATATTTTTCTCTCTTTTTGACTATTTGGTGCATAAATATTGACCAGACAAAAGTTTTTTTCTTCAAAATAAACATTAATTAACAATATTCTGCCATCCTCACTTTTGTGTACACTTAATATTTTTGTATTTGTGTCAGTATTTCTGCAAAGTAAAATTGCCGTACCTTTACTATGTATAGTTCCTGGATTTAAAAACAGAGTACCATCCCATTCTTTTTCTATATACCCTTTTAGATCATCAGTCCAATAAGTTTCTTGGAGGAAAGTTATATTTATTTTTTTTTGTTTTAACCAAAAAAATAGATTATCTCTTTTTTTCTTTTCTCGTAATCCTCTTGAATTTAATGATAAGAATGAAAGCGAGTTCTTATCCATTTACATGTGTATTTTATTCATTTATTTTTTTTTTTGTAACTGCCTTTGGATTTTTTGGGGTCCTTTGGTCGATTGTCAGTATCAGGGGTAATTTCTCCTGCCTTTCGTACTCTTGCAGGGCTCGCACCACGGCTTGATGTTGGTGTATTTGGGGCACTGTGGGCGGACCCAGCTATCCATTTGGTTAGGGGGATTTGTTTATTGGAAGATGTGAGTGTAGGTTCCCTAACATCCTCATCCTTTCCATCATTCTCAGGACCCTTTCTTCTATCATTCATATTTTCTTTTTCACCCTTTTCCCCTTCATTTTCACTCTCAGTATCTCCATCTGTCTCTCCTTGGTTGTATTCATCACTTTGTTCATGTTCATGTTTAGAGAGCATGTCACTGACAACATTTCTGAAGGCAGGACACATGGGACTCCCCTTTTTATGGCCAGATTCTAAACATTCATAACAGACAGGGTCATTGGGGCAGTCTCGACGTGTATGGCCCTTCTGTTTACAGTTTCCACACTCTATTTCAGATTTTGTTATTTTCTGTTCTTTATGATACAGGGTAGCTGTAAAGAGCCCCATAGATTTTTTCTTTGGCAAAGGTTCTTCAGGGACTATTATGTCCACAAACCTATCCCCTGTCTTAAAGTTGGTAAGTTGGCCCTCAGGAGTTCTAGCCCTGACATACTTCAGGTTTCCCAACATCTGGACCTCCATTTCTTTTAATGTATTGACAATTATGTCATTGTCATAAGACAGAGGTATATTGCGTACATACAATCTAGTTGACTCTAGCTTTTCAATATCTCGCCCAAGAGTCCCAAACTTAGGCAACAGAAAGGGATTCCTGTCTTTTAGTGTAATCTAAAGTGGAGCGCTTTGGTGCAGTGGAGCGCTTTGGTGCAGTGGAGCGCTTTGGTGCAGTGGTAGCGCATCGGATTTGTGATCGAGAGGTTCCGGGTTCGAGCCTCACGCTGACCAAAGTGTTGTGTCCTTGAGCAAGGCACTTCATCCACATTGCTTAAAAAAAATAAATAAAATAATTAAAAAAAAGTACTGGTTACCACCCAGGAAATCCTGCTCGTAATGCTCAGATGTGAGCGAGTAGCAGTAATAGGAGAAAAAAAAAAAAAAAAAAAAAGAAATCTGGACACCTCTGAGACTGATACCTGTTACCAAAACTTGAGCTCTGGCAGTTTCATCTTTGAAGTAACATCTCCACAGGCCCCCTATTCTTTGGGCGCCATCTATTGTATTCGCATTTCCAACCACTTCTAGTATTGCCTGACATACCTCATAGGTGCTCAGGTATCTCCCTTCATCTTGTTCTACATCATTGTTAAGAAAGTAGACGGGCTCTACACGTTTCTTACCTTCTGGCTCTCTATCCACACTCATGTTTTTTTTTTTTTTTTTTCTGTTGTACTTACCCCACCCACTGTTCTGTCATGAAAGCCGGAGTGAAACTCGACAAAATGGCTTCAAAGTACTAAGCTTTACACTTTGAACAATATTATATGCAACTATACAATCAATACAATTCAATACTTACCAAAACACTGACCAAAACCACGACAAAACTACCGAAAATCGCGGAAAAATCAACGAGACCGAAAAATGACAACCGCCATTTAGCTCGCCAAACCGCACCCCCCGATACACTCGTGAAACTGGATAAGTGGCTTTTGCATGTAGCTAACAACGAGGAGGTGATCAGCTACATTTTCAACATGATGATGGATATTAAAAGAGCTTTTACAGAACAACCGATGGACTGCTCTGAATGCCGTCAGGACGAACCGATGGAAACTGAGATTGACGATTTGATCAAACAGATGGATTCCTTGACGATATAAATTGAACCGATTTATACGCAGCTCATTATTGTTCCAACATAAAAAATAATGGAGAAGAAGTGGTTTGAAGTACCTCTGACACAAGCGATAAAATTCAAACCTTACAGAAGGTTACTACTTTGCATTTACATACTATTCTCTTAGAAGATATTTCAATGGAAGAAATACAAAAGAAATTGAACGAAGAAGAAACTTTTGAAGATTTCAAGAAATTGTGGTGGACTTGTGCTAAGTACAGACTCTTAGAAGATTCCGTCATCACTTTTGAGAACTCGAAAAATTCTGTAGCTAACAATTCAAAGGTGATCGAGTTTCTAGATTCGAAGACTAGAGGGAAGGGCGATATAAAAGGAACCAAATTTGAATAGAAAAATCATTCTACTTCTGACTTTCTCAGCGAAAACACCAAAAATCTTAAACAAGATGGAATTCAATAGAGATCCGAGAATGAAGAAATATACTGACCCGAAAGTATCTACTACCACTGTTCAAGTTTAAAGAAGTTAGTGAAATAAGAATATGATATACACCTTCTACGGACATTGGAAAAATCACTTATAGATCAACAACTGATGAAAATACCTTATGGACATTGCTACAGATGTAATGCGACTACACACTGGTCACGAGATTGTACTTCGGGCTTCAAGCCACCATACGGACAGTGTTACATATGTGGACTCCCAGACAATTGGGCACCCGAATGTCCAGTTAACCAGTTGATGCGTGATGAGATGGACA
This sequence comes from Lucinisca nassula, assembly GCA_963580285.1. Classification (NCBI taxonomy): domain Eukaryota; kingdom Metazoa; phylum Mollusca; class Bivalvia; order Lucinida; family Lucinidae; genus Lucinisca; species Lucinisca nassula. Next base: position 46,321,608 of record OY757017.1, read on the forward strand.
TACCATCCGCATTGCCTTCAAACACTTCTGAAGAAAATTCATCTGACAATCATCAGGAAAAACAGTCTTCTACTGAGGAGAACGTACTATCAGGGCTGTTTTGTTTGTGCCGTGTGGCGGCTGTAAAAGGTCTCCCCGTACATGCATTTAATGCTCTTATTTTTCCAATCCTCAGGGATTGCTTATACAATTGCTTTTCACTGTTCCATTACAGATTTACCCCCTAGAACTTCAGTTAAATAAAGCAAATTCTTCTGATACCGAGGCCCCGTTTTTGGATTTACATCTATCTATTGTAGATGGATTTGTTTCGTGTAAAATTTATGATAAAGGCGATGACTTTGATTTTGAGATTGTAAATTTTCCTTTTTTGGATGGTGATGTTCCTCGTGCGCCATCCTATGGCGTTTCTATTTCGCAATTAATTCGATTTGCTAGAGTGTGTAGTCATGTAACTGACTTCAACACTCGTAATAAATTATTAACGGCTAAACTCTTTAATCAGGGTTATCGGTACCATAAACTACGTAAAGCTTTTTCAAAATTTTATAGACGCCATTCTGACTTAATTTCAAAATTCAATATTGGACTTAAATCTCTTCTGCAACAAGGTCTATCGGAACCCGAATTTTATGGTGACTTAGTATATAAATTCAGAAAAATATATAACCGCAATGACTTCAGCACCCAATTTCGTAAAATCATTCTTCGATATAAAAAGATTGGGTACAACATGGATATTATACGTCAGACTGCATGCATGGTAGTTAACCCAATCACGGTTGGCAACTTTGCTTCCCTCTTTAATTGCACGCCGGTGGGTCAGGCCTCAGATTCTATGACGGCTCCAACGTAAAGGCTTATTGAAAATTTGAGAGATAATGTTGGTTGGTGCCTGATGCTCTGTCTCTGGTCGGGCTCATCGGAGTCTAACTGTTGGTTTTCTTTTGCTCCAGCATTTCAGTGGTTTCTTGCTGTCGAGTCCTCACCGTTGTCTCACCTCTGTGTTTTTTTTGATTTTTGTGTTCACGGAGATGTTGCACTGATGAGTTAGGAGGCCTTCATGCGGACTGAACAAATTATTTGTCTAAATCGCGACGGAAGTAAGGGCGAGGATTGTGGCCACGTAAAATCGATTTAAGCCCCCCAGTGGAAATCTTCCACTGACCGTTCCAAGGCGGCTCTTCTGTGGCGATTTATTTATGTTGTTGTTTGTTACTTACTGTATGTATCACTTGTGTCTTTTGGTTTTGGATGGCCATATGGCCATTTTGTGGGAAAGTAACTGTCCTTATGGCCTTCCTTTGTTTAGGTTTCCATTATGGTTTGGTCGCTTAATGTTTGTATTTCTTTCCCTTTGGTGTCTTTTATGGGTGGAGTAAGTTAATTGTATCAATTCCTGATCTTTGTTTTACTTCTATTCTACGGAGGAGAAACAATCCGAGACTAGTGATAAGATATCCAGAAAAAGAAAGCGAACAATTTCTAACACCCGTGGAGTTAAGAAACCAAAGACGAAATAGACATTTTAATAAAACATAGACATTAGTTATAGTTAAGAAACATATAGTATTGTGTAAAGAAATTTTTAAAACGCATTAAAACTATAAATCCCTACCAGTCGTTAATTTATTATAAAAGGTTATTCTTTAACGAAATCCGTGGGTTAGCCCTAAAAAGGACTGTTCTATGTACCTAGTAACTTAAACAGTTACTAGCCACGGAATGGTTCTACTATAGCGAACGGTTTAATAGTAACCGATCCCACTCCCCTTCTAGCCAGAAACTGCTGAAAAGCCAGTCCGCTTTGCACCCTCTCCACTTTCTTCCAGTACTCTTCGTCAGTACATGGTTGTTGTCTTTCCACCTCAGGACATTTCCTTCGGTGGAATACAGCACGTAACGTCTTTAACCAAGTCATACTGGAAACATATGGAGAGAACTCAAAGGCGGAAAGGCTCGTATACAGGCTGAGAGGACTGACCTACTTTAATCGAAAAACCAATCAAACTGGCTAACGAAATAGCCAGTCGTGATCATCCTCAGAGAATTCTTCGTCTTTGGTGTAGTAATGATGGACTGTGTTTCGCAAGAAAAGAAACATACATCATTATAGCAAATGCCGGACTTAGGAATCTTTTGTATGATGTAACAACAGGTACTCTTTCGAGAATAAGTGGCGGCCCTGAAAAGGACCATTTTGTTTTCAAAAAAACTTCAGAGGTTCAGTGTTTGTTCTAGACACTCATCGCATATGGCCAAAGTGTCGTCTTCAAAGAATCCATCGTCAGAGTCAGGGCAGTTGTGCTCCTCTCCAACATACCTTAGAATGCAGTAGCACTTACCACATTTAAGATATGTTGGAGCGTCACACTCACTGCAAATACCGGACTTTGGATATTCATCCATGGTTATGAAGTATTCAATATTCATGAATGATATACATAGGATTGAGCTACTTAAACCAAAGAACCAATCAAATAGGCTAACGAAATAGCCAATCATCCTAAGATAATTTTTTTGATTTAGTTAAGCAATGATGTTCCATTTCAACATAGCAAATACAAGGCTTAGAAATCTCGTGTATGATCTAACAGTATCAAAGGTATTCATTCAGGAATAAATGGTGGCCCTAAAAAGGGTCATTGGGTTTTGTTAGTGTTGTACAACTAACATTGGCTGCATGTTCTCCCACCGCATGCTGGACATCTGGTTGCCCAGGACTCATACGTTATCCTGGACCCCGTGGACAAGTAGAAAGGGTGCTCTGTAGCTTCTTGGCTCCAGTCTTCCGTCTGTGTGGCAGCAGAGGGCCCAGGCAGCTCACTTCCATTGTTCCATTGTTGTCCATGGGCCAACTCTGCTGCTTCTTTTGTTATTGAAATCATCTTCTCCATATTGTCCAGTGAGGAAAATAATCCTTCAGCTTCTCGCTTGACTATGTCAAACGAGAGCATCAACTCTCTAACACCACTCTTCAGTGACTCCGTCTGCTCCTCTAAAGCTTTGAAGTAGATTTCACTGTTGTGAGCCATCTTGTCTTGTATACAGGAGTGCGAGGAAATAGGCCAATTTTTCAATATTTATACAGTGAACACGGACGTGAAAGAAAGCGTTTATTGCAAGTAGGTCAACCCCTCTCCAGAGTATAAAAAGGACTTCACCTATTTCAGATCGCTTAAAAAACAATGGAACAGTCAATATCATTCGATAATCTTTTACAAAACCCAGATCTTTTAGCAACCGTTGTCAACGAATGTTTTGATAGCGATGCTACTTTACAACAACAACAGCAATATACGACAATACCATCTAATCAACTGATCTATGCACAGCCGCCTTTAGTTCAACAATCTAAACCAAAACCAGGAGTTGTTGATGTCTTACTGAAGGAAATCAATGACCTAAAGAATAGAGTCAAACAGTTAGAAGATCGCCCACAACAATTATCTTCACTGGAAATGAATCCTATTAAGATTCCAGTCTACTTCAATATATTGTCACAAATGAAGAGGAAAAAATACCGCAACCTTCGTTGAGCACAACGGCTACGGGCCTTGGAGCAGCGACCAAATCCATACGAAAAAAGAAAGCCAAATAACCTCTACGATAGACATTCAAAACTATAATAGTCCTTTTTGGGGCTACAAGTTCTTTAGAAAAAATACCTTCATATTTTGTAAATGAAAGAAATATCCCATGGTGTTAAAGATGACAGTTGGACCCCGCCCATAGGAGCTTGAAGAAATAGATGGGCTGCATGATGCTTCCACGCAGAGCTGAATCCGACCCGCACGCTTAGAGGATCTAAGCCTGTCCAGGAAACGCGGTGCGAGGTGGACCGTCCATGCTAATAAACCCTATTGGTTTTATTGGGCGACAGGGCTTGAGATGTCATTTCATCTCAATGTCGGGTAAAAGTCCCCACAAAATTGGAAGCAACGTCTTCAAAATGACATATACAGTGTTGACGGGGACGTTAACCCTCAATAAAGATGACAGTGGGGTCGTCCCGTTCATCGTTAACAAATTAGTTAGTGGGGAAAATAAAATTATTTAAAAATATTCATCGATCTTTATTATCTTTCCACCACCTCTTCTCGACTAAAAACAGTGCGTGGCCTTCAATTATTATTTACATTTTCGCGATACACAGTCTGAATGAAATATTTTCTTACCTGAGCCAGTGTTTAAAATAGCCAACTATGTTGAACAAAAATAAATCCAATACAGTAAGAGCTCTGAAAAAAATCGATAATCCAACTATGTTGAACAAAATACACACAATATATATTTTCCTGTGAATAAATCCGATACCGCTAGAGAAATAATTGATTCTCTTTGAAAAATCTATAATCCAAAAAACACAATATATATTTTGTCCTGTGAATAAATCCAATACTGTAAGAGAAATAACTTGTTTTTCTGTGAAAAATCTTTTTATAGGTAAGCAAGGGAATTTCCTTTTGAAACTCTGCCAAGAAAAAAAACTCGAAACCTTACCTTTTGGAATTGCACCAAGGAAAAAATAAATCGAAATTTTGTTCCAGTAAGCACTCAGTTACCTTTCCGATTTGCACTCTGTGACCTATGTCAAATTGAGTACAGATAATCCAAGAAAAACGGTATCATCCCATAAAAAAACTGAAAAATTATAGCGAGATATTATAGCGAGATTTTATAGCGAGAAATTATAGCGAGAAATTATAGCGAGAAATTTATAGCGAGAAATTATGGCGAGAAATTTATAGCGAGAAATTTATAGAGAGAAATTATGGCGAGAACCCCAAAACTAGCCTAGTCAATCTTAGATACAGGGGTGTCACCTTTGGCGAGAGACTATGGCGAGAAATTATAGCAAGAAATTATAGCGAGAAACACACCCAAAAAATCTCGCTATAAAATCTCGCTATAAAATCTCGCCAAAGTGACCCCCTATACTGCTATCATACTGTCAATGTTAGTTATAATCATTACCTTCTGCAATGGCCTCCGTGGCCCAGTGTATAAGAGCGCTGACTCTTAATCATTAGATCTCTCACCGGTGTAGGTTGGAGCCTGGCTCGGGTCACATGTGAGATGCCAAGTTCTGCAACTGAAGGTCAGGTGGTTTTTCTGCTGGTACTCCTGTTTTCGACCACCTCTGATTAACAATCGGCTCAATATGAGTGAAATAATCTTGAAAGGGCCGTAAACCCAAAACCAAACAAGAGGCCCAGGAGGGCCTGTCGCTCCACCGGCTAACTTCAGACAATTGTCATATTTATTACATTAACCAATTGTATACTAGTGGACTCTTCTATTGCTATATGTTGGACCAGTCCATTTGTCATATAGGTATGTCAGGCCTATTTTTCTATTTTTGATGGAAAATTCTGTTAGCAAAGAGTGCAGGCCCTGATCAGACACGGTGTTCTGCGTGGTATGATATGGGCCAGCACTGTTTGCCAAGGTACCCGTTCAGGTTTTTCCCGCATGCAATGGGTAAAAAAACAACAACTGATCCATCCAAGGAATGCCCATTCTATATTACAATAGGAAACATCCAATTGTCCATTTTGAAGATCTTTTATTCTAAATCCTAGGAGCATAGTTGGATTAATTTATGTAGGTGACCACATAACATTGCTACATTCTAAATATCAAAGCTCAGGGCCTGACGGTTTCAGAGAAGATTTTATTAAGTTTGTTCCATTACAAGTCTGTGGGAGCTAATGAGCCCCTAGGAGTGGCCAATTTGGACCCCAGATGCATGGTTGGCAGGATTTATGAAGGCGTCCACTTACCTTTGCACCACACTATACATCTGGGCCTTATGGGGCTTGGAAAAATATTTTGGCTGCATGGTGCTTCCACGCAGAGCTGAATCTGACCACACACGAGTTCTGGTAAACCGCTTAGAAGGACTAAGCCTGTCCAGGCAAAGCGATGTGATTCAGATCGTCCAATGCATAGATGCATTCTAGTTGCATTGGGTGGCAGGCCTTGAGATGTCATTTCATCCCAACGTCGAGTAAAAGTCCCACAAATTTGGAGGCAACGTCTCCAAAATGACTTAAATAGTGTTGACAGGGGTGTCAAACCCCTATTCAAACAAACAAACATCTTGGCCTTATAGTTTCTCAGAAGAAGATTTTTGAAGTTTTTCCCATACTAAATCTATGAGAGCTAATGAGCCTCGGGGCATGGCAAATTAGGACCTAGGTACATGGTTGGCAAGATTAGCTCTAGGTCTTTCAGTTTGAGAGACGTTTATGGCCATTTTGGACCCCTGGGACATGGTCATTTTGGACCCCAGAGCCATGGTTGGCAGGATTTATGTGAGTGACCATTTGGCGTTGCTCCGTTCTAAATATCTAAAGCTCTTGGCCTTATAGTTTCATTGAAGAAGACTTTTTTAAGTTTTTTCCTATTATACGTCTATGGGAACTAATAAAATAAGCCTCTGGGCGTGGCCAATTTTTTACCCCAGGGGCATTGTTGGCAGGATTTATGTGAGTGAGCATTTGACGTTGCTGCATACTAAATATCTAAGCTCTGGGCACTGATGGTTTCAGAGAAGAAGATTTTTGTCAGTTTTTCTCAGTATAAGTCTATGGGAGCTAATTGGCTTCTCTGTCGCAAGATTATGCAAGATCTTGCGGCGCAAGTTCTTGCGGTCGGTCGTTTAAAGCATCTTATTGAGCTAAAACCTGTAAACCAATAAATTTTATTGCATAAATAGTTCATCTGACATTATATGACAAATCGAAACTTACTTTTAAAATTACCGATTTGTTGATTTTATCGATTAATTGATTTATTTAGTTTTCGGTCTTCGTGTGCAGTATGTTTATGGCCTGCCACCGGCTTAAACAATTTTATTGATTATTATATAAGGACTAAACTGCACGTTATAGCAAAACATTTTTTTTCTAGTAGAGCGATGTTATTTATTTATTTATTTATTTATTTATTTATTTATTTATTTGAAAAATCAAAACAAAATAAATTGAAGCACAACAGAAAATTTTGCACTAAAATTTGAATTTCCTCCAGAATACATATATGTTTTTCAAAAGATATATTGATATCGAAAAATAATAATAATAATAAGGTACTATTATTTCAGTCGCGAAACGAGATTTTGAAGACAATATCGTTTATGACTGACATAATGAACATGGAATAGTCTCTTTCCATTTGCCGACTGTACTTTAACCCATAAAATGCCAATCACAACATTTGTCGTCTGCTTTATCGTCTGCTGGTAGCTTTAAAAGACGTTTCTGCAAATAGTGTGGACCCAGATCAGACTGCTCCTCTAGGAGCAGTCTGATCTGGGTCTGCACTGTTTGCATGTATCCAAAAATATGTTTGAAAAGTTTACGAGAAGATAAGCAGACAACATCCTTGGCGTCTTAAGGGTTAATAATAATTGTGCCGGTCACAACATTTCCTACAAGTAACATTTGCGCCAAACGGAGACTCAGATTAGCCTGCACAACCATCTTCACAGGCCGCGCGAAGTACTGGGTCCTCAGCTATCCACTGATAGAGCGATTTGTAAAGACCCCGATCAGACTGCGCAGATGCGCAGACTTATCAGAGTGCTTGTTGGGCGCACGTGTAAATTCAAACAGTTTTTGCTTTCCACAAAAAAATCTTGAAAAATAACCGCTGCGAACCTAGATAGTAAGTAAAGAAGAAGAAGACGACGACGAAGAAGAAAACAAATTAAGAGTCTCTTCTTTTCTTCATGCAATGCTCCCTTCAGAACTATCCTACACATATAACCATTCCTACATCCACATAAGAAATGTTTTTTGTTTGTTTGCTTGTGGTGAGGTTTTACGCCCTGTCAACACATTTTAGGGTCATATTGTAGATGTTACTTCGTCTTTCCTTACATGAAATCGGATGTCACGGGGGTGATTAATATTTTTTTATACCCGTGAACCTCCTCAGCGACTGTCATTGAGGGAACCAACAAGATGTCCAAAATGACGATTCATATAGCATGTTATTATAAAAATTCCGTTGACATGTTGAAATGCGATACTAATAAACTACGTGTCTTCTTAAATCAATTGAATTCAAAATATTATGTAGTACAGTCCTTTTTCAGGCCATTTTACATATAATTACCCAGCGGACACCCAACGTTGGAACAACGGCAGGCCAAAGAGTATTTGAACTTCAGTGTCCTTAACAAAACATATCATGTGTGTTTAAAAACCTTAGAATTTTTATACTTTATTTTTTTCTTACAAAATACAGATCTATGGTGGTGTCGTTTATTTGGTGGGAGGGGGTTGGGTTGGGTTGGGAGGGGGGGGGGGGGCAGTAGCTGCAGAATAAGAACTTGTGCTGTGTCATATCCAAGTAAACAAGTGTGAGTTCGCATCTTTTCGTGAAAATCCCTCTTTTCGCTGACCAGTACGATCCAATAAAACGCAACAATAAATGGGCGGAGCTCAACCGGGTCTACTTTATCGAAGACCAATCACGAGACGTTCCTATGAACCAATCAGAGCCATGGAACGTTAAAAATCCAGGTAAGTTTAAATTTCACTGTTATTTTTCATGAACATGGAAGTCTGCAGTTACGTATAAGAACGTCATCAATTTTGATCGCTTTCTAAACAAATGAATACGGTCCCTATAATAGTGCCTGTGGAGACGACCATCGCTGTCCCAATTTTGCCCTCGGAAAATATGAACCCGCTGTCCCACAAGTCAACATCATAGCTCGCCACGCGCATACCACCACGGCCGAAAAACCGAACCTCGCCTGGTACATCAAACAGCCCTCGGTACTGCCCTTGTCGTTTAACATAAGTATCATCAAAGACAGCAAATCGCGCCATGACCGTAATTAAAACGGACGGTCAAGACGGCCAAATATTTATACAGATAAGGGAAATTAACTAACTAACTAGGGCATGACTAAGCGCGACCCTGAAGGAGGGCATCAACACACAACCACCCATGCAAAACTAAAACAACATACATCCACCCACGCAATGCTCAATTAGGTAGATATAGCGATAGTTGTAGAATATTTGTAGAGTAGGAATCCCGTAGAGAGGATAGTATAGGAAAAGAGAGATCAAAAACCTGGAGATAGAAGAAGAAGAAGAAGAGTTTTTTCCCAAAAAGCGATTTCAAACATTGTTAACTGTAAATATGACACATAAAAACAAGATCGCATAGGAGTGCTCGACTGCGCACATGCGCAGGCGGACGCATGTATGCGACCTACATGATTATATGAATTTGTACTACGAGATCGGCACACGATATCTCGGGCCCTCAAACGACTAGGTAGGAATACAATTCCTCCTATGGTGCCTTCCTTCACGTAGGTTGCGATAATGACATGTAAACATGGGGACTCAGAATGACCCACTTACGGCCCCACAGAATATGATATCCTACGTGGAGGAGGCCTAGCTAGGGGCACCACATTTTCCTAACTTTAACAAAAAATGCAGAAAGGGGATTGACCTACTTCCACATCCTCCGCGATAGAGGTCACCCACTAACTAAAATAAACACAAACTTGGGCCCGAGACGGCGGAGGCCATCACACTATACTATATGTTGTATGTACAGAACAAAAATCACAAAATATAATCTACAAGCACAACCTTGCAGGTACAAAAACTGTCCTACCCAGCAATAGAGAGCAGGTGGGCTTGCCCCAAAACGGACAACACCATCTTTAAAGCACAAGAAAAACAATCATGACAGGTCCGTGGCGGGGCGAGCACATCCGCCCGCATATATACTCAATAAGCTGGGGGCACAGACCAAATAATGTAAAAATGTACATACGTTACAAAAATATGCAAAAATCAAACAAAAAAAATAAAAAAAAAAAAAAAAAATACCAATATCAAAATTGATACAAAAAGCGTAGACGACATCCATAGACATGGTGCTGGCGTGAGGGTGTAGATGCGGCTGAAGCTACAAGCTAGAAGAAAGAAATGGATGGACTCTACAATTTTGTGGTGCAAATAAGCACCACAAAATGGCTAAAAACTTTGTCTCGAATCCCCTGATTGGGTATAAGGTGCATAACACGTAGCATGGAAACGTGTATAGCAATCTTTAGAAACGTCTTCCAAATCGCAATGAAACTTTCAAACAAAATTAACTGCTAAACGATCCCCTTTATGATAAGGTCAAACTCGGAGCCTACCCTGTTACACAAAACAACCCACACCCCTTTGCGGCAAACCGCAAAAACCCAAGGCACATCACTGCTATAACTTAAACGCAGGCAATCACGTAGACAAACCTTTAGAATGGAGTTCTAAATTACTACAACTAAACTATGTTGCACCAAAACAAAGGCTCACATTGGAACTGTGCAACACATCCAGAGCCCTTGAAAAATGAAGCACGCCTAGCCCAGAAACTCCAATCAATAAAGATGCCCTTTAGCGACAGGACACATGCACTCCTGAAGCAAACGGGAAGACAAAATATAAGCCCCACCGAGACCTGGAAAGGTCACGGCACCGTTTCACAAACCTCTCAGGACGGAGCTCGGCGATTGGCTACAGGCAGATATCACTTATCCTCTGCAACCATGCTTTTTACAGTATTTGCGCTGTCAAAAATGTCAAAAATATGGACACTCGAAAAAAAACTGCAGGAGTAAAAAAAACACATGCCCGCACTGTGCTGGGATCCATAAGCACAATGAATGCAAAACTAAACATAATAAAAAATGCGCAAACTGCGGATTAGCCGGCCATGGAGTAGCATGGCGCGGGTGCAACATTTTCCTCAATTACAAGGCGCAAATCGACCAAATAAACGGTCAAATAGCCAGAGATTGGGAACAAAAAAAAGCCCAAACACAAAATACCGCGCAAGAAATCAGGAGCTCCAGTGCGGCTTATACCGCACCCCCCAGTGCGGCTTATACCGCATCCCCCAGTGCGGCTTACATCGCAACCCCCAGTGCGGCCCATACCGCACCCCATGCACACAACACAAAGGAGACCTACACAAAAATGGAGGTCGAAACGCTAATCGTCGCGGCGATAAAAAAAGCCACGAGCTCAATCTTGCACGAGCTCAACAAACAAAATCTGCTGAGCACCAAGGCGTCAGATGAGGTCATAGACCTCGTCGTCGAAAACGCCACCGCAAACACAATGGAAACCGACAACATGAATACGTCGGGCACCACAACGGGCCTCCGTGGCCTAGTGGATAAGAGCGCTGACTCTTAGTCATTAGGTCTCTCACCGCCGTAGGTTCGAGCCTCGCTCGGGCCACGTGTGAGACGCCAAGTTCTGCAACGGAAGGTCAGGTGGTTTTTCTCCGGGTACTCCGGTTTTCGCCCACCTCTGATGAACGATCGGCTCGATATGAGTGAAATAATCTTGAAAGGGCCGTAAAACCCAAACCAAAAAAAAAAAAAAAAAAAAAAAAAAAAAACGTCGGGCACCACAGGGATACACACCGCAAATAGCGAGAACCCCCAATCACCTACAGAAGCAACGAAAGAAAAAGAATTAAGCACCGCACCTGCACCCGCACAAAATAGGCGGAAAACAATAATCCCAAGGAGGCAACATAACAAACGCGAACCACAAGAGCTCTTAAGGAAAAACGCGGACTATAGCTCCACCGATCCTAGACCAAGGATCAAGGGTGGACGTAAAAACTCACGCCGTTAAAACAAAAAAATATATTACTGCCTAATTATGGATCCCAGCACCACTGCTAAAATCCGTGTGTTACAGTGGAACGCCCGTAGTCTGTCTGGCAAGGAGAACGGAACAAAACTCGGGGCCTTAGGCCATTATCTAGAAACTTTAGGCTACACACCGGAGGTAATAGCTATTCAAGAAACTTTCTCCAAAAAAGATAGTAAACCAACAAAACTTCCAGGATATAAAACCCCGGTCAGTTTCAGTAGGGAAAAGGGGAAAAATGGGGGAGGACTAGCCACCTTTATCAAATCAGGACTAGATTCGGAAGAAATCAAATTTAGACACACAAAAAAGGAAATAGAAGTGGTGATCGTCAGACTTTTTGGACAAAATGAAAACATAGACATCGTTAACTTTTATGCACCACCCCAAACAAATGTAACGTCTGACGATTATGAATAAATTTATAAAAAAAGTGGGGAAAAAATCAGTTTTCTTGGGGGATTTCAATGCCAGACATGAACTATGGGAGACAAACCACAACCCCACATACGACAAACGGCGAGGCCTAGAACTGGTCGAGTTCATAAATAGCACAGATTACGTAATCTTAAACACGGGGTGTGGCACACGACTCAACGTCGAGCGCGGAAGCACGAGCGCCATAGACTTAACACTGGTCAGCGCATCACTATGCCGATCTAGTGAGTGGCACGTGGGAGACGACACGATGGGAAGCGACCACTTCCCCATCCTGACGTCGCTCAACGTCACTCACAAATGCGTAACGCAGCGGCCTGCCCGACGTTGGAAATTAGACAAAGCAGACTGGGACCTCTTTAGGCAGCAACTTAAACACATTAACATATCCCTCGAAGGCACAAATATCGATAAAAGCAATGAGGATTTTGTTTCGGAAATAATGGCGGCATGTGAAAAATCAATACCAAAAACGCAACCAAAAAATAAGCATAAAAACACCCTGCCATGGTGGGATGAAAATTGTAGCGAGGCAGTCAAAAAGAAAAATAAAATATACTATAAATATAGGAAAAACAAAACAGCCGCACTTTTAGAAGAATATAGACGCGTAAGGGAGGAAACAAAATACCTTTTAACACAAACAAAACAACAAGCCTGGAGGGATTTTGTGTCTACTCTCACATATAAAACAAATTCTAAGAAAATTTGGGACACAATAAAAAGATTTAATGGAAAACCACTAAAACCGGTAGAAGTTTTAAAACAAGGAAACGCAAGATATCACGAAAACAATGAAAAAGCAGAAATCTTAGCACAACACTACCGGAAAGTCTGCAGTAACGAAAATTTAGACCCAAATTTTAGGCGCATTAGGGAAACGCAGGACCCAATGATTGAGCAGGCCGTTCAAGATGCCGATCGCGCTGGCCAGTGCCGTGCATACAATGCGAACTTCTCCCAAAGGGAGCTACAGAGCGCGCTTAATAAGAAAAAGAGCACCGCCCCCGGGGCAGACACCGTTCATTACGACATGTTAAAAAATCTACCAGAAAAGGGAAAAAGTCAACTTCTCGCACTAATAAATAAATCTTGGGACGAGGGGACCCTCCCTACACAATGGAAGGAGAGCACCATCGTCCCAATATTAAAACCAGACAAGGACCCCCACGAGCCGAAATCGTATAGGCCGATTTCACTCACATCAACCATATGTAAAATCATGGAAACCATGGTAGCATCTAGATTAACAGCACACATTGAGAAAAACAACCTCTTAGCAAACGAACAATCAGGTTTTAGAAAACATAGATCTACCATTGATCAAATCACCAGACTGGAATCCGCCATCCGCAATGCAAAACTAATGAAACACTCACTGGTAGCGATATTTTTGGATTTAGAAAAAGCTTTCGACCTACTATGGACTAGGGGGGTCCTCCTAAAACTAAACAAATTTGGAATTCAAGGAAAAATGTTAACCTGGATCAGAGACTTTTTGACTGATAGAAAAATGAACGTAAAAATAGGTAGCGAGGTGTCCGGTTTTTATGAATGCGAGAACGGTTCCCCCCAGGGGTCGGTGCTATCTCCTATCCTTTTCAACCTATTAATGAACACATTGCAGGAAACACTTAATGCATTACCGCTGGAAATATCCATGTTCGCAGATGACGGCTTAGTATGGAAAACCGCGAAAAAACCGAAAAGTGCCATTCCTGCATTACAAAAAGCGTTAAATGCCATACATGATTGGGCTACAAATTGGGGCTTCAAATTGTCAACTGAAAAAACAACAGGGGTAGTTTACAATAGAAATTTCGCAGATACAAAGGGCATGCCCAGGCTGACGTATGACGGGCAGGAAATAAAGTACGCCGGTCATGCCAAATTCCTGGGAATGTACTTTGACAGCAATCTAACATGGAGACTGCACATTGAAAACCTGGTGTCCGGGTCCCAGCGGGACCTAAATGTGCTAAGGGCGGTCTCGGGGGCAAACTTTGGAGCGGACAAGAAAACCCTGATCAAAATGTACACAGCACTCATAAGAAGCAAAATTGATTATGGCTGCCAAGCATACGCGTCTGCGGCGCCCTCACACCTGAAAAAACTAGATAGCATACAGGCCACAGCCCTCCGAATCGCTACTGGGGCATACAGGGGAACGCGGAACCAGAACCTGGAGATTGAATGCAGCGTCATGCCCCTGCACCTGCGGAGGGATGAACTGCAACTCAAGTACTGGGTCCGCTCAAGCAGTCTTAGGGAAAGTCTCCCCATAAACGAAATGATCGCCGACACGCCCAATCATGTTAAAAGAGATAGGTTAAGAGGAAAGATCCCCTATATTATCAAAGTCCAGGGCCTAATTAAAAACCATGACCTCAAGCAGGTCAAAACAGCGGAACAAACATATCCGGAAGTTTTTAACTTAAGAAGCCTATGCGCAAAAACAACACTAACGGGTGTCATAAAGAAAAATGAAACATCACAGAAAAAATGCAATGAGATCGCAGAATCACACATTAGTGAAAACTATAAGCAAGCGCTTAAAATTTTCACTGATGGAAGCAAAGATGCTGTCAAAAAAGAAACGGGGTGTGCTTTCACAATACCAGAATTAAACTTCGACCAAAAATTCAAACTTAACCAGCACCTCACAGTCTACACTGCAGAACTTATAGCCATACAAAAAGCTTTGGAATGGATACAGGAACAAAAACCCGATAGTGTTGTTATTCTAACAGACTCATTAAGCTCAATACAAAGCATAAACTCTGGGAATAGCACTACAAGACCAGATATACTGCAGGACATTCATATCTTAATACACAAAATTCTAAAACAAGGTATCACCCTGAACATAGATTGGATCCCCTCCCACTGCAACGTGCAGGGGAACGAGCGCGCAGACACACTGGCCAAAGAAGCTCTGACCCGGGGAAAGGCACTTGACTACCTCCCCACCACACAAGAAGTATACGCAATCATTAAGGCCAGCATCAAAAAGGAATGGGCGCGCATATGGCAGGGACAACACGGCTTTAGACACTCGATCTGTCAGTCCTTGACCCCGAAATTGGTACAATATAGCGACAGCCGAAAGCTCGATCGCATATATACACGACTAAGACTCGGGGTCAACGGACTAAATGCACACAACATCTTCTATAGCGAGGCCGATCCATTATGCGGGCACTGTGGCGGGGTGGAGTGTGTTCAACACTACCTCGCAGAGTGCCCCGCACACGGCCCCGCCAGAAGGGAACTAAAGGGAGAACTGACAACATTAGGATACCAAGGGGAGATAAACGCGGTTTCTCTGCTCAATCTAAATTCACAGGAAATGAGGGACGCGGTCTTCAAATTCTTTGAGAAAACAAACTACCTGGACAAAATATAGGGGAAAACTAAGGGCGCAGACTAAAATTAATCGCATTGTACCGTAAAACACACCCCGTACGAGAATACATACCTTAAACCAAAATCTCTAGAGACCCGAGTTCAGAACAGTAAAAATAAATATTCGAACCGCACCTTAGACGCTACCAACCAAAAAGGGCCGTAGTGATCAAAGGGCGGCCGTCTCACAGCGAAAAGGGGAACAAAGTCAGCGATAGGCGCTGTGGTTGCGGCCTCGGCTTTGCACTAAGGAGTGCCTATCGGTGACAGCGATCCCTGTGTCACTGTGAGAAGACCATAGCAGAACGGGGCTTGGACTCACCACAAGGAAAATCCATGGCCCCGACCCACTCTCCAGAGGGGGTGTGGCAAGCGAGAAGTTAAGACAAGGTGTAGCGTTGTGGTTGCGGCCCACTGGCTTTGCACTTATGAACGCTGCACCAAAGCCCTAGCTGATCGGGAGCCACACAGCCCGAAAGAGGACCACACGAAAGCACGCCGGGACTGGGCATGGACCCACCACAAGGAAAATCCGTCGCCCAGCCCCTCCTGAGGGGGTGAGGCAAACGGGAAGTCAGAACGAGACGTAGCGCTGTGGTTGCGGTCCTTGGACTTTGCACTTAGGTAGCATTACACTAAATACTGGGAGGTACCGGGTTTTATCACTTTGGGACAGAGCTTTTAGTTGCGTTCTAAATACCAGACTTGCTTCCATTGGATATATATCCCATGTTTTATTTCAATGTGAGAAAATGATAGGTATAAGGGACTAAAATGATGCATGTTTTATAAATATATCTGCAAGCTCAAAGAAATTTTTTGCTGATTTTATATGGTCACCCCTCCTTTAAAAATGTTGGTTTTATTTACTCCGTTCTAGCAGGTCAACAAACATGGTTGATTGTAACTTGAAAATGAGCCGGACAACATGTGGATTTTTTCTCATTAACTTGTTGGGCTAGAATGGCTCTATAAACAAGTAAGGTTTGAAAAGTTTTGTATGTGTAGTTTTTGTGGGAGCAGGTAAAAGGTTACTATTGTCGCCTATGGAAAACATTTAGTGGAAAGCTACCTATAGCAAAAGTAGACCACTATCCTGTTTTCAGTCATTACATACTATTTCCACACATTTGTAGGTTCTGTCCAATTCTGTTTCATAAAATGTGTCCTCATGGCATGTATTTTGACATAGATACTGTAAAAAATGTGATGGTAATGCTAATTTAGGTCTAACTGGATGTATTTGATGTATTTTTGCTCCTGACCTATGTTCTGGGGGGGGGGGATACTTTGAAGCCATGTAAATCAGTTTTTATTGATGTGTTTGGAAAGGAGACTTGCAGTAATTGAATTTGCACAAACACAAGAAAGAATCAACTCCATCTGGAATATAAGTGTAAGGTTTCATGGCACTAGGACTATGTCTCAAACCAGAGCAAAACTTCAAAATTGTCTCTCCAAACAGCCCGCTGCAATATCCTGATAAGTTTTCTCATCCGTTATAAGTGTTATTTCATTGTATTCATGTAAAAGGATGTGGACAGATATATTCAGCTATTCCTCATGGCATTAAGGCATTTATTAACATTTTCTTGGCATTTTTGTCCTCAAAATATCCTCAAAAATGCCATTTTTACTTTAAATAGGGGGTATAGGTGTGAAAATAGCCATAAAAATGAGTATTGGTGCTATTTAGGCATAATTCTCTGCATTTTAGGATTGAATTGTTTCAAAGACATTGGAGAAGAACCACTGATGCAAGCCGGTGTCTGGGTTCCATTCCAGAAAGAGATAAACTTTTGCGCTTTTCAAAAACTATGGTTTGTTCGGCTTTCATTGTTGAATCTGAAAGCGATAACTTTATCGCAAACTTGAAAGATTCTGTGTGACTGAACTTTTATTATGCATGACTAAATTATTACATATGACCTAAATTTCTATTTGGCAATTCTTTTGATGCAACATAAAGAAAATAAGGGTTTGGTATAGGTAGCATTACACTAAATACTGGGAGGTACCGGGTTTTATCACTTTGGGACAGAGCTTTTAGTTGCGTTCTAAATACCAGACTTGCTTCCATTGGATATATATCCCATGTTTTATTTCAATGTGAGAAAATGATAGGTATAAGGGACTAAAATGATGCATGTTTTATAAATATATCTGCAAGCTCAAAGAAATTTTTTGCTGATTTTATATGGTCACCCCTCCTTTAAAAATGTTGGTTTTATTTACTCCGTTCTAGCAGGTCAACAAACATGGTTGATTGTAACTTGAAAATGAGCCGGACAACATGTGGATTTTTTCTCATTAACTTGTTGGGCTAGAATGGCTCTATAAACAAGTAAGGTTTGAAAAGTTTTGTATGTGTAGTTTTTGTGGGAGCAGGTAAAAGGTTACTATTGTCGCCTATGGAAAACATTTAGTGGAAAGCTACCCTTAGGAGCGTTGCGTCAAAAGCCTGGCTGATCGAGAGCCACACAACCCAAAGGAAAACGGCACAACAGCACACTAGCAAACAAAGTCTCTCCTTCAGGAACGCATACAGAAAAGTGGGATAGAAATAAGAAACAAGACGCCTTATCACATCTTTTTCTTTCTTTTTTCGCAACTTTCGCTTTCGAATAAAGGATGTACATTATAAGGTTACCCAAACGGAATGACCTGGGGGCCCTCAAAAGGGCCTTCTGCATACCACCACGACTGAAAAACCGCATCTTGCCTGGTATATCATACAGCCCTCCGTACTGCCCTTGTCGCATAACATAAAAATCACCAAAAACAGCAAATTGCGCCAAGACCGTAATACAGACAGACGGTCAAGATGGCCACATATCAATACAGACAAGGGCAATTAACTAACTAACTAGGGCATGACTTTGCGCGACCTGAAGGAAGGCTTTTAACACACACAACCACCCACGCAAAACTAAACCAACATACAACCACACTAGATGGGTAGATATAGCGATAGTTGTAGGATAGGAATACAGTAGAGAGGATAGTATAGAAAAGAGAGATCAAAAACCTGGAGTTAGAAGAAGAAGAAGAAGAGTTTTCTCAAAAAGCGATTTCAAACATTTTTACTTGTGTAAATATGAAACAATAAAAACAAGATCGCATAGGAGCGCTCGACTGCGCACGTGCGCAGGCGGACGCTTGTATGCGACCTACATGATTATATAACAATTTGCACTAACCACTTTGACTAAAGAGATTGGAAAACGTTGTCTCGGGTCCCCAAACGGCTAGGCAAGAATACTTTTATTTCTACTATGATGCCTTCCTACACGTAGGATGCGATAGTGATATGCAAACATGGCGACACAAAATGACTCTCCTACGGTCCCACAGAATACGACATCCTGCGTCGAGGAGGGCATCGCCTTTTCTTAACTTCAAACGAAAAAGCATGAAAGGGGATTGACCTACTTTCCACATCCTCCGCGATAGAGGTCACCCACTAACTAAAATAAATACGAATTTGGGCCCGAGACGGCGGAAGCCAACACACCATGTTACTATTTTATATGTTGTATGTACAGAAGAAACAAAACACAAATATAATCTTCAAGCACAACCTTGCAGGTACAAAAATTGTCCTTCCCAGCAACTGTGGGCGGATGGGCTTGTCCCAAAAAGGACAACAACACAAAGGAGATCGGCTAACGTTGTCTCGGGCCTCAAAATGGCTAGGCAGGAATACACTTTCCTCCTATGGTGCCTTCCTTCACGTAGGATGCGTTAATGATATGCAAACATGGCGACTGACCCACTTATGGTCCCGCAGAGTGCGGCATCCTACGTCGAGGAAGGCATCACTTTTTCTTAACTTAAAACGGCAAATGCATAAAAAGGGATTGACCTAATATGCACATCCTCCGCGATAGACGTCACTCATTAACAAAATAAATACGAGTTCAAGCCCGAGACGGCGTAGGCCGGCACTTCATGTTATTATGTTACATATTGTATGTACAGATAAACCAAAAAAAAACAACAACACAAAATATAAACCACTAGCTTAATCTTGCAGGTACAAAAACTGTCCTCCCCAGCAACTGTGAGCGGATGGGCTTGCCCTAAAACGGACAACGCCACCTTTAAGGCACAAGAAAAACAAATAAAACAGGTCCGTGGCGGGGTAAGCATATCCGCCCGCATATATACTTAAAAAATAGACCACTCAACAAGATGGGGAAACAGACCAAACAATGTAAAAATGTACATACGTTACATAAATATACAAAAATCAAATAAAAAAAAAAATAATAAAAAAAAAAAAAAAATACCAATATCAAAATTGACCATTTCCTGCTCTGACACGGTTCGGCATATTGACAAGCAAAAAATTATAACGTCGAGTAGAAGACAAAATGGACCGACTGCAGCGGACTTACGATAGACACGGACGGACGGGGCTGGAGCCGAGCGATGGTCTCCCCATTCACCGGCAACGTGGAATGGGGGTAGCACCGAACGGCTAAGGTGTAGTGCCAGAATGGATTAGTTCCCTGGGACCCCACCAGCTGACGACCCGCGACACGGGGAAACTGGAAACAACAACAACAACATGATGAGGTCGCGACAGGCTCAGGGACCCAGGGTACGGGCCCGGGGGTGGACTCTGCTGATCCAAAACAGCTGGCTGGGGAGGGGGAGGGCCTGGACAACACCAGGGATGTTTGCGATATGGTTGCGGACCTGGTGGCGAGCCCTGCAGGGGGAGCTCGGAGACAGAGTTCTCTGAGCCCCTCCCTGGAGGGCCCGCCCCTCAGGGTAAGGACTGGGAGGGCCAGATTAGGCAAAAAACCCTCGCCCTGCCGGGATCCCTGGGGTCAAACATGACCTCAACCCCAAAACCCGGGTCTTCTAAAGGGAAGGTGGCCCCTGATCAGACTGATCAGAGCCAGGCAGCAGGTCAGAAGCGGGATAGGGCATACCTGTCAAGCGACTCAGAGGGGGAGTCCTTCGAGAGGCGCCCATTACCTAAGGCCATAAACCTTGGATTGGGGGAGGGGGTGGAAGACCTGGATTCAGTCCTGGTCATTGACTCTGGGGCCGAGGAGGAGGACATGGAGAAAGGGGGCTTCACGGAAGTGGGCAAAAAAATGGGAGGACCCACAAAGAGGGGAGCATGGCTAGGGCTAGGGCTCAATCCCACGTCCCTACCCCCGCCTCAAGCAAGGAAAGAACGGAGGCGCGCCAAACAGCGGCGACGGGCATGACGTACGTTTACGTTATGTTCGCGCTGGTGGGGGGGGGGCGCTTTCCCCATACAGAAAATGGAACAGTTTGCGACCAGCTTCAAGACCTACATAGGGGAGGTCATCGAAGCCCATGCCCCTGGGAAGGGAAAGGGCCCCATTTTCAAAATCCCGGCTGCCAAAGAAGTAAAAGAGAAGGGTTTTCACTACCAGGGGCTCGAACTCAAAATTACAATAGGCACAAGCTTAGCGGAACTACAAGGTAGCGCAAACAACACGCGCAATAAACAGCAACAAAAAATGACATACGCAACACTGAACATCGGGGCAAATATCAGGCAGGAAAAACTCAGGGAGATGTTTGACTTTGGGCGCTATCAGATTTGCGATGCACGTAGGATAGCGTCCAGGGGCAAAGATCTCGATTTAGTCAAATTGACATTTAATAAGGAAACACCGACTTTCGAGCTAACCAGTACAGCCGATATCACTTATCCTCTGCAACCATGCTTTTTGCAGTATTTGCGCTGTCAAAAATGTCAAAAATATGGACACTCGGAAAAAAACTGCAGAAGTAAAAAAAGCACATGCCCGCACTGTGCTGGGATCCATAAGCACAATGAATGCAAAACTAAACACAATAAAAAATGCGCAAACTGCGGATTAGCCGGCCATGGAGTAGCATGGCGCGGGTGCAACATTTTCCTCAATTACAAGGCGCAAATCGACCAAATAAACGGTCAAATAGCCAGAGATTGGGAACAAAAAAAAGCCCAAACACAAAATACCGCGCAAGAAATCAGGAGCTCCAGTGCGGCTTATACCGCACCCCCCAGTGCGGCTTATACCGCACCCCCCAGTGCGGCTTATACCGCACCCCCCAGTGCGGCTTATACCGCACCCCCAAGTGCGGCTTACATTGCCACCCCCAGTGCGGCCCATACCGCACCCCATGCACACAACACAAAGGAGACTTACACAAAAATGGAGGTCGAAATGCTAATCGCCGCGGCGATAAAAAAAGCCACGAGCTCAATCTTGCACGAGCTCAACAAACAAAATCTGCTGAGCACCAAGGCGTCAGATGAGGCCATAGACCTCGTCGTCGAAAATGCCACCGCAAACATAATGGAAACCGACAACATGAATATGTCGGGCACCACAGGGGTACACACCGCAAATAGCGAGAACCCCCAATCACCTACAGAAGCAACGAAAGAAAAAGAAATAAGCACCGCACCTGCACCCGCACAAAATAGGCGGAAAACAATAATCCCAAGGAGGCAACATAACAAACGCGAACCACAAGAGCTCTTAAGGAAAAACGCGGACTATAGCTCCACCGATCCTAGACCAAGGATCAAGGGTGGACGTAAAAACTCACGCCGTTAAAACAAAAAATATATTACTGCTTAATTATGGATCCCAGCACCACTGCTAAAATCCGCGTGTTACAGTGGAACGCCCGTAGTCTGTCTGGCAAGGAGAACGGAACAAAACTCGGGGCCTTAAGCCATTATCTAGAAACTTTAGGCTACACACCGGAGGTAATAGCTATTCAAGAAACTTTCTCAAAAAAAGATAGTAAACCAACAAAACTTCCAGGATATAAAACCCCGGTCAGTTTCAGTAGGGAAAAGGGGAAACATGTGGGAGGACTAGCCACCTTTATCAAATCAGGACTAGATTCGGAAGAAATCAAATTTAGACACACAAAAAAAGAAATAGAGGTGGTGATCGTCAGACTTTTTGGACAAAATGAAAACATAGACATCGTTAACTTTTATGCACCACCCCAAACAAATGTAACGTCTGACGATTATGATAAAATTTATAAAAAAGTGGGGAAAAAATCAGTTTTCTTGGGGGACTTCAATGCCAGACATGAACTATGGGAGACAAACCACAACCCCACATACGACAAACGGCGAGGCCTAGAACTGGTCGAGTTCATAAATAGCACAGATTACGTAATCTTAAACACGGGGTGTGGCACACGACTCAACGTCGAGCGCGGAAGCACGAGCGTCATAGACTTAATACTGGTCAGCGCATCACTATGCCGATCTAGTGAGTGGCACGTGGGAGACGACACGATGGGAAGCGACCACTTCCCCATCCTGACGTCGCTCAACGTCACTCACAAATGCGTAACGCAGCGGCCTGCCCGACGTTGGAAATTAGACAAAGCAGACTGGGACCTCTTTAGGCAGCAACTTAAACACATTAACATATCCCTCGAAGGCACAAATATCGATAAAAGCAATGAGGATTTTGTTTCGGAAGTAATGGCGGCATGTGAAAAATCAATACCAAAAACGCAACCAAAAAATAAGCATAAAAACACCCTGCCATGGTGGGATGAAAATTGTAGCGAGGCAGTCAAAAAGAAAAATAAAATATACTATAAATACAGGAAAAACAAAACAGCCGCACTTTTAGAAGAATATAGACGCGTAAGGGAGGAAACAAAATACCTTTTAACACAAACAAAACAACAAGCCTGGAGGGATTTTGTGTCTACTCTCACATATAAAACAAATTCTAAGAAAATTTGGGACACAATAAAAAGATTTAATGGAAAACCACTAAAACCGGTAGAAGTTTTAAAACAAGGAAACGCAAGATATCACGAAAACAATGAAAAAGCAGAAATCTTAGCACAACACTACCGGAAAGTCTGCAGTAACGAAAATTTAGACCCAAATTTTAGGCGCATTAGGGAAACGCAGGACCCAATAATTGAGCAGGCCGTTCAAGACGCCGATCGCGCTGGCCAGTGCCGTGCATACAATGCGAACTTCTCCCATAGGGAGCTACAGAGCGCGCTTAATAAGAAAAAGAGCACCGCCCCCGGGGCAGACACCGTTCACTACAACATGTTAAAAATCTACCAGAAAAGGGAAAAAATCAACTTCTCGCACTAATAAATAAATCTTGGGACGAGGGGACCCTCCATACACAATGGGAGGAGAGCACCATCGTCCCAATATTAAAACCAGACAAGGACCCCCACGAGCCGAAATCGTATAGGCCGATTTCACTCACATCAACCATATGTAAAATCATGGAAACCATGGTAGCATCTAGATTAACAGCACACATTGAGGAAAACAACCTCTTAGCAAATGAACAATCAGGTTTTAGAAAACATAGATCTACCATTGATCAAATCATCAGACTGGAATCCGCCATCCGAAAGGCAAAACTAATGAAACACTCACTGGTAGCGATATTTTTGGATTTAGAAAAAGCTTTCGACCTACTATGGACTAGGGGGGTCGTCCTAAAACTAAACAAATTCGGAATTCAAGGAAAAATGTTAACCTGGATCAGAGACTTTTTGACTGATAGAAAAATGAACGTAAAAATAGGTAGCGAGGTGTCCGGTTTTTATGAATGCGAGAATGGTTCCCCCCAGGGGTCGGTGCTATCTCCTATCCTTTTCAACCTATTAATGAACACACTGCAGGAAACACTTAATGCATTACCGCTGGAAATATCCATGTTCGCAGATGACGGCTTAGTATGGAAAACCGCGAAAAAAACGAAAAGTGCCATTCCTGCATTACAAAAAGCGTTAAATGCCATACATGATTGGGCTACAAATTGGGGCTTCAAATTGTCAACTGAAAAAACAACAGTGGTAGTTTACAATAGAAATTTCGCAGATACAAAGGGCATGCCCAGGCTGACGTATGACGGGCAGGAAATAAAGTACGCCGGTCATGCCAAATTCCTGGGCATGTACTTTGACAGCAATCTAACATGGAGACTGCACATTGAAAACCTGGTGTTCAGGTCCCAGCGGGACCTAAATGTGCTAAGGGCGGTCTCGGTGGCAAACTTTGGAGCAGACAGGAAAACCCTGATCAAAATGTACACAGCACTCATAAGAAGCAAAATTGATTATGGCTGCCAAGCATACGCGTCTGCGGCGCCCTCACACATGAAAAAACTAGATAGCATACAGGCCACGGCCCTCCGAATCGCTACTGGGGCATACAGGGGAACGCGGAACCTGGACCTGGAGATTGAATGCAGCGTCATGCCCCTGCACCTGCGGAGGGATGAACTGCAACTCAAGTACTGGGCCCGCTCAAGCAGTCTTAGGGAAAGTCTCCCCATAAACGAAATGATCGCCGACACGCCCAATCATGTTAAAAGAGATAGGTTAAGAGGAAAGATCCCCTATATTATCAAAGTCCAGGACCTAATTAAAAAACATGACCTCAAGCAGGTCAAAACAGCGGAACAAACATATCCGGAAGTTTTTAACTTAAGAAGCCTATGCGCAAAAACAACACTAACGGGTGTCATAAAGAAAAATGAAACATCACAGAAAAAATGCAATGAGATCGCAGAATCACACATCAGTGAAAACTATAAGCAAGCGCTTAAATTTTTCACTGATGGAAGCAAAGATGCTGACAAAAAAGAAACGGGGTGTGCTTTCACAATACCAGAATTAAACTTCGACCAAAAATTCAAACTTAACCAGCACCTCACAGTCTACACTGCAGAACTTATAGCCATACAAAAAGCTTTGGAATGGATACAGGAACAAAACCCCGATAGTGTTGTTATACTAACAGACTCATTAAGCTCAATACAAAGCATAAACTCTTTGAATAGCACTACAAGACCAGATATACTGCAGGACATTCATATCCTAATACACAAAATTCTAAAACAAGGTATCACCCTGAACATAGATTGGATCCCCTCCCACTACAACGTGCAGGGGAATGAGCGCGCAGACACACTGGCCAAAGAAGCTCTGACCCGGGGAAAGGCACTTGACTACCTCCCCACCCCACAAGAAGTATACGCAATCATTAAGGCCAGCATCAAAAAGGAATGGGCGCGCATATGGCAGGGACAACACGGCTTTAGACACTCGATCTGTCAGTCCTTGACCCCGAAATTGGTACAATATAGCGGCAGCCGAAAGCTCGATCGCATATATACACGAATAAGACTCGGGGTCAACGGACTAAATGCACACAACATCTTCTATAGCGAGGCCGATCCATTATGCGGGCACTGTGGCGGGGTGGAGTGTGTTCAACACTACCTCGCAGAGTGCCCCGCACACGGCCCCGCCAGAAGGGAACTAAAGGGAGAACTGACAACATTAGGATATCAAGGGGAGATAAACGCGGTTTCTCTGCTCAATCTAAATTCACAGGAAATGAGGGACGCGGTCTTCAAATTCTTTGAGAAAACAAACTACCTGGACAAAATATAGGGGAAAACAAAGGGCGCAGACTAAAATTAATCGCATTGTACCGTAAAACACACCCCGTACGAGAATACATACTTTAAACCAAAATCTCTAGAGACCCGAGTTCAGAACAGTAAAAATAAATATTCGAACCGCACCTTAGACGCTACCAACCAAAAAGGGCCGTAGTGATCAAAGGGCGGCCGTCTCACAGCGAAAAGGGGAACAAAGTCAACGATAGGCGCTGTGGTTGCGGCCTCGGCTTTGCACTAAGGAGTGCCTATCGGTGACAGCGATCCCTGGATCACTGTGAGAAGACCATAGCAGAACGGGGCATGGACTCACCACAAGGAAAATCCATGGCCCCGACCCACTCTCCAGAGGGGGTGTGGCAAGCGAGAAGTTAAGACAAGGTGTAGCGTTGTGGTTGCGGCCCACTGGCTTTGCACTTATGAACGCTGCACCAAAGCCCTAGCTGATCGGGAGCCACACAGCCCGAAAGAGGACCACACGAAAGCACGCCGGGACTGGGCATGGACCCACCACAAGGAAAATCCGTCGCCGAGCCCCTCCTGAGGGGGTGAGGCAAACGGGAAGTCAGAACGAGACGTAGCGCTGTGGTTGCGGTCCTTGGACTTTGCACTTAGGAGCGTTGCGTCAAAAGCCTGGCTGATCGAGAGCCACACAACCCAAAGGAAAACGGCACAACAGCACACAAGCAAACCAAGCCTCTCCTTCAGGAACGCTTACAGAAAAGTGGGACAGAAATAAGAAACAAGACGCCTTATCACATCTTTTTCTTTCTTTTTTCGCAACTTTCGCTTTCGAATAAAGGATGTACATTATAAGGTTACCCAAACGGAATGATCTGGGGGCCCTCAAAAGGGCCTTCTGCATACCACCACGACTGAAAAACCGCATCTCACCTGGTATATCATACAGCCCTCCGTACTGCCCTTGTCGCATAACATAAAAATCACCAAAAACAGCAAATTGCGCCATGACCGAAATAAAGACAGACGGTCAAGATGGCCACATATCAATACAGACAAGGGCAATTAACTAATTAACTAGGGCATGACTTAGCGCGACCTGAAGGAAGGCTTGTAACACACACAACCACCCACGCGAAACTAAACCAACATACAACCACACTAGATAGGTAGATATAGCGATAGTTGTAGGATAGGAATACAGAAGAGAGGATAGTATAGAAAAGAGAGATCAAAAACCTGGAGTTAGAAGAAGCAGAAGAAGAAGAGTTTTCTCAAAAAGCGATTTCAAACATTTTTATTTGTGTAAATATGAAACATTAAAAACAAGATCGCATAGGAGCGCTCGACTGCGCACGTGCGCAGGCGGACGCTTGTATGCGACCTTCATGATTATATAACAATTTGCACTAACCACTTTGACTAAAGAGATTGGCAAACGTTGTCTCGGGTCCCCAAACGGCTAGGCAAGAATACTTTTATTTCTACTATGATGCCTTCCTACACGTAGGATGCGATAGTGATATACAAACATGGCGACACAAAATGACTCTCCTACGGTCCCACAGAATACGACATCCTGCGTCGAGGAGGGCATCGCCTTTTCTTAACTTCAAACGAAAAAGCATGAAAGGGGATTGACCTACTTTCCACATCCTCCGCGATAGAGGTCACCCACTAACTAAAATAAATACGAATTTGGGCCCGAGACGGCGGAAGCCAACACACCATGTTACTATGTTATATGTTGTATGTACAGAAGAAACAAAACACAAATATAATCTTCAAGCACAACCTTGCAGGTACAAAAATTGTCCTTCCCAGCAACTGTGGGCGGAGGGGCTTGTCCCAAAAAGGACAACAACACAAAGGAGATCGGCTAACGTTGTCTCGGGCCTCCAAATGGCTAGGCAGGAATACACTTTCCTCCTATGGTGCCTTCCTTCACGTAGGATGCGTTAATGATATGCAAACATGGCGACTGACCCACCTATGGTCCCGCAGAGTGCGGCATCCTACGTCGAGGAAGGCATCACTTTTTCTTAACTTAAAACGGCAAATGCATAAAAAGGGATTGACCTAATATGCACATCCTCCGCGATAGACGTCACTCATTAACAAAATAAATACGAGTTCAAGCCCGAGACGGCGTAGGCCGGCACTTCATGTTATTATGTTACATATTGTATGTACAGATAAACCAAAAAAAAACAACAACACAAAATATAAACCACTAGCTTAATCTTGCAGGTACAAAAACTGTCCTCCCCAGCAACTGTGAGCGGGTGGGCTTGCCCTAAAACGGACAACGCCACCTTTAAGGCACAAGAAAAACAACAAAACAGGTCCGTGGCGGGGTAAGCACATCCGCCCGCATATATACTTAAAAAATAGACCACTCAACAAGATGGGGAAACAGACCAAACAATGTAAAAATGTACATACGTTACATAAATATACAAAAATCAAATAAAAAAAAATAAAAAACAAAAATACCAATATCAAAATTGACCCTTTCCTGCTCTGACACGGTTCGGCATATTGACAAGCAAAAAATTATAACGTCGAGTAGAAGACAAAATGGACCGACTGCAGCGGACTTACGATAGACACGGACGGACGGGGCTGGAGCCGAGCGATGGTCTCCCCATTCACCGGCAACGTGGAATGGGGGTAGCACCGAACGGCTAAGGTGTAGTGCCAGAATGGATTAGTTCCCTGGGACCCCACCAGCTGACGACCCGCGACACGGGGAAACTGGAAACAACAACAACAATCGCTTTCTAATACCAGTACAACCCCACCCATCTGATTCAAGAAAAAAACAAAAACATGTTACAGATATGCAACAAAATCATCACTTTATTATAGAAAAATAAGAAATATTTATTGATGCATGTGGAGATGGCGGTTTTTATTTCTTGCTATTCCTGCTATGCTATACATGTACACCATTGTACCATTCAAAGAATGTATTCAACGACTTGCGTCCAATCCCTTTATTTACTAGTTATGAAATAATCTTAATTTATGCCCGGTTCTATGTGGAATGAGTATATTTTAAAGTTATATAAATTATTGATTTTGTTTTTGACAGAAGGAAATGGTACAATGGATGTTAATCTTAAAATTTGAGATGGAGTAGGATGGCCAGCTTACCTTTTTCTTTTGTTTTCCCTTTTGAGACAGTTAACCTAAACTACAAACACAAGATGTTGTATATTTCTAAACAAAAAAAAAAAAACCTTGTACTACATGTATTTTGTATTACACTTTACATGAAACTAAACGAAACGACGTTTGAAATTGTGGGGCCTTGTGGAACGTTTATAAATTTCCGGCCGGAATAATGAAATTTTTTAAATGAAAAAAAAAAAGAAAAAAAGATTTTTTTCATACTTCTGCTAAAACGTGGGTAAAACACAATCGCCTCATGTAACGAGTACCCACAATCTATGGTTTAGAGCGGAAAAAACAAAAATAACAATAATGTGTATTCCTGAAAACCCCAGTTTACTATATACAAGTGGGGTTCGAGTGGGGGGAGTTGTCGAAATTACATAGGCGTGTTTCCGTGATATGAAGCTTTTATACAATGTGCAACTAAATGCATGATACTGTTCAATTATGATTCGAAGTTTTCGTCCAGATCTTGAATCTTGCGGTTGACCGATCATTTTAAATGTTGGTGCTGCAAACCAAGGTGATTTTTTTATATGTCATTATATATGTGTTTCTGTTAAATTAAGGGTATGAAGCCTTCATCAGATTTTGAATGTTCTGTTCAATTATGATTCGAAGTTTTCGTCCAGATCTTAAATCTTGCGGTTGGCCGATCATTTTAAATGTCGGTGCTGCAAACAAGGTGATTCCTTGAATGTCATTATATATGTGTTTCTGTTAAATTAATGGTATGAAGCCTTCATTGGATTTTGAATGTTCTGTTCAATTATGATTCGAAGTTTTCGTCCAGATCTTGAATCTTGCGGTTGGCCGATCATTTTCAAATGTCGGTGCTGCAAACCAAGGTGATTTCTTGAATGTCATTATATATTTGTTTCTGTTAAATTAATGGTATGAAGCCTTCATCAGATTTTGAATGTTCTGTTCAATTATGATTCGAAGTTATCGTCCAGATCTTGAATCTTGCGGTTGGCCGATCATTTTAAATGTTGGTAGAGCAAACCAAGGTGATTTCTAGAATGTCATTATATATGTGTTTCTGTTAAATTAATGGTATGAAGCCTTCATCAGATTTTGAATGTTCTGTTCAATTATGATTCGAAGTTTTCGTCCAGATCTTAAATCTTGCGGTTGGCCGATCATTTTTAATGTCGGTGCTGCAAACCAAGGTGATTCCTTGAATGTCATTATATATGTATTTCTGTTAAATTAATGGTATGAAGCCTTCATTGGATTTTGAATGTTCTGTTCAATTATGATTCGAAGTTTTCGTCCAGATCTTGAATCTTGCTGTTGGCCGATCATTTTAAATGTCGGTGCAGCCAACCAAGGTGATTTCTTGAATGTCATTATATATGTGTTTCTATTAAATTAGTGGTATGAAGCCTTCATCAGATTTTGAATGTTCTGTTCAATTATGATTCGAAGTTTTCGTCCAGATCTTGAGTCTTGCGTTTGGCCGATCATTTTCAAATGTCGGTGCTGCAAACCAAGGTGATATAATGTCTAGTATTATATATACGTGTTTCTGTTAAATTAATGTTATGAAGCCTTCATCAGATTTTGAATGTTCAGTTCAATTATGATTCGAAGTTTTCGTCCGGATCTTGAATCTTGCGGTTGGCCGATCATTTTCAAATGTCGGTGCTGCAAACCAAGGTGATATTATGTCTAGTATTATATATACGTGTATGGTATGAAGCTTTCATCAGATTTTGAATTTCGTCTAGGTCTAAAATCTTGCGGTTGGCTGATACCAGTACTGCAGACCAAAGTAATTATATCCAACATCAATTTCGATTTTGGTAAACCTATTGCAGTCATGTCATGTTTGTTGTAAAAAGCTGTCGTGCAGAGCTTGAATTATGCGTTCACATCACGTAAACACGCCTATATAATTAGGACCCCTCAAACCCCACTTTTATATAGTAAAACTGGTTTTTACAGGGGTATATATCATTTTTCTTATTTCTGCTCAAAAACATAGAATGTGGGTACTCGTTAGAACCGCCTCATTGAGGCGGTTCTCACGAGTACCCACAATCTATGTTTTGAGCAGAAATCTGAAAAATATCAGAATTTTTATCCGAAAATTTTCATTTTTTGGAGGTAAAATTTTCAATATATTTGAATAGGCATGTTTTTATAATGAGCTGAATAATGCAGTAATTACAAACACAGATGTGTCATTATGAAAACACGCCTATTCAAGTATAATGAAAATTTAACCTCCAAAAATTATAATTTCCCTATAACAATTCTGATATTTTTCACATTTCTGCTCAAAACGTAGATTGTGGGTACATGAAAACACGCCTATTCAAGTATAATGAAAATTTAACCTCCAAAAATGATAATTTCCCTATAATAATTCTGATATTTTTCACATTTCTGCTCAAAACGTAGATTGTGGGTACTTGAACATTTTCTAATTCTGTCATATTAATGGTGCGAAGCTTTCGTCCAGATCTTAAAACTTGCGCTTGGCCGATCATTTGCAAATGCGGTATTGCAGACAAACGTGATTCCTTTGCTTGTCTAATACCTTTTAATGATTCTCATATTTTTTTTTGAATGTTCTGTTCAATTATGATTCGAAGTTTTCGTCCAAATCTTGAATCTTGCGGTTGGCCTATCATTTTCAAATGTCGGTGCTGCAAACCAAGGTGATATAATGTCTAGTATTATATATACGTGTTTCTGTTAAATTAATGTTATGAAGCCTTCATCAGATTTTGAATGTTCTGTTCAATTATGATTCGAAGTTTTCGTCCAGATCTTGAATCTTGCTGTTGGCCGATCATTTTAAATGTCGGTGCAGCCAACAAAGGTGATTTCTTGAATGTCATTATATATGTGTTTCTATTAAATTAGTGGTATGAAGCCTTCATCAGATTTTGAATGTTCTGTTCAATTATGATTCGAAGTTTTCGTCCAGATCTTGAGTCTTGCGGTTGGCCGATCATTTTCAAATGTCGGTGCTGCAAACCAAGGTGATATAATGTCTAGTATTATATATACGTGTTTCTGTTAAATTAATGTTATGAAGCCTTCATCAGATTTTGAATGTTCTGTTCAATTATGATTCGAAGTTTTCGTCCGGATCTTGAATCTTGCGGTTGGCCGATCATTTTCAAATGTCGGTGCTGCAAACCAAGGTGATATTATGTCTAGTATTATATATACGTGTATGGTATGAAGCTTTCGTCAGATTTTGAATTTCGTCTAGGTCTAAAATCTTGCGGTTGGCTGATACCAGTACTGCAGACCAAAGTAATTATATCCAACATCAATTTCGATTTTGGTAAACCTATTGCAGTCATGTCATGTTTGTTGTAAAAAGCTGTCGTGCAGAGCTTGAATTATGCGTTCACATCACGTAAACACGCCTATATAATTAGGACCCCTCAAACCCCACTTTTATATAGTAAAACTGGTTTTTACAGGGGTATATATCATT
The DNA here is from genome assembly GCA_963580285.1 of Lucinisca nassula. Lineage (NCBI taxonomy): Eukaryota > Metazoa > Mollusca > Bivalvia > Lucinida > Lucinidae > Lucinisca > Lucinisca nassula. Next base: position 46,354,223 of record OY757017.1, read on the forward strand.
TTTCTTATTTCTGCTCAAAAACATAGAATGTGGGTACTCGTTAGAACCGCCTCATTGAGGCGGTTCTCACGAGTACCCACAATCTATGTTTTGAGCAGAAATCTGAAAAATATCAGAATTTTTATCCGAAAATTTTCATTTTTTGGATGTAAAATTTTCAATATATTTGAATAGGCATGTTTTTATAATGAGCTGAATAATGCAGTAATTACAAACAAAGATGTGTCATTATGAAAACACGCCTATTCAAGTATAATGAAAATTTAACCTCCAAAAATTATAATTTCCCTATAACAATTCTGATATTTTTCACATTTCTGCTCAAAACGTAGATTGTGGGTACATGAAAACACGCCTATTCAAGTATAATGAAAATTTAACCTCCAAAAATGATAATTTCCCTATAATAATTCTGATATTTTCCACATTTCTGCTCAAAACGTAGATTGTGGGTACTTGAACATTTTCTAATTCTGTCATATTAATGGTGCGAAGCTTTCGTCCAGACCTTAAAACTTGCGCTTGGCCAAATGCGTATTGCAGACAAACGTGATTCCTTTGCTTGTCTAATACCTTTTAATGATTCTCATATTTTTTTTGAATGTTCTGTTCAATTATGATTCGAAGTTTTCGTCCAAATCTTGAATCTTGCGGTTGGCCGATCATTTTCAAATGTCGGTGCTGCAAACCAAGGTGATATAATGTCTAGTATTATATATACGTGTTTCTGTTAAATTAATGTTATGAAGCCTTCAGCAGATTTTGAATGTTCTGTTCAATTGTGATTCGAATTTTTCGTCGAGATCTTGAATCTTGTGGTTGGCCGATCATTATAAATGTCGGTGCTGCAAACCAAGGTTATTGCTTGAATGTCATTATATATGTGTTTCTATTAAATTAGTGGTATGAAGCCTTCATCAGATTTTGAATCTTCTGTTCAATTATGATTCGAAGTTTTCGACCAGATCTTGAATCTTGCGGTTGGCCGATCATTTTAAAATGTCGGTGCTGCAAACCACGGTGATTTTTTGAATGTCATTATATATGTGTTTCTATTAAATTAGTGGTATGAAGCCTTCATCAGATTTTGAATGTTCTGTGCAATTATGATTCGAAGTTTTCGTTCAGATCTTGAATCTTGCGGTTGGCCGATCATTTTCAAATGTCGGTGCTGCAAACCAAGGTGATATAATGTCTAGTATTATATATACGTGATTCTGCTAAATTAATGGTATGAAGCTTTCATCAGATTTTGCCCAGATCTTAAAACTTGCGCTTGGCCGATCATTTGCAAATGCGGTATTGCAGACCAAAGTGATTCCTTTGCTTGTCTAATACCTTTTAATAATTCTAGTATTTTTTTGAATGTTCTGTTCAATAATGAATCGAAGTTTTCGTCCAAATCTTGAATCTTACGGTTGGCCGATCATTTTCAATGTCGGTGCTGCAAACCAAGGTGATTTCTTGAATGTCATTATATATGTGTTTCTGTTAAATTAATGGTATGAAGCCTTCATCAGATTTTGAATGTTTTGTTCAATTGTGATTCGAAGTTTTCGTCCAGATCTTGAATCTTGCGGTTGGCCGATCATTATAAATGTCGGTGCTGCAAACCAAGGTGATTGCTTGAATGTCATTATATATGTGTTTCTATTAAATTAGTGGTATGAAATCCTTCATCAGATTTTGAATGTTCTGTTCAATTATGATTCGAAGTTTTCGACCAGATCTTGAATCTTGCGGTTGGCCGATCATTATAAATGTCGGTGCTGCAAACCAAGGTGATTGCTTGAATGTCATTATATATGTGTTTCTATTAAATTAGTGGTATGAAGCCTTCGTCAGATTTTGAATGTTCTGTTCAATTATGATTCGAAGTTTTCGACCAGATCTTGAATCTTGCGGTTGGCCGATCATTTTAAATGTCGGTGCTGCAAACCAAGGTGATTTATTGAATGTCATTATATATGTGTTTCTGTTAAATTAATGGTATGAAGCCTTCATCAGATTTTGAATGTTCTGTTCAATTATGATTCGAAGTTTTCGTCCAGATCTTGAATCTTGCGGTTGGCCGATCATTTTGAATTTCGTCTAGGTCTAAATTCTTGCGGTTGGCTGATACCAGTACTGCAGACCAAAGTAATTATATCCAATATCAATTTCGATTTTGGTAAACCTATTGCAGTCATGTCATGTTTGTTGTAAAAAGCTTTCGTGCAGAGCTTGAATTATGCGTTCACATCACGAAAACACGCCTATATAATTAAGACCCTTCAAACCCCACTTTTATATAGTAAAACTGGGATTTACAGGGGTATACATAATTTTCTTATTTCTGCTCAAGAGCAGAAATCTGAAAATATCATAATTTTCATCCGAACATTTTCATGAATTATGCGTTCACATCACGAAAACACGCCTATATAATTAAGACCCCTCAAACCCCACTTTTATATAGTAAAACTGGGGTTTACAGGGGTATACATCATTTTTCTTATTTCTGCTCAAAAACATAGATTGTAGGTACTCGTTAGAATCGCCTCATTGAGGCGGTTCTCACGAGTACCCACAATCTATGATTTTAGCAGAAATCTGAAAAATATCAGAATTTGTATCCAAAAATTTTCATTTTTAGGAGGTAAAATTTTCAATATATTCGAATAGGCATGTTTTTATAATGAGCTGAATAATGCAGTAATTACAAACAAAAATGTGTCATTATGAAAACACGTCTATTCAAGTATAATGAAATCTTACCTCCAAAAATGAAAATTTCCCTTTAACAATTCTGATATTTTTCACATTTCTGCTCAAAACGTAGATTGTGGGTACTCGTTAGAACCGCCTCAGTGGATGTCGGTGCTGCAAACCAAGGTGCTTTCTTGAATGTCATTATACATTTGTTTCTGTTAAATTAATGGTATGAAGCCTTCATCAGATTTTGAATGTTCTGTTCAATTATGATTCGAAGTGTTCGTCCAGATCTTGAATCTTGCGGTTGGCCGATCATTTTAAATGTCGGTGCTGCAAACCAAGGTGATATCTTGAATGTCATTAGATATGTGTTTCTGTTAAATTAGTGGTATGAAGCCTTCATCAGATTTTGAATGTTCTGTTCAATTATGATTCGAAGTTTTCGTCCAGATCTTGAATTTTGCTGTTGGCCGATCATTTTAAATGTCGGTGCTGCAAACCAAGGCGATTTCTTGAATGTCATTATATATTTAATTCTGTTAAATTAATGGTATGAAGCCTTCATCAGATTTTGAATGTTCTGTTCAGTTATGATTCGAAGTGTTCGTCCAGATCTTGAATCTTGCGGTTGGCCGATCATTTTAAATGTCGGTGCTGCAAACCACGGTGATTTTTTGAATGTCATTATATATTTGTTTCTGTTAAATTAATGGTATGAAGCCTTCATCAGATTTTGAATGTTCTGTCCGATTATGATTCGAAGTTTTCGTCCAGATCTTGAATCTTGCGGTTGGCCGATCATTTTAAATATCGGTGCTGCAAACCAAGGTGATTTTTTGATTGTCATTATATATGTGTTTCTGTTAAATTAATGGTATGAAGCCTTCATCAGATTTTGAATGTTCTGTGCAATTATGATTCGAAGTGTTCGTCCAGATCTTGAATCTTGCGGTTGGCCGATCATTTTAAATGTCGGTGCTGCAAGCCAAGGTGATTTCTTGAATGTCATTATATATTTAATTCTGTTAAATTAATGGTATGAAGCCTTCATCAGATTTTGAATGTTCTGTGCAATTATGAGTCGAAGTTTTCGTCCAGATCTTGAATCTTGCGGTTGGCCGATCATTTTCAAATGTCGGTGCTGCAAACCAAGGTGATATAATGTCTAGTATTATATATACGTGTTTCTGCTAAAATAATGGTATGAAGCTTTCATCAGATTTTGAATTTCCTCTAGGTCTAAAATCTTGCGGTTGGCTGATACCAGTACTGCAGACCAAAGTAATTATATCTATTTCGATTTTGGTAAACCTATTGCAGTCATGTCATGTTTGTTTTAAAAAGCTTTCGTGCAGAGCTTGAATTATGCGTTCACATCACGAAAACACGCCTATATGATTAAGACCCCCTCAAACCCAACTATTATATAGTAAAACTGGGGTTTACAGGGGTATACAACATTTTCCTATTTCTGCTCAAAAACATAGATTGTGGGTACTCGTTAGAACCGCCTCATTGAGGCGGTTCTAACGAGTACCCACAATCTATGTTTTGAGCAGAAATCTGAAAAATCTGAACTTTTATCCGAAAATTTTCATTTTTAGGAGGTAAAATTTTCAATATATTTGAATAGGCATGTTTTTATAATGAGCTAAATAATGCAGTAATTACAAACAAAAATGTGTCATTATGAAAACACGTCTATTCAAGTATAATGAACTTTTTACCTCCAAAAATGATAATTTCCCTATAACAATTCTGATATTTTTCACATTTCTGCTCGAAACGTAGATTGTGGGTACTCGTTAGAACCGCCTCAGTGAGGTGGTTCTAACGAGTACCCACAATCTATGTTTTTGAATAGAAATAAGAAAAATAATGTATACCCCTGTTAACCCCAGTTTTACTATATAAAAGTGGGGTGTAAGGTGGTTAAAATTATATAGGCGTGTTTTCGTAATGTGCTTGTCTCATTTCATTGAAGGTCTGGGTTACAGTAGTCTCGCCACATCAATGATACGAAGCTTTTGTCCGGATCTTAATATTTCTCCTGGCTGTACTTAAATACCGATATTCTGTCTGTACATTTATTAGTCCTCACATGTGCTCACGGTGTACTATTAGGATCGTAACCCGTTTGTGGTCCGCCCGCCGTCGTAGTCGCATGTATCGTCGGCATCGTCTGTCAACAATAGCTTCATTATGAAAACACGCCTATTCAAATATATTGAAAATTTTACCTCCAAGAAATGAAGATTTTCAGAAAAAAGAATCTGAGTTTTTTATTTCTGCTCAAAACACAGAATGTGGATACATGGAAGCGGTTCTAACGAGTACCCACAATCTATGTTTTTGAGCACAAATAAGAAAAAGAATGTATACCCTCGTAAACCCCAGTTTTACTATATAAAAGTGGGGTTTACGGGGGCCAAAATCATATAGGCATGTATGTGTGATGTTAAGTGACATCTCCAAAACCGAAGGCCATTTCAAAATAATTTCACAGAAATGTTTTCCCTATCGCCCTCTTTAACAACTGCTATTTTCAATCCGCCCCAATTTACAAGATGGCCATCAGAGCTAAACATAGAAAAAGGTGTAGTATGTCAACAATTGCTTCGAATGACATCACCTAAACCACTGGCCAGATTAAAAATAAATCACGGAAATGTTCATCTTGTTGCCTATATTTTTTCATGCACTAAACAAGATGGCCACCAGAGCTAAAATAGAAAAATGGGCGTAGTCAGTCAACAATTGCTTTAAATGACATCTACTGCTTAACCGCTAACGATATTATTCAGTGACTATATTTGAAAAAAAATCACAATGTTCATCTTATCGCCCTATCAATTTTCACAAAAAGGGGCATAACTATGGCAATATTTGATGCGGCCAGCCTTAAAATTATTCAGCACATCTTCAAATCTACCAAATGGTCCATGGTCAAACAGTACTCAAGATATTGAGTCTGCATCATTTTATCACCCGCCGACACCATACAAGTTGAAAGTTGAAAAAGGATACTTCTGTTATTAATGGATTAATCAAAAACAAAAAAAATATGGGGCTGCTTATTTTTCATATAGAATGTGCATATAAAGTTTCAGGATCCTAGGCTAATTGGTTTCCAAGATACAGTAGTCTCTTTGAATTTTCACAAAAAGGGGCAAAACTCTGACAATATTTGATGCAGTAACCCAAAAAATTATCATTACATCTTCACATGGTCACGGTACTATATTCCAAAATAGCAACTCCATAGGTCAAACTGTGCTCAAGATATTGCGTCTGTAAAATTTTATCATAGCCCCACCCCATCCTTCCATACCAGTTGAAAAGGGAACTAATTCCGTTATAAATAGATTATTTTTAGCTCACCTGGAGCGAAGAGGTTAGCTTATGCCATCGCCTGTTGCCCGTCGTCCGTCCGTCCGTCGTCCGTCGTCCGTCGTTAGCTTTTCACATTTTCGACATCTCCTGGTATCCTACCTATGCAGCTCGGTATTTAGGCCTAACCCTGGTATCCTACTAATGCAGCTCAGATTTTTTCAATTCAACCATGGTATCCTACGGATGCAATACGATCTTCCAGGCCTAACACTGGTAACCTTCTGATGCAGCGTGGCATTTTAGCCTTAATGCTGGTATCCTCCGAGGCCTAACACTGGCATCCATCTGATGCAGATCGGGTTTTCAGGCCTAACCCTGGTATCCTACGGGTGCAGCACGGTCTCCTAGGCTTAACCCTGGTATTCTCCTGTTGCAGCACGGTACCCTGGTATCCTACTTGTGCAGTAGGTCTCCCAGGCCTAACTCGGGTATCCTATTGATGCAACTCGGTTTTTCATGCATAACCCTGTCATCCTGATGATGCAGCACGTTCTTTCAGGCCTCAACCTAGTATCCTACTGGTGCAGCACTGTTTCCCAGGCCTAACCCCGCTATCCTACTGATGCAGCCTGTTTTGGCATGTCTAACCCTGGTATCCTACTGGTGTAGCACCGTCTCCCAGGCCAAAACCTGGTATCCTACTGGTGCAGCATGTCTACCAGGCTCACCCGGGTATCCTACTGATAGAGCATGGTCTCCCTCGCCTGAACCTGGTATCCTCCTGGTGCAACACGGTATCCCAGGCGTAACCCTGTTATTCTACAGGTGCAGCTCTGACCCTAGTATCCTTCTTGTGCAGTAAGGTCTAAAAAGCTTGACCCTGGTGTCCTACGGGTGCAGCTCGGTTTTTCAGGCCTAACCCTGGTATCCTACTGGTGCAGTACGGTATTCCAGGCCCAACCCTGGTAGCTACTGGTGCAGCACAGTCTCCCAGGCGTATCCCTGGTATCCTTTTGTTGCAGCAAGTTATCCAAACCCTTGCCCTGGTAACCTACTGGTGTAGCACGGTATTTCAGGCCTAACCCTGGAATCCTACTGGTACAGGACGGTCTTTCAGACCTAACCATAGTATCCTAATGATGCACCACGGTCTCCCAGGCCTATCCCGGGTATCATACTGGTGCAGCTTGGTTTCCAAGTCTGACCCTGGTACCTACTGATGCAGCACAGTCTCCTAAGCCTTTCCTTGGTACCCTGCTAATGCAAATTGGTTTGTCAGGCCCAAACCTGGTATCCTAATGGTGCAGCAGGTCTCCCAGGCCCAACATTGGTCTCTTACTTGTCCAGCTCGGTTTTACAGGCCTTACCGTGGTATCCTACTGATGCAGCTAGGTTTTTCAGGCCTAACCCTGGTATCCTACTGGCGCAACGCGGTCTCCCAGGCTTATCCTGGTATCCGACTGATGAAGCTCGGTTTTTGAGGCCTAACCCTGGTGCCCTTCTTATTCAGCACGGTCTCCAAGGCATTACGCTGTGTTTCTACTGGTGCAGCAGGGTCTCCCTAGCCTTACCCTGGTATCCTACTGATGCAGCTCCTTTTTTACAGGCCTAACACTGGAATCCCACTGATGCAGTTCGGTTTCTCAGGCCTAACCCTGGTATCCTACTGGGTCAGTACGGTCTCCCATGCCTAACCCTGGTATACTACTGACGCAGCTCGGTCTCCCAGGCCTTACCTGATGCAGCTAGGATTTTCAGGCCTAACCTGGTATTCTACTGGTGCAGAACGGTCTCAAAAGCCTTACCCTGGTATCCTTCTGATCCATCTCGATTTTTTTCAGGCTAAACCCTGGTATCCTACTGGTGCAGCACCATCTCCCAGGCCTGACCATGGTATCCTACCAGTGCAGCTCGGTTTTAGGCCTAAACCTGGTATCAAACTGATGCAATCCGGTCTCCCAGGCCTAACCGTAGTATCCAATTGGAGCAGCACGGTCTCCCAGCCCTATCCCTGGTATCCTACTGGTGCAGCACGGTCTCCCAGGCCTATCCCTGGTATTCCACTCGTTTAGCACGGTCTCCCAGGCCAGTCCCTGGTATACTACTGGTGCAGCATGGTCTCCTAGGCCTTCTTCTGGTATCCTACTGGTGCAGCAGGGTCTCCCAGGCCTATCCCCGGTATCCTACTGGTGCAGAACGGTCCCCTAGGCCTGATCCTGGTATCCTACTGGTGCAGCACGGTCTCCCAGGCCTATCCCTGGTATCCTACTGGTGCAGCACGGTCTCCCAGGCCTAATCCATGTATCCTACTGGTGCAGCACGGTCTCCCAGGCCTATCCCTGATATCATACTGGTGCAGCACGTTCTCCAAGGCCTGATCCTGGTATCCTATTGGTGCAGCACGGTCTCCCAGGCCTATTCCTGGTATCCTACTTGTGCAGCACGGTCTCCCAGGCCAGATCCTGGTATCCTACTGGTGCAGCATGGTCTCCCATGCCTATCCCTGATATCCTACTCGTGCAGCACGGTCTCCCAGGCCTGATCCTGGTATCCTACTGGTGCAGCACGGTCTCCCAGGCATCTACCTATTATCCTACTGGTGCAACACGGTCTCCCAGGCCTGATACTGGTATCCTACTGGGACAGCACGGTCTCCCAGGCCTATCCCTGGTATCCTACTGGTGCAGCACAGTCTCCCAGGCCTGATCCTGGTATCCTACTGGTGCAGCACGGTCTCCCAGGCCTGATCCTGGTATCCTACTCGTGCAGCACGGTCTCCTAGGCCTATCCCTGGTATCGTACTGGTGCAGCAAGGTCTCCCAGGCCTATCCCTGGTAACCTACTGGTACAGCACAGTCTACCAGGCCTATCCCTAGTATCCTACTTGTGCAGTTCGGTCTCCCAGGCCTATCCCTGGTATCCTACTGGTGCAGCGCGGTCTGCCAGGCCTATCCCTTGTATCCTACTGGTGCAGCACGGTCTCCCAGTCCTATCCCTGGTATCCTACTGGTGCAGAACTGTCTCCCAGGGTTACCCCTAGTATCCTACTGATGCAACACGGTTTCCCAGGCCTATCCCTGGTTTCCTTCTGGTGCAGCACGGTCTCCCAGGCCTACCCCTAGTTTCCTACTGATGCAGCACGGTCTCCCAGGCCTATCCCTGGTATCCTACTGGTGCAGCACGGTGCAGCGCGGTCTCCCAGGCATGATCCTGGTATCCTACTGGTGCAGCACGGTCGCCCAGGCCTATCCCTGGTATCCTACTGGTGCAGCACGCTTTCCCAGGCCTGATCCTGGAATCCTACTGGTGCAGCTCGGTCTCCAAGGCCTATCCCTGGTATCTTACTGGTGCAGCACGGTCTCCCAGGCCTGGTCCTGGTATCCTACTGGTGCAGTACGGTCTCCCAGGCCTATCCCTGGTATCCTACTGGTGCAGCATGGTCTCCCAGGCCTAATCCATTTATCCTACTGGTGCAGCACGGTCTTCCAGGCCTATCTCTGGTATCCTACTGGTGCAGCACGTTCTCCAAGGCCTGACCCTGGTATCCTATTGGTGCAGCACGGTCTCCCAGGCCTATTCCTGGTATCCTACTGGTGCAGCACGGTCTCCCAGGCCTGATCCTGGTATCCTACTGGTGCAGCACGGTCTCCAGGCATATACCTAGTATCCTACTGGTGCAACACGGTCTCCCAGGCCTGATCCTGGTATCCTTCTGGGACAGCACGGTCTCCCAGTCCTATCCCTGGTATCCTACTGGTGCAGCTCAGTCTCCCAGGCCTGATCCTGGTATCCTACTGGGGCAGCACGGTCTCCCAGGCCTGATCCTGGTATCCTACTCGTGCAGCACGGTCTCCTAGGCCTATCCCTGGTATCGTACTGGTGCAGCAAGGTCTCCCAGGCCTATCCCTGGTATCCTACTGGTACAGCACGGTCTCTAAGGCATATCCGTAGTATCCTACTTGTGCAGCACGGTCTCCCAGGCCTATCCCTGGTATCCTACTGGTACAGCGCGGTCTGCCAGACCTATCCCTGGTATCGTACTGGTGCAGCACGGTCTCCCAGTCCTATCCCTGGTATCCTACTGGTGCAGCACTGTCTCCCAGGGCTACCCCTGGTATCCTACTGATGCAACACGGTCTCCCAGGCCTATCCCTGGTTTCCTTCTGGTGCAGCACGGTATTCCAGGCCTACTCCTGGTATCCTACTGATGCAGCACGGTCTCCCAGGCCTATCACTGGTATCCTACTGGTGCAGCACGGTGCAGACGGTCTCCCAGGCATGATCCTGGTATCCTACTGGTGCAGCACGGTCGCCCAGGCCTATCCCTGGTATCCTACTGGTGCAGCACGCTTCCCCAGGCCTGATCCTGGTATCCTACTGGTGCAGCTCGGTCTCCCAGGCCTATCCCTGGTATCCTACTGGTGCAGCACGGTCTCCCATGCCTATCCCTGGTATCCTACTTGTGCAGCATGGTCTCCCAGGCCTTTTCCTTCTATCCTACTGATGCAGCAAGGTATCCAAGGCCTATCCCTGGCATCCTACTGGTGTTGCACGGTCTCGCGGCCTATCCCTGGTATCCTACTGGTGCAGCACGGTTTACCATACCTGTCCCTGGTATCCTACTGGTGCATAACGGTCTCCCAGGCCTGATCCCGGTATCCTACTGGTGCAGCACGGTCTCCCAGGCCTGATCTAGGTATCCTACTGGCGCAGCACGGTTTCCCAGGCCTGATCCTGGTATCCTACTGGTGCAGCACCGTCTCCCAGGCTTGTCCCTGATATCCTACTGGTGCAGCACGGTCTCTGAGGCCTATCCCTGGAATCCTACTGGTGCAACACGGTCCCCCAGGCCTATCCCTGGTACCCTACTGGTGCAACACGGTCTCCAGGCCTATCACTGGTATCCCACTGGTGAATCACGGTCTCCCAGGCCTATCCCTGGTATCCTACTGGTGCAGCACGGTCTCCCAGGCCTGGTCCTGGTATCCTTCTGGTGCAGCATGGTCTCCCAGGCCTGATCCTGGTATCCTACTGGTGCAACACGGTCTCCCAGGTCTATCCCTGGTATCCTACTGGTGCAGCCCTGTCTCCCAGGCATATCCCTGGTATCCTACTTGTGCAGCATGGTCTCCCAGACCTGATCCTGGTATCCTACTGGTGCAGCACGGTCTCCCAGGCCTATCCTACTTGTGCAGAAAGTTCTCACTGGCATTACCGGTGCAGCTCGGTTTTTCAGGCCCAGCCCTGGTATTCTACCGGTGTAGCACGGTTTCCGAGGCCGTACACTGGAGCATTGTGTCACAGACTTAACACTGGGAACTACTGATGCAGCACAGTCTCCCAGGCCTAACCCTGGTATCCTACTGATGCAGTACAGTCTCCCAGGCCTTTCCCTGATATCCTAGTGGTGCAGCACGGTCTCCCAGGTCTATCCCCGGTATCCTTCTGGTGCAGCACGGTCTCCCAGGCCTACCCCTTGTATCCTACTGATGCAGCACGGTCTCACAGGCCTATCTCTGGTACCCTACTGGTACAGCACGGTCTCCCAGGCCTATCCCTGGTATCCTACTGGTGCAGCACGGTCTCCCAGGCTTATCCCTGGTATCCTACTGGTGCAACATGGTCTCCCAGGCCTATCCCTGGTATCCTGCTGGTGCAGCACGGTCTCCCAGGCCTATCCCTGGTTTCCTATTGTTGCAGCATTGTCTCCCAGGCCTATCCCTGGTATCTTACTGGTGCAACACGGTCTCCCAGGCCTATCCCTGGTTTCCTGCTGGTGCAACACAGTCTCCCAGGCCTATCACTGGTATCTTACTGGTGCAGCACGGTCTACCAGGCCTATCCCTGGTATCCTACTGATATTTGGTATAAAGCTTCATCTGGTGGACAGCTACCAAGTTTGTTCAAATTATAGCCCTCAGGTGAGCGATTCACTGCCCTATGCCCCCCCCCCCTTTTTTTTTTAAATATTATTTCTATTTTATTTTGTTTTATTTAATGAAAATTTGTTACATTTTTCTTATAACTGTAAACATAGGCTTTTGCTACTCGTTACAACCGCGTCCAAAAGGCGCCTCCAATAGGCGGTTCTGAAGGGTACCCACAAGTTGGCCACAACACAGGTCTTGGGGTAGAAATATGAAAAATGATATATAGCCCTATATTTACATTTCCATGGTAAAGCCTAATGTAAAACCTAAAGAAATCAAAGCACTGGAAGTACTGGTGGGTCGATCGTCTCTGAGTGTAGGTTGGGAAAATAGTGCTGAGCTGAGAATCGAACTGTTCGTTTAACTTTAAGCAAGCACAGTAGAGCTGATCAGACATCGCGTTATGTGGTGTCTGATTATGTAGATTCTGTTTGCCAATGTCCAAGTGTACGAGCACAGTCCACCCGCCCCCGCCCATCGGGGCTTGAATAAATAGATGGGCTACATGATGCTTCCACACAGAGCTGAAAGTCCCGTAACATTGGAAGTAACGACTCCAAATGACCTATTCAGGGTTGACGGGGACGTTAAACGTTAAATCAAACAAACGAGCACAGTCCAGAATTTTCCTCTTACGCTGCGCTCTTACGTCTTAGGGTCGTACTTGGATTTTTTCAACAGAGTGGGGAGAGTGCAAACGCAGCCCCTCCCATCTTTTGGTAATTATTTCAGATTCATACATTTTTTCACCCATTGCAAAATACCTGAAATTCGCATCCTCAACCCGCCCCTTTTGGCCCTAAATCATGTTCTAAACTGTTGTTGCATACATATTGCGAACAGTGCCGACCTGATCAGAAGCAATGTACTCTATAACCGATCTTGGTCTACGCTTTATGTCTAATAACGGTACCACCTACAAAGTCTGGGCTACTCATTTTTGCACTTAAACATTACAGGGTTCTTAAATTAAGTGCTCAGCAGGAGTGCGAAAAGTATATTTTTACTCGACTTGGCATACATTTGTGTAACAGTTTTATAAATAGAATGTTCCGAAAGACGTCACGTGACATCGTGGCCTGGATTAAGATATTGTTTTTCTTTCATTCCGTGAGCAACTACTATTACGTTTAACCCCAAATGCCACTATTTAAGCAAAAAGTTAAGTTCCTGTGCAACCTGCTGATCAGACGGCACATTCCGCGGCGTCTGATCTTGGTATTATCCAGCACACGATTCCTGTCAAGACTCTATAGATAGTTCTTGTTGCATTGATAAAAATAGCTCAACGTTTCAAGTTCTATTGATAAAACATAATATTGGTTTTCCCAAATCAGTGATGGTAACGTGGACAACTGCATGAATTCCGTTTGGCCATTTAGTAAATTAGGATCGATCGTAAACCGATCGACCCAAAAATGTAATTCATACTTCCATGAACGCATAGTGTTAGTGACTTCAAGTGACGGCAGTCAAAATCATGCTTCTATACGATGTGATTGGGCGTTGGCGACGTCAAAAAAAAAAAAAAAAAAAAAAAAAAAAGAAATGACCGTGCAAATGTTTTTTTTTTTTTTTTTTTTCAGCTTTAAAACTTTGCCTTATAAGCATTTGTCTTCGCCCAATGGTGAGGATCGAAGAATGTTATTATAGGTAGGAAATAAATTATTTATGAAAGTATGAATGACAGCGGGTCGCTAGCAAAGTTTACATTCATACCCACTGCGTTCAATCTTTCATGAACAACAGAAAAATAAAATTCATTTCTTAAGTAAACCCCAGTTTTTTTATATAAAGTTGGATTGAGAAGGTTGTTCATTACATGGGCTTGTTAACGTGTTGTGAGTCTTTGCTGTGCGATGCTCGACAGGGAGGCAGAGAAAACTATACTGAAGGAAACTTCTATCGCAAAACTGTAGCATCCAATTCAGCCTCAAACGTTACCGCAACTGGAGCAGGCATCAATCCAATAGTGGAACAATCTGCAGTTGTGAGACACAAATTTCTGCAATGGAATGTCCGGTCCCCGCCCATTTGGGCTTGGAGAAATAGATGGGCTGCACGATGCTTCCACGCAGATCTGAAACTGACCGCACACGGGAACTGGTAAACCACTTAGAGTATCTAAGCCTGCCCAGGCAAAGATGTATGAGTCGGACCCTCCATCTTATAAGCCCTAATGGTTTATTTGGGCGACAGGGCTTGAGATATCATTTCGTCTCAATGTCGGGTAGAAGTCCATCAAAATTGGAAGCAATGTCATCAAAATGACCTATACAGCGTTGATGGGGACGTTAAACCACAAATCAAACAAACAACGGGAGGTTAGGTGGTTTTCTCCAGGTAATCCGGTTTTCACGCACTCTGATTATCGATCGGCTCGAAATAAGTGAAGTAATCTTGAAAGGGCGTAAACCTCCCCACAAACAACAACAACAAAAAAAAAATCGTTCGCCATTTCGCTGTCAGTGGGTAGTCAATGCGCAGCAGTTATCAATGCTGCAAGCGGCCAAACCAGATAGTGTATATTGCACGACCCGCAGAAAAAGCGACCGGCTGAAGTCGGTTGATTTTCTAAGAGTGCCCTAAAATCACCGTGTCATTCTGTCATTCTGTCATTCGGTCAATCGGTCATTCTGTCAGTCTGTCAGTCTGTCTGTCCGTCCGTAACCCGTTTGTGAAAATTGGTGATAGTGACTAGTGTATATTGCACGACCCGCAGAAAAAGCCACCGGCTGAAGTCGGTTGATTTTCTAAGAGTGCCCTAAAATCACCGTGTCATTCTGTCATTCGGTCAATCGGTCATTCTGTCAGTCTGTCTGTCCGTCCGTAACCCGTTTGTGAAAATTGGCCGATTGAAGTCAAATTTCATATGGAGCCTCTATGAGATAGGGGAAACCAAAATTTGCTCATGAGGTCCAGGTCGCATGACCAAAATGGCCGCCAAGCCATATATGGTTTGTCTGTCTGTCCGTCCGTAACCCGTTTGTGAAAATTGGTGATAGTGACTTAACCGCTTGGAATATTTAAACAATTTTTGGCATACTGATAGATATCAATGAGATCTAACCAATGAACTTGCGAAATATTACATTCCATTTAGTATAGCCTCGCCGAGGCGAAAAATGTGAAAATTTTCGAACTGCTTCTCCTCGGAAACCGTTGGGCCGATTGAAGTCAAATTTCATATGGAGCCTCTATGGGATGGAGGAAACCAAAATTTGCTCATTGTGTCCATGTCACATGACCAAAATGGCCGCCAAGCCATATATGTTAACAAAACTTGATTAATAGCATATGGGACGTAGGCCCATTATAAATTGCTAAAATGGTGACCCTAGGTTGACCTTGACATTCTTTGTGCCTAGGTCAAACTTTGACACATATACTTTTGTATTGGAAAAGTGAGCATGCATTTTTATCCTGCAAACGATTCAGAATACAGTAGTAAAGTATAAGATATATTTTTGCTCCTTATGATAAGGCGCATTTATTGGGGGAACCGTTTTAGGTCCAGTTCACATGACCAGAATGGCCGCCATACCTATATATGGTAACACTCATAAAGCTAAAAGCATCCGGCGGGTCGTGCACTTCAGCTGAAGCACTGGTTTTGTACTGAGATTGTGTGAACGTGTTATCGAAATTGACACTTTCTTTGTGCTGCATGTATGCGATATGAGACTTCTAACAATTTTTATTGTTATGTGTGGTGTTATGATTGTAATCCTTGCGAAATATAAAAACATCGGATTTTGTTTTTATGCCCCCAAATTCGAAGAAGTTGTTGGGGTATATTGGTTTTGCCCTGTTCGTCCGTCCGTCCTTCCGCCGTCCCGCTTTCTTACTGCATAACATAACATAAAAACCATGGGTGCTGTGTTTTTGGAATTCCATATATGGATTCCTTATGAAAAAATAATTAACCGTGTTTTTTTCTCGTCAGGATTATGCCCCTTTCTGGAGTTATGCCCCTTTGCAAAAAAATACTTTGAACTCTTGTAAGCAAGATATCTCAAAAACTGTTTGAGCTTTTGCCCTGAAATTTTAGACTTGTTTGGGATGATGAGTCGATGAACTGATTAACTTTTGTGAAAAATCCGATTTTTTTTCTTGAGTCATTTTGCGTTTTAAACTTGTAAGCAAGTTAACTAAAAAAACTAATTGAGCTATTGCCCTGATTACAATAAGGTTGGGGATAATGAGAAGATGAACTGATTAACTTTGACAAAAATCCATTTTTTTCTTGAGTTATGCCCCTTTGAAATTTTGCCCGTTTGAAGCTTGTAAGCAAGATATCTCAAAAACTGTATGAGCTATTGCCCTGAAACGTTACAGGCTGGTACAGGATGAAGAGTACATAAACTGATTAACTTTTGAAAAAAATCCGAAATTTTTTGCATGAGTTATGGTCCTTTGATTTTTTTTTGCGTTTTAAGCTTGTGAGCAAGATAACTCGACTAGAGATTCAACTTCGGTGAAGTTGATGTCGCACCTGCTCCCACCTGCCCCACACAAAAAATAAAAGTTTATTTAAGGCAGAAGAAATGAATATAGGGCTTTGAGAAGAATCCATAGCCTATATATGTGAGGTAAAAAACTGACTACGTTCACAATGTGGAAAAAGTGATAAAAATTGATCCCAAGATAAAGTCCAAACCACATGCACATCCTCATACCATAGCAAAACACACACAAAGTTTCAAAATGATCAATATAAAACTGTAAGAGGAGTTGCGATGACAAGTGGTACCTCAACTGAAGCTTAAAACTGGCTAAGTTCACAATGTGCAAAAAGTGAAAACAACAATTCTGAGAATTATGTCGAAACCACATGCACAACCTCATACCATGGCGAAAGCACACGCAAAGTTTCAAAATGATCGGTATAAAACTGCAAGAGGAGTTGCGATGACAAGAGGTACCTATCATATATCAATTGAAAGTTAAAAATGACTAAGTTCACAATGTGAAAAAAGTGACAAAAAATGACCCGACGATAAAGTCCAAACCACATGCGCATACTCATACCATTGCAAAAGCACACACAAAGTTTCAAAATGATCGGTATAAAACTGCAAGAGGAGTAGCGATGACAAGAGGTACCTATCATATATCAATTGAAGGTGAAAAATGACTAAGTTCACAATGTGGAAAAAGTGACGAAAATTTATCCGAAGATAAAGTCCAAACCACATGCGCTTCCTCACACCATGGCAAAAACACACACAAAGTTTCAAAATAATCGGTATGAAACTGTAGGAGGAGTTGCGATGACAAGAGGTACCTATCGTATATCAAATGAAGCTTAAAAATGGCTAAGTTCATAACGTGCAAAAAGTGAAAAAAATATTTGGAGAATTATGTCGAAACCACATGCACATCCTCATACCATGGCGAAAGCACATGCAAAGTTTCAAAATGATCGGTATAAAACTGCAAGAGGAGTTGCGATGACAAGAGGTACCTATCATATATCAATTAAAGGTTAAAAATGACTAAGTTCACAATGTGGAAAAAAGTAACAAACATGATCCGACGATAAAGTCCAAATCACATGCGCATCCTCATACCATGGCAAAAACACACGCAAAGTTTCAAAATAATCGGCATGAAACTGTAGGAGGAGTTGCGATGACAAGACACCTAGTGTAAAATGTTGACGGAAAGACGAACGGACAACCGGACGGACGGACGGACAACCGGACGGACGGAAACTTGCACGCCTATGTCTTCCTGCTAAAGCAGGTGCGACAAAAACTGTTTGAGCTTTTGCCCTGAAACTGTACAGAATGGTTGGGGATGATGAGAAGATGAACTGATGAACTTACGACAAAAATCCATTTTTTTTTCATCAGGATTATGCCCCTTTCTTGAGTTATGCCCCTTTGCAAAAATACCTTGAAATCTGGTAAGCAAGATATCTCAAAAATTGTTTGAGCTTTTGCCCTGAAACTGTACAGGCTGGTTTGGGATGATGAGCAGATGAACTGATTAACTTTTGAAAAAATCCAAAATTTGTTTCTTCAGTTATGGCCCTTTGAATTTTTTTTGCGTTTTAAGCTTGTAAGCAAGATAACTGAAATTGTTTGAGCTTTTGCCCTGAAACTTTACAGAATGGTAGGAGATGGTAAGAAGATGAACAGATATACTTTTGACAAAAATCCATTTATTTTTTCTTGAGTTATGCCCCTATGTTTTTTTTTTTTTTTTTTTTTTTTTGCGTTTTAAGCTTGTAAGCAAGATATCTCAAAACCAGTTTGAGCTATTTCCCTGAAACTTTACAGGCTGGTTCAGGGTGATGAGTAGATAAACTGATTAACTTTTGACAAAAATCTGAAGGATTATGCCCTGTCTTGAGTTGCAAAAAATACTTTGAACTCTGGTAAGCAAGATATCTCAAAAACTGTTCGAGCTTTTGCCCTGAAACTTTACAGACTGGTTTGGGATGATGGGTAGATTAACTGATTAACTTTTGAAAAATATCCGAAATGTTTTTCTTCAGTTATGGCCCTGTGAAATTTTTTTGTTTTAAGCTTGTAAGCAAGATAACTAAAAACTGTTTGAGCTATTGCCCTGAAACTTTACAGAATGCTTGGGATGATGAGAAGATGAACTGATTCACTTTTGACAAAAATTCATTTTTTCTTGAGATATGCCCCTTTGAAATTCTGCACGTTTGTAGCTTGTAAGCAAGATATCTCAAAATCTGTAAGAGCTCTTGCCCTGAAACTATACAGGCTGGTTCAAGATGATGAGTAGATGAACTGATTACCTTTTGCAAAAAATCCGATTTTTTTTTTCTTTAGTTATGACTCTGATTTTTTGTGTGTTTTACGCTTGTAAGCAAGATAACCAAACAACTGTTTGAGCTATTATCCTGAAACTTTACAGAATGGTTGGGGATGATGAGAAGATGAGCTGATTAACTTTCGACAAAAATCCATTTCTTTCTTGTCAGGATTATGCCCCTTTATTGAGTTATGCCCCTTTGCAAAAATACTTTGAAATCATGTAAGCAAGATATCTCAAAACCTGTTCGAGCTTTTGCCCAGACTGGTTTGGGATGATGAGTAGATGAACTGATTAACTTTCGAAAAAAATCCGATTTTTTTATTGAGTTATTGCCCTTTGAAATTGTTTGCGTTTTAAGCTTGTAAGCAAAATAACTAAAAACTGTTTGAGCTATTGCCCTGAAACTTTACAGGATGGTTGGGGATGATGAGAAGATGAACTGATTAACTTTTGACAAAAATTCATTTTTTTTCTTGAGTTATGTCCCTTTAAAATTTTGCACGTTTGAAGCTTGTAAGCAAGATATATCAAAATCTGTACGAGCTATTGCCCTGAGCTTTACAGGCTGATTCAAGATGATGAGTAGATGAACTGATTAACTTTTGAAACAATTCCAAACTTTTTTTCTTCAGTTTTGGCCCTTTGAATTTTTTTTGTGTTTGTGTTTTAAGCTTGTAAGCAAGATAACCAAAATACTGTTTGAGCTATTGCCCTGAAACTTTACAGAATGGTTGGGGATGTTGAGAAGATGAACTGATTATCTTTCGACGAAAAATCCAATTTACATATGCCCCTTTGGAATTTGGCACATTTTAAGCTTGTAAGCAAGATATCTCAAAACTGTTTGAGCTATAGCCCTGAAACTTTACAGGCTGGTTCAGGATGACGAGTAGATGAACTGATTAAATTTTGACAAAAATCCGAAATTGTTTTCTTCAGTTATGGCCCTTTGATATTTTTGTGTTATAAGCTTGTAAGCAAGATAACTCAAAAACAGTTTGATCTATTGCCCTGAAACTTTACAGAATGGTTGGGGATGATGAGAAGATGAACTGATTATTTTTTTTGACAAAAATCCAAATTTTGTTTCTGGAGTTAAGCCCCTTTGAAATTTTGGGCGTTTGAAGCTTGTAAGCAATATACATGTATCTCATAAACTGTTTGAGCTATTGCCCTGAAACTTTACAGGCTGGTTCAGGATGATGAGTAGACGAACTGATTAACTTTTGAAAAAAATCCGAATTAACTTGTTTTTTTTTTTTTGTTATGTTCCTGCTAAAATTTCAGCATTGCAGCCAAATAAAATAATAAAAAAATATATCTCAATTACTGTTAGGGACAAGCAGTGTTAGGGTCTAGCAGTTGGGGGCATTGTGTTTCATAAACACTGGCTCTAGTTCGTTAAAAGTTTCTTTCAGTATATATTTTAACAGTGGGTCTGCACGCTCATACTAATCTTCTTTGAGCTCGTATCATCATCATCATCATCATCATCATCATCATCATCATCATCATCATGTTAATGCTGATTACCCCTTCCGGCGTTGACTGAGCTGAAAGGTTCGACACAGTCATGGTAAACGAGATACTGTGTGGTTTGCAGTGTTGCTGTGATGCTCGTAGCCTTGGGGACTGGAGTGGGCACGGGTGTAACTGGCAGGAGAAAATGTACGCACACCAAAGAAAATACTAGAAATAATAATCCCGCCCCTTAATATCTCTTCCCAAATGGGACCACTCTTACACTGTTAGCGAGCAATTGCTTTCATGAAAGTGTGGAAGAAAACAATATTAGCTAATAATTAGTGTTGTGTATATCCTAGATACATACAGATTTTCCTATTTCTTCTTCTTCATCTTCCTCTTTTTCTTGTTCATTTTCTTTTTCCTTCTTTGTTTCTTCACCGTCGTTGTCTATTTTTTTAGGTTTGTAATTTGTACGCGAGTGCGCGTAAAGAATGCTCCGTCCCTGAGGATGGGGGTGATGCAAGACGCAAGGCGTGTGTGTTTCACTGAGCAATCCGAATTCGCCCGCCCTCGATAAACGATCGGCTGAATAAAAGAGCCGCATTCTTGCAAGGACATTAAAACCCAAAGCCCAAAGTGGTGCGATTCGGCACGTTCATGCAAAAAAAAATCCTATTGGTTTCATTGAGCGGCAGGGATTGAGATGTTATTACATCTCAATGTCGGGTAAGAGTCCCATAAAATTGGAAGCAACGTCTCCTGAATGACACAGTGTTGACGAGGACGTTAAACCTCAAACAAACAAAAGAAAACCCAAAGCCGCTAGTTAGTTAAACAAAGAACTAACATGTGAAAATTCTCCGAATAAGAAAACGAAGACGAAAAGTTACATTACCAGAATAAGTCCATGTAAAGAACACCACGTAGCTGGGGTTTACCTGGCCACATATCCTTTTTGTTATTTCTGACCAATGGTCAAATACGTAGGTTGTTGGTACTCGTTAGAACCGCCTATATAAGGCGGCTCAAATGAGCACCTACATTGCACATCTTAAATGAGAAAAAAAGATAAAAAAAAATCTTCATCCAAAAACTTAACTCTTTTTGGATGACTTTATGACAAAATACACTTTATCATATTATGGCATCCGTCTGAGAATGTAATAATGTCATGTACTAAGTTCGATAATCCAGTGGTACAGTAAATATGCAAATTGGTCCCGTAACGTTACATGTACGACTTCCTTTACGGCGTCGCGTTTACGAATGGCGGAATATAAACTTTCCTTTTGAACATGAGTGAATAAGATCCGTTTTAAAATAGCATATGATAAATAGAATCTTGCATTCGTGTTCATGTATTATTGAATATATTAAACTCGTTGAAGAAAAGGGATAAAATGCTCGACGGAGCCTCGCATTTTATCCTTTTTCCTCAACACGTTTAATAAATTCCATTATACATGAACACTCATGTAAGAACCGCCATATGTCGCACGAACATACCTCACACTTTCCATCCAAGAAACCCGAAAGCGCAAAGATACTTTCTCACAAAATAAAAAGTAAGCGGTACATACATGCAAAGACGAGCCGGCCTCAGTGGCTCAGTCGGATGCGCGTCTGACTGGTGATCAGGAGGTCGCGGGTTCGACTCCCGCTGGGGTCGGCAACATTCCTTCGTGGAGATTGATCATGAAATCTTTTCTACGGTCATTCTCTCCCTTCCGCTGATTCAAGAAGGGCAGTTGTCAGTTTCTGGCGAAAGAATGTGCACTGAACTGGTTAACCGCTTACGTATAAGCCTGCCCAGGAAAGTGTTGATAGGTAAACTGACCGGCTCAAAAATGACCTAAATAGTGTTGACTGGGCCGTAAAACTCCAATACAAACAAACAAACAAACATGCAAAGACGAGGTATGACAATAATAAACCAACCAGAAGAACCGCCTTGGAATGGTAAGTAAAACAAATGCTCTGCATTACGAAAACCCGCCTATTCAAATGCATTGCGAATTTCACCGCCGAAAAAAAACAAACTAACAAACAATCGCTGAAAACTTCTATTTTTATTATTTCCTCTCAAAATATAGAGCAGAAATAAGGAAAATAAACCTTGCAAACCCCAGTTTTACTTTATAAAATTAGGGTTTAAGGGAGTCAAAATTATATAAGCGTGTTTTCGTGATGGGGCTAAATGGATTTGACGTAACAACAATCCTCGCCATTGGTTCTGCCGTAATAACTCGTTCAGTCCGCATGAGGGTTTTCTAACTCAGCGCTACAATTCTGAGAACATTAAACTTGTTAAAATGCAGCATCATGATAACAAATCCGTTCGAAAAAGTACATCCATTCATATCGCCAAAAACGGTTAAGAAAATGTGTGATACGAGGGCCGAAAAAAAAACCCTGACAGTAATCGTCGGCCCTTCAGTATCCTCAGTTGCTGAGCTAGAGTGGCCTAATGGGTAAGATTATTAGTGGTAAAGAGCTCCGACTGTGGGTCAAATGTGAGACGAAAGGTCACATCGTTTTTCTCTGGGTACTCCGGTCTTTACCGAGCTCGAAACTCGAAGGAGTAATCTTGAAATACCTCAAAACAAAAAAAAAAGTATGGCTTTCAAAATTTACTGTCGATAACATGTCTAAGGTATCAATTATGAAAGCATTCGCTACAATTGTTTTACGATGCTCTTATGTAATTATTAAAATATATAATTTTCTGAAAAATATATAAACAAAAAAAATTTAAAAGATGCATTTTATCCTTTTTCCTCAACACGTTTAATAAATTCAATAATACATGAACACTCATGTAAGAACCGCCATATGTCGCACGAACATACCTCACACTTTCCATCCAAGAAACCCGAAAGCGCAAAGATACGTTCTCACAAAATAAAAAGAAAGCAGTACATACATGCAAAGACGAGGTATGACAATAATAAACCAAACCAGAAGAACCGCCTTGGAATGGTAAGTAAAACAAATGCTCTGCATTACGAAAACACGCCTATTCAAATACATTGCGAATTTCACCGCCGAAAAAAACAAACTAACAAACAATCGCTGAAAACTTCTATTTTTATTATTTCCTCTCAAAATATAGAGCGGAAATAAGGAAAATAAACCTTGCAAACCCCAGTTTTACTTTATAAAATTGGGGTTCAAGGGAGTCAAAATTATATCAGCGTGTTTTCGTGATGGGGCTAAATGGATTTGACGTAACAATAATCTTCGCCATTGGTTCTGCCGTAATAACTCGTTCAGTCCGCATGAGGGTTTTCTAACTCAGCGCCACAATTCCGAGAACATTAAACTTGTTAAAATGCAGCATCATGATAACAAATCCGTTCGACAAAGTACATCCATTCATATCGCCAAAAACGGTTAAGAAAATGTGTGATACGAGGGCCGAAAAAAAAACCCTCACAGTAATCGTCGGCCCTTCAGTATCCTCAGTTGCTGAGCTAGAGTGGCCTAATTGGTAAGATTATTAGTGGTAAAGAGCTCTGACTGTGGGTCAAATGTGAGACGAAAGGTCACATCGTTTTTCTCTGGGTACTCCGGTCTTTGCCCAGCTCGAAATCAGGAAGGAGTAATTTTGAAATGCCTCAAAACAAAAAAAAAATATGGCTTTCAAAATTTAATGTCGATAACATGTGTAAGGTATCAATTATGAAAGCATTCGCTACAATTGTTTTACGATGCTCTTATGTTATTATTAAAATATATAATTTTCTGAAAAATATATAAACAAAAAAGATTTAAAAGATGAAAAGGAAATTCCAGATTAATTTTATAACAGCATCGTAAAACAATTGTACCCGGGGACTGGGACGAGGACCCTGCTTTCGTAGTCCCCACAGACCGGATGCAGGCTGGAAACAGACAGGCGGATGCATTGGCAACAGAGGGCTGTTGCAATGGCTAAACAGACTGGTATTAGCCATAAGACCCAGCAGGCACTCAGCATTAAAATGACGTCCTATCAGCATCGATGCGATGAGATGACATCACTTCGACGCCAATACGTCATTTCAATGTTGTGTGCCCGTTGGGGACAGACATATTCCTTGATGGTGTTCCGTTTTCCAGTTCTGACCTCAGACCCTGGCGTGAAGAAAAACCGTTATCAGTAAAGAGAACCCATTTGTAACTATGACACAGGAATTACTGCATTACCTCAAGTAGAACTTCACTGCGAGCTTCGGCGAAAAAGGTAATTTGGAAGTCGCATGCAAGGAAGTGCAGTGCCCAGCCTCTTTGCAGACATGCACATCTGCAGAAAGCCAGAATGCCTCTGGCTGGTAAGGAGACACAAATATAGTCGGGGCCCACCGGAGTCCAACAATTGGTTTTCTTTTGTTCCAGCGTTTATGATTCCTGATCGTTGTTTCATCTTTGTATTCGTTCAAATTAATATTCCTGATGAGTTACAAATCCTTCATGCGGACTGAACAAATTGTCTTAACCACGACTGAAGCAAGGGTGAGGATTGTGACTATGTAAAATAAATAAAAAATAAATAAAGCTTTTTACTGACCATACCAAGGCGGCTATTCTTTTGTGGTTCATTATTGTTATAGTTCGTCTATGCATGTCTATATTGCTAATATATTTTAATTTTGGATAGCCGTTTGGCGATGTTATGTTAAAGTAACTGTCCTTTTTGTTTTTCGCTTGTGATGTTTTCGTTATGTTGAAGTTATTTTATGTTGGTATTTCTTTCCATTTGGTGTCTTTGATGAGAGCAGTGAGGTAAATGTATCGATTCCTGATCACTTCCTTCACTTCACGATGGCTACAAAGCAACCAAATACTGTTAAACAAGAAATCGGCAGATGACTATGTTGTGCCTTATGGACTTGAACATTATGACGAGGGGTTGTCGCAAATGCTAACCGCTTGATGAACGAACGGAGAAAAACTGCACTCCAGTATAGAGCCATGCTTAAAAACAGATACAATAAAAAGAGCAAAGCAAAATACAAAGAGCCTGAAATGCAAAGATGAATTAAGCAAAACTAGCAGCTTGAAAAGTAAAGCATTAAAGTGTTAGTTAGAACAAGAATTCCCATCACGAAAACACGCGATATAATATTGACCCCTTGAAACGCCACTTTTATATAGTGAAACTGGTGTTTACAGGGGTATATGTTTCTCTGATTTCTGCTAAAAACAGATTGTGGGTACTCATTAATACCGTCTCGTCGAGGCGGTTTAAACGAGTACCCACATTGTTTTCAGAAATACGAAAAATATCAGAATTTTTACGCAAGCAGTTAACCAGTACAGTGCACATTCTTTCTTCAGAAACTGACAACTGCTTTTCTTAAAATAGCGGAAGGGAGACAATGACCGTATAAAGATTTCATTATCAATCTCCAAGAAAGAATGTTGCCGCACCCCGACAGGTATCGAACTCGCGTCCTCCTGATCACTAGTCAGACGCGCATCCGATGGAGCTACAGACGTCGGCTATTGATTGCTTGATGAACGAAATAACTGTGGAAAACCTATATCCCGATATGCATTACGCAAATATATTGAAAATTATGCCACCTAAAAGAAAATTTTCCGATAAAATATTCCAATATGGTCATATATCTGCTCTAAACATAGCTTGTTTGGACTAGTTAGAACCGCCTCAGCGAGGCGGTTCTTACGGCTAACCACAATCAATGCATTTGAGCAGAAATGAAAAATAAGGAATGCCCCTGTAGACGTTTTATTATTTAAAAGTGGGGTTTTAATGGGTCAAAATTATACAGGAGTGTTAAACAGGATCAACCGAAACTTTAAGCAAAAGTAAAATATAACGAACCTGAAATGAAACGCAGAATTAAGAAAATGAGCCAGAGTACGACAAAACCTACAATAAGACATGTGCGCTCATCGAAGACTCAGATCAGCCTGCGCATCCATATAGTCTAACTAGAGACTTCTCTTGCTGCATGAAGGAGCAATGGGCCCTTAACTGTCCTTGGAGTGCACAATAAAGACTCTGATCAGACGGTGCGGATACGTAGGCTGAACTGAGTCTTCGCTGGGCGCACATGTCGTATTGTAGGTTTGTTGTGAGCTGGCTCAAATGTAACAACCCGTAAAACAAAGCATAATTCCAGCGAAGACTATGTCTCGCTTGTATACAATTCGACATTAAGCTGAACAATAAGGTTGGCTGGATGAATAAACATGAACAAATGATGGAAAAGCTGGACTGAGACATGCAATACATATATATGAAGGACAAAACAAATACATATAAATGGCATACAATAAATACACATAAATGATAAAAAATTTCATTTTAATTACCGGCAAATTGAAGAGATGCAAAAACACACATGCAAACATGAACAAATGAATGAAAAGCTGGACTCCGACATGCAAATATATATATATATATGAATGACGAAACAAATACATATAAATGGCATACAATAAATACATATAAATGATAAAAAAATTCATTTTAATTACCGTCAAATTGAACAGATGCAAAAACACACATGCAAACACGAACAAATGAATAAAAAGCTGGACTCCGACATGCAAATATATATATATATATGAATGACGAAACAAATACATATAAATGGCATACAATAAATACATATAAATGATAAAAATTTTCATTTTAATTACCGGCAAATTGAACAGATGCAAAAACACACATGCAAACATGAACAAATGAATGAAAAGCTGGACTCCGACATGCAAACAAATATATATGAATGAAGAAACAAATACATATAAATGACATACAATAAATACATATAAGTGATAAAAAATTTCATTTTAATTACCGGCAAATTGAACAGATGCAAAAACACACATGCAAACATGAACATATGAATAAAAAGCTGGACTCCGACGTAACAAATATATATATGGATGAAGAAACAAATACATATAAATGGCATACAATAAATACATCATTCTTATTACCGGCTAATTGAACAGATGCAAAAACACATGCAAACAAGAACAAATGAATGAAAAGCTGTACACCGACATGCAAAAATATATATATGAATGACGAAACAAATACATATAAATGGCATACAATAAATACATATACATGATAAACATTTTCATTTTAATTACCGGTAAATTGAACAGATGCAAAAACACATGCAAACAAGAACAAATGAATGAAAAGCTGGTCACCGACATGCAAAAATATATATATGAATGACGAAACAAATACATATAAATGGCATACAATAAATACATATAAATGATAAACATTTTCATTTTAATTACCGGTAAATTGAACAGATGCAAAAACACATGCAAGCATGAACAAATGAATGAAAAGCTGAACACCGACATGCAAAAATATATATGAATGACGAAACAAATACATATAAATGGCATACAATAAATACATATAAATGCTAAAATTTTCATTTGAATTACCGGCAAATTGAACAGATGCAAAAACACACATACACAGTAAGACGAAAAATTCAAAACGAAACAGCTTTGGATATAACATAAACAACAACAACAACAACAACAAGGCAAACGAAATAAGGGCAATGTAACACCAGCTGATGAAAAAAAAATAAAGAAAAAAATATTCGTGGCAGATCAACTCAATGAAGATCTTGTCGTAAACAAACGCCCGAAATATCAACACAAGAACACACACATCTAAGACCTACTAAAAGACCAACTCAAGCAACAAAAACACCTGATAAACCAACAAATAATAACCAATGGAAAAGTCCAACAAAAGAAACCTCTTCTATAAATATCAAAACCGAAACAAACCAAACAAAACAAAAAAAAAACTTAAAAAGCCAATAAAGCAAACAATATCCCCTCACGAAACACAAACAGAAGAAACTACCACATAACGCACTTAAAATACCGGATAGTACGAATAAAAGCAAAACCACCAGAAAAAAATGTACCGGTTACCACCCAGGAAATCCTGTCGTAATGCTCAGAAGTGAGCGAGTGGCAGTAATAGGAGAAAGAAAGAGAACAGTGACAATAATGAGACAGGCCTGAGCTCTGTAAGTATCGGGGGTAGCTAGTTCTTGTTCATGCATCACATATTTTGGACAGTGGAAATTTGGTGCGAGGCGGAACGTCCATGCTACTAAACCTTATTGGTTTCATTGCCCGACAGGGCTTGAGATGTCATTTTATCTCAATGTCGGGTAACAGTCCGTCAAAATTGTAAGCAAAGTCTCCAAAGGGACCTTTATAGTGTTGACGGGGACGTTTAACCACAAATCAAACAAACAGTGGAAATTTATATTCTTGAAGGGCCATGACACTTGTAAAGACAAAGCCTATCAGCATATGTACAAGACTGAAATACAACAAACACATCCACCTCTGCGTAGCACCCCGTTCCTGTTCCGTGGTGTGTGGTGCCGTGTTGAACAACGTGTGCCATGGTGCGGTGCGGGGCGCTGCGTACGGAGGATAGGCTTTTGTTTTTCTTTCTTTTGTGCTAAGGGTCTGAACATCTGCTGGTATGCATGCTATGTCCTACAAGAATATAAATTTTCACTGTACAAATGCTAGACTTCCCTTGCTCGTTGAAAAGAGATGTCCGTGAAGTTGGCTGCCAGTTGTCAGTTGCCTATTCAATCGCCAACTGGCAAATTGCATCTAACTTCACATTCTGGATTCCAATTTGCAAATTCTGTGGAATTGGCAACTGGCAACTGGCTGCCAACTCCAAATTGGACTTGAAAGGTTTTTGGATTATAACAACTGAATAGCCAACTGGGAAACGGCAACCAGATGCCAGTCCACTAATTCTAGTTAAATGGCAGCTCGTAACTGGCAGCCAGCTGCCAATTCGATTTGAGGGTTTTAGAGCATTACAACTGCATAGGCAACTGGCAGACGGATGCCGATTCGCAAATTCTAGTTAAACTGACAACTGGCAGCCGACTGCAATTTCGATTTGGGTTGGTTTTAGAGTATAACAACTGAATAGGCAACTGGAAGCATAATGTCTATATATCTATCACTGTAGTGTATTGATGTACTCTATATTACTCTCTGTTAATTGTGGTACCCACGGAGAGGGCAAATATAGGCCTAGCCTACGCCCAATCCGAGCTATATATATATATATCTGTATTATGAACATATGTATGATGACTGATATTTGGAATAAATAAATAAATCAATAGGCAACTGGCAAATGGCAGCCAGATGCCCATTAGCAAATTCTAGTAAATTGGCAGCTGACAAATAGTAGCCAGCTGCCAATTCGATTTTAGAAAGTTTAAGAGTCAAACAATTGAGTAGGCAACTGGCAAACGGCAACCAGATGCCAATTTGCAAATTCTAGTAAAACGGCAACAGGTAGGCAGCTGCCAATTAGATTTTAAAGGGTTTTAGAGCATTACACCTACAGAGGCAACTGGCAAACTGCAGCCAGATGCCGATTCGCAAAATTCTATTGCATTTGCAACTGGCAAGTGGCAGCCAGCTGTCAATTCGATTTGAGAGAGTTTTAGTGTATAACAACTGAATAGGCAATTGGCAAAAGGCAACCAGATGCCAATTCTCTATTCTAGTGAATTGGCAGCATACAAATGGCAGCCAGCTGCTTATTCGATTCGAGAGGGTATTAGGGCATTACAACTGAGTATATTCGGCCTCCGCCCATCGGGGCTTGAAGAAATAGATGGACAACAATAAAGGATAACAATAAACGGCAACAAGATGCCAATTCGCAAATTCTAGCGAATCGGCAACTTGCATCTGACAGCAAGCTGCCAGTTGGATTTGACAGGATTTAAGGGCATTACAACTGCATAGGCAACTGACACAAGACAAGCACATGCTGCAATTGGCAACTGGTAGCCAGCTGCTAATTCTATCTTAGAGGGTTTTAGAGCAATGCAAATGATAGGCAACTGGCAAACGGCAGCCATACGTCGATTCGTAAATTCTAGTGAATTGGCAACCGGTAACTGGAATCCAGCTGCCAATTCGATTTGAATTTTAGTGTATAACAACTGAAAAGGCAACTGGCACAACGCAACCAGAAGCCGATTCGAAAATTCTAGTAAATTAGCAACTGGCAACTAGCTGCCAATTCGATTTGAGAGGGTTTTAGAGCATGGCACGTGAACAGGCACAACGGCCGTCAGATGCAGATTCACAAATTCTAGTAAATTGGCAACTGGCAGCCAGTTGCCATTTCGATTTGAGAGGGTTTTAGAGCATTGCAAGTGAACAGGCACCTGGCATACGGTCGTAAGATGGCGATTCGATTTGAGAGAATTATATAGTATAACAACTGAACAGAAAGCTGGAAAACGGCAGCCAGATGCCTATTCGCAAATTCTAGTGAATTGGCAACTGTCAACTCGCAACCGGCTGCCAATTCAATATGAGAGCGTTCTTCAATAAAACAAATGAATAGGCAAATGACAAACGGCAACCAGATGCCTATTCACAGATTCTAGCGAATTTGCAACTGGCAGTCAGCTGCAAAATCTATTTGAGTAGGTTTTACGATAGTACAATTAAATAGGCAACTGACAAACAGCAGCTTGATGCCGTTTCGAAACTTCCAGTGAATTGGCAACTGGCAGCCAGCTGCCATTTCGATTTCATAGGGTATTATGGTATATCAGCTGAATAAGCAACTGGCAAACGACAACCAGATGCCGATTAGCAAATTCTAGTGAATTGGCAACTGGCCACAGGCAACATGTAGCCAGTTGCAAATTCGAATTAGGAAGTTTAAGTGTATAACAACTGACTTTGAAAGAGCAAACGGCCAGCAACTTACAGCCAGCTGCCAATTCGATTTGAAATGGTTTGAGTGTATAACAACTGAATAGGCAACTGGCATACGGCATCTAGTGAAATCGCAACAGGCAACTGGCAGACAGCTGCTAATTCTATTTGAGTGGGTTTTATGGCAGTACAACTGAATAGGCAACTGGAAAACAGCAGATTGATGCCGATTCGATAATTCTAGTAGATTGGCAACTTGCAACTGGCAGCCAGCTGCCATTTCGTTTTTATGGGCTTTTAGGTATATCAACCAGATGCCTATTTGCAAATTCACCTATTTGCAAATTCTAGTGAATTTGCAAATGGCAACTAGCAGCCAGCTGCAAATTCTATTTGAGTGGGTTTTATGGTAGTCAACTGAATAGGCAAATGGCAAACAGCAGCTTGATGCCGAATCTCACATTCTAGTGAATTGGCAACTGGCAGCCAGCAGTCAATTGGATATAACAGTATTTTAGAGCAATACAACGGAATATTCAACTTGCAAACGACAGCCAGATGCCGATTCGCAAATTCTATTAAATTTACAACTGTCCGCCAGCTGCCAATTCGAATTGATGGGGCTTTATAGCATTGCAGCTGAAATGGCAACTGGAGATGGTTTTAGACTATAACAATAGATTAGGCAACTTGCAAACGACAACCAGATGCCAATTCGCGAATTCTAGTAAATTTGCAGCAGCAAGCTGTCATTTCAATTTGAGAGGGTTTTAGATCATTACATACAACTGGCAAACGGCAGCCAGATACCGATTCGCACGTTCTAGTGAATTGGCAACTGGCGACTCGAAGCCAGCTGCCAATTCGATTAGATCATATTTTTAGAGCAACACAACTGAATAGGCAACTGGCAAACGACAGCCAGATGCCGTTTGGCAAATCCTAGTGAATTGGCAACCAGCAACTGAGAGCCAGCGGCCATTCGATTTGAAAGGGTTTTGGTGTATAACAACTGAATAGGCAACTAGCATACGGCAACCAGATGCCTTTCGCAGATTCTAGTGAATTTGCAACTGGCAGCTAGCAGCCAGCTGCAAATTCTATTTGAGTGGGTTTTACGGTAGTACAACTGAATAGGCAACTGACAAAAAACAGCTTGATGCCATTTCGAAACTTCTAGTGAATTTGCAACTGGCAACTGACAGCCAGCTGCCATTTCGATTTCAGAGGATTCTATGGTATATCAGCTGAATAGGCAACTGGCAAACGGCAACCAGATGCCGATTAGCAAATTCTAGTGATTTGGCAACTGGCAACAGGCAACAGGTAGCCAGTTGCAATTTCGTCTTGGGAAGTTTATGTGTATAACAACTGACTTTGAAAGAGCAAACGGCCGCCAGATGCCAATTCGAACATTCTAGTGAATTGGCAACTTGCACCCAGCCAACCATTTGATTTGATAAGGTTTTTAGCATTACAACTGAATAGGCAACTGGCAAACGGCATCCAGATGCCGATTCTCAAATTCTAGTAAATTGGCAACTGGAAATTAGCAGCCAGCTGCCAATTCGATTTGAGAGGGTTTTGGAGTATAACATCTGAATTGGCAACTGGCAAACGGCGCCAAGAAGCCGATTGGCAAATCCTAGTTAATTGGCAACCAGCAACTGAAAACCAGCTGCAAATTCTATTTGAAATGGTTTGAGTGTATAACAATTGAATATGCAACTGGCATCTAGTGAAATCGCAACAGGCAACTAGCAGACATCAACCAATTCTATTTGATTGGGTTTTATGGCAGTATATATGAATAGGCATCTGGCAAACAGCAGATTGATGCCGATTCGATAATTCTTGATGTGCGTGAAAAGGGTTGAAAAAGTACCAGTCCGAGAAAGAAGAAGATGCGCGTGAAAAGGATAATCCCGAAGAAAAATGTAGTCTGACGTGAAAGAGAAATAGATAATGTACCAATCCGTGAAAAAATGGACATGCGTGAACAAAGGGGACACAAATAAATACAAAGAAAAGGAATGAAAAAAGATGTGCGTGAAAAGGGTTGAAAAGGTACCAGTCCGTGAAAGAAGAAGCTGTGCGTGATAAGGATAGTCACGAAGATAAATGTACACTGACGTGAAAGAAAAATAGATAAGGCAACAATCCGTAAAAAAGTGGACATGCGTGAAAAAAGTGGACATTAAGAAAAAAAAGGAAAGGGATGAAAATACAAAACCTGCGTGAAAAGGGTTGAAAAGTTACAAGTCCGTGAAAGCAGAAGATGTGCGTGAAAATGATAAACACGAAGCAAAATGTGAGTGAGTGAGTGTTTGAGTTTTACGTCCCACCAACAGCTAAGGTCATACGGAGACGGGACCTCGGTTTAAAGACTCATCCGAAAGTCTGGAGAAGCCCGGGATCGATCCTGCGACCCCTATGAAGCAAAATGTACACTGACATGAAAGAAAAATAGATAAGGCAATAATCCGTGAAAAAGTGGACATGCGTGAAAAAAGTGGACATAAAGAAATACAAAGAAAAGGAATATGCGTGAAAAGGGTTGAAAAGGTACCTGTCCGTGAAAGAAGAAAATGTGCGTGATATGGATAGTCACGAAGATAAATGTACACTGACGTGAAAGAAAAATAGATAATGCAACAATCCGTGAAAAAAGTGGAAATCCGTGAAAAAAGTGGACATCCGTGAAAAAAGTGGACATAAAAAAATAAATAGGTAAGGAATGGAAAACGAGATGTGCGTGAAAAGGGTTGAAAAGGTACTAGTCCGTGAAAGCAGAAGATGTGCGTGAAAAGGATAATCACGAAGAAAAATGTACACTGACGTAAAAGAAAAACAGATAAGGCAACAATCCGTGAAAAAATGGACATGCGTGAAAAAAGTGGACATAAAGAAATGCAAAATAAAGGAATGAAAAAAGATGGATGTGCGTGAAAAGGGTTGAAAAGGTACCAGTCCCAGAAAGAAGATGCGCGTGAAAAGGATAATCCCGAAGAAAAATGTAGACTGACCTAAAAATAGACAAGGCATCAATCTGTGAAAAAAGTGGACAGGCGTGAAAAACGTAGACATAAAGAAATACAAAGAAAAGGAATAAAAAAAGAAGTTGTGCATGAAAAGGGTTGACAGGGTACGTGTCCATGAAAGAAGAAGATATGCGGGATAAGGATAGTCACGAAGAAAAATGTACACTGACGTGACAGAAATATAGATAAGGCAACAA
Organism: Lucinisca nassula; assembly: GCA_963580285.1. Taxonomy (NCBI): domain Eukaryota; kingdom Metazoa; phylum Mollusca; class Bivalvia; order Lucinida; family Lucinidae; genus Lucinisca; species Lucinisca nassula. The sequence goes on from OY757017.1 coordinate 46,388,420, forward strand.
TCCTTGAAAAACAGTGGACATCCGTGCAAAAAGGCTGACATAAAGAAATACAAAAGAAGGAATGAAAAAAGAAGATGTGCGTGAAAAAGGTTGAAAAGGTACCGATCCGTGAAAGCAGAAGATATGCGTGAAAAGGATAATCACGAATAAAAATGTACACTTACGTGAAAGAAAACAGATAAGGCAACAATACGTGAATAAAGTGCACATGCGTGAAAAAAGTGGATATAAAGAAATGCAAAATAAAGGAATGAAAAAAGATGGATGTGCTTGAAAATGGTTGAAAATGTACCAGTCTGAGAAAGAAGTAGATGTGCGAGAAAAGGATAATACCGAATAAAAAATGTACACTTACGTGAAAGGAAAATAGATAAGGCACCAATCCGTGAAAAAGTGGACATCCATTAAAAAGTGGACATAAAGAAACACATAATAAAGGAATGAAAAAAGATGGATGTGCGTGAAAAGGTTTGAAAAGGTACCAGTCTGAGAAAGAAGAAGATGCGCGTGAAAAGGATAATCCCGAAGAAAATGTAGACTGACCTGAAAGAAAAAAAGACAAGGCACCAATCCGTGAAAAATGTGAACAGGCGTGAAAAAAGTAGACATAAAGAAATACAAAGAAAAGGAATGAAAAAAGAAGATGTGCGTGAAACGGGTTGAAAGGTACCAGTCCGTGAAAGTAAAAGATGTGCGTGAAAAGGATAATCACGAAGAAAAATGTACACTGACCTGAAAGAAAACAGATAAGGCAACAATCCGTGAAAAAAAGCACATGCGTGAAAAAAGTGGACTTAAAGAAACGCAAAATAAAGGAATGAAAAAAGATGGATGTGCGTGAAAAGGGTTGAGAAGGTACCAGTCCGAGAAAGAAGAAGATATGCGTGAAAAGGATAATCCCGAAAATTGTACACCGACGTGAAAGAAAAATAGATAAGGCCGTAATCCGTGACAAAGTGGACATCCGTGAAAAAAGTGGACATAAAGATGAATGTGCGTCAAAAGGGTTGAAAAGGTACCAGTCCGAGAAAGAAAAAGATGCGCGTGAAAAGGATAATCCCGAAGAAAAATGTATAATGACCTGAAAGAAAAATAGACAAGGCACTAATGCGTGAAAAAAGTGGACAGGCGAGACAAAAGTAAACATAAAGAAATACAAAGAAAAGGAGTGAAAAAAAAGATGTGCGTGAAAAGGGTTGAAAAGGTACCAGTCCGTGAAAGCAGAAGATGTGCGTGAAAAGGATAATCAAGAAGAAAAATGTACACTCACGTGAAAGAGAACAGATAAGGCAAAAATCCATGAAAAAAGAGCACATGCGTAAAAAAGTGGACATAGAGAAATGCAAAATAAAGGAATGAAAAAGATGGATGTGCGTGAAAATGGTTGAAAATGTACCAGTCTGAGAAAGAAGTAGATGTGCGTGAAAAGGATAATCCCGAAGATAAATGTACACTTACGTGAAAGAAAAATAGATAAGGCCTCAATCCTTGAAAAAGTGGACATCCGTGAAAAAAGGGGACATAAAGAAATGCAAAATAAAGGAAAAAAAAAGCTGGATGTGCGTGAAAAGGTTTGAAAAGGTACCAGTCTGAGAAAAAAGAAGATGCGCGTGAAAAGGATAATCCCGAAGAAAAATGTAGACTGACCTGAAAGAAAAATATACAAGGCACCAATCCGTGAAAAAAGTGGACATAAAGAAATATAAAGAAAAGGAATGAAAAAAGAAGATGTGCGTGAAAAGGGCTGAAAGGTACTAGTCTGTGAAGCAGAATATGTGCGTGAAAAGGATAATCACGAAGAATAATGTACACTGACCTGAAAGAAACAGATAAGGCAACAATCCGTGAAAAAAGTACACACACGTGAGAAAAGTGAACATAAAGAAATGCAAAATAAAGGAATGAAAAAAAGATGGATGTGCGTGAAAAGGGTTGAAAAGGTACCAAGACGAGAAAGAAGAAGATGTTCGTGAAAAGGATAATCCCGAAAATTGTACACCGACGTGAAAGAAAAATTGATAAGGCACCAATCCGTGAAAAAGTGGACATCCGTGAAAAAAGTGGACATAAAGAAATGCAAAATAAGGGAATGAAAAAAGATGGATGTGCGTGAAAAGGGTTGAAAAGGTACCAGTCCGAGAAAGAAGAATATGCGCATGAAAAGGATAAACCCGAAGAAAAATGTAGACTGACCTGAAAGAAGAATAGACAAGGCACCAATCCGTGAAAAATTGGACAGGCGTCAAAAAGAAGACATAAAGAAATACAAAGAAACGGAAAGAAAAAAAAAAGATGTGCGTGAAAAGGGTTGAAAGGTACCAGTGCGTGAAAGAAGAACATGTGCGTGAATAGGATAATTACGAAGATAAATATACACTGACGTGGAAGAAAAATAGATAAGGCAACAATCCGTGAAAAAGTGGACATGCGTGAAAAAGTAGACATAACTAAATACAAAGAAAAGTAAAGAAAAAAGATGTGTGTGAAAAGGGTTTGAGAGGTACGTGTCCGTGAAAGAAGAAGATGTGCGTGATAAGGATAATCACGAACAAAAATGTACACTGATGTGAAAGGAAAATAGATAAGGCAACAATCCGCGAAAAAAGTGGACATCCGTGAAAAAAGTGGACATAAAGAAAAACAAAGGAAAGGAATGAAAAAAAAAAAAAGATGTGTGTGAAAAAGTGTGAAAAGGTACCAGTCCGTGAAAGCAGATGTGCGTGAAAAGGATAATCACGAATAAACATGTACACTGAAGTGAAAGAAAACAGATAAGGCAACAATCCGTGAAAAAAGTGGACATAAAGAAATGCAAAATAATGGAATGAAAAAAGATGGATGTGTGTGAAAAGGGTTGAAAAGGTACCAGTCCGAGAAACTTTAAGAAGAATATGTGCGTGAAAAGGATAATCCTGAAGATAAATGTTCACTGACGTGAAAGAAAAATAGATAAGGCAACAATCCGTGAAAATAATGGACATCTGTGAAAAAAGTGGACATGAAATGAATGAAATGCATAGAAATGCAAAATAAAGGAACGAAAAAAGATGGATGTGCGTGAAAAGGGTTGAAAAGGTACCTGTCCGAGAAAGAAGAAGATGCGCGTGAAAAGGATAATCCCGAAGAAAAATGTAGACTGACATGAAAGGAAAAAAAGATAAGGCACCAATCCGTGAAAAAAGTGGACATCCGTGAAAAAAGTGGACATAAAGAAATACAAAGGAAAGGAATGAAAAAAGAAGATGTGCGTAAAAAGGGTTAAAAAGGTACCAGTCCGTGAAAGCAGATGTGCGGGAAAAGGATAATCACGAAGAAAAATGTACACTCACGTGAAAGAAAAACATATAAGGCAACAATCCGTGAAAAAACTGGACATGCGTGAAAAAAGTGGGCATAAGAAATACAAAATAAAAGAATGAGAAAAGATGGATGTGCGTGAAAAAGGATGAAAAGGTACCATTCCGAGAAAGAAGAAGGTAGACTGGCGTGAAAGAAAAATAGATAAGGCAGCAATCCCTGAAAAATGTGAACAGGCGTGAAAAAAGAAGACAAAGAAATACAAAGAAAAGGAATGAAAAAAGAAGATGTGCGTGAAACGGGTTGAAAGGTACCAGTCCGTGAAAGCAGAAGATGTGCGTGAAAAGGATAATCACGAAGAAAAATGTACACTGACCTGAAAGAAAACAGATAAGGCAACAATCCGTAAAAAAAAAGCACATGCGTGAAAAAAGTGGACATAAAGAAACGCAAAATAAAGGAATGAAAAAAGATGGATGTGCGTGAAAAGGGTTGAGAAGGTTCCAGTCCGAGAAAGAAGAAGATATGCGTGAAAAGGATAATCCCGAAAATTGCACACCGACGTGAAAGAAAAATAGATAAGGCACTAATCCGTGAAAAAGTGGACATCCGTGAAAAAAGTGGACATAAAGAGGAATGTGCGTCAAAAGGGTTGAAAAGGTACCAGTCCGAGAAAGAAGAAGATGCGCGTGAAAAGGATAATCCCGAAGAAAAATGTATACTGACCTGAAAGAAAAATAGACAAGGCACCAATGCGTGAAAAAATATGGACAGGCGAGAAAAAAGTAGATAAAGAAATACAAAGAAAAGGAGTGAAAAAAAGATGTGCGTGAAAAGGGTTGAAAAGGTACCAGTCCGTGAAAGCAGAAGATGTGCGTGAAAAGGATAATCACGAAGAAAAATGTACACTCACGTGAAAGAGAACAGATAAGGCAAAAATCCATGAAAAAAGAGCACATGCGTAAAAAAGTGAACATAAAGAAATACAAAGGAAAGGAATGAAAAAAAAAGATGTGTGTGAAAAAGTGTGAAAAGTTACCAGTCCGTGAAAGCAGAAGATGTACGTGAAAAGGATAATCACGAATAAACATGTACACTGAAGTGATAGAAAACAGATAAGTCAACAATCCGTGAAAAAAGTGGACATAAATAAATGCAAAATAATGGAATGAAAAAAGATGGATGTGCGTGAAAAGGGTTGAAAAGGTACCAGTCCGAGAAACTTTAAGAAATAGATGTGCGTGAAAAGGATAATCCTGAAGATAAATGTTCACTGATGTGAAAGAAAAATAGATAAGGCAACCATCCGTGAAAATAATGGACATCTGTAAAAAAGTGGACATGAAATGAATGAGATGCATGGGAATGCAAAATAAAGGAATAAAAAAAGATGGATGTGCGTGAAAAGGGTTGAAAAGGTACCTGTCCAAGAAAGAACAAGATGCGCGTGAAAAGGATAATCCCGAAGAAAAATGTAGACTGGCATGAAAGGAAAAAAAAGATAAGGCACCAATCCGTGAAAAAAGTGGACATCCGTGAAAAAAGTGGACATAAAGAAATACAAAGGAAAGGAATGAAAAAAGATGTGCGTAAAAAGGGTTAAAAAGGTACCAGTCCGTGAAAGCAGATGTGCGGGAAAAGGAAAATCACGAAGAAAAATGTACACTGACGTGAAAGAAAAACAGATAAGGCAACACTCCGTGAAAAAACTGGACATGCGTGAAAAAAGTGGACTTAAAGAAATACAAAATAAAGGAATGAGAAAAGATGGATGTGCGTGAAAAGGGTTGAAAAGGTACCATTCCGAGAAAGAAGAAGGTAGACTGGCGTGAAAGAAAAATAGATAAGGCACCAATCAGTGAAAAAAGTGAACAGGCGTGAAAAAAGAAGACAAAGAAATACAAAGAAAAGGTTTGAAAAAAAGATGTGCGTGAAAAGGGTTGAACAGGTAACAGTCCGTGAAAGCAGATGTGCGTGAAAAGGATAATCACGAGGAAAAATGTACACTGACGTGAAAGAAAAACAGATAAGGCAACAATCCGTGAAAAAAGTGGACATGCGTGAAAAAAGTGGACATAAAGAAATGCAAAATAAAGGAATGAAAAAAGATGGATGTGCGTGAAAGGGTTGAACAGGTAACCGTCCGTGAAAGAAGAAGATGTGCGTGAAAAGGATAGTCACGAAGATAAATGTACACTGACGTGAAACAAAAATAGATAAGGCACTAAACCGTGAAAAAAGTGGACATTAAGAAATATAAAGAAAAAGAATGAAAAAAGAAGATGTGCGTGAAAAGGGTTGAAAAGGTACCAGTCCGAGAAAAAAGAATATGTGCGTGAAAAGGATAATCACGAAGAAAACTGTACAAACAACAATCCGTGAAAAAAGTGGACATCCGTGAAAAAAGTGGACATCCGTGAAAAAAAGTTGAAATAAAGAAATGCAAAGGAAAGGAATGAAAAAAGAAGATGTGCGTCAAAAGAGTTGAAAAGGTAACAGTCTGTGAAAGCAGAAGATGTGCGTGAAAAGGATAATCACGAAGAAAAATGTACACTTACGTGAAAGAAAAACAGATAAGCAACAAATCGTGAAAAAAGTGGACATGCGTGAAAAAAGTGGATATGAAGAAATGCAAAATAAAGGAATGAAAAAAGATGGAAGTGCGTGAAAAGGGTTGAAAAAGTACCTGTCCGAGAAAGAAGAAGATGCGCATTAAAAGAATAATCCCGAAGAAAAAAGTAGATTGACGTGAAAGAAAAATAGATAAGACACAAATCCATGAAAAAAGTGGACAGGCGTGAAAAAAATAGACATAAGAAATACAAAGAAAAGGAATGAAAAAAAGAAGATGTGCGTGAAAAGGGTTGAAAATTTACCAGTCCGTGAAACAAGAAGATGTGCGTGAAAAGGATAATCAAGAAGAAAAATGTACACTGAGGTGAAAGAAAAATAGATAAGGGAACAATCCGTGAAAAAACTGGACATGCGTAAAAAAAAGTCGACATAAAGAAATACAATGAAAAGGAATGAAAAAAGAAGATGTGCGTGAAAAGGGTTGAAAAGGTTCCCGCCCGTAAAAGAAGACGATGCGCGTGAAAAGGATAATCAAGAAGAAAACTGTAGTCTGACGTGAAAGAAAAATACATACCGTACAAATCCGTGAATAAAATGGACATGCGTGATCAAAGTGGACATAACTAAATACAAAGAAAAGGAATGAAAAAAGAAAATGTGCGTGAAAAGGGTTGAAAAGGTACCTGTCCGAGAAAGAAGAAGATGTGCGTGATAAGGATAATCACGAAGAAAAATTTACACTGACGTGAAAGGTAAATGGATATGGCAACAATACGTAAAAAAGTGGACATCCGTGAAAAAAGTGGACATAAAGAAATAAAAAGGAAAGGAAGGAAAAAAGAAGATGTGCGTGTAAAGGTTTGAAAAGTGGTTCAAGTCCGTGAAAGCAGTAGATGTTTGTGAAAATGATAATTACGAAGCAAAATGTACACTGACAATGAAAGAAAAATAGATAAGGCAACAATCCTTGAAAAAGTGGACATGCGTAAAAAAGTGGACATAAAGAAATACAAAGAAAAGGAATGAAAAAAGAAGATGTGCGTGAAAAGGGTTGAAAAGGTACCTGTCCGTGAAAGAAGAATATGTGCGTGATAAGGATAGTCACGAAGATAAATGTACACTGACGTGAAAGATAAATGAAAAGAGATGGATGTGCGTGAAAAGAGTTTTACTTTTGGTCCTTTGAGATCAGCGTGAATATTCTGAGAAATCAGAAATAAATTATTGGTTTAGACTCATATTCTAGACAGGTTTTTAATTATTTGGACCCCATTTTGATTTATATCAGTCTTTGAATCGACTGCCTATTCGAAATTCGCAAAATTGCAGTATGTTTCCTCTGGCTTTCTTTGCCGGATTATTACAGGGTCACTGATGAGGCTTTATTAGCCGAAACTACGTAGTATGACCCATCTTCTTTCTTATGAATGTTTTCATTGCTCTTAAAGGAACTCATTTTTGATTTTTATTTGCCTTCACTGCAGCTGGTGTTGTGCCGTGTGGCGGCCGTAAAACGTCTCCCCGTACATCAACCATAGTGTAGTTTATATTTTACTTTTGGTCCTTTGAGATCAGCGTGAATATTCTGAGAAATCAGAAATAAATTATTGGTTAAGACTCATATTCTAGACAGGTTTTTAATTATTTGGACCCCATTTTGATTTATATCAGTCTTTGAATCGACTGCCTATTCGAAATTCGCAAAATTGCAGTATGTTTCCTCTGGCTTTCTTTGCCGGATTATTACAGGGTCACTGATGAGGCTTTATTAGCCGAAACTACGTAGTATGACCCATCTTCTTTCTTATGAATGTTTTCATTGCTCTTAAAGGAACTCATTTTTGATTTTTTATTTGAAACGGTACCAGTCGGAGAAAGAAGAAGATGCGCGTGAAAAGGATAATCCCGAAGAAAAATGTAGACATACCTGAAAGAAAAATTGACAAGGCACAAATCCGTGAAAAAGTTGACAGGCGTGAAAAAAGTAGGCATAAAGAAATACAATGAAAAGGAATGAAAAAAAGCTGTGCGTGAAAAGGATTGAAAGGTACCAGTCCGTGAAAGAAGAATATGACCGTGAAAAAGATAATCACGAAGTTAAATGTACACTGACGTGAAAGAAAAATAGATAAGGCAACAAACAGTGAAAAAGTAGACATGCGTGAAAAAAGTGGACATAAAGAAATACAAAGAAAAGGAATGAAAAAAAAAAGATGTACATAAAAGGGTTGAAAAGGTACGTGTCCGTGAAAGAAGGTGTGCGTGATAAGGATAATCACGAAGAAAAATGTACACTGACGTGAAAGAAAAATAGATAAGGCAACAATCCGTGAAAAAGTGGACATCCGTGTAAAAGTGGACATAAAGAAATACAAAGAAAAGGAATGAAAAAAGAAGACGTACGTGATAAAAGTTGGAAAGGTACGATTCCGTGAAAGCAGATGTGCGTGAAAAGGATAATCACGAATAAAAATGTGCACTGACGTGAAAGAAAACAGCTAAGGCGACAATCCGTGAAAAAAGTGCATATGCATGAAAAAAGGGGACATAAAGAAATGCAAAATATAGGAATGAAAAAAGATGGGTTTGAGTGAAAAGGGTTGGAAAGGTACCAGCCCAAGGAAGAAAAAGATGTGCGTGAAAAGGATAATCCCGAAGATAAATGTACACTGACGTGAAAGAAAAATAGATAAGGCAACAATCCGTGAAAAAGTGGACATCCGTGAAAAAGTGGACATAAATAAATGCAAAGAAAAGGAATGAAAAAAGAAAATGTGCGTGAAAAGGGTTGAAAAGGTACCTGTCCGTGAAAGAAGAAGATGTGCGTGATAAGGATAGTCACGAAGATAAATGTACACTGACGTGAAAGGTAAATGGATAAGGCAACAATCCGTAAAAAAGTGGACATCCTTGAAAAAAGTGGACATAAAGAAATAAAAAGGAAAGGAAGGAAAAAAGAAGATGTGCGTGTAAAGGTTTGAAAAGTGGTTCAAGTCCGGGAAAGCAGAAGATGTTTGTGAAAATGATAATCACGAAGCAAAATGTACAATAACAATGAAAAAAATAGATAAGGCAACAATCCTTGAAAAAGTGGACATGCGTAAAAAGTGGACATAAAGAAATACAAAGAAAAGGAGTGAAAAAAGAAGATGTGTGTGAAAAGGGTTGAAAAGGTACCTGTCCGTGAAAGAAGAAGATGTGCGTGATAAGGATAGTCACGAAGATAAATGTACACTGACGTGAAAGATAAATGATAAAAGATGGATGTGCGTGAAAAGAGTTGAAAAGGTACCAGTCGGAAAAAGAAGAAGATGCCCGTGAAAAGGATAATCCCGAAGAAAAATGAAGACTGACCTGAAAGAAAAATTGACAAGGCACCAATCCGTGAAAAAAGTGGACAGGGGTGAAAAAAGTAGGCATAAAGAAATACAAAGAAAAGGAATGAAAACAAAAAGCTGTGCGCGAAAAGGATTGAAAGGTACCAGTCCGTGAAAGAAGAATATGACCGTGAAAAAGATAATCACGAAGATAAATGTACATTGACGTGAAAGAAATATAGATAAGGCAACAAATCGTGAAAAAGTGGTCATGCGCGAAAAAAGTGGACATAAAGAAATACAAAGAAAAGGAATGAAAAAAAGAAGATGTGCGTAAAAGGGTTGAAAAGGTACGTGTCCGTGAAAGAAGATGTGCGTGATAAGGATAATCACGAAGAAAAATGTACACTGACGTGAAAGAAAAATAGATAAGGCAACAATCCGTGAAAAAAGTGGACATCCTTGAAAAAGTGGACATAAAGAAATACAAAGAAAGGGAATGAAAAAAGATGTGCGTGAAAAGAGTTGTAAAGGTACCAGTCCGTGAAAGCAGAAGATGTGCGTGAAAAGGATTATCAGGAAGAAAAATGAACACTGACGTGGAAGAAAAACAGATAAGACAACAATCCGTGAAAAAAGTGGACATGCGTTAAAAAAGTGGACATAAACAAATGCAAAATAAAGGAATGATAAAAGATTGATGTGCGTGAAAAGGGATGAAAAGGTACCAGTCCGAGAAAGAAGAAGATGTGCGTGAAAGGATAATCACGAAGATAAATGTACACTGACGTGAAAGAAAAATAGTTAAGGCAACAATCCGTGAAAATAATGGACATCTGTGAAAAAAGTGGACATAAAGAAATGCAAAATAAAGGTATGAAAAAAGACGGATGTGCGTGAAAAGGGTTGAAAAGGTACCTGTCCGAGAAAGAAGAAAATGCGCGTGAAAAGGATAATCCCGAAGAAAAATGTGGACTGACATGAATGGAAAAAAGATAAGGCACCAATCCGTTAATAAAGTAGACATCCGTGGAAAAAGTGGATATAAGAAAAACAAAGAAAAGGAATGAAAAAAGAAGATGTGCGTGAAAAGGATTAATAAGGTACCAGTCAGAGAAAGCAGAAGATGTGCGTGAAAAGGATAATCACGAAGATAAATGTTCACTGACGTGAAAGAAAAACAGATAAGGCAACATTCCGTGCAAAAGTGGACATCCGTGCAAAAGGTGGACAAAAAGAAATGAAAAATATAGGAATGATAAAATATGGATGGGCGTGAAAAGGGTTGAAAAGGTACCTGTCCGAGAAAGAAGAAGATGTGCGTGAAAAGGATAATCCCGAAGATAAATGTACACTGACGTGAAAGGAAAATTGATAAGGCACCAATCCGTGAAAAGAGTGGACATCCTTGAAAAAAGTCTACATAAAGAAATACAAAATAAAGGAATGAAAAAAGATGGATGTGCGCGAAAAGGGTTGAAAAGGTAACCGTCCGAGAAAGAAGAAGATATGCGTGAAAAGGATAATCCCGAAGATAAATGTACACTGACGTGAAAGAAAAATAGATAAGGCAACAATCCGTGAAAATAATGGACATCTGTGAAAAAAGTGGACATAAGCAAATGCAAAATAAAGGAATGATAAAAGATTGATGTGCGTGAAAAGGGATGAAAAGGTACCAGTCCGAGAAAGAAGAAGATGTGCGTGAAAGGATAATCCCGAAGATAAATGTACACTGACGTGAAAGAAAAATAGATTAGGCAACAATCCGTGAAAATAATGGACATCTGTGAAAAAAGTGGACATATAGAAATGCAAAATAAAGGTATGAAAAAAGACGGATGTGCGTGAAAAGGGTTGAAAAGGTACCTGTCCGAGAAAGAAGAAAATGCGCGTGAAAAGGATAATCCCGAAGAAAAATGTGGACTGACATGAATGGAAAAAAGATAAGGCACCAATCCGTTAAAAAAGTAGACATCCGTGGAAAAAGTGGATATAAGGAAAAACAAAGAAAAGGAATGAAAAAAGAAGATGTGCGTGAAAAGGGTTAAAAAGGTACCAGTCAGAGAAAGCAGAAGATGTGCGTGAAAAGGATAATCACGAAGATATATGTTCACTGACGTGAAAGAAAAACAGATAAGGCAACATTCCGTGCAAAAGTGGACATCCATGCAAAAGGTGGACAAAAAGAAATGAAAAATATAGGAATGATAAAAGATGGATGGGCGTGAAAAGGGTTGAAAAGGTACCTGTCCGAGAAAGAAGAAGATGTGCGTGAAAAGGATAATCCCGAAGATAAATGTACACTGACGTGAAAGGAAAATTGATAAGGCACCAATCCGTGAAAAGAGTGGACATCCTTGAAAAAAGTCTACATAAAGAAATACAAAATAAAGGAATGAAAAAAGATGGATGTGCGCGAAAAGGGTTGAAAAGGTAACCGTCCGAGAAAGAAGAAGATGTGCGTGAAAAGAATAATCCCGAAGATAAATGTACACTGACGTGAAAGAAAAACAGATACAGCAGCAATCCGTGAAAAAGTGGACATCCGTGAAAAAAGTGGACATAAAGAAATGCAAATTAAAGGAACAAAAAGATGGATGTGCGTGAAAAGGGTTGAAAAGGTACCTGTCCGAGAAAGAAGAAGATACGCGTGAAAAGGATAATCACGAAGAAAAATGTACACTGACTTGACAGAAAAATAGATAAGGCACCAATCCGTGAACAAAGTGGACAGGCGTGAAAAAGCATTAATATTACAAGGAAAGGAATGAAAAAAGAAGATGTGCGTGCAAGGGTCGAAAATGTAAAGTCCGTGAAAGATGAAGATGCGCGTGAAAAGGATAATCACGAAGATAAATGTTCACTGACGTGAAAGAAAAATAGATAAGGCAATAATCCGTTAAAAAATGGACATGCGTGAAAAAAGTGGACATAAAGAAATACTAAGAAAAGGAATGAAATAAGAAGATGTGCGTAAAAAGGTTTGAAAAGGTACCTGTCCGTGAAAGAAGAAGATGTGCGTGATAAGGATAATCACGAAGAAAAATGTACACTGACGTGAAAGAAAAATAGATAAGGCAACAATCCGTGAAAAAAGTGGACATCCGTGAAAAAAGTGGACATAAAGAAATACAAAGGAAAGGAATGAAAAAAGATGGATGTGCGTGAAAAGGGTTGAGTGTGTGAATTCAGGTTTAACGTCGCTTTCAACAATTTTTCAGTCATATCACGACGTTGTCTGGTTGCGACAGGGAGCTCAATGCTCACTTTAATAGTGCTGCCTCACCGAAGTATAACGTGCAAGACACATTACATAATACCACACCCAGTCACATTATCCTGACACTGGGTCGACCAGTCCTAACTCTACCCCGTAAATCTGAATGCCAAGCGAGAAGCCGCTAGTACCATTCTTAACGACTTTGGTATGTCGCGGCCCGGGATCGAACCCGTGACCTCCTGTTTCCCGGAGTGGACACTCTTCCAACTGAGCTATCGGGGCTGGTGAAAAGGATTGAAATGGTACCAGTCCTAGAAAGAAGAAGATGTGCGTGATAAGGATAATCCCGAAGAAAAATGAAGACTGACGTGAAATAAAAATAGATAAGGCACCAATCCGTGAAAAAAATGGACAGGCGTGAAAAAAGGAGACATAAAGAAATACAAAGAAAAAGGAATAAAAAAGATGTGCGTGAAAAGGGTTGAAAAGGCACCAGTCCGTGAAAGAAGAAGATGTGCGTGAAAAGGATAATGATCAAGAAAAATGTACACTGACGTGAAAGAAAAATAGAGAAGGCAACACTCCGTGACAGTGAAATAAAAACAGATAAGGCACCAATCCGTGAAAAAAGTGGACAGGCGTGAAAAAAGTGGACATAAAGAAATACAAAGAAAAGGAAAGAAAAAAGAAGATGTGCGTGAAAAGGGTTGAAAAGGTACCTGTCCGAGAAAGAAGAAGATGTGCATGATAAGGATAATCACCAACAAAAATGTTCACTTACGTAAATGAAAAATAGAAAAGGCAACAATCCGTGCAAAAAGTGGACATCCGTGAAAAAAGTGGTTATAAAGAAATACAAAGAAAAGGAATGAAAAAGAAGATGTGCATGAAAAGGGTTGAAAAGGTCCCATCCGTGAAAGCAGAAGATGTGCGTGAAAAGGATAATAAAAAAAAAACGAAAAATACCAGGCTTCCGGGTGTTTTGCTGTTTTTGAGTTCGAATCTCCGGAGACACGACTTTATTTTATTCGGAAACAGTGACTATAAGCACACTTCTTAAATTTAAGACCACTTTTGAACAGTGACAAAGGTGGTATCTGACCAGAGGACATTGTATGCAGAAAACATTATTGCAAACACTGTGGACCCAGATCAGACTGCTACTCGTTTGGTCTGCGCAGTTCTCTATGAGAGTTTATAGGCCACAAAGGCTGTCACACCCATTCCCAGGATAATGAAGGCAATCTCGCGGTCTTTCTTGTCGTCACTCGGTTGGTAAAAGTCAGAGAGCTGGGGTTCGGGCCCCAGGTCAGCAATGCTGACACTTTTCCCGGTGACCTAAGCATACAGGCGCATCGCGTCATCGACGTCTTTGAAAGTTTATACGGCGTGCCCCTGGCGGCGGAGTTCCTCAGTGATGAAATCAATACGCTCGGTCCGTTTTCGAGACCATACTGCCTGTGCAGTCTGTAATTCTTCGACGGCTTTATCGTGACGCTTGCGTTCTTCGTCAACACCAGATTTTTTTCAACATGGAAAACAAGTAGTTCGATCCCGAGAACGCCAGAGCGTTCACCAGGGCACCGCCAACGAGCATAGCAATACTAGCCATTACTTCATGATAGCAGCATGTATCAGCTCCTGTTTAATTAGCATGTCTTTGGTTGCCATGGCGAGAGCGACGTCACATATGGCTATGCCCACATCGCGGGGTATGAAGTCTAGTTTCGGGGTGCTACCCCCAATCGCCATCTTGCCAAGCCAGGCGTATCCCACAGCGATGCCACAGACGACAGCGTTATGGTAGAGCGCGTTGACAAGCATTTTACCACCAGCTGCCGGGGTTGTCATTATTGCTACGCCACGGGCTTCACTCCATATAGAATGGGTCTGGGCTTGTCTTTAATTGTGGTTGCTGCGAAACAACAAGCCGCTTGGGCATCGACGCTGTCGATGAGTCAACGGGGGTGCCACTTGTGGCGTTTGTAGAACCTGTGTGGCGCGCAAGCGCAGAAGAAACATGAGTGCACCGCCCGTAAGACAAGCCCCAATAATCCACGGTTAGTCCATGGATGTAAGCTGCACCACTGCGTGACGGTTCCTTTGAGACCGCTTCCTTTGGAGGACTACTGACATCAGCTGCGCTGATTGGTGGACGAAATAAGTCTTTGGCCGTCCGAAGCTGTTCGAGCAGCCAATCCTGTTTGGCCTTTCTGGCAGCAGCTCCAGCACGCCCGGCCGCCATTTTTTTCGGATCCTTAACCGTATTGCTTCGCAAAGGCTTGGGGGTCTTAACTCTGTCTGCCGGACTCTGTGCTGGCTCTCGATTCTCCTGTTGCTCCACAACAATATGTTCGTTCTCCGACATCGTTTATATCATTGATGGTAATAGGGCATTGATGTCCAAATCGACAGTGCTTCACTGTAGGAGCGGCTCCTCATGGCCGTCTGACGTCGCTGCCGTTCCTACCGCGGTTGGGGCTTCAGCGTTCTGCCTTTGCTCTGTCGTTCCTATCAGCTCATCGATCAGTTCGTCACAGTCCATAGCTATTGCTTTGCGATTCATCGCGAGTTGGTGGACCAGTCTAATATAGTGTCGAAAGCGCTGGCAGAAGCGTGCGTGTGTGTTAACACACATCCGAGTAATGTAAACATACTGCCTAGCAATAAAGAACAGCAGTACCAGCTGTGCGCCAAGCACTGTGATTAGCAGTCCTTCAGTTACTTCGTACATTACTTAACACCATATAAGCAGCTGGTTGGTCTGTCTTTAATAAAAGCTAGCATGCTTTGTCTCGGCTAACTGCTGCCTCACCGACGCCCGCTGTTCTCGTGTGGAGATCACATCATTCTCACGCAAGCAATCTTCGAATGAATCACGATCCCTGCAGTGAAACAAACAGACCCAGCGCGTCTGCTCGCGCAAGTCCTTCAAGACGGAGTTGTACTTTTGGGTGAGAACCCAGACGCTCTGGTCGGCGTGGCCGCCCGAGAACGCTAGCTCTGATAGCATGTCTTTCTTTTTCGTCAAAGCCTTCGTGGCCGAGCAGTCATCGATGATATATAAGGTAGGCTCGCCCATAAACACCTGGTAAAACGCTCGCAGGTAATCGTTAAGGCGCTCGCCAGGGTCTAGAACGTATACCTCAGGGTCTGTCCAGATCTAGGGGCGCTGGTATGTTTTATTATACTTTATGGTGGGGCAGAGGACCACGATGTGCCGAAAGAACTCCCGGTAGGGGCCTTCGAGCAGATCTAGGATAAAAACGGTTTTTCCGCATCCCGTTTGCCCGCATATTGTCGCCGAATGGGCCGCACGCGGTAGGAGATTTATTAATCGTTCCTCAGGAACACTAATTGACCGCTGAGACGAACCGGCCATTTTCGATGTTTAGCTGTGCATCCATGATGACGTCGCCCCCGCCCATAGGGGCTTGAAGAAATATATGGGCTGCATGATGCTTCCACGCAGAGCTGAATTCGGCCCGCACACTAGTACTGGTTAACCGCTTAGGGGATCTAAGCCTGTCCAGGAACCGCGGTGCGAGGCGGACCGTCCATGCTAATAAACCCTATTGGTTTCATTGGGCGACAGGGCGTAATATGTCATTTCATCTCAATGTAGGGTAAAAGTCCCACAAAATTGGAAGCAACGTCTCCAAAATGACCTTTACAGTGTTGACGGGGACGTTAAACCTCAAATCAACAAACCAATCCATGATATCGTAGAGGTAATTGTTCAATGCGCCAGCAGCCTCGGCTCTCTTCGTCATCTGGATGGTCACACCTTCGCTGGCATTCTCTATCCGCCTGCCGGAGCCGTGGAGCCGGTCGTCGTCGCTTGCCCTGAGGTCAAGCCACAGCGCGTACTTGCTGGTGAGGTATTCCGCAAGGCTGACGTCGGCTAGGGCAAGGTCTTTTTCGACCGTTGCCACTTCAGGGTGTCGCCTGCTACCGGCTGCGAAGAACTTCCTCGCTTCATCAAACACATGGTAAGAGCGCATCCCTTGGCTGAAGCGTTGTTTGGGGATCCCCTCGTTGGTGACCTCGACCTTGGCGATTTTCGGGTTATAGAAGGCCTCTGTGTCGCGAGCGAAGTGCTGTTGTGCGGCTTCATCCTCAAAGAGCATCAGGATGCCCTTCATGCTGCGGGCGGGCACGTTGAGATTGCTATTCCAGAGGGTGTCGCTCTTGTCTTTACCGATTTTGCGGTGCCGCAGTACCCTGTCGTACAGGATCGAAATGCGGCTTCTGTACTGGTTGTTGATCATTTGGGCCAGCTCCGGCAGGGTGACCATGTCATACTCAAGGCAGATGTTTCCAATGTCGAAAGAGGCACCTCTGCCTGTGGCCTGGATCACACGGTTGTAGTCGTTGAACGTGAGCTCATACTCGAGTCGGTCGCCAAGCGCGCTCTGGCAGAATGGCATGTGGCTCTCGAGTAGCTCGAAGTCCAGTGGGATGTAGAAACGATTGCCGAAAGCATCGGCGACGGCTTTGTCCGCTAGAACGGACTCATCTTCGTTCCCAGCATTGATTCGGATCCTCGTTGTATTTTGGTGGTCCGATGTATCAATGCCTTGGTACTGGCCATTTTTCTTCTCTGAAGCCGTCCTCCAGAGATCGCGGTAGCAGTGGTACACATCAATATCGTCGATGCTGAGGACCTCATTTCCCGAAATTTTAATGACGGTCTTTTTCACGAAGGTGCGGCCTAGGTTCTGAACCAAGGTCCGATTGGCATCTTCGCTGTGCAGCGTTATCGTTAAGGCCAACCTCGCGGTCCCGGGGACGATGACATCATGTTTGCCGAGGTTGGGGAATCGAACCAGAAGCTGCTGGTTCGGGCCGATCGTGCTGGGTTTGTAATTTATCGACACCGATTGCCTCACCCCTTTTACCCAAAGGGGTTCACGGAGGCACCGGTAGGGGTCAAGCTTTCGTCCGTACTTACTTGATGACATGGTGTCAGCTTCGTTGACACTCGACAAAGTCGTCTGTTTTAAAGATGCGCGACAACCTTCAAATGCACATACTTGTTATATAAATATGATGGCTGACTATGATTTCAAAAACCCAACGTTCGACCCAGACGGGCCTGGAATAGACGATGATTATGATTTCGACCTCCCCGACCCCCCCCCCCCCCACCACCACCACCACCCGGAGCCACCACTGCCCGTTCAGCAACATCTAAACACATCCGGGGACAATTTGCAGTATCTGCAGGGCGAGTTGAAACAGGCAGAACTTGAGGCTCAGAAAAAGCGCCTGGTTGACACTTTCTACAAAGAAGTGAACCGTGCCTATGGGTTGCGCCCCGACGGCAGGATCGACTATAGCCAGTTTGGGATTGATGCCGACGGCAAAACACTCTACTGGACCCCAGGCGACAAAAAGATCCCTATCATTGCGACGAGGGGACAATTCCGGTTTCTGGCCCTATCAACACTGGCCACAAGATACGGAGGAGGCGGCATACATGCACTGCGAAGTTCACTGGGGTTCCCTGAATTCACATCGAATACGCAGCGTCTAAGTGGCTCCTCTGTGAAAGCTCTACCGAGCGGTGCGAACCTTGAAAATATCGAACTTCAGGACCACCCCGGCATAGCCGATAGCGCGCGCCGCAGCGCAGAAGACGTTGAGACCGTATTGAAAACAATTGATAATCAGCCTATCGACACCGCGTGGGTCACCCAGGCCAAAAGAGAGCTCGCTGGGCTTGAAAATGCCATGACTCGAACCCGAGATGAGTTGGCGAACAACCTGGCGAAACTGTCAAATGTCGACGAGAGAAAATCCCAAGTTGAAAAACACTTGGCCAGGGAGTGGCGGAAACTGACGGAAACGGACGACCCCGAGATGCAGCAGGAGATTCGAGGCCGAATCAGAAAACTGGAGGGCGAGCTCTCTGACATCGAAATCGAAAGACAGTCGAGGCTCGAAGCCCTATCTACGAACAGAGAAGCTCTCCGGTCCCAGATCTCCCGAATCCGTGAGACGTTCAGGCGGCTCCTTCTTGAAGACAAGACGCTGGCTGAGCGAATACGGACACTCTTCCGCGAGCAGGGAATTACCATCGTGAGCATCCTTACAGCGATTGGGATGGCAATCTCGACCCTAGTGCCTGCGCTAACAGGCGGCGGGGGGAGTGTACAGGCTCCCAGGCCATCCGTAAAGGGCGGGGTCAAGGTGTGGGTAAAAATGCACCTACAGTCCCTTGGGCGTGCCCTGGCCAATTTGGCCGGCAAGGCCGCGGCTGCCTTGCCCGGAATCATCGGGTCCATCGTCTCTTGGCTCTTGAGCACGCTAGGGAAGGCCGCTTCATGGCTCGCAGATAATTTGTGGGCCTTGGTCATCGGCGTAGGGGCCCTTCTTCTCGTGGCTGCACGGGACTGGCTAGCGCGCGACCAACCAAAGCACCACTAAGCCAACCCAAATCCCTGCGACTATGAGAGCTGTTTTTTTTCTTCTTCATGATCGAGACCGGATTTCCGGCCCGGAGCAACCGCGGCAGACGTAGGCGACCCTTCGGGCGTTAGCCCTGCGATTACTCGCGGATCGGTCCCGGCTGGTGCGGTAGTTTTCCCCTGGAATGTCCTATCGACTTTAGAGGCAGGTTGAATCAGTGCCGCCTTGTTTATTCCTGGGTGTTGGCCGATGGCAGCGTCTGACCCCGCTATTTGGATTTGGTTATTATAACCTTGAACATTGCCTGGATGGAGTGCCATGTCGCTCGGCATCAAGTAGAGCGCTCTCCCGCAGACGTAATCCAGTGGTGTGGATGCATATTGCAACGTTTTTTGATAGCGATCGATGCTGCTGGGGATGTCGACGGGTGAGGCGATGGCGTCTTCGAGATTCGCCGTAAACTGCTTTTGGGCGTCGAACCCCGTCCTGACTTTGAGAATGTTGGAACGGGTTTGAGCTTGCGCTCCCAGGATTGCCCAAACGTAAGTCCGAATCGAGTCGTTGAGACGCACGACACCCATCTGATTTATCGAGAATGAACATCGTCCACGCCTTTGAAATATCCGCATTATTGCGTATGGCACCCTTCGGGTGAAAGAAGGGGGCATCGGAGCTGTGATCACTGCGGTATTTCCCCGAAGGGTCATGAATGTACTAAAAGATCCGAGGCCTTGACACCCGTAGTCCAGCTTTTGCCTCCAATCTGTAAAAGGCGAAATGGCGAACTCCTCGCAAAGCCGCTTGTAGGCCCTGGAGTCATATTGGTTATCGTACCATGAATAGGACTCGTCCCCAGGGAGGGCGACCTTTGGCTCCTCAAGCAGACGCCTCGTCGTATAATAAACATGAAAGCAACTAGAGCTGTCAGTGAAACTGACTAGGGCCCCGGCAGCGCTATCAGAGGGGTAAAATTTGTGGACGGACAGACGGACAGACAGAAAGACGGACGGACAGAGTGATTACTATAGGGCACCCACACTTTCAGTGGGGGGCCCTAATAAGAAAGTTATGGAGGATAAAAAAAATTGTGGACGGACAGACGGACGGACAGACAGACAGACAGACAGAGTGATTACTATAGGGCACCCACACTTTCAGTGCGGGGCCCTAACAAGAAGGGACTCCTCCGCTTGGAGATGGTCCTGGAATGAAACACCATATCCGGCGGTTGCGCACCAAACCGCAAATGACAGCTGGCACTGCCACCAGCTGAAGGGGGCGTGCTGCCAGCTGTTCCACGCCTTGTTTGCCTTAGTGACGTCCCCGGTAAGCGGAGGGTTTTGATAATGCTGCCAGGTATTGTCCCACATCGCGTTAAGCTTTTGTTTGCGTGTAAGCGGATGATTTTGATAATCGAAGATGTTAGGGAACTTTGCAAGGAAGTGACTGCCCTTATCGTCGACCATTATGACTAGGTTGGGCTCCCCTGCTGCTGACTCTTTATATTTGAAATGGCCGCCTGCCTGATATTTTGTCGAGCTATTAAACGTAAACGCCTTTGTATCCATACCCATTTTGATGATTATCATGTACATCACACTCACCGACGTTCAAAATGATGTGCCAATCAATCTTGTTAGGACCTTGTCTGCGGGTGAGCGAGAGATTGCTCTCTGCGAATTGACATACTATCACTGGTGGTACAACATATGCACGGCGAAAAGGAATAATAAGTTCTCAAATAACAAGACTGAAGAAACAATACCTGACGGGTATTATAACGTCTTTGAGTTGAACGAAAAGGCGTTTCAGCGGTTGGGCGACGAACTCGCTCTAGATGAACCCTCTGGTCTACTGCAATTAACGGTAAAGCCCAGAGAAGTTATAACAATGGATCGCGAATTAGCTAATATCTTAGACTTTTCCGACAATACTTTCAAACCCCCTCCCGTGGCGCTGATCAATAACAATGGCTATCACTTGGAAGGAGACCGCATCAAGACGTTCACTGCAAAGAAGCAACACAAGCTGGCCGTCCATCGTGAGGTCTACTTTCACCTTGCTGAATTAAGTACTTCAGACAATCTGCAAAACGGTCGCCCCTCTACACTGCTTAGATCTGTCCCCGTCGAGAACGAAAAGTGTGGAGCTGGTAGAACTGAATTATTTCCCGTCTTACAGTACAAAAGGTTGTCGTCAGGGCCTGTTTCACAGCTAACTATCTCACTTAGAGATACCAACGAGGAGATGTTACCATTCGAGTATATGAGTGCAACCCTACATATAAGGAATGGTTGACGCAAGCGGCCCCGGTGGGGTCAGAAAATGCACTGGGGTGGCTTTGGCTGATCTTGGTGACACTGATGGGTTCGATAAGAACGGGAAGGAAGATCGATTGTATGCCTTCCAGCTCTCTGAGGGAGTCTACAAAAGAAAAGAGGTCGCCCAAGCGGGGTCATTGAAATTCGGTGATATCAGCGACGTAAATACCTCACATGCCATTCCAAAGCGGGTTCATAAGCTGACCTTCACTGGGAACAAGTGGGTTGCTTTTGCAGACCCAATCCAACAAACGGGGTGGCTTATTGACATAAAAATATCATCTTCGTACGCTGTGACTGGAAAGGAGCACACAGTTAGGAAGGTAGTGAATAGTGGCACTCGACTGTGCTCGTATATCCCCGGGACAAAGAACATTGTCGTTTCCTAATATAACGTGCTAAAGACAAGCAACAACCGGCAGGGAATCCTGAAAATAGTCTTCTAATTTCCCCCAGCGGGGCTTATTGGTATTCACTTGCCAACATCATCGATCATCCTTGATCTACTTCTCGGAGATACACCCGACGACTTTGTTGATGTGTTACCCGTCTTCAAGCTCAAATGGCCACCAACGCATGCTAATAAGGAGGTTGGGGTTCACATAGTAACAAAAAGTGGGGCTGCTTCTGAAGTGCAGTTCACTCTTGAAGGAATCCAACACCAAGCTGAATACCGTCATTTAGATATACATAATATTTTTATAGGCCCAGTGTCTCTCAAAAGGCTGCGATTTACGCCCGGTGCGCTCACAAGAGACCAAGCTATAGTCGTTATTAGCCAGTAAGTCTATTTAAACCCACCCAGCTCGAGGGGTAGTACACGATGGGCCTCTACCCAGGACTTGAAACCGGAGACAAACACCGCCTTCAGCACATAGCCGAGGTCAAATTCCGTCTCGAAAAAGAACGAGACTTCAGAGCCTCGTTGTACAAAAAATACAGACGCGGGGTTAATGTTGTTGATGGGATTGATACTGCGCATACTGCGACTAGCGTAGGGCTGGCTGCTTCTGGCGTCGGGCTCTTGTCAACTATCATCGCGACGCCTATCGCCATTGGCCTTGGAGCTGGGGCGATTGTGTGTGGGTTGCTGGGTGTTGGCGGGAAATGTATTGGACAAAAACTCTAAACAAAAGCCAAAACAACACGACGAGATTCGTATCTTGGCTGAGTCGAAGCTGAACTCAATCGCCGACCGCATTTCTATCGCGCTGAACGACGATGATATATCTGAAACAGAATTTCGCCTGATTCTGTGTGAAATCGACAAATTCGATCAGATGAAAGAAGAAATTCGTGGACAACACAAACAGGGTCTAAGTTTATCAGAAGACGAAAAAAAAGGAGTTGTTTCAACGTGCGAAAGACGAGGCGTTAATGACGGCCCGTACGAAGCTGTTAGAAGAACTCAATCAACCTACGGCGAGCGGCATTTGAATATTTCTTGTTTGCGAGCTTAAAAGAGTGCAGGCTGCCTAGACAAGTAGTTGTTTCCGTTAGGGACTTAATGCTAACAATAAATACATGGATCGGCGCCTTGCGGATATTTATTACAGCCCTAAGGGTTACTGGAGGGGTCTTGAGGCCATAAAGAAGCAGGCTTCTGCGGCTAAGACCTCAGAAGATGTGGCCCGAGCTTGGTTGAAGAAGCAGGTCATCTGGCAGATCTACCTCGCCGCCCCGCAGCACGTTCCACGACCAAAATTCGACATCACCAAGCCGAACGAGGTCCATCAAGCTGACCTGCTCTTTCTGCCACACGACCGTGTCCGCAATCGCACGTACAAATACGCCCTTACCGTGGTTGGTGTAGCCTCACGGTTCAAAGAAGCTGAGCCCCTGGCCACTAAAGAAGACAGAGAGGTTGCCGAAGCTTTCTCTCGCATCTACAGGCGAGGCCCGTTGAGGTGGCCCAAATTGCTCCAGGTCGACCCCGATCGTGAGTTCATGGGCTCTGTCAGCCAGCTGTTGGCAAAGCACTTTGTCCGGGTTCGGCGCGGAACCTTTGTCCGCGGAACCGGACCCTCGCAGAGCGGCTCTTCGGACACCAATACGCTCAAGAGATGCGCATCCCTTCAGGTCAAAGGTCGACTGAGTGGGTGGCTCGGCTGCCTGGCGTCGTAGCAGCTCTGAACGGTGAAGTGACAAGGTTGACTGGCAAAAAACCCTCAGATGCCATAAGGGCGCGATCGGTGGCACAAAAGCCCTCCTCTGTAGTTCCTGGTCGTCCTGTTGGTCTCGAGGAGACAAAAATCCCATCTGGTGTCGGCGTTCGCTATTTGTACCAGCCTGGCGAGCTTGAACGGGGCGCCGGCGAGCGACTGATCCTATATGGTCTCTTGCTGTGTTCAGGCTGGGCCGCTCGGTGACCAAGTCCGATGAGCATGTGTTGTATTACTTGCAGGATGGACCTCAGTGCGGATTTAGGCGCGAGGAACTCCTTGTTGTGCCACCGGACACTCAGCTTCGTCCGGATGGGGTTCTCAAGCGCTGGGCGCAGCCGCTCCTCTTTTTCGGTTGCACTCGAGACAGGTCAACCTGATGTTGTCGAGGACATGGCCCACATAGTTGTCTAACTGGTCAACGCTGAACTGCTGCGTGTCCTTTGGTTGGTAAGCCCATAGGAGCTCAATATCGCACGCGGCACAGTGATTGTTCTGTGCCTCCTTGAGTTCTAGGATTTGACCAACCTTCAGGTTAAACCGGAGCCCATTGGCTTGGTCCTGTCGCTTGTGGGCCACAAGCTTCTTCGCAATAATCTTGCGGAGCTGCTGCTCGGTGAGTATGGGTGGCCCCCTCAGAACCCTCCTCTGGGGGACAGACTACCCTTTCGAGCTGGTGCATGTACTCCACCATTGACACTGCCAAATATGCGAGATTGAACCACTGCAGGTAGTCATCATTAATCCAGACTTTTCGGGGGTCTGCGGTGGTGAGACCTTGGCTTGAGTGGACTGAGATGGCATAACCAAGAGCCCAGTCCTGGTCCCATATGCCGTCTAGTACCCCACGGGCGGTTTGCAAGGAAACATCGACAACGTCGTGCAGAAGGAGTTCCTGCCGGTCTCGCTCTGCATCCAGCACCAAGGACCCAGGGATGGTGACCATTACGTTTTGCTGCCGAGTATCCTTGGGACGATATAGCAGAGGAACGGGGAGGTTGGGGAAATGCTTCTCATGGCTCTCGAACAGCCGCATCTGGGCCCGGTCTCGAACCTTCTGCCTCGAGGTCAGGATCAAGTCCCCCGGCTTCCAAGCTTCCACGAATCTGCCCCATCCAAGGCAGGCCGGTAGCGCTTGTCTCATAGCCTCGAGGTCAGGATCAAGTCCCCCGGCTTCCAAGCTTCCACGAATCTGCCCCATCCAAGGCAGGCCGGTAGCGCTTGTCTCATAGCCCGACACTGTACTCGGTCTGGTTTGAGACGGATCTCCTTTAATGAGCTTTCAGAGCCGGATCTTTTGCCCTGGACCTCTTCATAGTAATCGGCTCTCCGCTGCAACCAGTTGTGCGGCATTTCTCCGGCGATCGGCGCGGCTGCCCCTGGTCGCCACAACAGATAACCTAGACACCCCGACCATCGAGCCAGTCGAGGAAGGTTTCCACAGTGGGGCGGGGCACTGCGCAGATCTCGTCCCAGATTATCACGCGGGGAATGAACTTCTGTCCCATCCTTCCGGGTGTCCAGTCTGTCTGGCCACTCCAGCGGAAGAAGCTGTTATAGGTCTGGGCCTGGACGCCCCTGGCCCGCATCTCTTTGGCCAGGCGATGGGTCGGGGTGAAGACGAGGGGGTTCTTGCCGCAGAAGAGCTCGATCGCTCGGTTGGTCTTGCCGCTACCTCCACCGCCGTTTAGGTAACTCAGCTGGTGTCGGGTCAGGGGATCGTCATAAAGTGGCGCGGACGAATCGGGCAGGTCTTTGATGTTTGCTATATATTCAGGGTTGGGAGCGTAGACCGCGTGCCATAATGGCATGTAGAGTTGTTCACCCTTGTCACGCCATTGAGCTGGGTAATCACGTCTCGTGGTGGAATCGGTGTCTCCTCGTGGCGGGTGTGTTTCAGATGCGACATTTTCCTTTTGGGTGGATTTCATGAGGTTTGAAAGCCTCAACTCCCTCTAGTTTATAGAGTGCCGCTTTCCGGACATAGATAGAATCGGTAGCCACTCGGACAATCTCATCGGGTTCAAACATTGAAAGCATGGCGATTAGATTGATGTGGGCGTAGGCCAGCATGCTCGCCCTCAGGTGAGCGTACTGTGGTTGGGAGCCATCATAATACGTGAGAATATAGCCTAGAGGACACCTTTCGGGAGCTCCGACCAGGGTACCGCTTTGGCGGGTGTCTCGCACGAGAAAGTCGAGGTCACAAGCCTTCGTGTAAGCCTTTTACCACCAACTCCGTTGGTAGCTCCATTGGCACCTTTGGCGCCCTGGGTGAACTTGCCGATAACACTGCAGCCTTGGTCACGGTCTTCTGGGAGCCACACATCGGTTTGCTTCTTAAAGGTGTTAAAGCCGAACCTTGAGGCTCTTCAGCAAGCCAGACTCTGAGGGGAAGGTAAGGAGTTGTGTTGGGGCCCATCCACCACTTTCGGAGGCGAAATGCTTCCCGAACCAGACAGGGATGACAGGATGGCAGGTTGCATCAAACTCCCATTCTTGAATCTTGGCGAAGCATGTGCCTATGTCTTTGGGGAGAGCGCCATTTAGCTACACGGACCATCCGGTGGGTTGGGTGTCCGAACCGCTCGAAATAGGGCTTGGCTTCACACATGCCCTGGAAGGATGCCGGATAGCAGGCCTTCATGTCGATGCTGACGACTTCCCTAGTGTCATAATTCATAGAGTTCCAGAGGCCGCCGTGACCGTGCTCCACACAGGCCTTCTCGACGTCTGGAAGGAGGTTGGCTGGGGTTGGCTTCCAACCGTTCCTTTCCTTTGCCACAATACTGGCCGCACGATTTTCGCCGAAGGCTCTTTCAGCGAGTTCAGGGTTGCCAACTTTGGCGCAGATTTCTTGGGAGTCGCTCTTGGGCCTCTCGCGTCCTGTAGGTGCGGCCGTCCTGTTGCACGAACTGGTCAGCTGAGAGCCGTCTGTCTTGGCCGCCCAGGAGCCAGACCGCAATCGGCTCCCCAAGGGTTGCTTCCCGAATAGCCTGCCAGACGTCGCCCTCGTAGATGTGGACCTCTCTACTCTAGGGGAAGTGGAGGTATTTGGACCAAGCGTGGCCGTTGTGGCAGATGAATTCTACTTTACCTCTGATTCCATTGCCACCTCTCTGGTACTTTCCGCTGTTATATATGTCATCACCAGCGATGTCTCGCAAGACAATTGCCCGCTTAAGAATTTTTTCTAGGTTGGCCACATCTTCAACAGAGGCTTCAGTCTCATGGACCCTCTCTTCCCATTCCTGTATTTTCTGGCGCCTTGTTGGTGTTAAACCCTGGCCTCTCAAAGCACCCTCAAAGTGCTCCACAACTCTCTGGGCCACACAGTTGAGGTCGCCATCTCTTAGTGGGGCGAGGTTGGCCGGATCTGGGTCTCTGATTGGGTAGAGGCCGTAGGCAACTGCAGTGACGGGATAGGCGTTCTGGTAGAAGATTTTATCGATTCCAGTCAACACGCCAGGTTTAGTGTCCCGTGAGATGTCGACGACAGCCTGTCCCTTCCTTCTCTCCGCACAGACTGGGTCGAATTTATCTTCAACGACACAGTCGCCATCCTGTAGCTCACGAAGAAATTTGAGTTTCAGAAGAAACCCACCCTCCAGAAGGCTACCAAGCAGCCTTGCCGCTCTCTCGTCTGTCATACTGGCATCCACAGCCATCCGACCCGCTCTGGCATGCATACCGTCGACCCACTCGATATCATCGTAGTCAAATGGGTCTTCTTCTTCCACCCTCCATGTAGAGAAGACCGCAACGGCACCATCAACTTCGAACTCTTCTTTGGCGTCGTTAAGAATCTCGACCCACTGGTCGGCTGGAAGCCCCACCGAGTGAGGGACCTGACCATCCAGGTCGGTAAATTGTTGACCCTGTGGGATTGGGTCGGATATTTCTGCAAGAATCTCATCGATCCGTTCATCCATAGTTGCGGATAGGTATACTAGATATCAAATTATTCTCTAATTAAAACTATTTATTCTACAAATTGGGTATTGGGATAATCACTATTCTCTAAGTGGAAATGTCGATGGCGGCTAGACGCTTAAATTCCTTCTGCACCGCTATGGTTGCCTGGGACTGGGTCGGGCTCTGCAAGGATTTGATTGATCAGTTCTTCCATAGTTGCGAATTGGTATACCAGTTATCAAATTATTCTCTAATAGGAAATATCGATATCAGACAAACGCTTAAATTCCTTCTTCACCGCTAGGGTTGCACGGCTCCACACACTTGCATTACCATGCGACCAACAAAGTCGGTGTTCGTTTGTAACCCCAACCCCACAAACCTCGCATGGCCGCGTGCATGAACCCTTGCGGAGATGCATGCGGTCGGTTTTACAGTACTCTTCCATACAACTCTTACCACAGGACTCAACCGCGCCCAAAGTCAGTCACTTACAATTGTTGCGTCCCTTAGGCATGATTAAGAATGAAAGTTAAAACCGGTATGTCTTTTGCAACTATTTGTCTAAATAGGTTACTTCCTTATCCCGGAGGCCGACGCCGAACTCGGCCCCAAACTCCTCCGCCAGCCACAGGATCGCATCGAGCCCTGCGCACTGGGCGTCCGGAAGGGGCTTGAGACCCACCAGTTCGGTCCACCGGGAGTTGACCAGGCCCGAAAGATATTTGCAGATAACCCGGGGGGGCTTCGAAATCTCGAGCTCCCAGAATATTGACCTTCCCACGGTAAAAGATGTTGACCCTGACCTTTTTTGTTTTGGCGTCCCCGGTGGGGCACACGCACTTGAACGAAAGGTTCTGACCGTCCGGGGGGGGGGGGGGGGCTTGATTTCACGGCTCGGGTACGGTCCACTCCCTTCTTCTTTGGCGCGCCCCAGGTGTTCGACGATGCACGCCAGGTTGAGGACGACTCGCTCGCTCTGGCAGTTCAGATGGAACTTGAAGTTCACCATGATCGGTCGCGACCCGACCACGGCGACCGGGCTGGCAGGATCTGTCCCCACCCCTGCCTCCGTCAAGAAGCGAGCCCACAGGGTCGCAACAAAAACGCCGTCTGAGAATTCGGAGCAAACGACCCCTGGGACTTGTACGTGCCCTGTCGCTGTGAAAGATTTGACGGCGTATTACCCCCCGGGAATCTCTTCGAGGAGGGTTCTGACCAGGGCGGAGGGCGCATCCTCGAGGCCGGGTACGATCGTCGGCACTAGGGCTGAGTTGAAGCAGGTCGTGTCGCCCTTGGGTTTCCGTTGGCGGCCGCTGCCAGCCTGGGCCGGGGCCTTCAAGAACTGCTGGAAGCCGGGGGCACAGAAGTGGCCATAGTTGCTGTTTAAGGCCTTGACGGCCCCTCCCAGACCCGCGGCAATCCGAGAGCCGAGGATATCCGTGAACTCGTTGTGGGGGCCATCGTTTAGTGCACGGCTTCGACGCCTTCAGTTTGCGCCTAATTTACCTGTATATCTTTTGCAACTACTTGTCTAAATAGGTTACTTCCTTATCCCGGACCCAAGGCCGGCGAGGACGGTGGGCCGCCCCCTGGGGCTCAGGGGGTTTGCCTATACGAGGCACTCGCCGAGTGCCCTTAGTATGTCGCAGCCAGTAGGGGTGGAATTTTTTAAGAGTTTGGAGGCTTAATTTGCCAAATGGAAAATATTGATGTTTGGGTTGGGAGGCTTAATTTACCAAAAAGAGAATATATTTGGGTCGAAGTGGGCTGGGAAGCTTAATGGGTTAAATGGGGTTTTCATGGCTGAAACAAAAAGTGCATTCACCCTCACTGCTGCTCTTTTTGTCCACTTTTTTCACGGATAACCACTTTTTCACGAATTGTTGCCTTATCTATTTTTCTTTCACGTCAGTGTAAATTTATCTTAGTGACTATCCTTATCACGCACATCTTCTTCATTCACGGACAGGTACCTTTTCAACCCTTTTTACGCACATCTTCTTTTTTCATTCCGTTTCTTTGTATTTCTTTATGTCCACTTTTTTCACGCATGTCCACGTTTTTCACGGATTGTTGCCTTACCTATTTTTCTTTCACGTCAGTCTACATTTTTCTTCGGGATTATCCTTTTCACGCGCATCATCTTCTTTCTTGGACTGGTACCTTTTCAACCCTTTCCACGCACATCCATCTTTTTCATTCCTTTATTTTGCATTTCTTTATGTCCACTTTTTTCACGCATGTCCACTGTTTTCACGGATTGTTGCCTTATCTATTTTTCTTTCACGTCAGTCTACATTTGTCTTCGTGATTATCCTTATCACGCACATCTTCTTTCACGTACTGGTACCTTTACAACCCTCTTCACGCACATCTTCTTTTTTTCATTCCTTTTCTTTGGTACCTTTCAACCCTTTTCACGCACATCTTCTTTTTTCATTCCTTTCTTTTGTATTTCTATATGTCCACTTTTTTCACGTATGTCCACTTTTTGCACGGATCTATGTTTCTTTCACGTAAGTGTACATTTTGATATCCTTATCACGCATATCTTCTTCTTTCACGGACAGGTACCTTTTCAACCCTTTTCACTCACATCTTCTTTTTTCATTCCTTTTCTTTGTAATTCTTTTTGTCCACTTTTTTCACGCATGTCCGTTTTTTTCACGGAGTGTTGCCTTCTCTATTTTTCTTTCACGTCAGTGTACATTTTTCTTCGTGATTATCCTTTTCACGCACATCTTCTGCTTTGACGCACAGGTACCTTTACAACCCTTTTCGCGCACATCTTCTTTTTTCATTCCTTTATTTGGTATCTTTTCAACCCTTTTAACGCACATCTTCTTTTTTCATTCCTTTTTTTTGGTATTTCTATATGTCCATTTTTTTTCACGGGGTATCCACTTTTTTCACGGATTGTTGTCTTATTTATGTTTCTTTCACGTAAGTGTAGATTTTTGTTCGTGATTATCCTTATCACGCACATCTTCTTCTTTCACGGACAGGTACCTTATCAACCCTTTTCACGCACATCTTCTTTTTTCATTCCTTTTCTTTGTAATTCTTTATGTCCACTTTTTCACGCATGTCCACTTTTTTCACGGAGTGTTACCTTATCTATTTTTCTTTCACGTCAGTGTACATTTTTCTTCGTGATTATCCTTTTCACGCACAACTTCTTCTTTCACGGACTGGTACATTTTCAACCCTTTTCACGCACATTTTCGTTTTTCATTCCTTTTCTTTTTATTTCTTTATGTCTACTTTTTTCACGCATGTCCACTTTGTTCACGGATTGGTGCCTAATCTATTTTTCTTTCACGTCAGTCTACATTATTCTTCGGGATTATCCTTATCACGCACATCTTCTTCTTTCTTGGACTGGCATTCTTCGATATAAAAAGATTGGGTACAACATGGATGTTATACGACATACTGCCTGCATGGTAGTTAACCCAATCACGGTTGGCAACTTTGCTTCCCTCTTCAATTGCACGCCGGTGGGTCAGGCCTTAGATTCTATGACGGCTCCAACGTAGAGGCTTATTGAGAATTAGAGAGGTCTAATTCTTGTTAATGTTGGTTGGTGCCTGATGCTCTTCTCTGGTCGGGCCCATCGGAGTCTAACTGTTGGTTTTCTTTTGCTCCAGCATTTCAGTGGTTTCTTGCTGTCGAGTCCTCACCGTTGTCTCACCTCTGTGGTTCTTAGATTTTTTGTGTTCACGGAGATGTTGCACTGATGAGTTAGGAGGCCTTCATGCGGACTGAACAAATTATTTGTCTAAATCGCGACGGAAGTAAGGGCGAGGATTGTGGCCACGTAAAATCGATTTAAGCCCCCAGTGGAAATCTTTCCACTGACCGTTCCAAGGCGGTTCTTCTGTGGCGGTTTATTTATGTTGTTGCTTGTTACTTACTGTGAGTATCACTTGTGTCTTTTTATTTTGGATGGCCATATGGCCATTTTGTGGGAAAGTAACTGACCTTATGGCCTTCCTTTGTTTAGGTTTCCATTATGGTCTGGTCGCGTAATGTTTGTGTTTCTTTCCCGTTGGTGTCTTTGATGGGTGGTGTAAGTTAATTGTATCGATTCCTGATCTTTGTTTTACTTCTTCTTTGGTACCATTTCAACTCTTTTCACAGGCCCCGATAGCTCAGTTGGTAGAGTGTCCGTTCCGGGGAACGGGAGGTCACGGGTTCGATCCCGGGCCGCGACATACCACAGTCGTTAAGAATGGTACTAGCTGCTCCTCACTTGGCACTCAGATTTACGGGGTAGAGCTAGGACTGGTCGACCTAGTGTCAGGATAATGTGACTGGGTGTGGTATCATGTAATGTGTCTGGGACATGATACTTCAGTGAGGCAGCACTATAAAAGTGAGCATTGAGCTCCCTGTCGCAACCAAACACCGTTGTGATATGACTGAAAAATTGTTGAATGCGACGTTAAACCCGAATTCACACACTCAACCCTTTTCACGCACATCAATCTTTTTCATTCCTTTATTTTGAATTTCATTATGTCCACTTCTTTCACGCATGTCCACTTTTTTAGGGATTGTTGCCTTATCTGTTTTCTTTTCACGTCAGTGAACATTTTTCTTCGTGAGTGTCCTTTTCTCGCACATCTTCTGTTTTCATGGACTGGAACCTTTTCAACCCTTTTCACGCACATCTTCTTTTTTCATTCCTTTCCTTTGCATTTCTTTATCTCCACTTTTTCACGGATGTCCAGTTTTTTCACGGATTGTTGCCTTATCTATTTTTCTTTCACGTCAGTGTACATTTGTCGTCGTGATTATCCTTATCACGCACATCTTCTTTCACGGACAGGTACCTTTTCGACCCTTTTCAAGCACATCTTCTTTTTTCATTCCTTTTCTTTGAATTTCGATATGTTTACTTTTTTCAAGCCTGTCCAATTTTTTCACGGATTGGTGCCTTATCTATTTTTCTTTCACGTCAGTGTACATTTTTCTTCGTGATTATCCTTTTCACGCGCATCTTCTTCTTACTCGGACAGGTACCTTTTCAACCCTTTTTCACGCACATCCATCTTTTTTCATTCCTTCATTGTGCATTTCTTGATGTTCACGTTTTTCACGGATGTCCACTTTTTTTCACGGATTGTTACAATATCTGTTTTTCTTTCACGTCAGTGTACATTTATCTTCGGGATTATCCTTTTCACGCACATCTTCTTTCTCGGACTGTTACATTTTTAACACTTTCCACGCACATCCATCTTTTTCCTTCCTTCACTTTGCACTTCTTTGTCCACTTTTTCACGCATGTCCACTTTTTTCACAGAGTGTTGCCATATCTGAATTTCTTCCAAGTCAGTGTACAATTTTCTTCTTGATAATCCTTTTCACGCACATCTTCTGCTTTCACGGACTGGTACCTTTACAACCCTTTTCAAGCACATCTTCTTTTTTCTTTTTCATTCCTTTTCTTTGTATTTCTTAATGTCCACTTTTATCACGGATGTCCACTTTTTCATGGATAGTTGCCTTATATTTTTTTCTTTCGCGTCAGTGTACATTTTTCTTCTTGTTTATCCTTTTCACGCTCATCTTCTTCTTTCTCGGACAGGTACCTTTTCAACCCTTTTTCACGCACATCCATCTTTTTTCATTCCTTCATTTTGCATTTCTTGATGTCCACTTTTTTTCACGGATGTCCACTTTTGTCACGGATTGTTACCATATCTGTTTTTCTTTCACGTCAGTGTACATTTATCTTCGTGATTATCCTTCTCACGCACATCTTCTTTCTCGGACTGTTACCTTTTTAACACTTTTCACGCACATCCATCTTTTTCCTTCCTTTACTTTGCATTTCTTTATGTCCACTTTTTTCACGCATGTCCGCTTTTTTCACGGATTGTTGCCTTATCTGATTTTCTTCTAAGTCAGTGTACAATTTTCTTCTTGATAATCCTTTTCACGCACAGCTTCTGCTTTCACGGACTGGTACCTTTACAACACTTTACCCGCATATCTTCTTTTTTCATTCCTTTTCTTTGTATTTCTTTATGTCCTTTTTTTTCACGGATGTCCACTTTTTTCACGGATTGTTGGCTTATCTATTTTTCTTTCACCTCAGTGTACATTTTTCTTCTTGATTATCCTTTTCACGCACAGCCTCTTACCTTTCTCAGGCTGGTACATTTTCAACCCTTTTCACGCACATCTTCTTTTTTCATTCCTTTTCTTTATATTTCTTTATGACTACATTTTCACGCCTGTCCACTTTTGTCACGGATTGGTGCCTTATATATTATTCTTTCACGTCAGTCTACATTTTTCTTCGGGATTATTCTTTTCACGCGCATCTTCTTCTTTCTCGGACAGGTACCTTTTCAACCCTTTTCACGCACATCCATCTTTTTTCATTCCTTTATTTTGCATTTCTTTATGTCCACTTTTTTCCAACATCTCCACTTTTTTCACGGATTGTTGCCATACCTCTTTTTCTTTCACGCCAGTCTACATTTTTCTCGGGATTATCCTTTTCATGCACATCTTCTTTCTCAGACTGGTACCTTTTCAACACTTTTCACGCACATCCATCTTTTTCATTCCTTTATTTTGTATTTCTTTATGTCCATTTTTTTTTCACGCATTACCACTTTTTTCACGGATTGTTGCCTTATCTGTTTTTCTCTCACGTCAGTGACATTTTCTTCGTGATTATACTTTTCACGCACATCTTCTGCTTTCACGCACTGGTACCTTTTCAACCCTTTTCACGCGCATCTTCATTCCTTTTCTTTGTAATTCTTTACGTCCATTTTTTTCATGCATGTCCACTTTTGTCATGGAGTGTTGCCTTATCTAGTTTTCTTTCACGTCAGTACATTTTTCTTCCCGATTATCCTTTTCACGCACAACTTCTTCTTTCACGGACTGGTACCTTTTCAACCCTTTTCACGCACAACTTCTTTTTTCATTCTTTTTCTTTGTATTTCTTTTTGTCTACTTTTTTCACGCATGTCCACTTTTTTCACGGATTGGTGCCTAATCTATTTTTCTTTCACGTCAAGGTACATTTTTCCTCGTGATTAGCCTTTTCACGCGCATTTTCTTCTTTCTCGGACAGGTACCTTTTCAACCCTTTTTCACGCACATCCATCTTTTTTCATGCCTTAATTTTGCATTTCTTGATGTCCACTTTTTTCACGGATGACCACTTTTTTCACGGATTGTTACCATATCTGTTTTTCTTTCACGTCAGTGTACATTTATCTTCGGAATTATCCTTTTCACGCACATCCTCTTCTTTCTCGGACTGTTACCTTTTTAACACTTTTGACGCACATCCATCTTTTTCCTTCTTTTATTTTGCATTTCTTTATGTCCACTTTTTTCACGCATGTCCACTTTTTTCACGGATTGTTGCCTTATCTCATTTTCTTCCACGTCAGTGTACAATTTTCTTCTTGATAATCCTTTTCACGCACATCTTCTGCTTCACGGACTGGTACCTTTACAACCCTTTTCACGCACATCTTCTTTGTTCATTCCTTTTCTTTGTATTTCGTATGTCCACTTTTTTCACGGTTGTCCACTTTTTTCATGGATAGTTGCCTTATCTATTTTTCTTTCACATCAGTGTACATTTCCTTCGTGATTATCCTTATCACGCACATCTTCTTCTTTCACGGACAGGTACCTTCTCAACCATTTACACGCACATCTTCTTTTTTCATTTCTTTTCTTTGTGTTTCTTTATGTCCACTTTTTCACGCATGTCCACTTTTTTCACGGATTGTTGCCTTATCTATTTTTCTTTCACGACAGTGTACATTTTTCTTCTTGAGTATCCTTTTCACGCACAGCTTCTCCTTTCACGGGCTGGTACATTTTCAACCCTTTTCACGCACATCTTCTTTTTTCATTCCTTTTCTTTATATTTCTTAAGGACTACTATTTTCATGCCTGTCCACTTTTGTCACGGATAGGTGCCTTATATATTATTCTTTCACGTCAGTCTACATTTTCTACGGGATTATTCTTTTCACGCGCATCTTCTTCTTTCTCGGACAGGTACCTTTTCAACACTTTTCACGCACTTCCATCTTTTTTCATTCTTTTATTTTGCATTTATTTGTGTCCACTTTTTTCAAGCATCTCCACTTTTTTCAAGGATTGTTGCCTTACCTATTTTTCATTCACGTCAGTCTTCATTTTTTTCTTCGGGATTATCCTTTTCACGCGCATCTTCTTCTTTCTCAGACTGGTACCTATCTTTTTTATTCCTTTATATTGTATTACTTTATGTCCACTTTTTTCACGCATGTCCACTTTTTTCACGGATTGTTGCCTTATCTGTTTTCTCTCACGTCAGTGAACATTTTTCTTCGTGATTATCTTTTTCACGCACGTCTTCTGCTTTCACGTACTGGTACCTTTTCAACCCTTTTCACGCACATCTTCTTTTTTCATTCCTTTCCTTTGTATTTCTATATGTCCACTTTTTTCACGGGTGTCCACTTTTTTCACGGACTGTTGCCTTATCTACTTTTCTTTCACGTTAGTGTACATTTTTCTTCGTGATTATCCTTATCACGCACATCTTCTTTCACGGACAGGTACCTTTTCAACCCTTTTCGAGAACATCTTTTTTCATTCCTTTTCTTTGTATTTCTTTATGTCTACTGTTTTCACGCCTGTCCACTTTTTTCACGGATTGGTGCCTTATCTTTTTTTCTTTCACGTCAGTGTACATTTTTCTTCGTGATTATCCTTTTCACGCGCATTTTCTTTCTCGGTCAGGTACCTTTTTAACCCTATTTCACACACATCCATATTTTTTTATTCCTTTATTTTGCATTTCTTGATGTCCACTTTTTTCACGGTTGTCCACTTTTTTTCACGGATTGTTACCATATCTGTTTTTCTTTCACGTCAGTGTACATTTCTCTTCGGGATTATCCTTTTCACGCAGATCTTCTTCTTTCTCTGACTGTTACCTTTTTAACACTTTTCAGGCATATCCATATTTTTCCTTCCTTTTTTTCATTTCTTTATGTCCAATTTTCACACGCATGTCCACTTTTTTCACGGATTGTTGCCTTATCTGATTTTCTTCCACGTCAGTGTACATTTTTCTTCTTGACAATCCTTTTCACGCACATCTTCTGTTTTCACGGACTGGTACCTTTACAACCCTTTTCATTCCTTTTCTTTGCATTTCTTTATGTCCAATTTTTTCACGGATGTCCACATTTGTCACGGATTGTTGCCTTATCTATTTTTCTTTCACGACATTGTACATTTCCTTCGTGATTATCCTTATCACGCACATCTTCTTCTTCACGGACAGGTGCCTTCTCAACCCTTTACACGCACATCTTCTTTTTTCATTCCTTTTC
Organism: Lucinisca nassula; assembly: GCA_963580285.1. NCBI lineage: Eukaryota > Metazoa > Mollusca > Bivalvia > Lucinida > Lucinidae > Lucinisca > Lucinisca nassula. The sequence goes on from OY757017.1 coordinate 46,425,026, forward strand.
TCAGTATTTCTTTATTTCCACTTTTTTCACGGATGTCCATTTTTATACGGATTGTTGCCTTATCTATTTTTCTTTCACGTCAGTGTACATTTTGCTTCTTGATTATCCTTTTCACGCACAGCTTCTTCTTTCACGGGCTGGTACATTTTCAACACTTTTCACGCACATCTTCTTTTTTCATTCCTTTCCTTTATGAATACTATTTTCACGCCTGTCCACTTTTGTCACGGATTGGTGCCTTATCTATTATTCTTTAACGTCAGTCTACATTTTTCGTCGGGATTATTCTTTTCACGCGCATCCTTTTCTTTCTCGGACAGGTACCTTTTCAACCCATTTCACGCACATCCATCTTTTTTCATTCCTTTATTTTGCATTTCTTTATGTTCACTTTTTTCACGCATCTCCACTTTTTTCACGGATTGTTGCCTTATCTGTTTTTCTTTCACGTTAGTGTACATTTTTCTTCGTGATCAACCTATTCACGCACATCTTCTGCCTTCATATACTGGTACCTTTTTAACCTTTTTCACGCGCATCTTCTTTTTTCTTTCCTTTCCTTTGTATTGTTTAATTTGACATTTCCCCCCCCCCCCCCATGTCCACTTTTTCACGGATTAGTGCCTTATCTCTTTTTGTTGTTTCACGTCAGTGTACATTTTTCTTCGTGATTATCCTTTTCGCGCACATCTTCTTCTTTCACGGACTGGTACTTTTTCAATCTTTTACACGCACATCTTCTTTTTTCATTCCTTTTCTTAGTATTACTTTATGTCTATTTTTTCACGCATGTCCACTTTTGTTTCACGGATAGTTACCTTATCTATTTGTCTTTCACGTCAGTGTACATTTTTCTTCGTGATCAAACTTTTCACGCACATCTTCTGTCCTTTTTTCATTCCTTCATTTTGCATTTCTTGATGTCCACTTTTTTTCACGGATGTCCACTTTTGTCACGGATTGATACCATATCTGTTTTTCTTTCACGTCAGTGTACATTTATCTTCGTGATTATCCTTCTCACGCACATCTTCTTTCTCGGACTGTTACCTTTTTAACACTTTTTCACGCACATCCATCTTTTTCCTTCCTTTACTTTGCATTTCTTTATGTCCACTTTTTTCACGCATGTCCGCTTTTTTCACGGATTGTTGCCTTATCTGATTTTCTTCTAAGTCAGTGTACAATTTTCTTCTTGATAATCCTTTTCGCGCACATCTTCTTCTTTCACGGACTGGTACTTTTTCAATCCTTTACACGCACATCTTCTTTTTTCATTCCTTTTCTTAGTATTACTTTATGTCTATTTTTTCACGCATGTCCACTTTTGTTTCACGGATAGTTACCTTATCTATTTGTCTTTCACGTCAGTGTACATTTTTCTTCGTGATCAAACTTTTCACGCACATCTTCTGCTTTCACATACTGATACCTTTTTAACCCTTTTCACGCGCATCTTCTTTTTTCATTCCTTTCCCTTGTATTGCTTAATTTGACATTTTTCCCCCATGTCCACTTTTTTCACGGATTAGTGCCTTATCTCTTTTTTTTTTTTTTTTGTTTCACGTCAGTGTACATTTTTCTTCGTGATTATCCTTTTCGCGCACATCTTCCTCTTCCAAGGACTGGTACCTTTTCAACCCTTTTCACGCACATCTTTTTTCATTCCTTTTCTTTGTATTTCTTTATGTCTATTTTTTTTTACGCCTGTCAACTTTTTTCACGGATTGGTGCCTTATCTATTTTTCATTCACGTCAGTCTACCATCTACTTTCTCGCACTGGATCCTTTTCAACGCTTTTCACGCACATCCATCTTTTTCATTCCTTTATTTTGTATTGTTTATGTCCACTTTCTTCAAGCATGTCCACTTTTTTCACAGATTGTTGCCTTATCTGTTTTCCTTTCACGTCAGTGTACATTTTTCTTCGTGCTTATCCTTTTCACGCACATCTTCTGCTTTCACGGTCTGGTACATTTTTAACCCTTTTCACGCACATCTTTTGTCATTCCTTTCCTTTGTATTTCTTTATGTCCACATTTTATACGAATGTCCACTTTTTTCACGGATTGTTGCCTTATTTATTTTACTTTCACGTCAGTGTAGATTTTGCTTCGTGATTATCCTTATCACGCACATCTTCTTCTTTCACGGACAGGTACCTTTTCCACGCTTTTCACGCACATCGTTTTTCATTCATTTTCTTTGTATTTCTTTATGTCCACTTTCTTCACGCATGTCCACTTTTTTCACGGATTGTTGCCTTATCTTTTTTTTTTTCACGTCAGTGTACATTTTTCTTCGTGATTATCCTTTTCACGCACATCTTCGTCTTTCACACACTGGTTACTTTTCAACCCTTTTTACGCACAGTTTCTTTTTTCATTCCTTTTCTTTGAATTTCTTTATGCCAACTTCTTTCACGCCTGTCCACTGGTTTTCTGGGATTGGTGCCTTATCTTTTTTTCTTTCACGTCAGTGTACATTTGTCTTCGGGATTATCCTTTTCACGCACATCTTCTTCTTTCGCGGACTGGTACCTTTTCAACCCTTTTTACGCACCTCCATTCTTTTTTCATTCTTTTATTTTGTATTTCTTTATGTCCACTTTTTTCACGGATGTCCCCTTTTTTCACTGATTGGTGCCTTATCTATTTTTCTTTCACGTCAGTGTACATTTTTATTCGTGATTATCCTTTTCATGCAAATCTTCTGCTTTCACGGACTGGCACCTTTTCAACATTTTTCACGCACATGTTCTTTTTTCATTCCTTTCCTTTGTATTGTTTTATATCCACTTTTTTCAAGGATTTCCACTTTTTTCACGGAGTGATGCCTTATCTATTTTTCTTTCACGTCAGTGTACATTTTCCTTCGTGGTTATCCTTATCACGCACATCTTCTTCTTTCACGGACAGGTACCTTTTCAACCTTTTCACGCACATCTTCTTTTTTCATTCCTATTCTTTGTATTTCTTTATGTCCACTTGTTCACGCTTGTCCACTTTTTTCCACGGATTGTTCCCTTATCTGCTTTTCTTTCACGTCAGTGTACAATTATCTTCGTGGTTATCCTTTTCACGAACATCTTCTTCTTTCACGGACTGGTACCTTTCCAACCCTTTTCACGCACATCTTCTTTTTTCATTCCTTTTTTTTATATTTCTTTATGTCTACTTTTTTCACACCTGTCCACTTTTTTCACGGTTTTTCATCTGTCTCTGGTCGGGCCCATCGGAGTCTAACTGTTGGTTTTCTTTCGCTCCAGCATTTCAGTGGTTTCTTGCTGTCGAGTCCTCACCGTTGTCTCACCTCTGTGGTTCTTTGATTATTTGTGTTCACGGAGATGTTGCACTGATGAGTTAGGAGGCATCCATGCGGACTGAACAAATTATTTGTCTAAATCGCGACGGAAGGGCGAGGATTGTGGCCACGTAAAATCGATTTGGGCCTCCCAGTAGAAATCTTTCCACTGACCGTTCCAAGGCGGTTCTTCTGTGGCGATTTATATAAGTTGCTGTTTGTTACTTACTGTGTGTATCACTTGTGTCTTTTAATTTTGGATGGCCATATGGCCATTTTGAGGGAAAGTAACTTGTCTTATGGCCTTCCTTTGTTTAGGTTTCCATTATGGTCTGGTCGCTTAATGTTTGTGTTTCTTTCCCTTTGGTGTCTTTGATGGGTGGAGTAAGTTAATTGTATCGATTCCTGATCTTTGTTTTACTTCTACTTTGGTGCCTTGTCTATTTTTTCTATCACGTCAGTCTACATTTTCCTTCGGGATTATCCTTTTCACGCGCATCTTCTTCTTTCTCGGACTGGTACCTTTTCAAATCTTTTCACGGACAGACATCTTTTTCATTCCTTTATTTTGCATTTCTTTATGTCTACTTTTTTCAAGCATGTCCACTTTTTTCACGGATTGATGCCTTATCGGTTTTTCTTTCACGTCAGTGTACAATTTTCTTCGTGATTATCCTTTTCACGCACATCTTCTGCTTTCACGGACTGGTACCTTTTCAACCCTTTTCATGCACATCTTTTTTTATTCCTTTCCTTTTTGTTTCTTTATGTCCACTTTTTTAAGGGATGTCCACTTTTTCACTGGGTTGTTACCTTATCTATTTTTCTTTTACGTCAGTGTACTTTTATCTTCGTGATTATGCTTATCACGCACATCTTCTTTCACGGGCAGGTACCTTTTCAACACTTTTCACGCACATCTTTTTTTCATTCCTTTTCTTTGTATTTCTTTATGTCCACTTTTTCACGGATTGTTGCCTTATCTATTTTTTTCTTTCATGTCAGTGTATATTTTTCTTCTTGATTATCCTTTTCACGCACATCTTTTTTCATTCCTTTCCTTACTATTTCTTTATATATTTTTCTTCATCGTCAGACTACATTATTCTTCGGGATTATCCTTTTTACGCGCATCTTCTTCTTTCTCGGACTGGTACCTTTTCAACCCTTTTCACGCACATCCATCTTTTTTCATTCCTTTATTTTGGATTCGTTTATGTCCACTTTTTTCACGGATGTCCACTTTTTTACGGATTGTTGCCTTATCTATTTTTCTTTCATGTCAGTGTACATTTATCTTCGGGATTATCCTTTTCACGCACATCTTCTTCTTTCTCGGACTGGTACCTTTTCAACCCTTTTCAAGCACAGCCATCTTTTTTCATTCTTTATTTTGTATTTATTTATGTCCACGTTTTTCACGGATGTCCACTTTTTTCACGGATTGTTGCCTTATCTTTTTTTCTTTCACGACAGTCTACCTTCTTCTTTCTCGGACTGGTATCTTTTCAACCCTTTTCGCGCACATCCATCTTTTTCATTCATTATTTTGAACTTTTATGTCCTCTTTTTTCACGCATGTCCACTTTTTCTCGGATTGTTGCCTTATCTGTTTTTCATTCACGTCAGTGTACATTTTTCCTGGTGATTATCCTTTACACGCACATCTTCTGCTTTCACGGACTGGTACCTTTACAACCCTTTTCATTCCTTTTCTTTGCATTTCTTTATGTCCAATTTTTTCACGGATGTCCACATTTGTCACGGATTGTTGCCTTATCTATTTTTCTTTCACGACATTGTACATTTCCTTCGTGATTATCCTTATCACGCACATCTTCTTCTTCACGGACAGGTGCCTTCTCAACCCTTTACACGCACATCTTCTTTTTTCATTCCTTTTCTCAGTATTTCTTTATTTCCACTTTTTTCACGGATGTCCATTTTTATACGGATTGTTGCCTTATCTATTTTTCTTTCACGTCAGTGTACATTTTGCTTCTTGATTATCCTTTTCACGCACAGCTTCTTCTTTCACGGGCTGGTACATTTTCAACACTTTTCACGCACATCTTCTTTTTTCATTCCTTTCCTTTATGAATACTATTTTCACGCCTGTCCACTTTTGTCACGGATTGGTGCCTTATCTATTATTCTTTAACGTCAGTCTACATTTTTCGTCGGGATTATTCTTTTCACGCGCATCCTTTTCTTTCTCGGACAGGTACCTTTTCAACCCATTTCACGCACATCCATCTTTTTTCATTCCTTTATTTTGCATTTCTTTATGTTCACTTTTTTCACGCATCTCCACTTTTTTCACGGATTGTTGCCTTATCTGTTTTTCTTTCACGTTAGTGTACATTTTTCTTCGTGATCAACCTATTCACGCACATCTTCTGCCTTCATATACTGGTACCTTTTTAACCTTTTTCACGCGCATCTTCTTTTTTCTTTCCTTTCCTTTGTATTGTTTAATTTGACATTTCCCCCCCCCCCCATGTCCACTTTTTCACGGATTAGTGCCTTATCTCTTTTTGTTGTTTCACGTCAGTGTACATTTTTCTTCGTGATTATCCTTTTCGCGCACATCTTCTTCTTTCACGGACTGGTACTTTTTCAATCTTTTACACGCACATCTTCTTTTTTCATTCCTTTTCTTAGTATTACTTTATGTCTATTTTTTCACGCATGTCCACTTTTGTTTCACGGATAGTTACCTTATCTATTTGTCTTTCACGTCAGTGTACATTTTTCTTCGTGATCAAACTTTTCACGCACATCTTCTGTCCTTTTTTCATTCCTTCATTTTGCATTTCTTGATGTCCACTTTTTTTCACGGATGTCCACTTTTGTCACGGATTGATACCATATCTGTTTTTCTTTCACGTCAGTGTACATTTATCTTCGTGATTATCCTTCTCACGCACATCTTCTTTCTCGGACTGTTACCTTTTTAACACTTTTTCACGCACATCCATCTTTTTCCTTCCTTTACTTTGCATTTCTTTATGTCCACTTTTTTCACGCATGTCCGCTTTTTTCACGGATTGTTGCCTTATCTGATTTTCTTCTAAGTCAGTGTACAATTTTCTTCTTGATAATCCTTTTCGCGCACATCTTCTTCTTTCACGGACTGGTACTTTTTCAATCCTTTACACGCACATCTTCTTTTTTCATTCCTTTTCTTAGTATTACTTTATGTCTATTTTTTCACGCATGTCCACTTTTGTTTCACGGATAGTTACCTTATCTATTTGTCTTTCACGTCAGTGTACATTTTTCTTCGTGATCAAACTTTTCACGCACATCTTCTGCTTTCACATACTGATACCTTTTTAACCCTTTTCACGCGCATCTTCTTTTTTCATTCCTTTCCCTTGTATTGCTTAATTTGACATTTTTCCCCCATGTCCACTTTTTTCACGGATTAGTGCCTTATCTCTTTTTTTTTTTTTTTTGTTTCACGTCAGTGTACATTTTTCTTCGTGATTATCCTTTTCGCGCACATCTTCCTCTTCCAAGGACTGGTACCTTTTCAACCCTTTTCACGCACATCTTTTTTCATTCCTTTTCTTTGTATTTCTTTATGTCTATTTTTTTTTACGCCTGTCAACTTTTTTCACGGATTGGTGCCTTATCTATTTTTCATTCACGTCAGTCTACCATCTACTTTCTCGCACTGGATCCTTTTCAACGCTTTTCACGCACATCCATCTTTTTCATTCCTTTATTTTGTATTGTTTATGTCCACTTTCTTCAAGCATGTCCACTTTTTTCACAGATTGTTGCCTTATCTGTTTTCCTTTCACGTCAGTGTACATTTTTCTTCGTGCTTATCCTTTTCACGCACATCTTCTGCTTTCACGGTCTGGTACATTTTTAACCCTTTTCACGCACATCTTTTGTCATTCCTTTCCTTTGTATTTCTTTATGTCCACATTTTATACGAATGTCCACTTTTTTCACGGATTGTTGCCTTATTTATTTTACTTTCACGTCAGTGTAGATTTTGCTTCGTGATTATCCTTATCACGCACATCTTCTTCTTTCACGGACAGGTACCTTTTCCACGCTTTTCACGCACATCGTTTTTCATTCATTTTCTTTGTATTTCTTTATGTCCACTTTCTTCACGCATGTCCACTTTTTTCACGGATTGTTGCCTTATCTTTTTTTTTTTCACGTCAGTGTACATTTTTCTTCGTGATTATCCTTTTCACGCACATCTTCGTCTTTCACACACTGGTTACTTTTCAACCCTTTTTACGCACAGTTTCTTTTTTCATTCCTTTTCTTTGAATTTCTTTATGCCAACTTCTTTCACGCCTGTCCACTGGTTTTCTGGGATTGGTGCCTTATCTTTTTTTCTTTCACGTCAGTGTACATTTGTCTTCGGGATTATCCTTTTCACGCACATCTTCTTCTTTCGCGGACTGGTACCTTTTCAACCCTTTTTACGCACCTCCATTCTTTTTTCATTCTTTTATTTTGTATTTCTTTATGTCCACTTTTTTCACGGATGTCCCCTTTTTTCACTGATTGGTGCCTTATCTATTTTTCTTTCACGTCAGTGTACATTTTTATTCGTGATTATCCTTTTCATGCAAATCTTCTGCTTTCACGGACTGGCACCTTTTCAACATTTTTCACGCACATGTTCTTTTTTCATTCCTTTCCTTTGTATTGTTTTATATCCACTTTTTTCAAGGATTTCCACTTTTTTCACGGAGTGATGCCTTATCTATTTTTCTTTCACGTCAGTGTACATTTTCCTTCGTGGTTATCCTTATCACGCACATCTTCTTCTTTCACGGACAGGTACCTTTTCAACCTTTTCACGCACATCTTCTTTTTTCATTCCTATTCTTTGTATTTCTTTATGTCCACTTGTTCACGCTTGTCCACTTTTTTCCACGGATTGTTCCCTTATCTGCTTTTCTTTCACGTCAGTGTACAATTATCTTCGTGGTTATCCTTTTCACGAACATCTTCTTCTTTCACGGACTGGTACCTTTCCAACCCTTTTCACGCACATCTTCTTTTTTCATTCCTTTTTTTTATATTTCTTTATGTCTACTTTTTTCACACCTGTCCACTTTTTTCACGGTTTTTCATCTGTCTCTGGTCGGGCCCATCGGAGTCTAACTGTTGGTTTTCTTTCGCTCCAGCATTTCAGTGGTTTCTTGCTGTCGAGTCCTCACCGTTGTCTCACCTCTGTGGTTCTTTGATTATTTGTGTTCACGGAGATGTTGCACTGATGAGTTAGGAGGCATCCATGCGGACTGAACAAATTATTTGTCTAAATCGCGACGGAAGGGCGAGGATTGTGGCCACGTAAAATCGATTTGGGCCTCCCAGTAGAAATCTTTCCACTGACCGTTCCAAGGCGGTTCTTCTGTGGCGATTTATATAAGTTGCTGTTTGTTACTTACTGTGTGTATCACTTGTGTCTTTTAATTTTGGATGGCCATATGGCCATTTTGAGGGAAAGTAACTTGTCTTATGGCCTTCCTTTGTTTAGGTTTCCATTATGGTCTGGTCGCTTAATGTTTGTGTTTCTTTCCCTTTGGTGTCTTTGATGGGTGGAGTAAGTTAATTGTATCGATTCCTGATCTTTGTTTTACTTCTACTTTGGTGCCTTGTCTATTTTTTCTATCACGTCAGTCTACATTTTCCTTCGGGATTATCCTTTTCACGCGCATCTTCTTCTTTCTCGGACTGGTACCTTTTCAAATCTTTTCACGGACAGACATCTTTTTCATTCCTTTATTTTGCATTTCTTTATGTCTACTTTTTTCAAGCATGTCCACTTTTTTCACGGATTGATGCCTTATCGGTTTTTCTTTCACGTCAGTGTACAATTTTCTTCGTGATTATCCTTTTCACGCACATCTTCTGCTTTCACGGACTGGTACCTTTTCAACCCTTTTCATGCACATCTTTTTTTATTCCTTTCCTTTTTGTTTCTTTATGTCCACTTTTTTAAGGGATGTCCACTTTTTCACTGGGTTGTTACCTTATCTATTTTTCTTTTACGTCAGTGTACTTTTATCTTCGTGATTATGCTTATCACGCACATCTTCTTTCACGGGCAGGTACCTTTTCAACACTTTTCACGCACATCTTTTTTTCATTCCTTTTCTTTGTATTTCTTTATGTCCACTTTTTCACGGATTGTTGCCTTATCTATTTTTTTCTTTCATGTCAGTGTATATTTTTCTTCTTGATTATCCTTTTCACGCACATCTTTTTTCATTCCTTTCCTTACTATTTCTTTATATATTTTTCTTCATCGTCAGACTACATTATTCTTCGGGATTATCCTTTTTACGCGCATCTTCTTCTTTCTCGGACTGGTACCTTTTCAACCCTTTTCACGCACATCCATCTTTTTTCATTCCTTTATTTTGGATTCGTTTATGTCCACTTTTTTCACGGATGTCCACTTTTTTACGGATTGTTGCCTTATCTATTTTTCTTTCATGTCAGTGTACATTTATCTTCGGGATTATCCTTTTCACGCACATCTTCTTCTTTCTCGGACTGGTACCTTTTCAACCCTTTTCAAGCACAGCCATCTTTTTTCATTCTTTATTTTGTATTTATTTATGTCCACGTTTTTCACGGATGTCCACTTTTTTCACGGATTGTTGCCTTATCTTTTTTTCTTTCACGACAGTCTACCTTCTTCTTTCTCGGACTGGTATCTTTTCAACCCTTTTCGCGCACATCCATCTTTTTCATTCATTATTTTGAACTTTTATGTCCTCTTTTTTCACGCATGTCCACTTTTTCTCGGATTGTTGCCTTATCTGTTTTTCATTCACGTCAGTGTACATTTTTCCTGGTGATTATCCTTTACACGCACATCTTCTGCTTTCACGGACTGGTACATTTTCAACCCTTTTTACGCACATCTTTTTTCATTCCTTTCCTTTGCATTTCTTTATGTTCACTTTTTTCACGGATGTCCTTTTTTCACGGATTGTTGCCTTATCTATTTTTCTTTCACGCCAGTGTACATTTTACTTCGTGATTATCCTTATCACGCACATCTTATTCTTTCGCGGAAGGGTACCTTTTCCACGCTTTTAACGCACATCTTTTTTTCATTCATTTTCTTTGTTTTTCTTTATGTCCACTTTTTCCACGCATGTCCACATTTTTCACGGATTGTTGCCTTATCTATCTTTCTTTCACGTCAGTGTACATTTTTTTCTTCGTGATTATCCTTTTCACGCACATCTTCTTTCACGAACCGGTATCTTTTCATCCCTTTTTACGCACATCTTCTTTTTTCATTCCTTCGCTTTGTATTTCTTTATGTCTACTTTTTTCACGCCTGTCCACTTTTTTCCCGGATTGATGCCTTATCTTTTTTTCTTTCAGGTCAGTGTACATATCTTCGGGATTATCCTTTTCACGCACATCTTCTTCTTTCTCGGACTGGTACCTTTTCAACCCTTTTCACGCACATCCTTTCTTTTTTCGTTCCTTTATTTTGTATTTCATTATGTCCTCTTTTTCCACGGATGTCCAATTTTTTCACGGATTGGTGCCTTATCTAGTTTACTTTCAGGTCAGTGTACATTTTTATTCGTGATTATCTTTTTCACGCACATCTTCTGCTTTCACGGACTGACACCTTTTCAATATTTTTCACGCACATCTTCTTTTTGTATTCCTTTCCTTTGTTATTTTTTATGTCCGCTTTTTTCAGGGTTGTCCATTTTTTTCACGGAGTGTTGCCTTATCTATTTTTCTTTCACGTCAATGTACAGTTTTCTTCGTGATTATCCTTATCACGCACATCTTCTTCTTTCACGGACAGGTACCTTTTCAACCCATTTCACGCACATCTTTTTTCATACCTTTTCTTTGTATTTCTTTATGTCCACTTTTTTCATGTCCATTTTTTCACGGATGGTTTTCTTATCTATCTTTTTCTTTCACGTCAGTGTACATTTATCTTCGTGATTATCCTTTTCACGCACATCTTCTTCTTTCACGGACTGGTACCTTTTCAACCCTTTTCACGCACATCTTCTTTTTTCATTCCTTTTCTTTGTATTTCTTTATGTCTACTTTTTTCACGCCTGTTTTTCTTCATGTCCGGACTAGTACCTTTTCAACCCTTTTCACGCACATCTTCTTTTGTATTCCGTTCCTTTTTGTTTCTTTATGTCCACTTGTTTCACGGATGTCCACTTTTTTCACAGATTATCGCCTTATCTATTTTTCTTTCACGTCAGTGTACATTTATCTTCGTTATTATTCTGATCACGCACATCTTCTTCTTTCACGGACGGGTACCTATTCAACACTTTTCAAGCACATCTTTTTCATTCCTTTTCTTTGTATTTCTTTATGTCCAATTTTTTCACGCATGTCCATTTTTTTCACGGATTGGTGCCTTATCTATTTTTCTTTCACGTCAGACTACATTATACTTCGGGAGTATCCTTTTCACGCGCATCTTCTTCTTTCTCGGACTGGTACCTTTTCACCCCTTTTCACGCGCATCTTCATTCCTTTTCATTGTAATTCTTTGTGTCCACTTTTTCACGCATGTCCACTTTTTAACGGATTGTTGCCTTATCTATTTTTCTTTCATGTCAGTGTACATTTTTCTTCGTGATTATACTTTTCACGCACATCGCCTGCTTTCACGGAATGGTACCTTTTCACCCCTTTTCACGCACATCTTCTTTTTTCATCCTTTTCCTTTTTATTTCTTTATGTCCACTTTTTTCACGGTGGTCCACTTTTTTCACGGATTGTTTCCTTATCTATTTTTCTTTCACGTCAGTGTACATTTATCTTCATGATTATCCTCTTCATGCACATCTTCTTCTTTCACGGACTGGTACCTTTTCAACCCTTTTCACGCAAATCTTTTTTCATTCCTTTTCTTTGCATTTCTTTATGTCTACTTTTTCACGCCTGTATTTCTTTATGTCCGGACTAGTACCTTTTCAACCCTTTTCACGCACATCTTCTTTTTTCATTCCTTTATATTTCTTTATGTCCAATTTTTTCACGCATGTCCATTTTTTTCACGGATTGGTGCCTTATCTATTTTTCTTTCACGTCAGACTACATTATACTTCGGGAGTATCCTTTTCACGCGCATCTTCTTCTTTCTCGGACTGGTACCTTTTCAACCCTTTTCACGCACATCCATCTTTTTGTATTCCTTTATTTTGCATTTCGTTATGTCCATTTTTTTCACGGATGTCCACTTTTTTACGGATTGTTGCCTTATCTTTTTTTTTTCTTTCACGTCAGTGTACATTTATCTTAGGGATTATCCTTTTCACGCACATCTTCTTCTTTCACGGACTGGTACCTTTTCAACCCTTTTCAAGCACATCCATCTTTTTTCATTCCTTTATTTTGTATTTCTTTATGTCCACTTTTTTCACGGATGTCCACTTGTTCACAGAGTGGTGCCTTATCTGTTTTTTTTTTATCATGTCAGTGTACATTTTTCTTCGAGATTATCCTTTTCACGCACATCTTCTGCTTTCACGGACTGGTACCTTTTCAACCCTTTTCACGCACATCTTCTTTTTTCCTTCCTTTTCTTTGTATTTCTTTATGACCACTTTTTCACGGGCGTCCACTTTTTCGAGGATTGTTGCCTTATCTGTTTTTCTTTCACGTCAGTGTACAATTTTCTTCGTGATTATTCTTATCACGCACATCCTCTTTTTTACTGGACAGGTACCTTTTTAACCCTTTTCACGCACATCTTCTTTTTTCATTCCTTTTCTTTATTTTACTTTGTGTCAACTTTTTCAGGCATGTCAATTTTTTTAACAGATTGTTGCCTTGTCTATTTTTCTTTCACGTCAGTGTACATTTATTTATCTTCGTGACTATCCTTATCACGCACATCTTTTTTTTCCTGGACAGGTATCTTTTCAACCCTTTTTCACGCACATCTTCTTTTTTCATTCCTTTTCTTTATATTTCTTTGTCAACTTTTTTCAGGCATTTATTTTTTTTCACAGATTGTTGCCTTATCCTTTTCACGCACATCTGCTTTAAATCTGGTCTAGTACCTTTTCAACGCTTTTCACGCACATCTTCTTTTTTCATTCCTTTCCTTTGTATTTCTTTATATCCACTTTTTTCAGGGATGTCCACTTTTTTCACGGATTGTTGCCATATCTATTTTTCATTCACGTCAGTGTACATTTATCTTCGTGACTATCCTTATCACGCACATCTTCTTTTCTCATGGACAGTTACCTTTTCAACCCTTTTCACGCACATCTTTTTTCATTCCTTTTCTTTATATTTCTTTATGTCAACTTTTTTTAGGCATGTCCATTTTTTCACAGATTGTTTCCTTATCTATTTTTCTTTCACGTCAGTGTACATTTTTCTTCATGGTTATCCTTTTCACGCACATCTTCTGTCACGGACTGGTACCTTTTCAACCCTTTTCACGCACATCTTTTTTCATTCCTTTTCTTTGAATTTCTTTATGTCCACTTTTTCACGGATTGTTGTCTTATCTATTTTTCTTTCACGCCAGTGTACATTTATCTTCGTGAGTATCCTTTTCACGCACATCTTCTTTCACGGACTGGTACCTGTTCAACCCTTTTCACGCACATCTTTTTTCATTCCTTTTTTGTATTTCTTTATATCTACTTTTTTCACGCCTGTCCAATTTTTTTTACGGATTGGTGCCTTATCTATTTTTCTTTCACGTCAGTCTACATTTTCTTCGGGATTATTCTTTTCACGCGCATCTTCTTCTTTCTCGGACTGGTACCTTTTCAACCCTTTCATGCACATCCATCTTTTTTCATTCCTTTATTTTGCATTTCTTTATGTCCACTTTTTTCACGCATGTCCACTTTTTTCACGGATTGTTGCCTTATCTGTTTTTCTTTCACGTCAGTGTACATTTTTCTTCGTGATTATCCTTTTCACGCACATCTGCTTTCACGGGCTGTTACCTTTTCAACCCTTTTCACGCACATCATCTTTTTTCATTCCTTTTCTTTGTATTTCTTTATGTCTACTTTTTTCACGCCTGTCCACTTTTTTCACGGATTAGAGCCTTTTCTATTTTTCTTTCACGTTAGTGTACATTTTTCTTCGTGATTATCCATTTCACGCACATCTTCTTCTTTCTCGGAATGGTACATTTTCAACCATTTTCACGCAATCTTCTTTTTTCATTCCTTTTCTTTGTATTTCTTTATGTCTATTTTTTTCACGCCTGTCCACTTTTTTACTGTTCGGTGCCTTATCTATTTTTCTATCACTTCAGTGTACATTTTTCTTCGTGATTATCCTTTTCACGCACATCTTCTTCTTTCACGGACTGGTACCTTTTCAACCCTTTTCAAGCACATCTTCTTTTTCATTCCTTTTCTTTGTATTTCTTTATGTCTACTTTTTCACGCCTGCCCCTTTTTTCACTGATTGATGCATTATCTACTTTTTATACGTCTATCTCCTTTTCCACACAGGCTGGAAATTTAGGGTTTCTGTTTCTCATGAGTACTGATCAATTGCTCGTCTACATTATTCAGGGTGAGGATGTTTCGTTATACTACAGCATATGCAGGATCTTCTCGTTGTTAATGTTACTTTTAAAATGCATCGATATTTTTTTTTTTTGGGGGGGGGGGGGGGGGGGCACCTGTACACAATTTTCGAGGTAACAAAATTATAATTCCTCTCCCAGATGGATTAGAGAAGTACTCAGAGAAGTGTTATACCAAACTAAACAGAGGGAGAGATAGATTTTTAATACAAAAAAGAGCATTTTTCTTTGTTTGCAGTGGAGTTTAACGGCCCAGTCAACACCATCCAGGTTATTTTGAGCCGGTCAGTTTACCTATCCACACATTTTCTTGACAGGTTTATACGTTAGCAGTTAACCAGCACACTGCACCTTCTTACGCCGGAAATTGACAACTGCTGTTCAAGAGCAAAATGTCAGTAACAGTCACAGAGGTGAAACTTTCATTGCATGGTTTATCGTATACTTCCGAGCTATTGCGCAATAGCCGGCCAATATGGGGCTGAAAGCGAAACGACGTTGATACGTCGTATCGCTGTCGACCCGACTTTGGTCCGAATTTTTTGGCGGCTGGGCAAAAGTTCATCCAAGGAGGATTGAAAATGTGACTATTGATTTGTTTATCGTGTAAGCCCCGCCTTAAACAATCGTTTAACGCCCACTTAGCAACGCGCATGCGCAGTTGCGGAAATGTCTCCTTTTTTCACGGTCCACTTTTATTACGTTACACCTGCGGCCCTAACGAGTATTCACAACCGAAATAAGAAAAATATTGAATACCCCTATAGCCTAAACCCTGCATGGTTTTGTCTATATAAAGTGGGGTTAATGAAGGTTTCATTTCACCGACTTAATTCACGCAAATATTTGAGGGTCACTGGCTGAAACTAGCTAGTCTGGCCCAGAATACTGTACACACCATACTTTTGACCCGCAAAATGCCGAGAAAAAACTATATCTGAAAATGTCATATGCTCGCTTGTGTCGTCTGCCGAATCTTCTTGCAAACTTTTTAAAAAATACCTTTTTTTTAATCCAGGAAAACATTGTGGACCCATGAGCATAAAGGAGCATTCTAATCTGGGTCCACACTGTTTGCAAAAAAATGAGTTTTGAAATATCGACAGACGACAATTGTCGTGACTGGCAGCTTACAGATCAAGTTCTCGGTCCCCGCCAATCAGGGCTTCAGCAAATAGAGTTGCTGCATGATGCTTGCACACAGAGATGAAACCTACCCGCACATGGGTACTGGTAAACCACTCAGAAAATCTAAGCCTGCCCAGGAAAAGCGGTGCGAGTCGGCCCGTCCATGCTCATAAATGCTATTGGTTTCATTGGGCGGCAGGGCTTGTGAAGTCATTTGATCCAAAGGTCAGGTAAAGGTCACACAAAATTGGAAGCAACGTCTCCAAAGTGACCTTTTCAGTGTTGACGGGGACGTAAAACCTCAAATCAAAACAAACAAAAGGTTAAGTTCTTGGTGTTTTATATACTCAGTCAAAAAAGTACCTATACATAAAATTGCTTCAGTTACCATAGTTACTATAAATAAAAAATACACAAAATTTGTTTTGTTTTTGTTAGAGGATTAATTTTTCTGTGCAAAAACCCTAACAGTTTCTGTTTATGTAAGCTCGCCAGCCTGTGCTATTGTTTTAAACACCAGAGGGGTCACTATGACAATTTCGCAGAATAAAGCACTACAAAAGCCTAGATTTAACACCATTTAAATTACATTTCGCATAAGATTTCTAAAATCTGATACATGTAGCCTTCAATTAGATACAATGTGTGTCTATTCACAAACGATATGGAACATTAGTTCAGTTATCTTAGAGAAACAGACGATCACGTATAGGGCTCCGATTCTCTGAAGCTGTGTGCAAAATGCTGCATTCAACGGAATCTCCATAGAAAGTCAAAATTCATAGTGCTACAGGCTACATGACTTTTCTACATTATTTTCCATCATGATTAACAGGAATGGTGGCAACAAAGTGCTTTTTAAAGAAATTGTAAAAATTGAATGACAGGTATAGAAATAACAACCGTTTGAAAATTGCTATATTTTAATTGAAAGGGGTATAATCTGAGAATTTCACAAATTAAAGCCTTGGTTGTAGTGCAAATCATCTGATATTGTAAAGGTGCGCAATTCCGAATTCTTTGCAAAACCTTTCTAGGCACATATTGCAAGACAACTCTTGTGTAGAATTTTATGGGCAAACGCAAATCAATGCATTTTGTAGCTAAACGTCCGGTTTGCATGTTTTTACAGCCATCTTTAGCTGAATGGCTACCGGATAATTGCTGGAATTTACCCGGAAGTTGGTATAGTTAATTTTTTGACAGAGTATAGAACAGTGTTAACGTGATGAATACGCACAGGTCAATTAATTCATACATTGTGACTGTCTACGGCTGTAAATCAAAGTTTTTGGATAATTAATTGCATTATTATTGCTGTTTTTATTACTTTTATTATTATCAACGCTGAATCCTATTTTCTGGGTGAAACATAAGAATATTTCAAAATGTCTTACCCAGCATCCATCTTTTAGAAAGAAATATACACTGTTTTTTTTTCCATGTGCAGATCTGACATTCAGATTAAAGACCAAAGATGCAGGTAAAATGGCAATCTAAGACTGAAAAGAAGGAGTCTAATCTGTATGGGTCATTTTGGAGACGGTGCTTCCAATTTTGTGGGACTTTTACCCGACATTGAGATTAAATGACATCTCAAGCACTATCACCCAATGAAACCAATAGGATTTATAAGCATGGGCGGACCGACTCGCACCGCTTTACCTAGGCAGGCTTATATCCTCTAAGGGGTTTACCAGTACCCGTGTGTGGTCGGTTTCAGCTCTGCGTGGAAGCATCATGCAGCCCATCTATTTCTTCAAGCCCCGATTGGCGGGGACCAGCGAAATCTTGGGATCATTTCTGTAGATGTGAAAAAAAATTAAATGTCCAAGCCTTCGTGGCACATTTGGTAAGAGCGCTGACTCACTAAGCCTCACAACGCTGTGGTTCAAGACTTGCTCGGGCCATATGTGAGATGTAGAGGACAGGTAGTTTTTCTCCGGGTACTCCGTTTTCGCGCACAGGTTGGAGATAAGTAAAACGATCTTGAGAGGACCGTAAAACCGAACAAAAATGTACTGGAAACCACCACACGGAATTTTATAGTCTTTCAAAACGCAGTCAGACGTGACTGCACTTTTAAATTTTGGACTAGTCCGCGTTTTAGGTAAGTCGCCTTCAGTTGGGATTTTACATTGGCAGATATAGTTTTACTGAGATTCATACTGCATCATACTAGCCACTTGTCAACGACTTCTACATAATGGCATTATCAAACAAGAGCTCCGCAAGCGGGGCATAATACGCCCGTGACAATTAGTAAGATGGAACATGCATATACTGACTGTTGAACAAGTTTGGGTTTGTGGAATGTAACCAAGGAACAATAAGGCTCCATATATTCTTACCTGGCACTATGGCTCAAAATACCTGTCTCCAACAACTTTTTATGGTCGGTAATATTTGATGGACCATAACCTCAAAATTCTAAAAGCATAACTCTGGCAATTAATGGTTGACTGTAACCTTGAAAAAATATGCACTGCTCCACATCATAGTCTGACTATTCATAAAGTTTCAGCTTCATCAGATCTAAAATGTGGGAGGCATTATCCAGAAACAAAATATTTTTAGAAAAAATCTGTAAAAGGGGAATAACTTTGGTGATATCTAGAAAGGGGAGTAACTCTGGTAATATCTGGCGGACTCTAACCTAAAAATATGCACTGTTCCACATTATTGTCTTACTATATGTAAAGTTTCAACTTCATCAGATGTAAAATGTAAGATGAGTTATCCGGAAACGTAATGTTTAGGAAAATCTGTTAAAAGGGGTATAACTCTGGTAATTTTGGCAGACTGTATATAACCTCTAAATGATATGCACAGTTCCATAGCATGGGCTTAGTGTATGTAAAGTTTCAAAATAATCAGATCTTAAATGTCGGAGGATATATCCGGAAAACAAAATGTTTACAGAATTTTTCAAAGGGGCATAACTCCATTATTATTTGGTGGACCATAACCTTGATTAACCCTTTCAGTACCAAATGCAATCATGCTCCTTATATATAGCAGGACTCCATTTCAAAATTAAGTGTATTCTTCAAAATCTATTTGGATACTGGCTGAAAGTTTTGCAAACAGTGCACGCCCAGATTAGACGCCGCATTCTGCGGCGTGTGATCTGGGCCTACACTGTGTGCCAACTACCCATTTGGGGGTTTCTGGTACAAAAATAGTCATCGGAAGAGACGGCAAATCCCCCAGCCAGAAGCCAATATGGCCTTCAGAAGATTGTTCACCAATAGAAAGTGCACCGGAATTAAACCAGCAATATATCACAAAAGTATTGCAGTTAGATTATACTGTCAGGGGAGATAACTAAACAACCAGGGCACTCAGAACTGTGGTTCTTGTGCATGACATGCCTGCCTAAGCTCATGTATTTCTGGACAAAGTACCATCATGTCTCAAAGGATATTGGAGATACACTGATCACAAGCTGGTCATACGTCTATAAATATGTGGTGTACAGTTAAACTTGAAACTTTACGCATATCTCCACATCATAGTCTTGCTATCTACAAAGTTTCAGATTGATCACATGAAAATCGAGAAGGAGTTATCCGGAAATGAAAATGTATACCGAAATTTTCAAAGGGGCATAACTCTATAAATATTTGGTGTACGATTAACCTCGAAACTTGACGCACACATCTGCCTTCTAGTCATACTATTTACAAAGTTTCAGGTTAATTGGATGAAAACTGTAGGAGGAGTTGTACGGAAATGAAAATATTTACCAAATTTTCAAAGGAGCATTTGGTGTGCGGTTAACCTTAAAACTTTATCAATATCTCCACATCATATATAGTATTGGTATCTACAAAGTTTCAGGTTAATCGGATGGAAACTGTAGGAGGAGTTATCCGTAAACGAAAATGTTTACCGCAACTCTATTAATATTTGGTGTATGTTTAACCTTGAAACTTAACGCACATGTCCAACTCATAGTCTTACTATCCATAAAGTTTCAGGTTAATCGGATGAAAACTGTAGCAGGAGTTATCCGGAAATGAAAAAGTTTACGAATGGACGGACGGACAGATAGACGCCAACCCCATAACACAATAGGACCGTTTTTTTTTTTTTTTTTTTTTCAAAACGGGCGTATAAAAAGGGGCAAAACTCAATTAAATATTTTCGGAATTTTGTCAAAAGTTAATCAGGTCATCTACACATTAGACCCAAACTGTATGCCAAATATCATGGGCCAAGCTCAAGCGGTTCTCCAGATATTTTGTTCCCGAGGTTGCCCTATAGCCACAACGCATAAGTCCAAAAAGGGGCATTACTCCATTAAATATTTTCCGAATTTCGTCAAAAGTTACTCAGGTCATCTACACATTAGACCCAAACCGTATGCCAAATATCATGAGCCTAGCTAGCTCAAGCGGTTCTCCAGATATTTTGTTCACAAAGTTTCCCCATAGCCACAATGCTTAAGTCGAAAAAGGTGCATAACTCGGTTAAAATTTTTCGGAATAAGGTCAAAAGTAAATCAGGTCATCTACACATTAGACCCAAACTGTATGCTAAATATCATGAGCCTAGCTCAAGCGGTACTCCAGATATTTTGTTCAAAAGGTTTCCCTATAGCCACAATGCATAAGTCCAAAAAAGGGGCAGAACTCCGTTAAATATTTCCGGAATTTCGTCAAAAAGTAATCAGATCATCTACACATTAGACCCAAACTGTATGCCAAATATCATGAGCCTAGCTCAAGCGGTTCTCCAGATAATTTGTTCACAAGGTCCCCATATAGCCACAATGCATAAGCCAACAAAGGGACGTAACTCTATTACTATTTTGTGTATGGTTAGCTTTGAAACTTTACGCACATGTCCACCTCATAGCCTTAATTTCTACAAAGTTTCAGGTTAATCGGATGGAAACTGTAGAAACAGTTATCCGGAAACGAAAATGTTTACCGCAGTTTTCAAAGGAGCATAACTTTATAGATGTTTGGTGTATGGTTAACCTTGAAACTTTACGCACATGTCCACATCATAGTCTTACTATCTACAAAGTTTCAGGTCAATCGGATGAAAACTGTAGGAGGAGTTATCCGGAAACGAAAACGATTACGGACGGACGGACGGGCGGACGCCGACCCCATAACATAATACGACCGTTTTTTTTTTTGTTTTTTTTTTAAACGGGCGTATAAAAACTTATTTATAATTTTAAAATCCTGTGAAAAAAAAAAAGAAATCCGAAACCTGCTTCCCCTAAAACATGGACTAGTCTTGTCACGCTTGAACGTTGAACTCTCAGAAATCGGTGATAAACTACGAGACCTCTGAACATGAAAACAATAGGTGAAATACACAAATCACCTGTCAGATAATGCATTTACACGCATTTCGTACAAAGTTGTTTGTCCGAAATCGATGACGTCACAACCATGCTGCAGGATGCTAAAATTAGTGCCCTCTTCCGAGTATTAAAAGGATGGTTGCTTGCGCAAGAGTACTGGTAAACCACTTAGAACTAAGCTTGCCCTGGCAAAGTGGTGGGATCAGACCGTCCAAAGCTTACGGGTCTTTTGGTTTCATTGAGTGGCAGGGCTTGAGATATCAGCAGTCATTTCATCTCAGTTTTGTGCTAAAGTCCTGCAAAATTGGGGAAGGTATAAATTGAGGACCTTTACTGGCGGACCAGAGGACTGAGGACCAAGTCTTCTAGAGGACCAGGGGTATAATTTGAGGACAAAATACAGGAGGACCAGTGCTTCAATAAGACATATCATGTCTATGATAATTGAAGATAATTACTGTTTATTGAAAATGGCACCTACTGGTATGGTATATCCCCTCATGGGTATAAAGAGGAAAAAGGAATACATAAATAAATAAATGAAAGGAAAACATGTTGTTATCAGATTATGCTTAGCGGGAAATTTTGTATGAAATGTATTTTTGGCATCTTGTTACACTTTTTAAAATGTTTAGTTGAAATTAGAATTTCTCTTCTTTCTATATACTTGATATAATCTATCTGTTAAATTCACAAACTGCATGATGAACAGTGAAGATCCTGATCAGATGCTTATCTGGAGCTAACCTGTTTGCCAATGTAGGGATTGTCTTGTTCAGCGGGATAAGGGATGTCAAATGCAAGTACAACATAACATCATTATAGCACGGTTCATTATAACACGCTTTCGCATATAACACGGTTTTAAGATCGATCCAAAACATGTATGGATTATATAGAAAAATAACCATAAATGGTCATTTATCTATATAATCTACACATTTTGTTTGGATATTACACGGTTGTTTAACTAATACCGTTTCTGCTTTGGACCCCATTAATAGTGTTATAATGAGGTTGTGGTGTAATATAACATTATAAATCATGCGCATAGGAATGACGAAACATGTGTCCCATGACTCTAATCATATCTTACAGAAACTCATTTGAATCACCACTGTACAGGCTAGTTAACTCTCTAAGGTCATGTAACGGGAAAAACCTGTAACTTTAATCCACTGAAGACAGGAATTCCAAATAATATAGGACTTGACAGAGTAAATTCAGATCATGCAGAATGTAGCATATGATCAGGGACTTTATTGTTTAAAACACACACGCACGCACGCACGCACGCACGCACGCACGCACGCACACACACACACACACACACACACACACACACACATTGTCACAGTACTTTTTCTAAAACTGTAAAGGTCATTTTTGAGACATTGCTTGAAATTATGGGACTTTTAGCTGACATTGAGATGAAATGACTTCTCAAGCCCTGCTGCCCAATGAAACCAATAGGGTTTATAAGCATGGATGGTCCGACACTCGCAACGGTTTGCCTGGGCAGACTTAGATCTTGTAAGCGGTTTACCGGTACTTGTGTGCAGGACGGTTTCAGCTCTGCGTGGAATTATCATACAGCCCATCACTTTCTTCAAGCCCCGATGGGTGGGGGCCGCTTCACTGGTTGCCAAGATAAACCTCCTATGAAACACTCTTACCTACTGCGGCTATTTTCTATAAAAAAGAGGCCCATGAACCACTGTGCTCACCAGACGACAGGTGATTTGTTTCATTTGAGGTTTAACGTCCCCGTCAACACTGTAAAGATCATTTTGGAGACGCTGCTTCCAATTTTGTGGGACTTTTACCCGACATTGAGGTGAAATGACATCTAAAGCCCAGTCGCCCAATGAAACCATATAGGGTGCATAAGCATGGACGGTCCGAGACTTACACCGCTTTGTCTGGGCAGGCATAGTGTAGTTTATATTTTCGTGTCCTTTGGGATCATTGATTCCATTGTTGAATTTTGAAAATATCTGAGGGTCACTGATGAGGCCTTAATGGCAGAAACTAGCTAGTCGGGCCCAGAAAACATGTACACTCCATATTTTCCAGTTCTGTGATGTATTCCTTGCTTCCAAATGATAACTCTGTCTAGAACATATTAGATCCTCTAAGCGGTTTACCAGTACTCGTGTGTAGGTCGGATTCAGCTCTGCGTGGAAGCATCGTGCAACCCATATATTTCTTCAAGCCCCGATGGGCGGGGGCTGAGAGGACAGATGGGCACTGCCCAATGGCAGCCATGTATTTCAACATAATATCATTTTAATCTGCCTATTATTAAATATGAAGTCTCCCAAATATACCCCATTATCCGAAGAAGCATCAATGTGGACTCGGTATCTGAAACATTAGGCCTTTTATGGAGTAGAAGGAGTGGGGCATGGACCCAGTGAAGCCCTATTTGGTATCACTAAATGCGTCTTATCATTAGGAAAAGAATATATATGGTTCAGCAGTGGGGATATGTAAGGCCGGAGATATAAGGCCTCTTAAGCAGTGGAGGGGTTTGGGCATTCCCTGTCAATTCCAGGAAAACCCAAGATTGTTGTTCCTAAATGTATCTTATCATAAGGACCAAGGATATATATGGTTAGGAATGGGAATCTGAACGGTTTCTGAGATATGAGGCTATTTTATGAAGTGGAGTGGAGATTTATGGCCCCTGTGACCGGCCCACCTCCAAGTTGGTTTGCTAATGACAAGAAGCAAGAACATATATGATTATGGGGTGGGGATTTGAATAGTTTCTGAAATATATTGCCTTTTTATGACATGGAGGGGCAGGGCACATTGCCAAAGCACAAAGACACACCCCAGGTTGGTGTGACTGAATGAGTCTTATCATAATGATCAAGAACATGTATGGTTTAGGGTTGGGGATCTTAAGGATATCTGAGATACACTGTATATGGCTTTTAATGAAGTAAAGCTTTGGGCATGGCCCGGACACCCCGGGGAGTCCCAAACTGGTGCCATTGAATGCGTCTTATCTTAAGGAAGATCAATACTTATGGTTTAGGTGTGGGGCTTTGAGTGAGGGAGTGTTTGCAGTTTTACGTCCCACCAACAGCTAAGGTCATACGGAAACGGAGCCTCGGTATAAAGACTCATCTGAAAGAAGCCCGGGATCGATCCTGCGATCCCTGGTAAACAAGGCGATCACCGTATCACTGCACCATGGAGGCTTTTAAGTGTGGGCCATTCAACAGTTTCTGAGATATAAGGCCTTTTGTGAAGGAGAGGGTTGAGGTAAGGCCCCGGCATGACCCGGGAGAACCCTAGGTTGTCACCGAATGTGCCTTACCATGAGGAACAAGTATCTATATGGTTGAGGGGGAAAAATCTGAATTGTTTCTGTGATATATGGCCTTTTGTGAAGTGGAGGGCTGGGGCAAGGCCCCGGCGCAACCCAGGAAACAACCAGGTTGGTGCAAATAATAAGGAACAAGAATATGTATGGTTAAGGGGTGGGGATCTGAAAGGGTTCCGAGGTATTGGGCCTTTTATGAAATGGTGGGTGGAGGGGCATGATCCCGGCACATCCCGGGGGGACCACCAGGTAGGCGTCACTAAATGTATCTTATCATAAGGAACAAGAATATGATATAGAGGGTGTAAGACATGGCCCCAGCACAACCTGGGGGACCCCCCTGTTGGTGTAAAAGCATATTGCTGAGAGAAGTTTACTCAAGGACCATTTCTATAAAAGTTTTGTCAAAATAGCTGCAGTGACTTGGCAGTAAATGCCATTTTTCAATTTTCCCCATTATAAGTTGCCATAGCAACCAAACTAAAGAACAGATTTCATAAAAAAACACAAACTTTCAATACCCCAGCCCAACGATACTGCAGATTAAATTTGGGCCCAATCGACCCAGTGGTTTAAGAGGAGATGTCGTTTGAAAGTGTTGACGCAGACGACATACGACGGACGACGACCGACAACTGCCTGTCCTATAAGCTCCCTGGGAGACTGGATATGTTCTTGGTTAGGCAAACAGTGAAGACATGAGCACATGATGATGATGACACTTGTTGGTGACATCAGCAATTTGGTTGGCACTCCAGTTATAATGCTTCCACTACGTAATGTAAAACGAATGTAGGTATAACAAAAACCCTTGCATCCCTATGAAATGATGCCAAAACTCATAAAATTTGCACAAATTACACCTTTGTATAATCTTAAGTGTAATTTAAGCACCTCAAAATATTTATTGTTTCACATGAATACTTTTCCTCTGATTCTTCAGTGGAATTCAAGTGGACTTGTTTTTTGCTCACCAGAATTCCAATGGAATTTCAGCGAATTCAACATTTCACTGGAAACCATCAGAATTCCAGTGGAATTCCACCGGAATTCTGGTGTTACTTTCAGTGGGAATGAGTACTTGGTTTGAAGCCATCTGAAAGTCTGGCGAAGCCCTGGACTGATACTGCGATCCCTGATTTATCAGGTGAGTATCATAACCACTATACCACAGAGGCTTCTAAAATTTTGAAATGACACGTGATGAAAACAATTTGAAGATTCCATTTGGTCCAGAATGGGTTAATCACTCATGCCCACTTAACCCCAACTACCTTCCCTACTTACCACCACTCCCACAAAACCTATCCAGCCCATGCCAATGCACCCATCCAGTCCACCAAAACCTACCCAAATCTCACCCTACCTACATTAACCTATCTAACCTTAACTCTACCACCGCCCACCCAACCCAACCAAACTAACTGTCCTACCCTACCCACCTCCACTTACCCAAACCTACCTATCCTATCCTATTTACCCTACCCTTCCCCACCCAAACGAATCAACCCTCCCCATCCCTACCTGCCCCTATTCCACTCTACATACCCTGCTTTCACAACTGCACCCCACCCACTCCCAACCTACGTAACCTACCCCACCAACCACAAATCACTCCAACCTACCCTACCCTTCCTAACACCACCCACCCACCAAACGCCATCCACCTACCCTACCCAACCGTCTCCGTATGACCTTTGTTCTTGGTGGGACGTAAAACTCAAACTCTCACTCACCTACCCTACCCTATCCACCACACTTACCCCAACTAGATGGGATGCATCACGCTTCCACGCAGAGCTGAAACCGACCCGCACACGAGTACTGGTAAACAGCTTAGAGGATCTTACCCTGCCCAGGGAAAGCGGTGCGAGTCGGTCCATCCAGTGCTTATAAACCCTATTGGTTTCATTGGGCGGCAGGGCTTGAGATGTCATTTCATCTCAATGTCGGGTAAAAGCCCCACAAAATTTGAAGCAACGTCTCCAAAATGACCTTTACATTGCTGACGGGGACGATAAACCTCAAATCAAACAAGTAAGAAAAAAAAAAAAAAACAACAACAACAACAAAAAAAAACCCAAACACCACCCTACTTACCATACCCTGCATACTTGAATGCACCATACCTACCCTTACCTACCACAATCCCACCCTACCTACCCTACCCACCGCACCCACCCTACCCCATCCCCGCCTCCACTTACCCTAACCTACCTACCCTATCCCATCTACCATATCCTACCCCACCCCGACGCACCGACCCTACCCCTATTCCATTCTACCTACCCTACTGAAGCAACCCCATCCCACCCAACCCCAACCTACCTACCCTAACCAACCAACCACAAATCACCCCGACTACCAAACCCTTCCTTACACCACCCACCCCACTCAACGTCAACTACCTACTCTACCCTATCCACCCCACTTATCCTAACACCACCCTACTTACCATACCCTGCCTACTACAAATGTACCCTACCTACCCCTTCCTGCCCCAATCCCACCCTACTTTCCCTACCCTACCAACCTCACCTAGCCACCCTCCCCCATCCCCACCCGACCCCAGCCTACCTACCCTACCATATTCAACCAACCTACCCCAACCACAACTTATCTACTTTACACCCATCTACCCTACCCCACCCAATCCCGAAACGCACCCACCATAACCCAATTCAACCCTACCTACCCTATCTTATCCTACCCCACCCATCCATCCCCAACCTATACACTCACCTACCCAAACCCCACCCACCTAGCTACCGTACTCTAACTACACAAACCCCTCCCCACCCAACCTATCCTACCTCACTCCACACCAATGCACCCATCCTACCCATTCCCAACCTGCCCCAGTATCTCCCTAGCTACTCTTCTTTACAGAACCTTACCCTAACCCACCAAACCCCAACTTGCCTACCCTACCAATTCCAACCCACCCTACCCTACATGCCCACCCCAACCCCCACCTACCCCTACCCTACCCTATCCCACCCACCCCACCAACCTACCCTACCGTACCCTACTCCAGCCCACCCCAAGCTACCCTCACCACAACACCTCCACCCCATCCAACCCCAGTCACAACCATTGTATTCAGATGGTCTAGGCCACCTATATGCTAGTAGATGATAATCAAAGTACTGAAAGTACTGAGGAAAGTTGATTTATGAGGAATAATTACTATATAACATTGTTAGTCGTAGGTCAAGCAGTTATCTAGATATTTTGTTGAAAAACATCTAGAGACAAACTTCCCATAGCACAGGTCCTGGTGTACGAATGTCATTTGACGTGTCACCAGTAACCTGAAGAGGGTTAAAAATTCGACAAAGTAAAAAACAAAATTCATCGATTGTTTCGAGTTTAACGACAGGTCAACCCTAGACGATCATTTTTGTCTTCTCTAAGAGAAAGGGGGGAAAGAGATAGAAGAGGCAGTGGAGATGATTTGTTTGTTTGTTTGATTTGAGGTTTAACTTCCCCGTCGACACTGAAGGTCATTTTGGAGACGTTGCTTCCAATTTTGTGGGACTTTTACCCGACATTATGAAGAAATGACATCTCGAGCCCTGCCGCCCAATGAAACGATGGACGAGCCGAATCGCACCGCTTTGCCTGGACAGGCTTTGATCCTACAAGCAGTTTACCAGTACTCGAGTGCGGGTCGGTTTCAGCTCTGCGTGGAAGCATCATGCAGCCCATATATTTCTTCAAGCCCCGAAGGGCGGGGCCGTTGTAGAGATGAAAGTGAGGGACAGAGGAGAAAGAGGAAAATGAATGGAAGTGTAGATACAGAAGAAATAACAACACTCCCCAACTCTACCGTTACCTGCTGCAAGGACAGCAGGTGTTGCCCAATTGTAGGTCGATACCAGCTGGACTTCCCAGTGACACGAGATACACATCTTCATTGCCTAACTCAACTACCCCCACGAAGAAAAAACGGAAGAAAGAAAGATAAACGTGTCTGCCAATTTCTTCATGGTCAAACCATAAATTTCTAAATTAGCTCAGTACATATCTGCTTATAATCTTACAGAGAAGTTCTCCTAGCGGGCACATGATATCTTAGCAACGTCGCATTTATACGAAGATGCACATACGTTTTGCAGCCGCTTGGAACTATGTTCCTTCTGGCGTCGGGACATAAAAAGGACAAAACAGAACAATTTAAAACCATTTGATTTAGACATTATAATCCGGATCAGACGCCGCGTTTACCTAAGCCGAATTAAAATACGTTTATTCAAACCTTTACGGGATCCTAAAAGCATTCACCCATAAATGCCAATTAATTGTTTCAATTCAGAGACATTCTGAAACAGTTAAGATAGATCAGAGGCAACAGAATGTTGCGTTTGATCGGTGTCTTAACTATTAGCTAAAGTACGGAACTTGATTTAAAACTCACAGCTTACAACATGTGTTTTGTAATTGTGTGTGTGTGTGTGTGTGAATTCGGGTTTATCGTCGCTTTCAACAATTTTTCAGTCATATCATGACGGTGTCTGGTTGCGACAGGGAGCTCAATGCTCACGTTTATAGTGCTGCCTCACTGAAGTATCATGTCCCAGACACATTACATGATACCACACCCAGTCACATTATCCTGACACTGGATCGACCAGTCCTAGCTCTACCCCGTAAATCTGAGTGCCAAACGAGGAGCAGCTAGTACCATTTTTAACGACTTTGGTATGTCGCGGCCCGGGATCGAACCCGAGACCTCCCGTTCCCCGGAGCGGACACTCTACCAACTGAGCTATCGGGGCCGGTGTGTTTTGTAATTAGAGCTCTCGAAAGCAGGCGAATTGTAGGTGAGTAAAGGGTTATTTAGTTGGTAACTGATAAGCTAACCCTTTTAACCCTGTAGACCGGTGCAGATGCCGAGGTAGAAATACACTGTATCTATACAACACTGCAGCTGGTGTTGTGCCGTGTGGCGGCCGTAAAACGTCTCCCCGTACATCAACCATAGTGCAGTTTATATTTTACTTTTGGTCCTTTGAGATCAGCGTGAATATTCTGAGAAATCAGAAATAAATTATTGGTTTAGATTCATATTCTAGACAGGTTTTTAATTATTTGGAGCCCGTTTTGATTTATATCAGTCTTTGAATCGACTGCCTATTCGAAATTCGCAAAATTGAAGTATGTTTCCTCTGGCTTTCTTTGCCGGATCATTACAGGGTCACTGATGAGGCTTTATTAGCCGAAACTACGTAGTATGACCCATCTTCTTTCTTATGAAAGTTTTCATTGCTCTTAAAGGAACTCATTTTTGATTTTTATTTGAATCGACTGCCTATTCGAAATTCGCAAAATTGCAGTATGTTTCCTCTCTGGCTTTCGTTGCCGGATCATTACAGGGTCACTGATGAGGCTTTATTTTTATTTTTACTTGTAGATCCCGATAAGACGTCACGTAGCTAGAACGTCTCGGCATAATCTACATGTACACTGTCATCATGTCAGTGAACTAATCAGAAATCCCTTTCTATAAGAATATCTTTAAAGCGAGAAGAGTCCTTTTTAGAAACTCAGGGATGAAAGAGTAAAAAATAAATATCATCGGAAAGCGCGTACGAAAATAGTCCCAGAATACTGTTTTCTTTTCAGAATTTGTCTTTTTGTGCCAATTTATATTCAATCCGTATAAAGTCCCGAAAACTGAAATATTTTGAAAGACGTTCCATGCCTGCAAAATTAATTTTCCAGTGTTCATTTTGGACTATTTTATGCAGCGAACGAAGGGCGGAAGTAGAGTAACACGGTCCAGTACCGGAAGTAGAAATGTGTTGACAAAGAAACTTAATTTTAAAAATCAACTTTCAAAAATGTTGCAAATAACTTCTGAAGTCATCAGACCATGTCATGCAGCATTTATTGGTTAAGAACTACATAATTTTTTCAATTGATGACCCTGAGTTGTTCTTTGCATAGATTGAAAAACAACCAAAAAATAAAATATCATTCTGGATATAAAATGTGAGGTTATTAAATTTGTTTTACATTTTATCGTTATGAATGTGTATTGTAATGCCCGATATGCAGATGAAGAAACAGATGGGCTGCATGATGCTTCCATGCAGAGCTGAAACCGACCCGCACACGAGTACTGGTAAACCGCATAGAGGATCTAAGCCTGCCCAGGAAAAGCGGTGCGAGTCGGTCCGTCCACGCTTATAAACCCTATTGGTTTCATCAGGCGACAAGGCTTGACAAGTTATTTCATCTCAATATCGGGTAAAAGTCCCACAAAGATCAAATTTTGAATCCCTGTTTTGCATCTAATTCCACAGAACTTATGAAAATGTTTTGCATTTAATCCCGCAGAACTTATGAAATATATACTTTTAAAATGACAGCAAAACATTTGCCATTACACTTGCAAGAAATACTTTCAAAGTAACTAATTGCTAAAGCTTAGCACCTGAATAACAATCAGAGTTGATGTTTGCAAACTGTTTGCAGACTGCTATTGAGGTAAGCCTGTTAATCAATCCAACCAAATGAGTTTAAGTCACTGTTTGCAAAGCTTTGCAGTATGAAAAATGTCAGATATACTGGTTGCGAAACATTTACAGTGTGCTAAAAGCATTTTGTATTTGTAATCTCTTTGTAGTGGCACAGATATGCTTGCAAAATGTTTGCACCGATCTGTTGCAAAGCACTTGCAAAGGGTATGCAACCGGTTATTTCACTGGATCATATTCCAAATATACTCTGTGAATGGACTGCAAAGGATTATTTTTGTATCGGATTCCAGAAATAGGATAACTGCGCTTTTCAAAAACATGGTTTTTATTGTTGAAACTGAAAGCTTTTCGCAAATTTGACAGATTCTTTGTGAAAGAACTTTTATTATGCATGAATAAATTATTAGATATGACCTAAATTTCTATTTGGCAATTATTTTGATGCATCACAAAGAAATAAAGGTTTTGGTGTAGCAAAAGTAGTAATGTCATCAGCACTGTCCTCTTTTCAATCATTACATACTTTTTTCACACATTTGTAGGTTCCATCCAATTCTGTTCCATAAATGTATATTCATGGCATGTATGGTGCCAAAGATACTGTAAAATTGTGATGGTAGTGATTATTTAGGTCTAACTGGGGGTGCACACTGAATGTCCGGGAATTATCATGGAAATGTCCGGAAATTGTCCGGGAAAAGTCCGGGAAATGTGGGGTAGCGGTGCGTTATCCCTAATATCTCCACTTCTGATGGTCAGAAATTAATGAAATTAGTATCAAATACAAATTTAAGCTCCGATCTAAAACATTAAATTAAAATACATTTTTTGAAGTTACTTGTCCGGAAAATTCCCTGATTGTTTCCTGAATGTTCGGGGTAGTGGTGTGTTATCCCTAATATCTCAATTTTGGGTGATCCGAATCTACTAAGATTAGTATCAAATAAAATTTTAAGCTCCATTCTTAAGGATTATTACAAATATTTTTAATCTTTAAAGTTTTGGGTCCAGATTTGAAGTTAATTTGTCCGGCGAAATTCAATAATGTAGGTCTAACTGGGTGTATTTGATTACTTTTTGCCTCTGATCTATGTTCCTGGGAGGAGTGTGTGTATGTGGGGGTACGTTAAACTCATGTAAAACAGTTTTTATTGATCTGTTTGGAAAGGAGACTTGCAGAAATTATATTTGCACATCAGGAATATCAGAGTAAGGCTTCATGGCACTAAGACCGTGTCTTAAACCAAAGCCAAACTTAAAAATTGTCTCTCCGAAACAGTCCGCTGCAAGATATGTCCTAAATTTCTATTATGCACTTCTCTTGATGCACCATAAAGAAAATAAGAGTTTGGTATAGGTAGCATTGCAGTAAATATTGGAAGGTGCCGGGTTCATAAAATTAATAAAAGACCATACGAAGCACGGTTACTAGCAAATTCAAGCGCTTGTACCACCACTGAACTCTCCAAATTATTAACTTCATGTTTGACTGCCTTCAAAAAGTTTTGGTCTATAAAATTCTAATGAAGTTTTAAATAAATTGAAATCCAGGCGGTTTCTTGCTTCAAGTCTGTCTACTTATGATTTTTCTACCCTTTACACTACACTTCCTCATAATCTTATTATAGAAAAACTTAATGATTTAATTGAATGGATATTTCATAGGGAGGATCCCTCTATCTTGCATGTAATGTAAGTAATGCTTGTTTCACTTCCGAACAGCATAAAAATCATACTTTATGGTCATGTCAGAATTTGTGTGAAGCTCTCACCTTTCTACTTGACAATATTTACATAAGATTTGGTACTAAGTTATTTAGACAAATTGTAGGTATTCCGATGGATTGTGCACCACTCGTGGCTGATTTCTTTTTGTTTTGTTATGAGAGAGACTTCATGATGTCCCTTTCTGCTGAAAACGAGTTTGAAATCATTGAAGCGTTTAGCTCCACTTCTAGATACTTGGATGATTTATTACATATTGATAATACCTATTTCGATGGTTTGATCAGTCAAATTTACCCCCCAGAACTTCAGTTCAATTCTTCTGATACCGAGGCCCCGTTTTTGGATTTACATCTATCTATTGTAGATGGGTTTGTTTCGTGCAAAATTTATGATAAACGCGATGATTTTGATTTTGAGATTGTAAATTTTCCTTTTTTTTTGATGGTGATGATCCTCGTGCGCCATCCTATGGCGTTTATATTTCGCAATTAATTCGATTTGCCAGAGTGTGTAGTCATGTAACCGAGTTCAACACACGTAATAAATTGTTAACGCCTAAACTTCTTAATCAGGGTTATCGGTACCATAAACTACGCAAATCCTTTTAAAAATTTTATAGACGTCATTCTGATTTAATTTCAAAATTCAATATTGGACTTAAATCTCTTCTGCAACAAGGTCTATCGGAACCCGAATTTTATGGTGACTTAGTATACAAATTCAGAAAAGTATATAACCGCAATGACTTCAGCACCCAATTTCGTAAAATCATTCTTCGATATAAAATGATTGGGTACAATATAAATGTTATACGACAGACTGCATGCATGGTAGTTCACCCAATCACGGTTGACAACTTTGCTTCCCTCTTTAATTGCACGCCGGTGGATCAGGTCTCAGCTTCTATGATGGTTCCTGTGTAAAGGCTTATTGAGAATTAGAGAGATCTAATTCAAGGTAATGTTGGCTGATGCCTGATGCTCTATCTCTGGTCGGGCCCATCGGAGTCTAACTTGGTTTTCTTTTGCTCCAGCATTTCAGTGGTTTCCTAGCTGTCGAGTCCTCGCCGTTGGTTCAGCTCTGTGGTTGTTTGATTATTTGTGTTCACGGAGATGTTGCACTGATGAGTTAGGAGACCTTCATGTGGACTGAACAAATTGTTCGTCTAAATCGCGATGGAAATAAGGGCGAGGATTGTGGCCACGTAAAAAAAATCGATTTAAGCCCCCCCAGTGGAATTCGTTTCCGCTGACCGTTCCAAGGCGGTTCTTCTGTCGCGATTTATTTTTGTTATGGTTTGTCTTTCGGTGTTTGTGTCGCTTGTGTAATTTTATTTTGGATAGCCTATTGGCCTTTTTGTGGGAAGGTACTCTCCTTTTGGCTTTCCGCTGTTGGTGTTTCCATTTGGTCTGTTGTCGCATGTTTGTGTGTCTTTCCCTTTGGTGTCTCTGATGGGAGCTATGGGTTGATTGTATCGATTCCTGATCATTGCCCCTACTTCTAATTTATCATTTTTGACCGAGCTTTTAGTTGCCTTCTAAAAACCAGACTTGCTTCCATTGGATATAAATCCCATGTTTTATTTCAGTGTGAGAAAATGATAGGTTTAAGGGACTAACATGATGCATGTTTTTATAAATATATCTGCAAGCTCAAAGAAATTGTTGCTGATTTTAAATGATCACCCTCCTTTAAAAATGTTGGTTTGTATTTACCTTTCCCCAACCTACCCCACCCATCCAACCCCACCTATCCATCCACTGGTAAACAATTCTGATTCTCCGTTCTAGTAGGTAAACAGATCAACATTTGTTTGTCTCATTAACTGGTTGGGCTTGGATGGCTCTATTAACAAGAAAGGTTTGAAAAGTTTTGAATGTGTTGTTTTTGTGGCAGCAGGTAAAAGGTTACTATTGTCGCCTATGGAAAATATTTAGTGGTCTATAGCAAAGGTAGAAATGTTAGCAGCACTGTCCTGTTTTCGGTCATTACATGCTACAGTAGAATACCGCTTAAAGACCACCCCTATATTAGGACCACTCCACTATTAAAAGTAGAAGTAAAACAAAGATCAGGAATTGATACAATTAACTTACTCCATCCATAAAAGACACCAAAGGGAAAGAAATACCAACATTAAGCGACCAGACCATAATGGAAACCTAAACAAAGGAAGGCCATATGGACAGTTACTTTCCCACAAAATGGCCATATGGCCATCCAAAATTAAAAGACACAAGTGATACACACAGTAAGTAACAAACAACAACATAAATAAATCGCCACAGAAGAGCCGCCTTGGAACGGTCAGTGGAAGATTTCCACTGGGGGGCTTAAATCGATTTTACGTGGCCACAATCCTCGCCCTTACTTCCGTCGCGATTTAGACAAATAATTTGTTCAGTCCGCATGAAGGCCTCCTAACTCATCAGTGCAACATCTCCGTGAACACAAAAATCAAAGAACCACAGAGGTGAGACAACGGTGAGGACTCGACAGCAAGAAACCACTGAAATGCTGGAGCAAAAGAAAACCAACAGTTAGACTCCGATGAGCCCGACCAGAGACAGAGCATCAGGCACCAACCAACATTACCTTGAATTAGATCTCTCTAATTCTCAATAAGCCTTTACGTTGGAGCCGTCATAGAATCTGAGGCCTGACCCACCGGCGTGCAATTAAAGAGGGAAGCAAAGTTGCCAACCGTGATTGGGTTAACTACCATGCATGCAGTCTGTCGTATAATATCCATATTGTACCCAATCTTTTTATATCGAAGAATGATTTTACGAAATTGGGTGCTGAAGTCATTGCGGTTATATATTTTTCTGAATTTATATACTAAGTCACCATAAAATTCGGGTTCCGATAGACCTTGTTGCAGAAGAGATTTCAGTCCAATATTGAATTTTGAAATTAAATCAGAATGGCGTCTATAAAATTTTGAAAAGGCTTTGCGTAGTTTATGGTACCGATAACCCTGATTAAGGAGTTTAGCCGTTAATAATTTATTACGAGTGTTGAAGTCAGTTACATGACTACACACTCTAGCAAATCGAATTAATTGCGAAATATAAACGCCATAGGATGGCGCACGAGGAACATCACCATCCAAAAAAGGAAAATTTACAATCTCAAAATCAAAGTCATCGCGTTTATCATAAATTTTGCACGAAACAAATCCATCTACAATAGATAGATGTAAATCCAAAAACGGGGCCTCGGTATCAGAAGAATTTGCTTTATTTAACTGAAGTTCTAGGGGGTAAATCTGACTGATCAAACCATCAAAATAGGTATTATCAATATTTAATAAATCATCTAAATATCTAGAAGTAGAGCTAAAAGCTTCAATAATTTCAGATTGGTTATCAATGGAAAGCGACAAAATGAAGTCTCTTTCATAACAATACAAGAACAGATCAGCCACAAGAGGTGCGCAATTAGTACCCATCGGAATACCCACAATTTGTCTAAATAACTTAGTACCGAATCTAATATAAATATTGTCAAGTAGAAAGGTGAGGGCATCACACACTTTCTGACATGACCAAAGTGTATAAGACCGGTTTTAACATTCCCAAATCATATCCTATATAACTCATTGCTATGTGTTCCGATAAAAGAGACGGACCCGCTATTCAGTATTAAGACGGTTTTTAAAAGACCATAGCTGTCATTAATGTTCGCTATTTTGCCATGGATAATGTAAAAATGTGATAGTAGTGCTAATTTAGGTCTAACTGGGGGTATTTGATGATTTTTTGCCTCTGATCTTTGTTCTTGGGTACGGGGTGTACTTTAAAGCCATGTAAATCAGTTTTATCGATGTGTTTGGAAAGAAGACTTGCAGTAACTGAATTTGCAGAAACACAAGAAAAAATCTACTTCATCTGGAATATTAGAGTAAGGTTTCATGGCACTAGGACTATGTCTCCTACCAAAGCAAAACTTAAAACTCGTCTCTCGTAAACAGCCCGCTGCAATATCCCGATAACGTTTCTCATCCGGTATATGTTCTAATTTATTGTATTCATATCAAAATGACATGAACAGATAAATTCATCTGTTTCTCGTGGCATTAAGGCATTTATAAACATTTTCTTGGCAGTTTTGTCTTCAACATATCCTTACAAATATCATCTTTTATATTAAATGTGGCTTGTAGGTGTGAAAATAGCCATGAAATTGAGTATTGGTCCTATTTAGGCATACTTCTGTGCATTTTACGATAGAATTATTCCAAGTAATTGGAGAAGAAACACTGATGCTAGCCAGTGTCTAGGTTCCATTCCCAAAAGAGGTAAACTTTGCACTTTTAAAAAACATATGGTTAACTCGGCTTTCATAGTTGAATCTGAAAACGATAACTTTTTCGTATCTTTGTGACTGAACTTTTATAATGTGTGAGTAAGTTTATTAGATATGACCTAAATTTATATTTGGCAGTTCTTTTAATGCATCATAATAAAAAATATGGGTTTGTTATTGGTAGCATTGCACTAGATACTGGGAGGTGCCGGGTTTTATCACTTTTGGACCGAGCTTTTAGCTGCGTTCTAAATACCAGACTTGCTTCCATTGGATATATATGCCGTGTCTTATTTCAATGTGAGAAAGTGACAAGTATAAGGGACTAAAATGAGGCATGTATTATAAATATATCTGCAAGTTCAAAGAAATGTTTGCTGATTTTATATGGTCAACCCTCCTTTAAAAATGTTTTTTTTTCTATTTACTCAGTTCCAGTAGGTAAAAAACATGGTTGACTGCAACTTGAAAAAGGAACAGTACAAAATGTTGATTGTTCTCATTAACTTGTTCGGCTAGGATGGTTCTATAAACAAGCAAGCTTTTAAAAGATGTGTATAAGTAGTTTTTGTGGGCGCAGGTAAGTCGTCTATGGAAATATTTAGTGGTAAGCTCCCAATAGCAAAGGTAGAAATGCCAGCAGCGCTGTCCTGTTTCGGTCGATACTTACATGTGTGTTTGTAAAAAAGACTTGCAGTAATTGCATTTGCAGAATCACAAGAAAGTATCTACTACATCTCGAATTTAAAAGTAAGGTTTCAGGGCACTAGGACTATGTCTAAAACCAAATCAAAACTTAAAAATCGTCTCTCCTAAACAGCCGCTGCAATATCCCGTTAATTTTTCTCATCCGTTATATGTTCTTATTTATTGTATTCATGTCAAAAGGTTGTGAACAGATGAATGCAGCTATTAATCATGGCATTAAGGCATTAATAAACATTTTCTTGGCAGTTTTGTCTTCAAAATATCCTAAACTTATTTTTAGTTTAAATAGGGGGTGTAGGTGTGAAAATAGCCATAAAAATGGGTATTGGTGCTATTTAGGCACAATTCTGTGCATTTTAGGATAGAATTGTTCCAAAGACATTGGAGATGAAACACTGGTGCAAGCTGGTGTCCAGGTTACATTCCAGAAAGAGGTTAACTTAGCACTTCTCAAAAACATTTGGTTTGCTCATGTGACAAAACAGTCATCCGCATAGCCCCATTACGGTATATTCACATTGTTCAAGCTTAATCACAAAAACGGATTGAAAATGCGTCAACCATATCCAATCAAATTGCCCAGACAGTAACCAATTTATAATCACCTTATAGTTTTTATCATCCAATCAATGTAACGTTTAGAATAACCAATCAGATATTTATCCTAGGTATATAAGGGGTATTTCACAGTTATCAAGTCAGAACAGCATCAGCAACGAGTTAATCAAGATTAAATATAACAGCTTCAAGGTAAATATCTACAGAGTGAAGGAGTTGGCTGAAACACGCCTACCTAGCTTTGTAGAATATAATATTTTATATCATTCTAAGCCATTAAGGAGTTAGCCAAACTTTCGAAACTTAGTAGATCTGAGCCAATTGAGCTGTGCATTTTTATTCATCTAATTACACTGTTTTTCATAACTTGTTATATGCGTATAGTGCTTTTTATTGCTCCAATCATTTCATTTTAATATGCTTTGTAAATTTGAGCTTTACCTTAGTAAGTTATCTAAGGGGACCCATACTAATCATATTTTGGAGTAGGTAACTCTGTCTAAATTGGGAATAATCATTTTGAGCCGCTGTAAGTTTGAAGAGCAGCTCACTTTAGTGTTTAAATACTTAACTTGTAAAATAGATCTTGAATGGTGAGCCAGTCGAGCTCATCTTATATCACTTGTTTTAGCCGCTCGGAACACATCGCACGTTACAAATTTGGTGGCAGCGTCGGGATTGGAAAGCTCAACTTCGTTGTGTGACTCATTAGAAATGAACATTGATCAATTGAATAAGAGTATAAGGCAGCTGGAGCTGGAGCTTGCTGCTTATCAACAAAGTGAAAGAGACGCCGATGATTTCTCGACGCCAAAGATACCACGAGGTATTGATAACGTTATGGACCAGAGGCAGAGGGAGTCCGGATATAATACAGCCGGAGGCTCAGTCTTGAGACATCAAATGTCGGGAGTCAGATTTACGGAAGAAAATGAGACAGAAAGTGTGAGGAAAGCTGCCCCGGGTGCTGGAAAGAAGACAATGTCGACAGGAGCCACTCCTGTGTTGAAAGAGCCAAGTTTTGCAACTGAAGAAGACAGATATGACTTAAGTAGATATCTTATAAGGGATTCACCGGCTAAGGAGCTTTATGAAAGAGCTGAAACAGAGCCTGGAATAACCTATAGAAGGAAAAGCCAAGAACCATCAAAACCTGATGTCGGAAAGAAGCCCTGGACTGTAGACAAAACCGAGGAGCGCCCAGCCGAGTGCTCAGATGAAAATCAAGCAATTCATATGTCTAAGCCACCTGTGTTGATTAAGCCAGCAACATACGATGGAACTTCATCTTGGCTAGACTATAGATCACATTTTGAAGCATGTGCGACATTAGGACACTGGAGTGAAAGTGATAAAGCTCTTTACTTAGCCGTGTCACTTCGTGGACAAGCTCAGTCTATCTTAGGAGACTTATCAGGGGGTGTCCCAAAGAAATATAGTGATTTAATAACTGCATTAAATGAGCGATTCTCACCTCCAAACCAGATGGAGCTACACAGAGCTCAGTTGAGAGAAAGAAAACAAGAAGCATCAGACAGTCTCCCTGAGCTGGGACAAAGCATTCGGCGCTTAACAAACTTGGCCTATCCTACAGCTCCCCTTGATGTCAGAGAGACTTTATCAAAGGAATATTTCATTGATGCACTGATTGACTCAGATATACGTTTGCGCATTAAACAGACCCGACCAACGACACTCAATGACGCCATTCGGCAGGCAGTAGAATTGGAAGCATTCGTTAAAGTAGAAGAGAAAAACAAAGAGCTGAAGGGCTACTTAAGACCAGTCGATATGAGTGAGACAAAGGATCAACCAAATGAAAGTGAGCTTAAAACGCTATTGAGCCGTCTCGATAATATGCAAAAGTCAATGAACGAGGTGAAAAAGGAAATGGAGGAACTCAAATCACAGAGCCTCTCACGTGCCACTATTCACACAGAAACAAGGCGAAAATACACAGATATGAGCTGCTATATCTGCGGGCGTCAAGGTCATCTGGGACGAGATTGTCATTACAAAAACCAGTCTGGAAGAGGTGGCCGAGGCCGGGGCCGAGGCCAAGGCCGGGGCTGGGGCCGAGGCCGTGGACGAGAATATCAAAGAGGAAATGATCAAGGAAGACAGAATGAAATTCGGAATAATTCAGAAAGCTCTGGATTATTTGTAAATGCACAGATTTGTGGGAAGAATGTGAAGTTGCTCGTTGACACTGGAGCAACGTTGACCATATTAAATGACAGTTTGTATAACTCTGTCAAGAGCTCCTTTGGTGGAGAAATTAAGTTGACTAGGGTTAGAAAAGAAATTCTGTCAGCTACAAATGAGCCACTCAATGTTTCCGGAAAAACGGAAATGAGCATCAAAATAGGACAAAAGATCTACAATCAAGAGCTTGCCGTCGCAACAATTGCAATGGATGGAGTAATAGGGTTGGATTTCTTGAACAAATATAAATGCAAAGTAGACATAGTAAACAGAAAGCTTTTGATAGGTAAAGATGAGATTCCAATGATCTCCGAGGGGTCAATAGGATGCTATCGTATATCAGTAAGTGAAACTTGCAGCATACCGCCGAGATCAGAAATTGTAGTCTTTGGCAATGTTAACATGTCTGAGAAAGACTATATACCAGATGGTTTGAGCCTGATTGAGCCGGAAGAAAGTTTTACAAGAACCGATCGGGGTTTGGTAGCAAAAACCTTGGTTGAAAATAGTAAAAGAGTTCCATTGAGAATAATGAATGTTACTACAGACGTTAAAATCATACACTCTGGTACATTTATTGCTTCACTGAGTCCAGTAAAAAGGGTTATGGAGTCTGAGGCGTGCCCAAATACGCAAGGAAATACTTTACCACCAGCTTTAAATGAGCTGTTGAAGAAAACTAGCAAAACAGTCACAGGGAAACAAAGAAATCTAGTCAAAGAGCTACTATTGAGGCATAATAATCTGTTTGCCAGCAATGATCAGGAGCTGGGTAAAACGGGCATTGTGAGACACGGTATCAAGACAGACAGCAGGACACCCATCAAACAACCCCTCAGGCGAATACCAGTAAATATGAGAGAGGAGGTCGACAAGCACATTGATGACATGTTAGAACGTGATGTTATTGAGCATTCAGTGAGTCCATGGGCTGCCGGCGTTGTACTAGTGAAGAAAAAGGATGGAACAACTAGATTTTGCGTTGATTATCGGCAGTTAAATGAGCGTACCGTCAAA
The DNA here is from genome assembly GCA_963580285.1 of Lucinisca nassula. Classification (NCBI taxonomy): domain Eukaryota; kingdom Metazoa; phylum Mollusca; class Bivalvia; order Lucinida; family Lucinidae; genus Lucinisca; species Lucinisca nassula. The sequence goes on from OY757017.1 coordinate 46,466,711, forward strand.
GATGCTTATCCTTTACCTAGAATTGATGAGTCGTTGGATCATTTGTCTGGGGCAAAGTGGTTCTCGACGCTAGATTTGTGTTCAGGATACTGGCAGGTAGAACTCGAGCAGGATGCTAAACCGAAGACGGCCTTCGTCACTAAAAGGGGGCTATATCAATTCAAGGTCATGCCTTTCGGGCTCTGCAACGCTCCAGCCACCTTTGAAAGGCTGATGGAGACTGTGCTTTCAGGTTTACAATGGGACATATGTCTCATTTACCTCGATGATATAATTGTTATTGCCAAATCCTTCGAAGAAATGCTAGAAAATTTGGAGAAAGTATTTTTAAGATTATCAGCAGCAGGTTTAAAACTGAAGGCAAAGAAATGCCATATTTTTGCAGAACAAGTTGAGTTCCTAGGTCATGTAATCTCACCTGAGGGAATAGCTACAGATCCAAAGAAGATCGAAGTAATAAGGGACTGGAAAGAGCCAAGTCATGTGAGCGAATTGAGATCATTTATTGGTCTCTGTAGTTACTACAGAAGATATATTCAGAATTTTGCAGGAATTGTTAAGCCACTCAATAAGCTCACAGAAAAGAAACAGAAATTTATCTGGACCAAAGAGTGTCAGGAAGCGTTTGATTCACTGAAGTCAAAACTCACCCAGAGTCCTATCTTAAGTTATCCAGATTTTACTGAGCCATTTACTCTTGACACCGATGCAAGTAATACTGCTATAGGCGCAGTTCTATCGCAGAACATTAATGGACAAGAAAAGGTAGTAGCATACGCAAGCAGAGCTCTCACAAAGTCAGAAAGAAAATATTGCGTTACCAGAAAGGAATTGTTAGCAGTTGTTTACTTTGTGAAATATTTTCGCCACTATCTATATGGGAAACGATTCACGGTGCGAACCGATCATAGTTCCTTAAGATGGTTGCTCAATTTTAAGAATCCTGAAGGGCAGTTAGCAAGGTGGATAGAGGTGTTAACAACATATGATATGAATATTCAGCATCGCCCTGGTACCCAGCACAGAAATGCCGATGCGCTCAGCAGGCATAGTTGCGGACAATGCAGAGGAAAGGAGCTTAAAGAAACTGTTAATGTTGTAGTGAATGAAACAGTGAGAACTAGTAGCCAATGGGAAGAAGTGTTAGACACTGACTCGTTAAAAGAGCTTCAGAAGCATGATAAGGACATTTCTACAGTAAGAAACCTGATGGAAAACGGAGTGCAACCTGACAGTGCTGAGATAAGTTCCGCGAGTTCAACAGTTAAGGCTCTTTGGTCTCAAAGACAGAAATTAGTCATAGATAGTGATATGCTGCACAGGAAATGGGACGATGACAAAGGAGTAACACTGCAGGCTATTGTACCACTTAGTGAGCGTCGAAAGCTACTGTCCTTTTGCCATGATCATTTAACATCTGGACATTTAGGAGTCAGGAAAACACTCAGTAAAGTGCGCCAATCTTATTATTGGCCTGGCCTCCAGCAGGACGTAAGGCATTATATTGCTGGATGTGAAAAGTGTCAAAAAGGTAAAAATCCGATCAGGACAAATAGAGCTCCAATGCAAATAGTTGGAGCTGGTCGCCCAATGGAACGTTTAGCCACGGACATCCTTGGAGAGCTGCCATTAACAGAGAAAGGCAACAGATACATTCTTGTTGTCTCAGATTACTTTACAAAATGGACGGAGTGCTTCGCAATTCCCAACATGGAAGCCAGAACAGTAGCAGATGCCATTGTGAGGGAGGTAGTTACAAGGTTTGGAGTTCCATCAATGATTCACTCGGGCCAAGGTAGGCAGTTCGAGGGACAGCTGTTTACAGAGATGTGCAAGATGATAAACGTCAAGAAAACGCGAACAACGCCATATCACCCACAGTCAGACGGAATGGTTGAGCGATTCAACAGAACGTTGGTAAGGATGCTCAAAACCTATGTAAATGAGCATCAGTCTGATTGGGATGATTACCTACCATACGTTACTATGGCATACAGATCGGTGGAACATGAGACAACAGGATGTAGTCCCAATTTTCTTATGCTAGGAAGAGAAGTGCAGACACCTCTGGACATAATGTATGAAATGCCAGCAAGTGTTAAAAGCACCCCAGCAAACAGATGGGCTTGGGAATTAAAGGAGAAAATGGAAGCTGCACACAGACTAGTAAGAGAGAATATCGCTGGAGCAATGCTAAGACAAAAATCGCTGCATGATAGAAATGTCAGCTGGGAAAAGTTTAACAATGGGGATGAAGTGTATGTATATTTCCCGAGGCATATGCCGGGACAATCTCCAAAATTCACGAATTATTGGCGAGGACCTTTTAAAGTCATGAAAAAGATTACAGATGTTACATATGAAGTTCTGTGTGGGCATAAGGGAAAACCTCAAACAATTCATGTAGATCGCATGAAAGGGCGTAAGCCACAACGTTTACAATTTGAAAACTGTGCTAGAGACTCAAATGCTCCCTCGCAAAATAGAAATGATGAGGTGGTCATAGATATGGGAGATGCAGAAGAGGCAGAATTAACTCAGACTGTAGAGGATGAAAATATGGCTCAAAGCTCGCGGAGGACACGAAGACCTCCAGAGTGGATGTCAGATTATATAACCAAATTCTAAATTTCAGGTAAATTCTCAGTCTTGATTGAGTCTCATTATATTTTTATTTATACTATCATACAAGTTATTTCGACCAACACAAAGAGAACGCCTAGGAAAGAAACCTGAGAAAAAGTTTTATATTTCATATCCTGTAAATTATCATGCAGGGACGCATGAGATTCGAGGCGTGGGTAATGTGACAAAACAGTCATCCGCATAGCCCCATTACGGTATATTCACATTGTTCAAGCTTAATCACAAAAACGGATTGAAAATGCCTAAACCATATCCAATCAAATTGCCCAGACAGTAACCAATTTATAATCACCTTATAGTTTTTATCATCCAATCAATGTAACGTTTAGAATAACCAATCAGATATTTATCCTAGGTATATAAGGGGTATTTCACAGTTATCAAGTCAGAACAGCATCAGCAACGAGTTAATCAAGATTAAATATAACAGCTTCAAGGTAAATATCTACAGAGTGAAGGAGTTGGCTGAAACACGCCTACCTAGCTTTGTAGAATATAATATTTTATATCATTCTAAGCCATTAAGGAGTTAGCCAAACTTTCGAAACTTAGTAGATCTGAGCCAATTGAGCTGTGCATTTTTATTCATCTAATTACACTGTTTTTCATAACTTGTTATATGCGTATAGTGCTTTTTATTGCTCCAATCATTTCATTTTAATATGCTTTGTAAATTTGAGCTTTACCTTAGTAAGTTATCTAAGGGGACCCATACTAATCATATTTTGGAGTAGGTAACTCTGTCTAAATTGGGAATAATCATTTTGAGCCGCTGTAAGTTTGAAGAGCAGCTCACTTTAGTGTTTAAATACTTAACTTGTAAAATAGATCTTGAATGGTGAGCCAGTCGAGCTCATCTTATATCACTTGTTTTAGCCGCTCGGAACACATCGCACGTTACACTCAATCTACTTCATCTGGTATATAAGAGTAAGTTTTCATGGCACTAGGACTATGTCTCAAACCAAAGCAAAACTTCACAATTGTCTCTCCGATACAGCCCGATGCAATATCCCGATAAGTTTTCTCATCTGTTATATGTTCTAATTTATTGTATTCATGACAAAAGGATTCGATAAGATATATTCAGATATTTCTCATGGCATTAAGGCATTTGTAACATTTTCTTGGCAGTTTTGTCTTCAAAAATCCCAAAATGTGTAAGTTTTTACTTTAAATAGGGGGTGTAGGTGCGAAAATAGCCATAAACATTTTTATATTAGTTTTTGTGGGTGCAGGTAAGTCGCCACACATTTGTAGTTCTAAATAATTCTGTTTCATATAATGTATTTTGCCATGGATAATGTACAAAAACGATGGTAGTGCTAATTTAGGTCTAACTGGGTGTATTTGATGAGTTTTTGCCTCTGATCTTTGTTCTTGGGAGGGGGTGTACTTTAAAGGCATGTAAATAAGTTTTTATTGATGTGTTTGAAAAGAAGACTTGCGGAAAATGCATTTGCAGAAACAAAGACAGAATCTGGAATATAAGAGAAAGTTTTCATGGCACAAGGACTATGTCTCAAACCAAAGCAAAACTTAAAAATTGTCTCTCCGAAACAGCATGCTGCATTATCCGGATAGGTTTTCCCATCCGTTATATGTTCTAATTTATTGTATTCATGTCAAAATGATTCGAATAGATTGAATATTATCAGATATTTCTCAAGGCATTTATAAACATTTTCTTGGCAGTTTTGTTTTCAAAATGCCCTCAAAATGTATTTTTTACTTTAAATTGGGAAGTAGTGTGAAAATGGCCAAAAACAATTGTATGTGTAGTTTTTGTGGGTGCAGTTAAGTCGCCTGTGGAAATATTTAGTGATAAACTCCCAATAGCAAAGGTAGAAATGTCAGCAGCACTGACAATCGGGCTGAGGGCAATGGACATTTAATATTTTTGTGACTTGACTGAGTATGTTAATTGTATCGATTCCTGATCTTTATTTTACTTCTACTTTGATTGAATTCCATTTAAATAGACGTAATTGTTAGAAATCAATTATTCATGTACCTGTTTAATAAAAAATCTTTGTAGGCTTCACTAAGTCCCTTGAATTTTATCTACTTCACAAAAACGTGCTTATGACATTAGAATTGTATATACTGACAAGCGTAAGCACTGACAGTAATCATGGTAATGTTTGTGAATTTATTTTCTATATTTTCCATATTTTCGCTCGCAAACATCATTAGAACTACCTCCAGGAGTAACCACAACCTACCTGTATATTTTGTGCAAAAAAAGTAAAATAATAAACATTGAATACTCTATTGCATCCATTGCGACAACACATCTGTGTGCTATAATGGCACCTCTAAAAACTGTGGCACTAGCACTTTGCATCTTCTCTTCCTAGTACTTGTACTTTATAATATACATAGCTGGAGTCAAAAGAACTGATGAATACATTTTTTTCAATACGTATAAATGAATTAACTGATTTTTCTTCTTGGTTTATGGCCAGTTTGAATCGGGGGGGGGGGGGGTGGGGGGTTGCAATTGTCCCTTTCTGAAAAAAAACACTGGAGTGTGGGCAAATGTCCATACCAAAAATAAGCAATGGGGGGAATATGCGGTATGCCGGTATTTTCAACTGGGGGAGCGAAAGAAGTCCGTTAATACATTTTTTCATGGGGGGTGGCAAATGTCCTGGGTGGGCAAATGTTCTGGAAACTGACTAAATTACTAACACAACAACTCTCAAGACCTTGTTTATTCAAGAGAGCACAAGTTTATTCAAGTGAGCACAGGATAGCCAGGGACAAGGATGGACTAAAGGATGTCATGTTTTATATGACTTTAAACGATTAGCCAAGGTGACAGTAAACAGATGAGTACTGTGGCAGGTTCAAAATAGGCCTTTGTTTATTAATTACATTTTTATAATTGATTTAGATAGTAACAAATAAACAGGTACCAGAGTTAAGTATAATTTAACCTGTATTATTGAAAATGCCCATATATCACTGCTGAGTATATGGTTCTGTTTTAATTCCAGGGTGGAAAATGCAATTTTCTGGTATTTACCGGCATTGTCCAGTATTTGCCGGTATTTACCGCTAAATGCCACCGGCATGGAAAATACTCATATTTACCGGCATTTTGCAAACCATGATAGGAAAACTTAAAAATCGTCTCTCAGAAACAGCCCGCCGCAATATCCCGATAAGTTTTCTCACCCGTTATATATATTAATTTATTGTGTTCATGTCAAAAGGATACGAGCATACATATTCAGATATTTCTTATGGCATTAAGGCATTTATAAACATTCTCCTGACAGGTTTGTCTTCAACATATCCTCAAAAATGTAATTTTTTTACTTTGAATAAGGGGTGTAGGTGTGAAAATAACCATTAAAATGTGAATGTGTAGTTTTTGTTGGTGCAGGTAAGTCGCCTATGGAAATATTAAGTGGTAACCTCCCAATATCAACAAAGGTAGAACTGTCAGCAGCACTGTATTGTTTTCAGTCATTACATACTATTTCCACACATTTGTTGTTCTATCCAATTCTGTTTCGTAAAATGTTTTCGTGGCATGTATTTTGCCATGGATAATGTAAAAATGTGATGGTAGTGCTAATTTCGGTCTAACTGGGTGTATTTGACGAGTTTTTGCCTCTGATCTATGTTCTGGGGAGGGGGTGTACTTTAAAGGCGTGTAAATTAGTTTTTGTTGATGTGTTTGGAAAAAAGGCTTACAGTAATTGTATTTGCAGAGACACAAGAAAGAATCTACTTCATCTGCAATATAAGAGAGAGGTTTCATGGCACAAGGACAATGTCTCAAACAAAAGCAAAACTTAGAAATTATCTCTCCGAAACAGCCCGCCTAAATATCCTGATAAGTTTTCTCATCCGTTATATGTTTTAATTCATGTCAAAAGGTTGTGAATAGAATTATTCAGCTATTTTTCGTAGTATTAAGACATTTATAAACATTTTCTTGGCAGTTTTGTCTTCAAAATGTCCTCAAAAATGTATTTTCTTTACTTTAAATGTGGGGTGTAGGTATGAAAATAGCCATACAAATGAGTATTGGTGCTATTTAGGCACATTTCTGTGCATTTTAGGATAGAATTGTTCCAAAGACATTGGAGAAGAAAAAAACTGATGCAAGCTAGTGTCTAGATTCCATTCCAGAAAGAGATAAACTTTGCACTTTTCAACAAGATGTGTTTGTGAAACACTGATGCCCCCGGACAGCGCATGTTAAATATGAAAGCAGTGTCACTAAGCAATCGAAAGGTATGGCCAAAGTTCAAGCCTTAAAAAAGTAGGACAAGGTCACAAGTTAAAAATATATGGGATCGTTGGAAAGGCCATGTGACACAGAATACACATGTGAAATATGAAAGCCATATCACTTACCAATCGAAAGTTATGGCTAATACTAAAGTTTTTAAAAAGTAGTTTAAATGTCAAGGTCAAGGTCAGGAGGTCAAAAATTAGGGTACCTCTAGAAAGGTCTTTTGACAAGGAATGCACCTGTGAAATGTGAAAGCCATATCACTTACGAATGAAAAGTTTTGGCCAAAGTAAAAGTTTTTAAAAAGGAGGTTAAAAGTCAAGGTCACGAGGTCAAAAATTATGGTTCCACTAGGCATGTCTTGTAAAAAGCATGCATATGTGAAATATAAAAGCCCTATCACTTACCAGAAGAAAGTTATGGAATATGTTAAAGTTTTTAGAAACTTGGTCAAAGGACAAGGTCACAAGGTAAAAATAATGGTACCATTAAGACAAGGAATGCACACCACTTACCAATTGAAAGTTATGCCCAATGTTAAAGTTTTCAAAAAAGTAGGTCAAATGTCAAGGTCAAGGTCACGGGATCAAAAATAAGGTTCGCACTAGAAAGGTCTTGTGACAAGGAATGCACATGTGAAATATGAAACCCCTATCACATATCAATCGAAAGCTATGGCCAATGTTAAAGCTAAAAAACAAGGATTTTTAGCGCATTTTTAGAAACTAAAGGGCCATAACTCCGACATAAATGATAGGACCAACGTGAAAATGTTGTTATGCACCCCGGCACTTCAAAAGGAATGCATGTGCAAAGTTTCAACTCAATCGGTAAAGAAATGTGGAAGAAGTTTGCATCACAAGCTATTAGCGCATATTGTAGAAAATAAAGGACCGTAACTCCGACGTAAATGATAGGACCAATGTGAAAATTGTGTAAGGCACCCCTGCACCTCACAAGGAATGCATGTGCAAAGTTTCAGCTAAATCTGTGAAGAAATGTGGAAGAAGTTTGCATCACAAGGTGTTTTAGCGCATTGCATTTTTTAGAAAATAAAGGGCCTGAACTCCGCCGTTAATAATAGGACCAATGTGAAAATTGTGTTAGGCACCCCTGCACCTCATAAGGAATGCATGTGCAAAGTTTCAGCTCAATCGAGAAGAAATGTGGAAGAAGTTCGCATCACAAGATTTTTAGCGCATTTTTAGCAAAAAAGGGGCCATAAATCACATGTAAATGAGAGGACCAACTTGAAAATTGTTAGGCTTCCCGGAACTTCATAAGGAATGCATATGCAAAGTTTCAGCTCAATCGGGGCAAAAATGTGGAAGAAGTTCGCATCACACGATTTTTTTCAACGCATTTTTTAGAAAAAAGGGTCATAACTCCGATGTCAATGTGGGGACCAACGTGAAAATTGTGTTAGGCATCCCACCAGTTCACCACAAATGCATGTGCAAAGTTTCAGATCAATCGGTGAAGAAATGGGGAAGTAGTTTGCATCACCAAAAAGTGCGCACTTCTTTTGATGCATAATTCTTTGTGACTTAACTTTAAAGCCATGTAAGTCAAATTTTCTTGATGTGATGGAAAGAAGACTTGCAGTAATTGCATTTGCAGAAACACAACAAAGAATCTACTTCATCTGGAATATTTTTTGTATAAACATATTTTATTGCATCATAAATCAAGCAATAGGGTCGGGCCACAAGTTCTGCGAACAATAGTTACGGCCCTCCCCTACGAAACAGTTTTACAGTAATATACATGCACATCATAGTGGCAAATACAGAGACATTTGGAATACTTAATAATGAGTGATATAACAAATAAGCATATATCACATTTTCCAAAGATGATGAGAAAAAAAAAAGATGAGAAAAAAAAAAATGATGAGAAAAAAAGATGAGAAAAATAATGTATAAGATGTATGATAATGAATACTTAATTAAAAGAAAAACAGTGTGATAAAATATTGAACTGAAAATGGAATGAAATGTCATGCTGGCCTAAGTGAGCAGCAGCCTAGTTGGCGAAACGTTTAGTATCCTTAATAATTGTTTGTACGGCTGTAAAGATGAGGGTGTTATCTACTATCGACAGACTAACATCACCAAATAAAAGAATATTAATATTCCGTGGATGCAAAGCTCTGGTTGATTGAAAAAGTATTACGCTTTCGTTAGTGTAATGTGAACAGCGAAAAATAATGAGCAGCATCTTCAACTTCGTCAGAGCAACTACAAGTGAAACTAGGTGTTAAGTGATTTATATATAAGTCAAGACGTAAATTACTACGGTTATTTCTAATTCTTACCTGTAAAGCAGACACATACCTGTTACCAATTCTATAGTGTAATGGGATTTTCGAGTTATTTTGATGCCTTTTCAATTGATAATTAAAACTTAAATGAGACGGTAAATTATGTAATTCTACGTCAAGAGAATTCCATGCTAAAATTGAGGATGGAATACAAGATTTGCGTGAGATTTCAGTCCTGCAGAAAGGAGCGGTAATATCTGCTTGCTTTCGGAGATTGTAAGCATTTGCTTTTCCCAATAAAGGAGGAACAGATCGGATATATATGCAGGAACGAACCCGTTTATTACTTTATACATAAATACAAGTTTTTGCTTTCTTCGACGTTCCAAAAGTGACATCCAGCCACATTCTCTGTCCAGATTGCCCAGAGAAACTGATCTGGTTAAGCTTGTAACTATGCGGGCAGCTTCATTCTGAAGTGTTTGAAGCGAGTTAATATGCTCTACAGTACAGCCATCCCATACAACACGGCAACAAGTACGATAAATACATTTGGTTTAATGCAACAAGACTTAATGTATATTTCAGTTTCGTTATTATGCCAATAACTTTTGATGCACTGTTTTAATATTCCCAATATGGGAATGCCATTTACCGTTACTACTGAAGGTATGACCTAAATGTTTATGATTTGAAACAAATTTTACGGGAGTTCCATCAAATATTATATTAGGAAGTGATTCAATAAGTTTTAAAGTGAAAAATCATTGCTTCTGTTTTATATGGGTTAAGTTTTATCAACTACTGAGATGCCCAATTTACTAACATTCGCAAATCACGGTTAATGATACCCGCAATGCCATTTAGAGTAGCTGCAGTGCAGAATAGGGAGCTATCGTCGGCAAATAACCTAGTAAGGCTAAGCATAGAATCAGATATATCATTACGATGTAGACTAAAAGTAAAAGGGGGCCTAGAACAGACCCTTGAGGAACGCCGGCATTTACACTTCATAAGGTTGAAGAACTGTTTCTTATAACGACTTTTTGCTTCCTACCACTGAGGTAGTCAGTAATCCACTCCAATAATTCACAGTCTATGCCAGTTTGTTTTAATTTAAAAACAAGACCCTTATGCCACACTCTGTCGAAACTTTTAGAAACGTCTAAGAAAACCATACAAGAAAATTGGTTATTATCAAAAGTTTGGCAGATGTGATGATAGATGTCTATAAGTTTAAAGGTTGTTGAATGGTTGGGTAAAAAACATATTGGTATTTATAAAGCAAATCATTTTCATTTAAAAAAGTATAGATGTGTTTAAAAGCTATTATTTCTGGTAGTTTGCCAACGTTGCTTAATAGAGAAACAGGTCGAAATGTCGAAGGATCATAATTATCTCCCTTTTTGGTAAAGGTATAACATTTGAATATTTATAGATCTCTGCAAATTTGCCTGCTCTGAAATATCTACTAAAGCGTGTAACTAGAGGCACAGATACTTCTTTTGATACAGATTTTAGCATTTTGCTACTAATACCATCTGGCCCTGGAGCCTTGTTCGAATTTAAAAGTTCAATCAAAGATTCGACCTTTTGTGGTGCAATGCTTGATAACCGAATCTGGCATTTATATTAAAAATTCGACGTTTTCATCATTGACTGTGGAGATAGATGTAAAATATTCGTTTAATAGTTCTGCTTTATCTTCTGATGAAAAACAAAAGTAACTGGGAATGAATTTAGAGGTGGAATTGAAGCAGAGCTGGAATTGTTTTTAACAAAGTGGCGTACAACTTTCCAAAATTGTTTTTATCATTAGAGTGAAAATCAGAAATGGAAAATTCTAAATTGTTGGAATATAAGACAAAGGTTTCATTGCACTAGGACTCTAGTCACTTTTTCAGTCATATCACGACGGTGTCTGGTTGCGACAGTGACATCGTGACAACATGCGACAGGGAGCTCAATGCTCACTTTTATATTGCTGCCTCACTGAAGTATCATGTCCCAGACACATTACATGATACCACACCCGGTCACATTATCCTGACACTGGGTCGACCAGTCCTAGCTCTACCCCGTAAATCTGAGTGCCAAGCGAGGAACAGCTAGAACCGTTTTTTAACGCCTTTGGTATGTCGCGGCCCGGGATCGAATCCGTGACCTCCCGTTCCCCGGAGCGGACACTCTACCAACTGAGCTATCGGGGCCGGTACTAGGACTATGTATCAAACCAAAGCAAAACTTAGAAATTGTCTTTCCGAAACAGCCCGCTGCAATATCCCGATAAGTTTTCTCATCCGTTATACGTTCTAATTTATTGTATTCATGTCAAAATGATACAAACAGATATATTCAGATTTTTCTCATGCCATTAAGGCATTTATGAACATTTTTTTTTGGCAGTTTTGTCTTCAAAATTTCATCAAAAATGTCATTTTTTACTTTAAATATGGGGTGTAGTTGTGAAAATAGCCATAAAAATGAGTATTGGCGCTATTTAGGCATAGTTCTGTGCATTTTAGTATAGAATTGTTCCAAAGACATTGGAGAAGAAACACTGATGGAATAAGTTCTAGAAAGGATTATCCTTCGGAAGCAATGAATACACCACAGAACCGGAAAATATGGAGTGTACATGTTTTCTGGGCCAGACTAGCAAGTTTCGGCCATTTAGGCCTCATCAGTGACCCTCAAGTATTTTTGAAATTCCACAATGGAATCAATGGTCCAAAAGGACAATAAAATATAAACTACACTATGATGTAGGGCAGGGAGACTTTTTACGGCCGCCACACATTCCCAGATAACAGCTGTAGTGACGTCAAATAAGTTCTAGAACGGGTTATCCTTTTGAAGCAAGGAATACACCACAGAACCGGAAAATATGGAATGTACATGTTTTCTGGGCCAGACTAGCAAGTTTCGGCCATTTAGGCCTCAGCAGTGATCGTCAAGTATTTTCAAAATTCCACAAAGCCAGTGTCTAGGTTCAATTCCAGAAAGAGGTAAACTTTGCACTTTTCAAAAAGATATGGTTTGCTCAGCTTTCATAGTTGAATCTGAAAGCGATAACTTTTTCGCAAACTTGAAAGATACTTTGTGACTGAACGTTTTATTATCATGAGTAAATTATAAGAGTGTTATTTAGGCAGCTATTTAGACATAATTCTGTGCATTTTAGGATATCAGTTGTTCCAAAGACATTGGAGAAGAAACATTGATGCAAGCCGTTGTCTAGGTTCAGGTTCCATTCCAGAAAGAGATAAACTTTGCACTTTTCAAAAACATATGGTTTGCTCGGCTTTAATAGTTGAATCTGAAAGTGATATTTTTTGCATACTTGAAAGATTCTTTGTGACAATACTTTTATTATGCATGAGTAAATTATTAGATATGACCTAAATTTCTATTTGGCAATGCTTTTGATGCATCATCAAGAAAATAATGGAAAGTGGTTGACTGTAACTTGAAAAGGAGCGGATCAACATGTGGAATAACTTGTTGGGCTAGGATGGTTCTATAAACAAGCCCGCTGCAATATCCCGATAAGTTTTCTCATCTGTTATATGTTCTGATTTATTGTATTCATGTCAAAAGGTTGTGAACAGATATATTCAGCTATTTCTCGTGGTATTTAGCCATTTATAAACTTTTTCTTGGCAGTTTTGTCTTTAAACTTTCCTCAATAATGTATTGTGTTACTTTATATAGGGGTGTAGGTGTAAAAATAGCAATAAAAATGAGTATTGGTGCTATTTAGGCATAGTTCTGTGCATTTTAGGATATAATTATTCCAAAGACATTGGAGAAGGAACACTGATGCAAGCCGGTACCTGGGTTCCATTCAAGAAAGAGGTAAACTTTTTTTCAAAAAACATATGGTTTGCTCGGCTTTCATAGTTGAATCTGAATCCCAAACTTGAAAGATTCTATGTGACTGAACATTTATTATGCATGAGTAAATTATTAGATATGCCCTAAATTTCCACACTGCAATTCTTTTGATGCATCATAAAGAAAATAAGGGTTCGGTATTGGTAGCATTGCACTGGATAGTGGGCGGTGCCGGGTTTTATCACTTTTGGACAGAGCTTTTAGTTGCGTTCTAATCACCAGACTTGCTTCTATCTGATATATATCCCATGTTTTATTTCAATGTAAAAAATGACAGGTTAAAGGGACTAAAATGATGCATGTTTTATAAATATATCTGCAAGCTCAAATAAATTGTTGCTGATTTTATATGGTCACCCCTACTTTAAAAATGTTGGTTTGTATTTACTCCGTTCTAGAAGGTAAACAAACATGGGTGACTGTAAATTGAGAAGGAGCATATCAACATGCGGAATTTTTTCTCATTTTGTATGTGTAGTTTTTGTGGGCGCAGGTAATTCGCCTTTAGATATTTAGTGGTAAGCTCCCAATAGCAAAGGTAGACATGTCAGCATCACTGTCCTGTTTTCAGTAATTACATACTATTTCCACACATTTGTAGTTCTATCCATTTCTGTTTCATAAAATGTATCTTCATTGCATGTATTTTGCCCTGGATAATGTAAAGCTGTGATGGTAGTGCTAATTCAGGTCTAAGTGTGTGTTTTTGGCGTGTTTTGCCTCTGATCTTTGTTCTTGGGAGGGGTGTACTTAAAAGGCATGTTAATAGGTTTTTATTGACGTGTTTGGAATGAAGACTGAATGAAAAATTCTCTCTCCGAAACAGCCCGCTTAAATATCTTGATGTGTTTGGAAAGAAGACTTGCAGTAATTGCATTTGCAGAAACACAAGAAAGAATCTACTTCATCTGAAATATAAGAGTAAGGTTTCATGGCACTAGGACTATGTCTCAAACCAAAGCAAAACTTAATAATTGTCTCTCCAGAATAGGCCGCTGCAATATCCGGATAAGTTTTCTCATCCGTTATATGATCTAATTTATTGTATTCATCATGTCAGAAGGATGTGAACAGATATATTCAGCTATTTCCCATGGCATTAAGGCATTTATAAATGTTTTCTTGGCAGTTTTGTTTTCAAAATATCCTCAAAAATGTCTTTTTTTAAATAGGGGGTTTAGGTGTAAAAATAGCCATAAAAATGAGTACTGGTGCTATTTAGGCATACTTCTGTGCATTTTATGGAAGAATTGCTCCAAAGACATTGGAGGATAAACACTGATGCAAGCCGGTTTTTGGGTTCTTTCTAGAAAGAGGTAAACTTTGCGTTTTTCAAAAACATATGGTTTGTTCGGCTTTCATAGTTGAATCTGAAAGCAATAACTTTTTCGCGAACTTGAAAGATTCTTTGTGACTGAACTTTTATGAGTTAATTATTAGATATGACATAGATTTCTATTTGGCAATTCTTTTGATGCATCATAAAGAAATACGGTTCGGTATTGGTAAACTTGCACTAGATACTGGGAGGTGCCGGTTTTATCACTTTTCGACCGAGCTTTTAGTTGCGTTCTAAATACCAGACTTGCTTCCATTGGATGTATATCCCATGTTTTGTTTCAATGTGAGAAAGGGACAGGTATAAGGGTCTAAAATGATGCATGTTTTATATATATATCTGCAAGCTCAAAGAAATTTTTGCTGATTTTATATGGTCACCCCTTGTTTAAAAATGTTTTGTATTTACTCAGTTCTAGTAGGTAAACAAACATGTTTGACTGTAACTTGAAAAGGAGCAGTCCAACATGTGGTGTTTTTCTCTTTAACTTGTTGAGCTATAATGGTTCTTTAAACAAGCAAGGTTTGAACAGTTTGGCATGTGCAGTCACTTTTGGAAATATTCAGTGTTAGGCTTCCAATAGCAGCACTTTCCTGTTTTCAGTCATTACATACTATTTCCACACATTTGTAGTAATTTTCCAATTCTGTTTCATAAAATGTATCCTCATGGCATGCATTTTACCACGGATAATGTAAAAATATGATGGTAGTGTGAATTTAGGTCTAACTTGTTGTATTTGATGAGTTTTAGTCTATGATCTATGTTTTTGGGATAGGGTGTACCTTAAAGCCATGTAAATTAATTTTATGGAAGTGTTTAGAAAGAAGACTTGCAGTAATTGCATTTGCAGAAACACAAGAAACACAAGAAAGAATCTACATGTACTTCCTCTGGAATGTAAGCGTAAGGTTTCAGGAGTCTAGGACTATGTCTCAAACCAAAGCAAAACTTAAAAATTGTCTCTCCGAAACAGCCGCTGCAATACCCCGATGAGTTATTTCATTCGTTATATGTTCTTATTTATTGTATTCATGTCAAAATAATGTGAGCAGATATATTCAGCTATTTTTCATGGCATTAATTGGCTGCTGTTTCAACAGGGAATTTAATCTCCATTCACTACAGAAGGAAAGTGACCTGTATATTTTATTCCCTACAGACGAGGGAGGCCGAAAACGTTTGTTTAAATAAAAGGTTGGTTTGGAAATCAGAAAGCCTTTGCAAAATATGAGATCCACCAATGTGATAAAAAATAGTATTGAGGTGATTCGTTTCCAAAAGAACAAGATTTTATAAACTAATAAACTACTGCATGAAATGACAAGTTACAAACAAAATAACGTATATAAAATGCATCTTTCATTATTTGATGTGCAGAGTGATGGAGCATAAAAACGTGACACATACACAGTACAAATATATATGTCAGACACAGAAGAGGTAATCTTTCGTCCAGTGTGCGGCCCACCAGCGCAGGATGATACGCGAACAAATGTAGCATGGTAGTAACATGAGATAGAACATGTTTAAAAGGATAGATCTCGCGTAATAAATTTTGTAATGAAAAAGAAATGTAATTTTGTATGATGCATCTGAACAAATTTATTCACAAAATAAAACCGGTTGAACGGACGATTGTTCTGTATATTGGAGGCTTTTACCCAACTGCCAAAGAAAATAGCCCAAAAAAGAGTATTGGTGCTATTTAGGTATAAATCTGTGCATTTTAGGATAAAATTGTTCCAAAGACATTGGAGAGGAAATACTGATGCAAGCCGGTGTCTGGGCTCCATTTCAGATAGAGATAAGTTTTGCCCTCTTCCAAAAAGTATGGTTTGCTCGGCATTCATAGTTGAATCTGAAACTGATAACCTTTTCGCAAACTTAAAAGATTCTTTGTGACTAAGCATTTATTATGCATTGGTTAATTATCAGGTATGACCTAAATTTCTATTTGCAATTCTTTTGATACGTCATAAAGAAAATAAGGGTTCGGTATTGGTAGCATTGCACTAGATACTGGGAGGTGTCGGGTTTTAATCACTTTCGGGCCGAGCTTTTAGTTGCGTTCTAAATACCAGACCTGCTTCCATTGGAAATATATCCCATGTTTTATTTCATTATGAGAAAATGACAGACGTAAGGGACCAAAATGATGCATGTTTTATAAATATATCTGCAAGCCCATAGAAATTGTTGCTGATTTTATATGATCACCCCTCCTTTAAAAATGTTGGTTTGTATTAACTCCGTTCTAGTCGGTAAACAAACATAGTTGACTGTAACGGGAAAAGGAGCAGATCAACATGTGGATTATTTTCTCATTGTCTTCTTGGGCTAGGATGGTTCTATAAACAAGCAAGATTTGAAAAGATGTGTTCGTGTAGATTTTGTGGGCGCAGGTAAGTCGACTATGGAAATATTTAGTGTTCAGCCCCCAATACCATAGGTAGAATGTCAACAGCACTGTCCAGTTTTCAGTCATTAAATACTATTTCCTCACATTTGTATTTCAATTAAATTTTGTTTCATAAAATGTATCTTCATGGCATGTATTTTGCCATGGACAATTTGAAAATGTGTTGGTAGTGCGAATTTAGGTCTGTCTGGGTGTATTCTATGAGTTTTTGCCTCTGATCAATGTTCTTGGGAGGGGGTGCACTTCAAAGCCATTTAAATCATTTTTTTTGATATGTTAAGAAAGGAGACCTGCAATAATTATATTTGCAGAAACACAAGAAAGAATCTACTTCATCTGGAATATAAGAGTAAGGTTTCATGGCACTAGTACTATGTCACGGACCAAATGTAATCTTAAAATTTGTCTCTCCGAAACAGCCCGCTGCAATATCCCGATACGTTTTCTCATCCGTTATATGTTCTAATTTATTGTATTCATGTCAGAAGGATATGAACAGATATATTCAGCTAGTTCTCATAGCATTAAGTGGCTCCTGTTTGAACAGGGAATTTCATCCCCATTCAATACAGAAGGAAGGTGACCTGTATATTTATTCCCAACAGACAAGGGAAGTCGAATACGTTTGTTTAAATGAAAGGTTGGTTTGGAAAACAGGAGATTCTTTGCAAAATATGAGCTCCACGATTGTGATAAAAATAGTATTGAGGTGATTCGTTTCCGAAAGAACAAGGTTTTATAATCTACTAAAGAAATAAACAGTTAGGCGAAAACATACACTTCAAAACTTAGTGATAAGTGTCAAATTCTGTAAACTCTGGAGTCACATGAAATGACAAGTTACTAATCTAATAACGTATATAAAATGCATCTTTCATTCTTTGATGTGCAGTGTGATGGAGCATGAAAAAGTGACACATACACAGTACAAACACATATGTTAGACACAGATGAGGTTATTTTCTGTCCAGTGTGCGGCCCACCAGCTCAGGATGATACACGTGCAAATGTAGAATGGTAGTAACATGGGATAGGAAAGGTTTAAAAGGATAGATCTCGCGTAATGAATTTAGGAATGAAAAAGTAATGTAATTTTGTAAGATACATTTGAACAAATTAATTTACAAACTAATACTGGATGAACGGACGTTTGTTCTGTATGTTGGAAGCTTTTACCCAACTGCCACAGAAAATAGCCATAACAATGAGTATTTATTAAGGCACAATTCTGTGCATTTTGGGATAGAATTGTTCCAAAGACATTTGAGAGGAATTACTGATCCGAGCCAGTGTCTGGGTTCCATTCCAAAAAGAGGTACACTTTGCACTTTTCGAAAACATATGGTTTGCTCGGCATTCATAGTTGAATCTGAAAGTGATAACTTTTTCGCAAACTTAAAAAATTCTTTGTGACTGAACTTATATTATGCATCAGTAAATTATCAGATATGACCTAACTTTCTATTTGGCAATTCTTTTCATACGTCATAAAGAAAATAAGGGTTTGGTATTGGCAGCATTGCACCAGATACTGGGAGGTGTCGGGTTTTATCACTTTTGGACCAAGGTTTTAGTTGCGTTCTAAATACAAGACCTGCTTCCACTGGCTATATATCTCATGTTTTATTCCAGTGTAAGAAAATGGCAGGTGTAAGGGACTAAAATGATGCATGTTTTAAAATATATCTGCAAGCCCATAAAAACTGTTGCTGTTTTTATATGGTCACCCGCCTTTAAAAATATTGGTTTGTATTTACTCCGTTCTAGTCGGTAAACAAATATGGTTAAAAGAAGCAAATCAACAGGTGGATTTTTTTCTCATTATCTTCTTCGGCTAGGATGGTTCTATACACAAGCGCCGTTTGGAAAGTTTTGTTTGTTTAGATTTTGTGGGCGCAGGTAGGTCGCCTATGTAAATATTTATGGTTAAGCTCCCAATAGCAAATGTAGAAATGTCAACAACAGCGTCCTGTTTTCAGTCATTACATAATATTTCCACACAATTGTAGTTCTATCCAAATCTTTTTCATACAATGTTTCTTCAAGACATGTATTTTGCCATGGATAATGCAAAAGTGTGATGGTAGTGCGAATTTAGGTCTAACTGGGTGTATTCTATGGATTTTTGCCTTTGATCTAAGTTCTTTGGAGGGGGTGTACGTTAAAGCCATTTAATATTTTTATTGATATGTTTAGAAAGAAGATTTGCAGTAATTCTATTTGCAGAAACACAAGAAAGAATCTACTTTATCTGGAATATAAGAGTAAGGTTTCATGGCACTAGGACTATGTCACAAACCAAAGCAAATCTTTAAAAATTGTCTCTCCGAAACAGCCCGCTGCAATATCCCGATAAGTTTTCTCATCCGTTATACGTTCTAATTTACTGTATTCATGTCAGAAGGATGTGAACATATATATATTCAGCTATATCTCATAGCATTAAGTGGCTCGTGTTTCCACTGGGAATTCCATCCTCATTCACTACAGAAGGAAGGTTACCTGTATATATTATCCCTACAGACAAGGGTGGCCGAAAACGTTTGTTTAAATAAACGAATGGGTTGGAAAACAGGAGATTATTTTTCAAAATATGAGATACAAGATTGTGATTAAACAATTAGTATCCAGGTGATTCGTTTCCGAAACAACAAGATTTTATAAACAACTCAAGAAATTAACTGTTAGATGAGAACGTACACTTCAAAACTAAGTGTTAAGTGTCAAATTCTGTAAACTCTGGAGTCACATGAAATGACAAGTTACTAATCTAATTACGTATATGTAATGCATCTTTCATTCTTTGATGTGCAGAGTGATGGAGCATGAAAAAGTGACACATACAGAGTACAAACACATATAATAGACACAGATGAGGTTATCTTCCGTCCAGTGTGCGGCCCACCAGCGCAGGATGATACACGTACAAATGTAGCATGGTAGTAACATGAGATAGGAAAGGTTGAAAAGGATAGATCTCGCGTAATGAATTTTGTAATGAAAAATAATGTAATTTTGAAAGATACATTTGAACAAATTTATTGGCAAAATAATACCGGATGAACGGACGATTGGTCTGTATGTTGGAGGCTTTTACCCAACTGCCATAGAAAATAGCCATAAGAATGAGTATTGGTGCTATTTAGGCATAGATCTGTGCATTTTAGGATAGAATTGTTCCAAGACATTGGAGAGGAATTACCGATGCAAGCCAGTGTCTTGATTCCATTCCAGAAAGAGGTAAACTTTGCATTTTCAAAAACATAGGTTCGCTCAACATTCATATTTGAATCTGTAAGCGATAACTTTTTCGCAAACTTAAAATATTCTTTGTGACTGAACTTTTTTTATGCGTGAGTAAATTATCAGATATGACCTTATTTCTATTTGGCATTTCTTTTCATACGTCATAAAGAAAATTAGATGTCGGTTTTGGTAGCATTAGATACTGGGAGGTGCCGGGTTTGATCACTTTAGGACCGAGCTTTTAGTTGCGTTTTAAATACCAGACCTGCTTCTATCGAACATATATCCCATGTTTTATTTCATTGTGAGAAATTGACAGGTGTACGGGACTAAAATGATGCATGTTTTATAAATATATCTGCAAGCTCAAAGAAATTGTTGCCGATTTCATAATGTCACCCTTCCTTTAAAAATGTTGCTTTGTATTTACTCCGATCTAGTCGGTAAACAAACATGGTTGATTTTTGAAAAGTTCTGTATGTGTAGTTTTTGTGGGCGCAGGCAAGTCGCCTATGGAAATATTTAGTGTGAAGCTCCCAGTATCAAAGATAGAAATGTTAGCAGCACTGTACTTTTTCAGTCATTACTTACTATTTCCACACAATTGTAGTTCTATCCAATTCTGTTTTATAAAATGTATTTTCATGGCATGCATTTTGCCATGAAGAAATGTGATGGTAGTGCCGATTTAGGTCTAACTGGGTGTATTTGATGAGTTTTTTCCAATGATCTATGTTCTTGGGAGGGGTGTACCTTAAAGCCATGCACATTAATTTTGATAAATGTGTTTAGAAAGAAGACTTGCAGTAATTGCATTTGCAGAAACACAAGAAACACAAGACGGAATCTACTTCATCTGGAATATAAGAGTAAGGTTTCATGGCTCTAGGAAAATGTCTCAGACTAAAGCAAAACTTAAAATTTGTCTCTCCGAAACAGCCCGCTGCAATATCCCGATACGTTTTCTCATCCGTTATATGTTTTAATAATTGTATTTCATGTCAAAAGGTTGAGAAAAGATACTTTCAGCTATTTCTAATGGCATTAACTTGCTCCTGTTTCAACAGGAAATTTCATCCCCATTCACTACAGCAGGAAAGTGACCGGTATATTTTATTCACTTCTGGACCGAACTTTTAGTTGCATTTTAAATACCAGACCTGCTTCCATTGGATATATATCCCATGTTTTATTTCAATGTCAGAAAATGACATGTGTAAGGGACTAAAATGATGCATGTTTTATAAATACATCTTCAAGCCCATAGAAATTGTTGCGGATTTGATATGGTCACCCTCCTTTAAAAATGTTAGTTTGTATTTTCTCCGTTCTATTTTGTAAACAAAGATGGTTGACAGTACCTTGAAAAGAAGCAGGTCAACATGTGGATTTTTCTCAATATTTTATTGGGCCAGAATGATTCTGTAAACAAGCGAGGTTTGAAATGTTTCGTTTGTGTAGATTTTGTGGGCGCAGGTAAGGCGCCTATGGAAATATTCATTGTTAACATCCAATACCAAAGGTAAAAAATGCAAACAGCACTGTCCTGTTTTCAGTCATTACATACTATTTACACACATTTGTAGTTCTATCCAATTCTGTTTATAAAATGTATCTTCATGGCATGCATTCTGCAATGGATAATGTAGAAATGTGTTGGTAGTGCGAATTTAGGTCTAACTGGGTGTATTTGATGAGTTTTTGCCTCTGATCTATGTTCTTTGGAGGGGGTGTACCTTAAAGCCATGTAAATTATTTTTATTGATGTGTTAAGAAAGAAGACGTGCAGTAATTGCATTTGCAGAAACACAAGAAACACAAGAAAGAATCTACTTCATCTGGAATATAGGAGTAAGGTTTCATGGCTCTAGGACAATGTCTCAAACCAAAGCAAAACTTCAAATTTGTCTCTCCGAAACCGCCCGCTGCAATATCCCAATAAGTTTTCTCATCTGTTATATGTTTTAATTATTGTTTTCGTGTCACAAGGTTGTGAAAAGATATATTCAGCTATTTCTCATGACATTAAGTGGCTCCTGTTTCAACGGGGAATTTCATCCCCATTCACTACATCACTAAAGTGACCTGTATATTATATTCACTTTTGGACCGAACTTTTAGTTGCGTTCTAAATACAAGACCTGCTTCCATTGGATATATATATATATATATCCCATGTTTTATTTCAATGTAAGAAAATGACAGCTGTAAGGGACTAAAATGATGCATGTTTTATTAATATATCTGCAAGCCCGTAGAAATTGTTGCTGATTTGATATGGTCACTCTCCTTTAAAAATGTTGTTTTGTATTTTCTCCGTTCTATTCTGTAAACACACATGGTTGACAGTAACTTGAAAAGGAGCAGATACACATGTGGATTTTTTCTCAATAGCTTATTGAGCTAGGATGGTTCTATAAACAAGCGAGGTTTGAAAAGTTTTGTTTGTGTAGATTTTGTGGGCGCAGGTAAGTCGCCTATGCAAATATTTATTGTTAAGCTCCGAATAGCAAAGTTAAAAATGTCAACAGCACTGTCCTGTTTTCAGTCATTACATACTATTTCCATACATTTGTAGTTCTATCCAATTCTGTTTCATAAAATGTATCTTCATGGCATGTATTTTGCAATGGATAATGCAAAAATGTGATGGTAGTGCGAATTTAGGTCTAACTGCTTTTTTTTTTTTTTTTTTTTTTTTTTTTTTTGAGTTTTTGCCTCTGATCTAAGTTCTTTGCAGGGGCGGGGGGTTACTTTAAAGCCATTTAAATCAAAGCAAATCTTAAAAATTGTCTCTCCGAAACAGCCCGCTGCAATATCTCCATAAGTTTTTTCAACCGTTATATGTTCTAATTTATAGTATTCATGTCAAAAGGATGTGAACATATATAATATATATCCAGCTATAACTCATGGCATTAAGTGGCTTGTGTTTCAACAGGGAATTTTATCAGCATTCACTATAGAAGGAAGATGACCTGTATATTTTATTCCCTACAGACAAGGGAGGCCGAAAATGATTGTTTAAATAAAAGGTTGGTTTGGAAAACAGATCACTTGCAAAATATGAGATCCACGATTGTGATAAAAAATTAGAATTGAGGTGATTCGTTTCCAAAGGAACAAGATTTTATAAACTACTAAAGAAATAAATTGTTAGATGATAACAATCACTTCAAAACCAAGTGATAAATGTCCAATTCTTCAAACTCTGAAGTCACATGAAATGACAAGTTACTAGTCTAATAACGTATATATAATGCATCTTTCATTCTTTGATGTGCAGAGTGATGGAGCATGAAAAAGTGACACATACACAGTACAAACACATATGTTAGACACAGATGAGGTTATCTTCCGTCCAGTGTGCGGCCCACTGTAACCTGAAAAGGAGCAGATCAACATGTGGATTTTTTCTCATTAACGTGTTGGGGTAGGATGGTTCTATAAACAAGCAAGGTTTGAAAAGATTTGCATGTGTAGTTTTTGGGTGCGGTGAATTTTGTAATGAAAAAAAAAATGTAATTTTGAAAGATACATTTGAACAAATTTATTGGCAAAATAATAAGGGATGAACGGACGATTGTTCTGTATGTTGGAGGCTTTTACCCCGATGCCACACTAAATAGCCATAAAATGAGTATTGGTGCTAGGCATATATATGTGTATTTTAGGATAGAATTGTTCCAAAGACATTGGAGAGGAAATACGAATACAAGCCGGTGTCTGAGTTCCATTCCAGAAAGAGTTAAACTTTGCATCTTCAAAAAAAAAAAAAAAAAAAAAAAAAACAAACATATGGTTTGCTCTGCATTCATAGTTGAATCTTGAAACGATAAATTTTTCGCAAACTTAAAATATTCTTTTTGACTTAACTTATATTATGCATCAGTAAATTATCAGATATGACCTAATTTCTATTTAGCAATTCTTTTCATACGTCATAAAGAAAATTAGGGTTCGGTTTTGGTAGCATTGCACTAGATACTGGGAGGTGCCGGGTTTTATCACTTTTGGACCGACCTTTTGTTGCGTTCTGAAAACCAGACCTGCTTCCATTGAATATATAACTAATGTTTTATTTCATTGTGAGAAAAGGACAGGTTTACGGGGACTTAAATGATGCATGTTTTAAAAATATATATGTAAGCTCAAAGAAATTGTTGCTGATTTAATATGGTCACCCCTCCTTTAAAAAATTGTTGGTTGGTATTTACTCCGTTCTAGTCGGTAAACAAACATGGTTGTCAGTAACTTCAAAAGCAGCAGATCAATATGTGGATTTTTTTCTCATTAACTTGTTGGGCTAGGATGATTCTATAAAAAACAAGGTTTGAAAAATGTTGTATGTGTAGGTTTTGTGGGCGGGGGTGGTAAGTCGCCTATGGAAATAATTAGTGTTAAGCTCCCAGTAACAAAGATAGAAATGTCAGAAGCACTGTCCTTTTTTCAGTCATTACATACTATATCCACACATTTGTAGTCCTATCCAATTCCGTTTTATAAAATGTATCGTCATGGCATGCATTTTGGAGTGGATAATGTAGAAATGTGATGGTAGTGCCAATTAAGGTCTAACTGGGTGTATTTGATGAGGTTTTGCCGCTGATATATGTTCTTGGGAGGGGGGTGTACCTTAAAGCCATGAAAATTAATTTTGATTGATGTGTTTAGAAAGAAGACTTGCAGTAATTGAATTTGCAGAAACACAAGAAAGAATCTACTTCATCTGGAATATAAGAGTAAGGTTTCTTGGCTCTAGGACATTGTCTCAAACCAATGAAAAAACTTAAAATTTGTCTCTCCGAAACAGCCCGCTGCAATATCCCGATAAGTTTTCTCATCCGTTATATGTTTTATTTATTGTATTCATGTCAAAACCTTGTTTACAGATATATTCAGCTATTTCTCATGGCATTAAGTGGCTCCTGTTTCAACAGGGAATTTCATCCCCTTTCAGTACAGCAGGAAAGTGACCTGTATATTTTTTCACTTTTGGACCGAACTTTTAGTTGCGCTCTAAATACCAGACCTCCTTCCATTGGATACATATCCAATGTTTCATTTCAATGTAAGAAAATGACAGGTGTAAGGGACTAAAATGATGTATGTTTTATAAATATATCTGCAAGCCCATTGAAATTGTTGCTGATTTGATATGGTCACCCTCCTTTAAAAATGTTGGTTTGTATTTACTCCGTTCTAATTTGTAAACAAACATGGTGGACTGTAACCTGAAAAGGAGTAGATACACGTGTGGATTTTTCTCAATAACTTATTGGGCTAGGATGGTTCTATAAACAAGCGAGGTTTGAAAGTTTTGTTTGTGTAGATTTTGTGGGCGCAGGTAAGTCGCCTATGGAAATATTTCTTGTTAAGCTGCCAATAGTAAAGGTAAAAATGTCCACAGCACTGTCTTGTTTTCAGTCAATACATACTATTTCCACACATTTATAGTTCTATCCAATTTTGTTTCATAAAATGTATCTTCATGGCATGTATTTTGCCATGGATAATGCAAAAATGTGATGTAAGTTCGAATTTAGGTCTAACTGGGTGTATTCTTCGAGTTTTTGCCTCTGATCTAAGTTCTTTTCAGGGTGTGTACTTTAAAGCCATTTAAATATTTTTTATTGATATGTTTCGAAAGAAGACTTGCAGTAATTGAATTTGCAGAAACACAAGAAAGAATCTACTTCATCTGGAATATAAGAGTAAGGTTTCTTGGCTCTAGGACATTGTCTCAAACCAATGAAAAAACTTAAAATTTGTCTCTCCGAAACAGCCCGCTGCAATATCCCGATAAGTTTTCTCATCCGTTATATGTTCTAATTTATTGTATTCATGTCTGAAGGATGTGAACATATATATATTCAGCTATATCTCCTGGCATTAAGTGGCTCGTGTTTCAACAGGGAATTTCATCCCCATTCTCCAAAGAAGGAAGGTGACCTGTATATTTTATTCCCTACAGACAAGGGAGGTCGAAAACGTTTGTTTGAATAAAAGGATGGTTTGGAAAACAGGAGATCACTTGCAAAATATGAGTTCCACGAATGTGATAAAAAAATTAGTATTGAGGTGATTCGTTTCCGAAAGAACAAGATTTTATAAACTACTAAAGATATAATCTGTTAACGTACACTTCAAAACGAAGTGATGTGTCCAATTCTGTAGACTCTGGAGCCACATGAAATGACACGTTATTAGTCTACTTACATATATATAAGGCATCTTTCATTCTTTGATGTGCAGAGTGATGGAGCATGAAAAAGTGACACATACACAGTACAAACACATATGTTTGACACAGATGAGGTTATCTTCCGTCCAGTGTGCGGCCCACCAGCGCAGGATGATACACGTACAAATGTAGAATGGTAGTAACACGAGACAGGAAGGGTTTAAAAGGACAGATGTCGAGTTATGAATTTTGTAATGAAAATGAAATGTAATTTTGAAAGAAACATTTGAACAAATTTATTGGCAAAATAATACCGGATGAACGGACGATTGTTCTGTATGTTGGAGGCTTTTACCCAACAGCCACAGAAAATAGCCATAACAATGAGTATTGGTGCTATTTAGGTAAATATTTGTGCCTTTTAGGATACAATTGTTCCAAAGACATTGGAGTGGACATACAGATGCAAGCGAGTGTCTGGGTTCCATTCCAGAAAGAGGTAAACTTTGCATTTTCAAAAACATACGGTTTGCTCTGCATTCATAGTTGAATCTTGAAGCGATAACTTTTGTGCAAACTTAAAATATTCTTTGTGACTGAACTTTTTTATGCATCAGTAAATTATCAGATACGAGTTAATTTCTATTTGGCAATTCTTTTCATACGTCATAAAGAAAATTAGGGTTCGGTTTTTTGGTATCATTGCACTAGATACTGGGAGGTGCCGTGTTTTATCACTTTTTGACCGAGTTTTTAGTTGCGTTCTAATACCAGACCTGCTTCCATTGAATATATATCCCAGGTTTTATTTCATTGTGAGAAAATGACAGGTGAACGGGACTAAAATGATGCATGTTTTATAAATATATCTGAAAGCTCAAAGAAATTGTTGCTGGTTAAATATTGTCACCCCTCCTTTAAAAATGTTGGTTGTATTTACTCCGTTCTAGTCGGTAAACAAACATGGTTGACTGTAATTTGAAAAGAAGCAGATCAACATGTGGATTTTTCTCATTAACTTGTTGAGCTAGGATGTTTCTATAAACAAGCAAGGTTTGAAACGTTTTGTATGTGTAGTTTTTGTGGGCGTAGGTAAGTCGCCTACGGAAATATTTAGTGTTAAGCTGCCAGTAACAAAGATAGAAATGTCAGCAGCACTGTTCTTTTTTCAGCCATTACATACTATTTCCACACATTTCTAGTTCTATCCAATTCTGTTTTATTAAATGTATCTTCATGGCATGCATTTTGCAATGGATAATGTAGAAATGTGATGGTAGTGCTAATTTAGATCTAACTGGGTGTATCTAATGAGTTTTTGCCTCTGATCTACGTTCTTGGGAGGACAGTGTACCTTAAAGACATGTAAATTAATTTTTGTTGATGTGCTTAGAAAGAAGACTTGTAATTGCATTTGCAGAAACACAAGAAACACAAGAAAGAATCTACTTCATCTGGAATATAAGAGTAAGGTTTCATGGCTCTAGGACAATGTCTCAAACCAAAGCAAAATGTAAAATGTGTCTCTCCGAAACTGGCCGCTGCAATATTCCGATAAGTTTTTTCATCCGTTATATGTTTTAATTATGATATTCATGTCAAAAGGTTGTGAAAAGATATTTTCAGCTATTTCTCACGGCATTAAGTGGCTCCTGTTTCGTGAGGGAATTTCATCCCCATTCACTTCAGCAGGATAGTGACTGGTATTCCCTACAGACACGGGAGGCCAGAAACGTTTGTTTAAAAAAAGGGTTGGTTTGGAAAACAGGAGATCCTTTGCAAAATATGAGATCCAATATCGTGATAAAAAGTAGTATTGAGTTGATTCGTTTCCGAGAGAACAAGATTTTATAATCTACTAAAGAAATCAACTGTTAGATGATAACGTACACTTCAAACTAAGTCATAAGTGTCCTATTCTATGAACTCTGGAGTCACATGAAATGACATGTAACTAGTCTAATAACGTATATATAATGCATCTTTCATTCTTTGATGTGCAGAGTGATGGAGTATGAAAACGTGACACATACACGGTACAAATATATATGTTTGACACAGATGAGGTTATCTTTCGTCCAGTGTGCGGCCCAACAGCGCAGGATCATACACATTCAAATGTGGCATGGTAGTAACTTGTGATAGGAAAGGTTTTAAAGGATAGATCTCGAGTAATGAATTTTGTAATAAAAAAGAAATATAATTTTGTAAAATGCATTTGAACAAATGTATTCACAAAATAATACCGGTTGAAAGGACGATTGTTCTGTATGTTGGAGGCATTTATCCAACTGCCACAGAAACTAGCCATAAAATGAGTATTGCTGCTATTTAAGCATAATTCTGTGCATTTTAGAATAAAATTGTTAAAAATGCATTGGAGAGGAAATACTGATGGAAGCCTGTGTCTGGGTTCCATTCATGAAAGAGGTAAACTTTGCACTTTTCAAAAACATATGGTTTGCTCGGCTTTCATAGTTGAATCTGGAAGCGAAAACCTTTTCGCAAACTTAAAATATTCTTTGTGACTGAACTTTTATTATGCATGAGTAAATGATCATATATGACCTAAATTTCTATTTGGCAATATTTTTGATACGTCATTAAGAAAAAAAGGGTTCGGTATTGGTAGCATTGCTCTTGATACTGGGAGATGCCGGAATTTATCACTTCTTGACCGAGCGTTTAGTTGCGTACTAAATACCAGGCTTGCTTCCACTGAATACATATCCCATGTTTAATTTCAATAATGAAAATGACAGGTGTAAGGGACTTAAATGATGCATGATATATAAATATATCTGCAAGCTCAACGAAAGTATTGCTGATTTTATATGGTCACCCCTCCTTGATTTTTTTTATTTACTTCGTTCTAGTCTGTAAACAAACATGGTTGACTGTAACTTGAAACGGAGTAAATCAACATGTGGATTCTTTTCTCATTATCTTGTTTTGGCTAGATTTTTTTTTCGGCGCAGGTAGGTCACCAGTTGAAAAATTTAGTGTTAAGCTTCCAGTTATCCCAGTATATCTAGGAAAGTTATCCTAGCCACTTTTGGCTCAACAAGTAAAGACCTCTCTGCCTTCTGTGGCGGTACCAGGGCCCATACGTCTCCGACAGCACAGTTCTCCCTTGCAGAGTTACTAGGTGACTGGGCCCCTTAACTTGCTTAGAATGAGAGGGTGGATAGCTCTATCCTAAATGATGCCAGTCATGGAGCCTTAGCTACAGAAGCTGGTACAGAATTCCACAAAGGTACGGTACGAGGGAAAAAGGTAAACTTTAAAGAATCAGATGATGCTGAAAACTGTCTGAACTTCCTGGAGTGTGTAGCTCTGGTCATTGCTGTGACTGGGGTCAAGTAATCAGCGGCAGGTATATAAACAAGGTCCTGAACCACTTTGTAAAGTAGGGTGAGCTGAGTCTTTGACCGTCTGGTTTCCAGGGGTTCCTACTGTAGGTGATCGAGCATGGAGGATACTTTTGGACCGAGCATTTGTTGCGTTCTAAATACTAGACTTGTTTCCACTAGATATGTATTCCATGTTTTATTTCAATGTGAGAAAATGACAGGTGAAAGGGACTAATATGATGCATGTTTTATAAATATATCTGCAAGCTCAAAGAAATTATTTCTGATTTTATATGGTCACCCCTCCTTGAAAAATATTGTTTTTATTTACTTCTAGTCGGTAAACAAACATGGTTGACTGTAACTTGAAAAGGAGCTGATCAATATGTGGACTTTTTTCTCATTAACTTGTTGGGCGAGGAAGGTTCTGAAAAAAAAAGGTTTGAAAAATTTGCATTTGCAGTTTTTGTGGGCGCAGGTAAGTCGTCTATGGAAATATTTAGTGTTAAGCGCCCAGTAACGAAGATAGAAATGTCAGCAGCACTGTCCTTTTTCAGTCATTACATACTATTTCCACAAATTTGTAGTTCTATCCAATTCTGTTTTATAAAATGTATCTTCATGGCATGCATTTTGCAATGGACAATGTAGAAATGTGATGGTAGTGCGAGTTGAGGTCTAACTGGGTGTATTTGATAAGTTTTTGCCTTTGATATATGTTCTTGGGAGGGGGGTGTATTTAAAGCCATGTCAATTATTTTTTATTGATGTGTTTAGAAAGAAGACGGGCAGTAATTGCATTTGCAGAAACACAAGAAATACAAGAAAGAATCTATTTCATCTGGAATATAAGAGTAAGGTTTCATGGCACTAGGACAATGTCTTAAACCAAAGCAAAACTTCAAACCTGTCTCTCCGAAACAGCCCGCTTCACTATCCCGGTAAGTTTTCTCATCCGTAATATGTTTTTATTATTGTATTCATGTCAAAAGGCTGTGAACAGATATATTCAGCTATTCCTCATGGCATTAAGTGGCTCCTGTTTCAACAGGGAATTTCATCCCCATTCACTGCAGAAGGAAAGTGACCTGTATATTTATTGCCTACAGACACGGGAGGCCGAAAACGTTTGTTTAAATAAAAGGCTGGTTTGGAAAACAGGAGACCCTTTGCAAAATATGAGATTCACGATCGTGATAAAAAATAGTATTGAGGTGATTCGTTTCCGAAAGAACAAGATTTTATAAACTACTAAAGAAATAAACTGTTAGACGAAAACGTACATTTCAAAAAGTGATAAGTGGTCAATTCTGTAAGCTCTGGAGTCACATGAAATGACAAGTTACTAGTCTAATAACGTATATATAATGCATCTTTCATTCTTTGATGTGCAGAGTGATGGAGCATGAAAAACGTGACACATACACGGTACAAATATATATGTTAGACACAGATGAGGTTATCTTACGTCCAGTGTGCGGCCCAACAGCGCAAGATGATACACGTACAAATGAAGCATGGTAGTAGCTTGTGATAGGTAAGGTTTTAAAGGATAGATCTCGAGTAATGAATTTTGTAATGAAAAAGAAATGTAATTTTGTAAAATGCATTTGAACAATTTTATTCACAAAATAATACCGGTTAAACGGACGATTGTTCTGTATGGTGGAGGCATTTACCCAACTGCCACAGAAAATAGCCATAAAATGAGTATTGCTGCTATTTAAGCATAATTATGTGCATTTTAGAATAAAATTGTTCAAAATGCATTGGAGGGGAAATACTGATGGAAGCCTGTGTCTGGGTTCCATTCATGAAAGTAGAAGCCTCCGTGGTGTAGTGGTTACGCTACTCGCCTTGTAAACCAGGGGTCGCAGGATCGATCCCGGGCTTCTCCAGACTTTCGGATGAGTCTTTAAACCGAGGTCCCGTCTCCGTATGACCTTAGCTGTTGGTGGGACGTAAAACTCAAACACTCACTCACTCCATTCATGAAAGAGGTAAACTTTGCACTTTTCAAAACATATGGTTTGCTCGGCTTTCATAGTTGAATCTGGAAGTGAAAACTTTTTCGCAAACTTAAAATATTCTTTGTGACTGAACTTTTATTATGCATGAGTAAATTATCATATATGACCTAAAATTCTATTTGGCAATATTTTTGTTACGTCATAAAGAAAAAAAAGGCTCGGTATTGGTAGCATTGCTCTTGATACTGGGAGATGCCGGAATTTATCACTTCTTGACCGAGCGTTTAGTTGCGTTCTAAATACCAGGCCTGCTTCCACTGAATACATACCCCATGTTTAATTCTAATAATGAAAATGACAGGTGTAAGGGACTTAAATGATGCATGATATATAAATATATCTTTAAGCTCAACGAAAGTATTGCTGATTTTATATGGTCACCCCTCCTTGACAAATGTTTTTTTATTTACTTCGTTCTGTCTGTAAACGAACATGGTTGACTGTAACTTGAAAAGGAGTAGATCAACATGTGGATTTTTTTCTCATTATCTTGTTTTGGCTGGGATGGTTCTATAATAAAAGCAAGGTTTGAAAACTTTTGTATGTGTAGTTTTTTTTCGGCGCAGGTAGGCCACCTATTGAAAACTTTAGTGTTAAGCTCCAAGTTATCCTAGTATATCAAAGAAAGTTATCCCAGCCACTTTTGGCTCAACAAGTAAAGACCTCTCTGCCTTCCGTGGCGGTACCAGGGCCCATACGTCCCCGACAGCACAGCTCCCCCTTGCAGAGTTACTAGGTGACTGGGCCCCTTAACTTGTTTAGAATGAGAGGGTGGATAGCTCCATCCTAAATGATGCCAGTGATGGAGCCTCAGCTACAATTGTATTCACAAAAAAATACCGGTTAAACGGACGATTGTTCTGTATGTTGGAGGCATTTACCCAACTGCCACAGAATACAGCCATAAAATGAGTATTGCTGCTATTTAAGCATAATTCTGTGCATTTTAGAATAAAATTGTTCAAAATGCATTGGAGAGGAAATACTGATGGAAGCCTGTGTCTGGGTTCCATTCATGAAAGAGGTTAACTTTGCACTTTTCAAAAACATATGGTTTGCTCGGCTTTCATAGTTGAATCTGGAAGCGAAAACTATTTCGCAAACTTAAAATATTCTTTGTGACTGAACTTTTATTATGCATGAGTAAATTATCATATATGACCTAAATTGTTACTTGGCAATATTTTGTTACGTCATAAAGAAAAAAAAAAGGTTCGGTATTGGTAGCATTGCTCTTGATACTGGATGATGCCGGAATTTATCACTTCTGGACCGAGCGTTTAGTTGCGTTCTAAATACCAGGCTTGCTTCCACTGAATAGATACCCCATGTTTAATTTCAATAATGAAAATGACTGGTGTCAGGGACTTAAATGATGCATGATATATAAATATATCTGCAAGCTCAACGAAAGTATTGCTGATTTTATATGGTCACCCCTCCTTGACTAATGTTTTTTTATTTACTTCGTTCTAGTCTGTAAACAAACATGGTTGACTGTAACTTGAAAAGGAGTAGATCAACATGTGGATTTTTTTCTCATTATCTTGTTTTGGCTAGGATGGTTCTATAATAAAAGCAAGGTTTGAAAACTTTTGTATGTGTAGTTTTTTTCGGCGCAGGTAGGCCACCTATTGAAAACTTTAGTGTTAAGCTCCCAGTTATCCCAGTATATCAAACAAAGTTATCCAAGCCACTTTTGGCTCAACAAGTAAAGACCTCTCTGCCTTCCGTGGCGGTACCAGGGCCCATACGTCCCCGACAGCACAGCTCCCCCTTGCAGAGTTACTAGGTG
Organism: Lucinisca nassula; assembly: GCA_963580285.1. Taxonomy (NCBI): domain Eukaryota; kingdom Metazoa; phylum Mollusca; class Bivalvia; order Lucinida; family Lucinidae; genus Lucinisca; species Lucinisca nassula. The sequence goes on from OY757017.1 coordinate 46,500,141, forward strand.
ACTGGGCCCCTTAAGTTGCTTAGAATGAGGGGGTGTATAGCTCCATCCTAAATGATGCCAGTGATGGAGCCTCAGCTACAATTTTATTCACAAAATAATACCGGTTAAACGGACGATTGTTCTGTATGTTGGAGGCATTTACCCAACTGCCACAGAAAATAGCCATAAAATGAGTATTGCTGCTATTTAAGCATAATTCTGTGCATTTTAGAATAAAATTGTTCAAAATGCATTGGAGAGGAAATACTGATGGAAGCCTGTGTCTGGGTTCCATTCATGAAAGAGGTAAACTTTGCACTTTTCAAAAACATATGGTTTGCTCGGCTTTCATAGTTGAATCTGGAAGCGAAAACTTTTTGCAAACTTAAAATATTCTTTGTGACTGAACTTTTATTATGCATGAGTAAATTATCATATATGACCTAAATTTCTATTTGGCAGTATTTTTGTTACGTCATGAAGAAAAAAAAAGGGTTCGGTATTGGTAGCATTGCTGGGAGATGCCGGAATTTATCACTTCTGGACCGAGCGTTTAGTTGCGTTCTAAATACCAGGCTTGCTTCCACTGAATACATACCCCATGTTTAATTTCAATAATGAAAATGACTGGTGTAAGGGACTTAAATGATGCATGATATATAAATATATCTGCAAGCTCAACGAAAGTATTGCTGATTTTATATGGTCACCCCTCCTTGACAAAAGTTTTTTTTTATTATTTACTTCGTTCTAGTCTGTAAACAAACATGGTTGACTGTAACTTGAAAAGGAGTATGTCAACATGTGGATTTTTTTCTCATTATCTTGTTTTGGCTAGGATGGTTCTATAATAAAAGCAAGGTTTGAAAACTTTTGTATGTGTAGTTTTTTTCGGCGCAGGTAGGCCACCTATTGAAATATTTAGTGTTAAGTCCCAGTTATCCCAGTATATCAAACAAAGTTATCCCAGCCACTTTTGGCTCAACAAATAAAGACCTCTCTGCCTTCCGTGGCGGTACCAGGGCCAATACGCCCCCGACAGCACAGCTCCCTCTTGCAGAGTTACTACGTGACTGGGCCCCTTAAGTTGCTTAGAATGAGAGGGTGGATAGCTCTATCCTAAATGATGCCAGTGATGGAGCCTCAGCTACAATTGTATTCACAAAATCATACCGGTTAAACGGACGATTGTTCTGTATGTTGGAGGCATTTACCCAACTGCCACAGAATATAGCCATAAAATGAGTATTGCTGCTATTTAAGCATAATTCTGTGCATTTTAGAATAAAATTGTTCAAAATGCATTGGAGAGGAAATACTGATGGAAGCCTGTGTCTGGTTTCCATTCATGAAAGAGGTAAACTTTGCACTTTTCAAAAACATATGGTTTGCTCGGCTTTCAAAGTTGAATCTGGAAGCGAAAACTTTTTCGCAAACTTAAAATATTCTTTGTGACTGAACTTTTATTATGCATGAGTAAATTATCATATATTACCTAAATTTCTATTTGGCAATATTTTTGTTACGTCATGAAGAAAAAAAAAGGGTTCGGTATTGGTAGCATTGCTCTTGATACTGGGAGATGCCGGAATTTATCACTTCTGGACCGAGCGTTTAGTTGCGTTCTAAATACCAAGCTTGCTTCCACTGAATACATACCCCATGTTTAATTTCAATAATGAAAATGACTGGTGTAAGGGACTTAAATGATGCATGGTATATAAATATATCTGCAAGCTCAACGAAAGTATTGCTGATTTTATATGGTCACCCCTCCTTGACAAATGTTTTTTTATTTACTTCGTTCTAGTCTGTAAACAAACATGGTTGACTGTAACTTGAAAAGGAGTAGATCAACATGTGGATTTTTTTCTCATTATCTTGTTTTGGCTAGGGTGGTTCTATAATAAAAGCAAGGTTTGAAAACTTTTGTATGTGTAGTTTTATTCGGTGCAGGTAGGCCACATATTGAAAAAATTAGTGTTAAGCTCCCAGTTATCCCAGTATATCAAAGAAAGTTATCCCAGCCACTTTTGGCTCAACAAGTAAAGACCTCTCTGCTTTCCTTGGCGGTACCAGGGCCCATACGTCCCCGACAGCACAGCTCCCCCTTGCAGAGTTACTAGGTGACTGGGCCCCTTAAGTTGCTTAGAATGAGAGGGTGGATAGCTCCATCCTAAATGATGCCAGTGATGGAGCCTCATCTACAATTTTATTCACAAAATAATACCGGTTAAACGGACGATTGTTCTGTATGTTGGAGGCATTTACCCAACTGCCACAGAAAATAGGCATAAAATGAGTACTGCTGATATTTAAGCATAACTCTGTGCATTTTAGAATAAAATTGTTCAAAATGCATTGGAGGGGAAATACTGATGGAAGCCTGTGTCTTGTATCCATTCATGAAAGAGGTTAACTTTGCACTTTTCAAGAACATATGGTTTGCTCGGCTTTCATAGTTGAATCTGGAAGCGAAAACTTTTTCGCAAACTTAAAATATTCTTTGTGACTGAACTTTTATTATGCATGAGTAAATTATCATATATGACCTAAATTTCTATTTGGCAATATTTTTGTTACGTCATAAAGAAAAAAAAAGGGTTCGGTATTGGTAGCATTGCTCTTGAAACTGGAAGATGCCGGAATTTATCACTTCTTGACCGAGCGTTTAGTTGCGTTCCAAAATACCAGGCTTGCTTCCACTGAATACATACCCCATGTTTAATTTCAATAATGAAAATGACAGGTGTAATGGACTTAAATAATGCATCATATATAAATATATCTGCAAGCTCAACGAAAGTATTGCTGATTTTATATCGTCACCCCTCCTTGACAAATGTTTTTTTTTTCATTTACTTCGTTCTAGTCTGTAAACAAACATGGTTGACTGTAACTTGAAAAGGAGTAGATCAACATATGGATTTTTTCTCATTATCTTGTTTTGGCTAGGATGGTTCTTTAATAAAAGCAAGGTTTGAAAACTTTTGTATGTGTAGTTTTTTTCGGCGCAGGTAGGCCACCTATTGAAAAATTTAGTGTTAAGTTCCCAGTTATCCCAGTATATCAAACAAAGTTATCCCAGCCACTTTTGGCTCAACAAGTAAAGACCTCTCTGCCTTCCGTGGCGGTACCAGGGCCCATACGTCCCCGACAGCACAGCTCCCCCTTGCAGAGTTACTAGGTGACTGGGCCCCTTAAGTTGCTTTGAATGAGAGGGTGTATAGCTCCATCCTAAATGATGCCAGTGATGGAGCCTCAGCTACAATTTTATTCACAAAATAATACTGGTTAAACGGACGATTGTTCTGTATGTTGGAGGCATTTACCCAACTGCCACAGAAAATAGGCATAAAATGAGTATTGCTGCTATTTAAGCATAATTCTGTGCATTTTAGAATAAAATTGTTCAAAATGCATTGGAGAGGAAATACTGATGGAAGTCTGTGTCTGGGTTCCATTCATGAAAGAGGTAAACTTTGCACTTTTCAAAAACATATGGTTTGCTCGGCTTTCATAGTTGAATCTGGAAGCGAAAACTTTTTCGCAAACTTAAAATAATCTTTGTGACTGAACTTTTATTATGCATGAGTAAATTATCATATACGACCTAAATTCTATTTTGCAATATTTTTGTTAGGTCATAAAAAAAGGGTTCGGTATTGGTAGCATTGCTCTTGATACTGGGAGATGCCGGAATTTATCACTTCTGGACCGAGCGTTTAGTTGCGTACTAAATACAAGGCTTGCTTCCACTGAATATATACCCCATGTTTAATTTCAATAATGAAAATATCAGGTGTAAGGGACTTAAATGATGCATCATATATAAATGTAAGGGACTTAAATGATGCATCATATATAAATATATCTGCAAGCTCAACGAAAGTATTGCTGATTTTATATGGTCACCCCTCCTTGACAAATGTTTTTTTTATTAACTTCGTTCTAGTCTGTAAACAAACATGGTTGACTGTAACTTGAAAAGGAGTAGGTCAACATGTGGATTTTTTCTCATTATCTTGTTTGGCTAGGATGGTTCTATAATAAAAGCAAGTTTTGAAAACTTTTGTATGTGTAGTTTTTTTCGGCGCAGGTAGGCCACCTATTGAAATATTTTGTGTTAAGCTTCAAGTTATCCCAGTATATCAAAGAAAGTTATCCCAGCCACTTTTGGCTCAACAAGTAAAGACCTCTCTGCCTTCCGTGGCGGTACCAGGGCCCATACGTCCCCGACAGCACAGCTCCCCCTTGCAGAGTTTCTAGGTGACTGGGCCCCTTAAGTTGCTTAGAATGAGAGGGTGGATTGCTCCATCCTAAATGATGCCAGTGATGGAGCCTCAGCTACAATTGCAACCACAAAATAATACCGTTAAACGGACGATTGTTCTGTATGTTGGAGGCATTTACCCAACTGCCACAGAATATAGCCATAAAATGAGTATTGTTGCTATTTAAGCATAATTTTGTGCATTTTTGAATAAAATTGTTCAAAATGCATTGGAGAGGAAATACTGATGGAAGCCTGTGTCTGGGTTCCATTCATGAAAGAGGTAAACTTTGCACTTTTCAAAAACATATGGTTTGCTCGGCTTTCATAGTTGAATCTGGAAGCTAAAACTTTTTCGCAAACTTAAAATATTCTTTGTGACTGAACTTTTATTATGCATGAGCAAATTATCATATATGACCTAAATTTCTATTTGGCAATATTTTTGTTACGTCATAAAGAAAAAAAAGGGTTTGGTATTGGTAGCATTGCTTATGATACTGGGAGATGCCGGAATTTATCACTTCTGGACCGAGCGTTTAGTTGCAATCTAAATACCAGGCTTGCTTCCACTGAATACATACCCCTCGTTTAATTTCAATAATGAAAATTACAGGTGTAAGGGACTTAAATGATGCATGATATATAAATATATCTGCAAGCTCAACGAAAGTATTGCTGATTTTATATGGTCACCCCTCCTTGACAAATGTTTTTTTATTTACTTCGTTCTAGTCTGTAAACAAACATGGTTGACTGTAACTTTAAAAGGAGTAGATCAACATGTGGATTTTTTTCTCATTATCTTGTTTTGGCTAAGATGGTTCTATAATAAAAGCAAGGTTTGAAAACTTTTGTATGTGTAGTTTTTTCGGCGCAGGTAGGCCACCTATTGAAAAATTTAGTGTTAAGCTCCCAGTTATCCAAGTATATCAAAGAAAGTTATCCCAGCCACTTTTGGCTCAACAAGTAAAGACCTCTCTGCCTTCCGTGGCGGTACCAGGGCCCATACGTCCCCGACAGCACAGCTCCCCCTTGCAGAGTTACTAGGTGACTGGGCCCCTTAAGTTGCTTAGAATGAGAGCGTGGATTGCTCCATCCTAAATGATGCCAGTGATGGAGCCTCAGCTACAATTGTATTCACAAAATAATACCGGTTAAACGGACGATTGTTCTGTATGTTGGAGGCATTTATACAACTGCCACAGAAAATAGCCATAAAATGAGTATTGCTGCTATTTAAGCATAATTCTGTGCATTTTAGAATAAAATTGTTCAAAATGCATTGGAGAGGAAATACTGATGGAAGCCTGTGTCTTGTATCCATTCATGAAAGAGGTTAACTTTGCACTTTTCAAGAACATATGGTTTGCTCGGCTTTCATAGTTGAATCTGGAAGCGAAAACTTTTTCGCAAACTTAAAATATTCTTTGTGACTGAACTTTTATTATGCATGAGTAAATTATCATATATGACCTAAATTTCTATTTGGCAATATTTTTGTTACGTCATAAAGAAAAAAAAGGGTTCGGTATTGGTAGCATTGCTCTTGAAATTGGAAGATGCCGGAATTTATCACTTCTTGACCGAGCGTTTAGTTGCGTTCCAAAATACCAGGCTTGCTTCCACTGAATACATACCCCATGTTTAATTTCAATAATGAAAATGACTGGTGTAAGGGACTTAAATAATGCATCATTTATAAATATATCTGCAAGCTCAACGAAAGTATTGCTGATTTTATATCGTCACCCCTACTTGACAAATGTTTTTTTTATTTACTTCGTTCTAGTCTGTAAACAAACATGGTTGACTTTAACTTTAAAAGGAGTAGGTCAACATGTGGATTTTTTTTCTCATTATCTTGTTTTGGCTAAGATGGTTCTATAATAAAAGCAAGGTTTGAAAACTTTTGTATGTGTAGTTTTTTTCATTATTTTTGTTAGGTCATAAAAACAAGAGGCCCATGGGCCACTATGCTCACCAGAGCTCAGGTGGGCACTGCCCATCCTGCCCAATGGCAGCCATGTATTTTAACATGATACCATTTTAATCCACCAAATGAACCCCCATGTCCAAATGAGCACCCATGTGGACTCAGCATCTGAAAAGTTAGGCCTTTTATGAAGTAGAGGGGGTGGGGCATGGACCAATGGAGCCCTAGTTGGTATCACTAAATGCGTCTTATAATAAGAAACAAAAATATATATGGTTTAGCAGTGGGGATCTGTAAGGCCTCTTTAACAGTTGAGGGGTTGGGGCATGCCCTGTTGATCCCAGGAAAGCCCAAACTGTTGTCCCTAAATGTGTCTTATCATAAGGACCAAGTATATATATGGTTCAGTGCTGGGAATCTGACCGGTTTCAGAGATTTGAGGCCCTTTTATGAAATAGGAATGGCCCCTGCGGACCCCGCTACAGTAGGTGTGCTAATAATAAGGAACAAGAACATATATGATTATGGGGTGGGGATTTGAATGGTTTCTGAAATATAAAGCCTTTTATGAAATGGAAGGGCGGGGCACATTGCCTCAGCACAAAGAGACCTCCAGGTTGGTGTGATTGAACGAGTCTTATCATAAGGAACAAGTATATGGTTTAGGGGTGGGGATCTGAACTATTTCTGATATATATGGCTTTTAATGAAGTAAAGCGGTGTGGCATGGCCTGGGCGTGCCCCGGGGACTCCCAAGCTGGTGTCACTGAATGCGTCTTATCATAAGAAAGATGAATATATATGGTTTAGGGTGGGGCTAAGAACATTCTCTGAGATATAAGGCCTTATGTGTAGTGGAGGGGTGGGGCAAGGCCCAGGGAGACTCCCAGGTTGGTGTCAATGAATGTGTCTTATCATAAGGAACAAGACTATATATGGTTAAGGGGTGGCCATCTGTAGGGTTTCCGAGATATTGTGATATTATGAAATGGAGGGGGTGGGGCATGGCCCCAGCATATCCCTGGGAACCCCCAGGTTGGTGTTACTGAATGCGTCTTATCATAATGAACAAGAATATATATGGTTTAGGGGTGGGGATCTGAACAGTTTCTGAAATATATGGCCTTTTTTGAAGTGGAGGGGTGGGGCAAGGCCCCAGCGCGTCTTTGAGGACCCCCAGGTTGGTGTCAATGAATGTGTCTTATCATAAGAAGCAAGCATATATATGGTTTATGGGCGGGGATCTGTAAGGTTTCCGAGATATTGGGCCTTTTATCAAATGGAGGGGGTGGGGCCAGAGCTCTCACTAGGATTTTGAAAACAGGATTCCAGGAATCCTTCCTTGTAAAAAGTTTGATTCACAGATAAAAAGTTGGATTCCCACATAAAAAGTTGGAGTTCTGATCTTGATCATGCATAGAACATAGACAAAAACTTCTTATTATCAAGCTACACGTCCATATGAAGAACTATATACTTTCATGGCCCCCAAACTCTTTTTTTCTGATAAATGCATTTAATAACTTCGTTCCAAACATGTAGATTGTGGGTACTAGTTAGAAATATTTCACTGATGTGTCTATTCCCCACCCACCCCCTCAATGCAGTTGCTCAGATTTATTCTCACACTTGTAGACTAATGCCACATAAACAAATAAGGTAGTATTAGAATAACAGCAGATATAATGTAAACCCAGATCAGAAAAGCAGCATTCTATTTGGCTATATTTGTGCTTTCAAATTCGGACGTATATGTACGTGACAGAAGCTCAATTATTTTTAATTGGTGTAAACAAATACGTAGGGGAAGCATCCTAACCACGTCTGACTTCCTGTAATTGTTAAAAATGATTGTATTTTGAAGAATTACATACATTTTTGTCACGAGTAAACGTCGAAACACACTTTGACGGAGCGATAAAAAGTACGATCGTGTAGTCGCGAAAATACATGACATTGGTAATTCGTTAATCATATCGTCTTCGCCGTAACCCTGGTTTCACTAAACGTGATATTTTACCGACTCATGCTAATCCGTTGATGATATGAGCTTACATCAATTAGTCAACTAATTAATTGTAATCCGTAATAACACGGGGATTAGCGCGGCGAGATTAAACAGGTACAATCATTTTTAACACGTGCCGCAAACCGACCACTTTCCAATATCGTCTCTCCCACTGACAGGTGCAAAAATACCTGTCAATATAGGTCACGCCTACTGATTTGTGGCACGTGCGCTTTCAACATAAAAAGCGGCGCCGCAATTGATCTTTCATTGGTATTGCATAAGCGGCCTAAATTAGCTTCTGAATTTACCGCTTCTGTAATTTTTGACGCGTGTCGCAATAAAAACATGCGTACACAAGAATCGCCGGTTGTGAATTTTACGCGTACAACGGCAAAAGTTGGCGTAAAATACGCAGAATCCTGCGTTTCCGAGAGCTCTGGGGGCATGGCCCCGGTGCATCCAGGGGACTCCCAGGTTGATGTCACTGAATGGGTCTTATCAAAAGGAACAAGAATATATATGGTTTAGGGGTGGGAATCTGAATGGTTTCCGAGATATTGGGCCTTTTATAAAGTTGAGGGGGTGGGGCCTGACCTGTGCGCATTCCTGACGACCCCCTGGTTGGTGTTACTGAATGCGTCTTATCAATAGGAACAAGAATATATATGGTTTAGGGGTGGGGATCTGAACAGTTTCTGAGATATATGGCCTTTTGTGAAGTAGAGGGGTGGGGCAAGGCCCCAGCGCATCTCTGAGGACCCCCAGGTTGGTGTCAATGAATGTGTCTTATCATAAGAAGCACGCATATATATGGTTTAGGGGCGGGGATCTGTAAGGTTTACGAGATATTGGGCCTTTTATGAAATGGAGGGGGTGGGGCATGGCCCCGGCGCATCCAGGGGACTCCCAGGTTGATGTCACCGAATGGGTCTTATCATAAGGAACAAGAATATATATGGTTTATGGGTGGGGATCTGAATGGTTTCCGAGATATTGGGCCTTTTATTAAGTGGAGGGGGTGGGGCATGACCTCGGCGCATCCCTGAGGACCCCAAGGTTGGTGTTACTAAATGCGTCTTATCAATAGGAACAAGAATATATATGGTTTAGGGGTCGGGATCTGAATGGTTTCTGAGATATATGGCCTTTTATGAAGTGGAGGGGGTGGGGCATGGCCCCGGCACAACCTGGGGGACCCTCAGGTTGGCATAAAAGCATATGGCTGAAAGAATTTTACTCAAGAAACATTTCTATAAAAGTTTTGTCCAAATATCTGCAATGACTGGGCAGTAAATGCCATTTTTCAATTTTCCCCATTATAAGTCTATGGAAACTCTAAGTTGCCATAGCAACCAAACTAATGGGCCGATTTTCATAAAAAACACAAACTTTCAATCCCCCTGCCCAAGGATGCTACAGATAAAATTTGGGCTGAATCGGTCCAGTGGCTTCAGAGAAGAAGATGTTTGAAAGTGTTGACGTCAGACGACGACGACAACGACAACGACGACAACGACGACGACGACGACGCCGGACAACTGCCTATCCTATAAGCTCCCCCGGAGCCTTCGGCTCTGGTGAGCTAAAAAGGGTTCGGTATTGGTAGCATTGCTCTTGATACTGGGAGATGCCGGAATTTATCACTTCTGGACCGAGCGTTTAGTTGCGTACTAAATACAAGGCTTGCTTCCACTGAATATATACCCCATGTTTAATTTCAATAATGAAAATATCAGGTGTAAGGGACTTAAATGATGCATCATATATAAATATATCTGCAAGCTCAACGAAAGTATTGCTGATTTTATATCGTCACCCCTCCTTGACAAATGTTTTTTTTTTTATTTACTTCGTTCTAGTCTGTAAACAAACATGTTTGACTGTTACTTGAAAAGTAGTAGATCAACATGTGGATTTTTTTATCATTATCTTGTTTTGGCTAGGATGGTTCTATAATAAAAGCAAGGTTTGAAAACTTTTGTATGTGTAGTTTTTTCGGCGCAGGTAGGTCACCTATTGAAAAATTTAGTGTTAAGTTCCCAGTTATCCTAGTATATCAAAGAAAGTTATCCCAGCCACTTCTGGCTCAACAAGTAAAGACCTCTCTGCCTTCTGTGGCGGTACCAGGGCCCATACTCCCCCGACAGCACAGCTCCCCCTTGCAGAGTTACTAGGTGACTGGGCCCCTTAACTTGCTTAGAATGAGTGGGTTGATAGTTCTAACCTAAATGATGTCAGTGATGGAGCCTCAGCTACAGAAGCTGGTACAGAATTCCACAAAGGTACGGTACGAGGGAAAAAGGTAAACTTAAAAAATCAGATGATGTTGAAAACTGTCTGAACTTCCTGGAGTGTGTAGCTCTGATACTTGCTGTGAGTGGGGTCAAGTAATCAGCGGCAGGTATATCAACAACGTCCTGAACCACTTTGTACAGTAGGGTGACTGAGTCTTTGACCGTCTGGTTTCCAGGGGTGCCTACTGTAGGTGATCGAGCATGGATGATACTTTTGGACCGAGCGTTTAGTTGCGTTCTAAATACCAGACTTGTTTCCACTGGATATGTATTGCATGTTATATTTCAATGTGAGAAAATGACAGGTAAAAGGGACTAATAAAATGCATGTTTTATAAATATATCTGCAAGCTCAAAGAAATTATTTCTGATTTTATATTGTCACCCCTCCTTAAAAATGTTGTTTTTATTTACTTCTAGTCGGTAAGCAAACATGGTTGACTGTAACTTGAAAAGGAGCAGATCAATATGTTGATTGTTTTCTCATTAACTTCTCGGGGCTAGGAAGGTTCTATAAAAAGCAAGGTTTGAAAAACTTTGCATGTGTAGTTTTTATGGGCGCAGGTAAGTCGCCTATGGAAATATTTAGTGTTAAGCGCCCAGAAACGAAGATAGAAATGTCAGCAGCTCTGTCCTTTTTCAGTCATTACATACTATTTCCACACATTTGTAGTTCTATCCAATTCTGTTTTATAAAATGTATCTTCATGGCATGCACTTTGCAATGGATAATGTAGAAATGTGATGGTAGTGCGAGTTTAGGTCTAACTGGGTGTATTTGATAAGTTTTTGCCTTCGAACAATGTTCTTGGGAGGGGGTGTACCTTAAAGCCATATAAATTATTTTGATTGATGTGTTTTGAAAGAAGACGTGCTGTTATTGCATTTGCAGAAACACAAGAAGGACAAGAAAGAATCTAATTCATCTGGAATATAAGAGTAAGGTTTCATGGCTGTAGGACAATGTCTAAAACCAAAGCAAAACTTCACATTTGTCTCTCCTAAACAGCCCGCTGCAATATCCCGATGAGTTTTCTCATCCGTAATATGTTTTTTATTATTGTATTCATGTCAAAAGGCTGTGAACAGATATATTCAGCTATTTCTCACGGCATTAAGTGGCTCCTGTTTCAACAGGGAATTTCATCCCCATTCACTGCAGCAGGAAAGTGACCTGTATATTTATTGCCTACAGACACGGGAGGCCGAAAACGTTTGTTTAAATAAAAGGTTGGTTTGGAAAACAGGAGACCCTCTGCAAAATATGAGATCCACGATCGTGATAAAAATAGTATTGAGGTGATTCGTTTCCGAAAGAACAAGATTTTATAAACTACTAAAGAAATAAACTACACTTCAAAAAGTGATAAGTGGTCAATTCTGTAAACTCTGGAGTCACATAAAATGACAAGTTACTAGTCTAATAACGTATATATAATGCATCTTTCATTCTTTGATGTGCAGAGTGATGGAGCATGAAAACGTGACACATACTTCCACTGAATACATACCCCATGTTTAATTTCAATAATGAAAATGACTGGTGTAAGGGACTTAAATAATGCATCATAAAGAAAAAAAAGGTTCGGTATTGGTAGCATTGCTCTTGATACTGGGAGATGCCGGATTTTATCACTTCTGGACAGAGCGTTTAGTTGCGTTCTAAATACCAGCTCATTTTTTATTTTTTATTTGCTTCCACAAAATACATACCCCATGTTTAATTTCAATAATGAAAATGACTGGTGTAAGGGACTTAAATGATGCATGATAAGCTCAACGAAAGTATTGCTGATTTTATATGGTCACCCCTCCTTGACAAATGTTTTTTTTATTAACTTCGTTCTAGTCTGTAAACAAACATGGTTGACTGTAACTTGAAAAGGAGTAGATCAAGATGTGGATTTTTTCTCATTATCTTGTTTGGCTAGGATGGTTCTATAATAAAAGCAAGTTTTGAAAACTTTTGTATGTGTAGTTTTTTTTCGGCGCAGGTAGGCCACCTATTGAAATATTTTGTGTTAAGCTTCAAGTTATCCCAGTATATCAAAGAAAGTTATCCTAGCCACTTTTGGCTCAACAAGTAAAGACCTCTCTGCCTTCCGTGGCGGTACCAGGGCCCATACGTCCCCGACAGCACAGCTCCCCCTTGCAGAGTTACTAGGTGACTGGGCCCCTTAAGTTGCTTAGAATGAGAGGGTGGATTGCTCCATCCTAAATGATGCCAGTGATGGAGCCTCAGCTACAATTGCAACCACAAAATAATACCGTTAAACGGACGATTGTTCTGTATGTTGGAGGCATTTACCCAACTGCCACAGAATATAGCCATAAAATGAGTATTGTTGCTATTTAAGCATAATTTTGTGCATTTTTGAATAAAATTGTTCAAAATGCATTGGAGAGGAAATACTGATGGAAGCCTGTGTCTGGGTTCCATTCGTGAAAGAGGTAAACTTTGCACTTTTCAAAAAACATATGGTTTGCTCGGCTTTCATAGTTGAATCTGGAAGCTAAAACTTTTTCGCAAACTTAAAATATTCTTTGTGACTGAACTTTTATTATGCATGAGCAAATTATCATATATGACCTAAATTTCTATTTGGCAATATTTTTGTTACGTCATAAAGAAAAAAGGGTTTGGTATTGGTAGAATTGCTTATGATACTGGGAGATGCCGGAATTTATCACTTCTGGACCGAGCGTTTAGTTGCAATCTAAATACCAGGCTTGCTTCCACTGAATACATACCCCTTGTTTAATTTCAATAATGAAAATTACAGGTGTAAGGGACTTAAATGATGCATGATATATAAATATATCTGCAAGCTCAACGAAAGTATTGCTGATTTTATATGGTCACCCCTCCTTGACAAATGTTTTTTTATTTACTTCGTTCTAGTCTGTAAACAAACATGGTTGACTGTAACTTGAAAAGGAGTAGATCAACATGTGGATTTTTTTTCTCATTATCTTGTTTTGGCTAAGATGGTTCTATAAAAAAAGCAAGGTTTGAAAACTTTTGTTTGTGTAGTTTTTTTCGGCGCAGGTAGGCCACCTATTGAAAAATTTAGTGTTAAGCTCCCAGTTATTTGTTCAAAATGCATTGGAGAGGAAATACTGATATAAGCCTGTGTCTGGGTTCCATTCATGAAAGAGGTAAACTTTGCACTTTTCAAAAACATATGGTTTGCTCGGCTTTCATAGTTGAATCTGGAAGCGAAAACTTTTTCGCAAACTTAAAATAATCTTTGTGACTGAACTTTTATTATGCATGAGTAAATTATCATATACGACCTAAATTCTATTTTGCAATATTTTTGTTAGGTCATAAAAAAAGGGTTCGGTATTGGTAGCATTGCTCTTGATACTGGGAGATGCCGGAATTTATCACTTCTGGACCGAGCGTTTAGTTGCGTACTAAATACAAGGCTTGCTTCCACTGAATATATACCCCATGTTTAATTTCAATAATGAAAATATCAGGTGTAAGGGACTTAAATGATGCATCATATATAAATATATCTGCAAGCTCAACGAAAGTATTGCTGATTTTATATCGTCACCCCTCCTTGACAAATGTTTTTTTTTTATTTACTTCGTTCTAGTCTGTAAACAAACATGTTTGACTGTTACTTGAAAAGTAGTAGATCAACATGTGGATTTTTTTATCATTATCTTGTTTTGAGTAGGATGGTTCTATAATAAAAGCAAGGTTTGAAAACTTTTGTATGTGTAGTTTTTTCGGCGCAGGTAGGTCACCTATTGAAAAATTTAGTGTTAAGTTCCCAGTTATCCTAGTATATCAAAGAAAGTTATCCCAGCCACTTCTGGCTCAACAAGTAAAGACCTCTCTGCCTTCTGTGGCGGTACCAGGGCCCATACGCCCCCGACAGCACAGCTCCCCCTTGCAGAGTTACTAGGTGACTGGGCCCCTTAACTTGCTTAGAATGAGAGGGTTGATAGTTCTAACCTAAATGATGTCAGTGATGGAGCCTCAGCTACAGAAGCTGGTACAGAATTCCACAAAGGTACGGTACGAGGGAAAAAGGTAAACTTAAAAAATCAGATGATGTTGAAAACTGTCTGAACTTCCTGGTGTGTGTAGCTCTGATACTTGCTGTGAGTGGGGTCAAGTAATCAGCGGCAGGTATATCAACAACGTCCTGAACCACTTTGTACAGTAGGGTGACTGAGTCTTTGACCGTCTGGTTTCCAGGGGTGCCTACTGTAGGTGATCGAGCATGGATGATACTTTTGGACCGAGCGTTTAGTTGCGTTCTAAATACCAGACTTGTTTCCACTGGATATGTATTGCATGTTATATTTCAATGTGAGAAAATGACAGGTAAAAGGGACTAATAAAATGCATGTTTTATAAATATATCTGCAAGCTCAAAGAAATTATTTCTGATTTTATATTGTCACCCCTCCTTAAAAAATGTTGGTTTTATTTACTTCTAGTCGGTAAACAAACATGGTTGACTATAACTTGAAAAGGAGCAGATCAATATGTTGATTGTTTTCTCATTAACTTCTCGGGGCTAGGAAGGTTCTATAAAAAGCAAGGTTTGAAAAACTTTGCATGTGTAGTTTTTATGGGCGCAGGTAAGTCGCCTATGGAAAAATTTAGTGTTAAGCGCCCAGAAACGAAGATAGAAATGTCAGCAGCTCTGTCCTTTTTCAGTCATTACATACTATTTCCACACATTTGTAGTTCTATCCAATTCTGTTTTATAAAATGTATCTTCATGGCATGCACTTTGCAATGGATAATGTAGAAATGTGATGGTAGTGCGAGTTTAGGTCTAACTGGGTGTATTTGATAAGTTTTTGCCTTCGAACAATGTTCTTGGGAGGGGGTGTACCTTAAAGCCATATAAATTATTTTTATTGATGTGTTTTGAAAGAAGACGTGCTGTTATTGCATTTGCAGAAACACAAGAAGGACAAGAAAGAATCTAATTCATCTGGAATATAAGAGTAAGGTTTCATGGCTGTAGGACAATGTCTAAACCAAAGCAAAACTTCACATTTGTCTCTCCTAAACAGCCCGCTGCAATATCCCGATGAGTTTTCTCATCCGTAATATGTTTTTATTATTGTATTCATGTCAAAAGGCTGTGAACAGATATATTCAGCTATTTCTCATGGCATTAAGTGGCTCCTGTTTCAACAGGGAATTTCATCCCCATTCACTGCAGCAGGAAAGTGACCTGTATATTTATTGCCTACAGACACGGGAGGCCGAAAACGTTTGTTTAAATAAAAGGTTGGTTTGGAAAACAGGAGACCCTCTGCAAAATATGAGATCCACGATCGTGATAAAAATAGTATTGAGGTGATTCGTTTCCGAAAGAAAAAGATTTTATAAACTACTAAAGAAATAAACTACACTTCAAAAAGTGATAAGTGGTCAATTCTGTAAACTCTGGAGTCACATGAAATGACAAGTTACTAGTCTAATAACGTATATATAATGCATCTTTCATTCTTTGATGTGCAGAGTGATGGAGCATGAAAACGTGACACATACACGGTACAAATATATATGTTAGACACAGATGAGTTTATCTTACGTCCAGTGTGCGGCCCAACAGCGCGAGATGATACACGTACAAATGAAGCATGGTAGTAGCTTGTGATAGGAAAGCTTTTAAAGGATCGATCTCGAGTAATGAATTTTGTAATAAAAAAGAAATGTAATTTTGTAAAATGCATTTGAACAATTTTATTTCACAAAATAATACCGGTTAAATGGACGATTGTTCTGTATGTTGGAGGCATTTACCCAACTGCCGCAGAAAATAGGCATAAAATGAGTATTGCTGCTATTTAAGCATAATTATGTGCATTTTAGAATAAAATTGTTCAAAATGCATTGGAGAGGAAATACTGATGGAAGCCTGTGTCTGGGTTCCATTCATGAAAGAGGTAAACTTTGCACTTTTCGAAAACATATGGTTTGCTCGGCTTTCATAGTTGAATCTGGAAGCGAAAGCTTTTTCGCAAACGTAAAATATTCTTTGTGACTGAACTTTTATTATGCATGAGTAAATTATCATATATGACCTAAATTTCTATTTGACAATATTTTTGTTACGTCATAAAGAAAAAAAAAGGTTCGGTATTGGTAGCATTGCTCTTGATACTGGGAGATGCCGGAATTTATCACTTCTGGACCGAGCGCTTAGTTGCGTTCTAAAAACCAGGCTTGCTTCTACTGAATACATACCCCATGTTTAATTTCAATAATGAAAATGACTGGTGTAAGGGACTTAAATGATGCATGATATATAAATATATCTGCAAGCTCAACGAAAGTATTGCTGATTTTATATCGTCACCCCTCCTTGACAAATTTTTTTTTTATTTACTTCGTTCTAGTCTGTAATCAAAAAAAGGTTGACTGTAACTTGAAAAGGAGTAGATCAACATGTGGAATTTTTTTCTCATTATCTTGTTTGGCTAGGATGGTTCTATAATAAAAGCAAGGTTTGAAAATTTTTGTATGTGTAGTTTTTTTTCGGCGCAGGTAGGCCACATATTGAAAAATTTAGTGTTAAGCTCCCATTTATCCCAGTATATCAAAGAAAGTTATCCCAGCCACTTTTGGCTCAACAAGTAAAGACCTCTCTGCCTTCCGTGGCGGTACCAGGGCCCATACGTCCCCGACAGCACAGCTCCCCCCTTGCAGAGTTACTAGGTGACTGGGCCCCTTAAGTTGCTTAGAATGAGAGAGTGGATTGCTCCATCCTAAATGATGCCAGTGATGTAGCCTCAGCTACAATTTTATTCACAAAATAATACCGGTTAAACGGACGATTGTTCTGTATGTTGGAGGCATTTACCCAACTGCCACAGAATATAGCCATAAAATGAGTATTGGTGCTATTTAAGCCTAATTCTGTGCATTTTAGAATAAAATTGTTCAAAATGCATTGGAGAGGAAATACTGATGGAAGCCTGTGTCTAGGTTCCATTCATGAAAGAGGTAAACTTTGCACTTTTCAAAACATATGGTTTGCTCGGCTTTCATAGTTGAATCTGGAAGCGAAAACTTTTTCGCAAACTTAAAATATTCTTTGTGGCTGAACTTTTATTATGCATGAGTAAATTATCATATATGACCTGAATTTCTATTTGGCAATATTTTTGTTACGTCATAAAGAAAAAAAAGGTTCGGTATTGGTAGCATTGCTCTTGATACTGGGAGATGCCGGATTTTATCACTTCTGGACAGAGCGTTTAGTTGCGTTCTAAATACCAGCTCATTTTTTATTTTTTATTTGCTTCCACAAAATACATACCCCATGTTTAATTTCAATAATGAAAATGACTGGTGTAAGGGACTTAAATGATGCATGATATATAAATATATCTGCAAGCTCAACGAAAGTATTGCTGATTTTATATGGTCACCGCTCCTTGACAAATGTTTTTTTTATTAACTTCGTTCTAGTCTGTAAACAAACATGGTTGACTGTAACTTGAAAAGGAGTAGGTCAACATGTGGATTTTTTCTCATTATCTTGTTTGGCTAGGATGGTTCTATAATAAAAGCAAGTTTTGAAAACTTTTGTATGTGTAGTTTTTTTCGGCGCAGGTAGGCCATTTATTGAAATATTTTGTGTTAAGCTTCAAGTTATCCCAGTATATCAAAGAAAGTTATCCCAGCCACTTTTGGCTCAACAAGTAAAGACCTCTCTGCCTTCCGTGGCGGTACCAGGGCCCATACGTCCCCGACAGCACAGCTCCCCCTTGCAGAGTTACTAGGTGACTGGGCCCCTTAAGTTGCTTAGAATGAGAGGGTGGATTGCTCCATCCTAATTGATGCCAGTGATGGAGCCTCAGCTACAATTGCAACCACAAAATAATACCGTTTAACGGACGATTGCTCTGTATGTTGGAGGCATTTACCCAACTGCCACAGAATATAGCCATAAAATGAGTATTGTTGCTATTTAAGCATAATTTTGTGCATTTTTGAATAAAATTGTTCAAAATGCATTGGAGAGGAAATACTGATGGAAGCCTTTGTCTGGGTTCCATTCATGAAAGAGGTAAACTTTGCACTTTTCAAAAACATATGGTTTGCTCGGCTTTCATAGTTGAATCTGGAAGCTAAAACTTTTTCGCAAACTTAAAATATTCTTTGTGACTGAACTTTTATTATGCATGAGCAAATTATCATATATGACCTAAATTTCTATTTGGCAATATTTTTGTTACGTCATAAAGAAAAAAAGGGTTTGGTATTGGTAGCATTGCTTATGATACTGGGAGATGCCGGAATTTATCACTTCTGGACCGAGCGTTTAGTTGCAATCTAAATACCAGGCTTGCTTCCACTGAATACATACCCCTTGTTTAATTTCAATAATGAAAATTACAGGTGTAAGGGACTTAAATGATGCATGATATATAAATATATCTGCAAGCTCAACGAAAGTATTGCTGATTTTATATGGTCACCCCTCCTTGACAAATGTTTTTTTATTTACTTCGTTCTAGTCTGTAAACAAACATGGTTGACTGTAACTTGAAAAGGAGTAGATCAACATGTGGATTTTTTTCTCATTATCTTGTTTTGGCTAAGATGGTTCTATAATAAAAGCAAGGTTTGAAAACTTTTGTATGTGTAGTTTTTTTCGGCGCAGGTAGGCCACCTGTTGAAAAATTTAGTGTTAAGCTCCCAGTTATCCCAGTATATCAAAGAAAGTTATCCCAGCCACTTTTGGCTCAACAAGTAAAGACCTCTCTGCCTTCCGTGGCGGTACCAGGGCCCATACGTCCCCGACAGCACAGCTCCCCCTTGCAGAGTTACTAGGTGACTGGGCCCCTTAAGTTGCTTAGAATGAGAGCGTGGATTGCTCCATCCTAAATGATGCCAGTGATGGAGCCTCAGCTACAATTGTATTAACAAAATAATACCGGTTAAACGGACGATTGTTCTGTATGTTGGAGGCATTTACCCAACTGCCACAGAATATAGCCATAAAATAAGTATTGCTGTTATTTAAGCATAATTATGTGCATTTTTGAATAAAATTGTTCAAAATGCATTGGAGAGGAAATACTGATGGAAGCCTGTGTCTGGGTTCCATTCATGAAAGAGGTAAACTTTGCACTTTTCAAAAACATATGGTTTGCTCGGCTTTCATAGTTGAATCTGGAAGCGAAAACTTTTTCGCAAACTTAAAATATTCTTTGTGACTGAACTTTTATTATGCATGAGTAAATTATCATATATGACCAAAATTTCTATTTGGCAATGTTTTTGTTACGTCATAAAGAAAAAAAAAGGGTTCGGTATTGGAAGCATTGCTCTTGATACTGGGAGATGCCGGAATTTATCACTTCTGGACCGAGCGTTTAGTTGCGTTCTAAATACCAGGCTTGCTTCCACTGAATACATACCCCATGTTTAATTTCAATAATGAAAATTACAGGTGTATGGGACTTAAATGATGCATGATATATAAATATATCTGCAAGCACAACGAAAGTATTGCTGATTTTATATGGTCACCCCCGTTGACAAATGTTTTTTTTTTATTTACTTCGTTCTAGTCTGTAAACAAACATGGTTGACTGTAACTTGAAAAGGAGTAGGTCAACATGTGGATTTTTTTCTCATTATCTTGTTTTGGCTAGGATGGTTCTATAATAAAAGCAAGGTTTGAAAACTTTTGTATGTGTAGTTTTTTTTAGCGCAGGTAGGCCACCTATTGAAAAATTTAGTGTTAAGCTCCCAGTTATCCCAGTATATCAAAGAGAGTTATCCCAGCCACTTTTGGCTCAACAAGTAAAGACCTCTCTGCCTTCCGTGGCGGTACCAGGGCCCATACGTCCCCGACAGCACAGCTCCCCTTTGCAGAGTTACTAGGTGACTGGGTCCCTTAAGTTGCTTTAGAATGAGAGGGTGGATAGCTCCATCCTAAATGATGCCAGTGGTGGAGCCTCATCTACAATTTTATTCACAAAATAATACCGGTTAAACGGACGATTGTTCTGTATGTTGGAGGCATTTACCCAACTGCCACAGAAAATAGCCATAAAATGAGTATTGCTGCTATTTAAGCATAATTCTGTGCATTTTAGAATAAAATTGTTCAAAATGCATTGGAGAGTAAAAACTGATGGAAGCCTGTGTCTGGGTTCCATTCATGAAAGAGGTAAACTTTGCACTTTTCAAAAACATATGGTTTGCTCGGCGTCATAGTTGAATCTGGAAGCGAAAACTTTTTCGCAAACTTAAAATATTCTTTGTGACTGAACTTTTATTATGCATGAGCAAATTATCATATATGACCTAAATTTTTATTTGGCAATATTTTTGTTACGTCATAAAGAAAAAAAAAGGGTTCGGTATTGGTAGCATTGCTCTTGATACTGGAAGATGCCGGAATTTATCACTTCTGGACCGAGCGTTCAGTTGCGTTCTTAATACCAGGCTTGCTTCCACTGAATACATACCCAATGTTTAATTTCAATAATGAAAATTACAGGTGTAAGGGACTTAAATGATGCATGATATATATCTGCAAGCTCAACGAAAGTATTGCTGATTTTATATGGTCACCCCTCCTTGAATTTCTTTATTTACTTCGTTCTAGTCTGTAAACAAACATGGTTGACTGTAACTTGAAAAGGAGTAGATCAACATGTGGATTTTTTTTTTCATTATCTTGCTTTGGCTAGGATGGTTCTATAATAAAAGCAAGGTTTGAAAACTTTTGTATGTTTAGTTTTTATTCGGCGCAGGTAGGTCACCTATTGAAAAATTTAGTGTTAAGCTCCCAGTTATCCCAGTATATCTAAGAAAGTTATCCCAGCCACTTTTGGCTCAACAAGTAAAGACCTTTCTGCCTTCCGTGGCGGTACCAGGGCCCATACGTCCCCGACAGCACAGCTTCCCCCTTGCAGAGTTACTAGGTGACTGGGCCCCTTAACTTGCTTAGAATGAGAGGGTGGATAGCTCCCTCCTAAATGATGCCAGTGATGGAGCCTCAGCTACAGAAGCTGGTACAGAATTACACAAAGGTACGGCACGAGGGAAAAAGGTAAGCTTAAAAGAATCAGATGATGTTGAAAACTGTCTGAACTTCAAGGAGTGTGTAGCTCTGGTCCTTGCTGTGACTGGGGTCAAGATATCAGCGGCAGGTATAACAACAAGGTCCTGAACCACTTTGTACAGTAGGGTGACTGAGTCTTTGATCGTCTGGTTTCCAGGGGTTCCTACTGTAGGTGGTCGAGCATGGATGATACTTTTGGACCGAGCATTTAGTTGCGTTCTAAATACCAGACTTGTTTCCACTGGATATGTATTCCATGTTTTATTTCAATGTGAGAAAATGACAGGTGAAAGGGACTAATATAATGCATGTTTTATAAATATATCTGCAAGCTCAAAGACATTATTCCTGCTTTTATATGGTCACCCCTCCTTGAAAAATGTTGTTGTTATTTACTTCTAGACGGTAAACAAACATGGTTGACTGTAACTTGAAAAGGAGCTGATCAATATGTGGATTTTTTTCTCATTAACTTGCTGGCCTAATAAGGTTCTATAAAAAGCAAGGATTGAAAAGTTTTGTATGTGTAGTTTTTGTGGGCGCAGGTAAGTCGCCTACGGGAATATTTAGTGATAAGCTCCCGGTAACGAAGATAGAAATGTCAGCAGCACTGTCCTTTTTTCAGTCATTACATACTATTTCCACACATTTGTAGTTCTATCCAATTCTGTTTTATAAAATGTATCTTCATGACATGCACTTTGCAATGGATAATGTAGAAATGTGATGGTAATGCGAGTTTAGATCTAACTGGGTGTATTTGATAAGTTTTTGCCTTTGATCTATGTTCTTGGCAGAGGGTACCTTAAAGCCATATAAATTATTTTTATTGATGTGTATAGAAAGAAGACGTGCAGTAATTGCAGTTGCAGAAACACAAGAAATACAAGAAAGAATCTGATTCATCTGAAATTTAAGAGTAAGGTTTCATGGCTGTAGGACAATGTCTAAAACCAAAGCAAAACTTCAAATTTTTCTCTCCTAAACAGCCCGCTGCAATATCCCGATGAGTTTTCTCATCCGTAATATGTTTTAATTATTGTATTCATGTCAAAAGGCTGTGAACAGATTTATTCAGCTATTTCTCATGGCATTAAGTAGCTACTGTTTCAACAGGAAATTTCATCCCCATTCACTACAGCAGGAATGTGACCTGTATATTTATTGCCTACAGACACGGGAGGCCGAAAACGTTTGTTTAAATAAAAGGCTGGTTTGGAAAACAGGAGATCCTTTGCAAATTATGAGATCCACGATCGTGATAAAAATAGTATTGAGGTGATTCGTTTCCGAAAGAACAATATTCTATAAACTACTAAGGAAATAAACTGTTAGACGAAAACGTACACTTCAAAAAGTGATAGTTGGTCAATTCTGTAAACTCTGGAGTCACATGAAATGACAAGTTACTAGTCTAATAACGTACATATAATGCATCTTTCATTCTTTGATGTGCAGAGTGACGGAGCATGTAAACGTGACACATACACGGTACAAATATATATGTTAGACACAGATGTGGTTATCTTACGTCCAGTGTGCGGCCCAACAGCGCAGGATGATACGCATACAAATGTAGCATGGCAGTAACTTGTGTTAGAAAAGGTTTTAAAGGATTGATCTCGAGTAATGAAATTTGTATAAAAAAGAAATGTCATTTTGTAAAATGCATTTGAACAAATTTATTCACAAAATAATATCGGTTTAACGGACGATTGTTCTGTATGTTGGAGGCATTTACCCAACTTCCACAGAAAATAGCCATAAAATGAGTATTGCTGCTATTTAAGCATAATTCTGTGCATTTTAGAATAAAATTAGTCAACATGCATTGGAAAGGAAATACTGATGGAAGCCTGTGTCTGGGTTCCATTCATGAAAGAGGTAAACCTTGCACTTTTCAAAAACATATGGTTTGCTCGGCTATCATAGTTGAATCTGGAAGCGAAAACTTTTTCGCAAACTTAAAAAATATTCTTTGTGACTGAACTTTTATTATGCATGAGTAAATTATCATATATGACCTAAATTTCTATTTGGCAATATTTTTGTTACGTCATAAAGACAAAAGGGTTCGGTATTGGTAGCATTGCACTTGATACTGGTAGATGCCGGAATTTATCACTTCTGGACCGAGCGTTTAGTTGCGTTCTAAATACCAGGCTTGCTTCCACTGAATACATACCCCTTGTTTAATTTCAATAATGAAAATGACAGGTGTAAGGGACTTAAATGATGTATGATATATAAATATATCTGCAAGCTCAACGAAAGTATTGCTGATTTTATATGGTCACCCCTCCTTGACAAATGTTTTTATTTACTTCGTTCTAGTCTGTAAACAAACATGGTTGTCTGTAACTTGAAAAGGAGTAGATCAACAAGTGGATTTTTTTTCTCATTATCTTGCCTTGGCTAGGATGGTTCTATAATAAAAGCAAGGTTTGAAAACTTTTGTAAGTGTAGTTTTTTTCGGCGCAGGTAGGTCACCTATTGAAAAATTTAGTGTTAATCTCCCAGTTATCCCAGTATATCTAAGAAAGTTATCCCAGCCATTTTTTGGCTCAACAAGTAAAGACCTCTCTGCCTTCCGTGGCGGTACCAGGGCCCATACGTCCCCGACAGCACAGCTCCCCCTTGCAGAGTCACTAGGTGACTTGGCCCCTTAACTTGCTTAGAATGAGAGTGTGAATAGCTCCATCCTAAATGATGCCAGTGATGGAACCTCAGCTACAGAAGCTGGTACAGAATTCCTCAAAGGTACGGTACGAGGGAAAAAGGTAAACTTAAAAGAATCAGGTGATGTTGAAAACTGTCTGAACTTCCTGGGGGTGTAGCTCTGGTCCATACTGTGACTGGGGTCAAGTAATCAGCGGCAGGTATATCAACAAGGTCCTGAACCACTTTGTACAGTTGGGTGAGCTGAGTCTTTGACCGTCTGGTTTCCAGGGGTTCCTACTGTAGGTGATCGAGCATGGATGATACTTTTGGACCGAGCGTTTTGTTGCGTTCTAAATACCGATTTGTTTCCACTGGATATGTATTCCATGTTATATTTCAATGTGAGAAAATGACAGGTGAAAGGGACTAATATAATGCATGTTTTATTAATATATCTGCAAGCTCAAAGAAATTATTCCTGATTTTATATGGTCACCCCTCCTTGAAAAATGTTGTTTTTATTTACTTCTAGTCGGTAAACAAACATGGTTGACTGTAACTTGAAAAGGAGCAGTTCAATATGTGGATTTTGTTTTCTAATTAACTTGTTGGGCTTGGAAGGTCCTATAAAAAAGCAAGGTTTGAAAAGTTTTGTATGTGTAGTTTTTGTGGGCGCAGGTAAGTCGCCTATGGAAATATTTAGCATTAAGCTCCCAGTAACGAAGATAGAACTGTCAGCAGCACTGTCCTTTTTTCAGTCATTACATACTATTTCCACACATTTGTAGTTCTATCCAATTCTGTTTTATAAAATGTATCTTCATGGCATGCACTTTGCAATGGATAATGTAGAAATGTGATGGTAGTGCGAGTTTAGGTCTAACTGGGTGTATTTTATAAGTTTTTGCCTTTGAACAATGTTCTTGGGAAGGGGTGTACCTTAAAGCCATATAAATTATTTTTATTGATGTGTTTTGAAAGAAGACGTGCAGTAATTACATTTGCAGAAACACAAGAAACACAAGAAAGAATCTACTTCATCTGGAATATAAGAGTAAGGTTTCATGGCTGTAGGACAATGCCTAAAACCAAAGCAAAACTTCAAATTTGTCTCTCCTAAACAGCCTGCTGCAATATCCCAATAAGTTTTCTCATCCGTAATATGTTTTAATTATTGTATTCATGTCAAAAGGCTGTGAACAGCTATATTCAGCTATTTCTCATGGCATTAAGCGGTGCCTGTTTCAACAGGGAATTTCATCAACATTCACTACAGCAGGAATGTGACCTGTATATTTATTCCCTACTGGAGGCCGAAATCGTTTGTTTAAATAAAAGGCTGGTTTGGAAAACAGGAGATCCTTTGGAAAATATGAGATCCACGATCATGATAAAAAATAGTATTGAGGTGATTCGTTTCCGAAAGAACTCTATGTTATAAACTACTAAAGAAATAAACTGTTAGACGATAACGCACACTTCAAAAAGTGATAAGTGGTCCATTCTGTAAACTCAGGAGTCACATGTAATGACAAGTTACTAGTCTAATAACGTATATATAATGCATCTTTCATTCTTTGATGTGCAGAGTGATGGTGCATGTAAACGTGACACATACACGGTACAAATATATATGTTAGACACAAATAAGGTTATCTTACGTCCAGTGTGCGGCCCAACGGCGCTGGATGATACACGTACAAATGTAGCATAGTAGTAACTTGTGATAGGAAAGGTTTTAAAGGATAGATCTCGAGTAATGAATTTTGTAATAAAAAAGAAATGTAATTTTGTAAAATGCATTTCAACAAATTTATTCACAAAATAATACCGGTTGAAAGGACGATTGTTCTGTATGTTGGAGGCATTTACCCAACTGCCACAGAAAATAGCCATAAAATTAGTATTGCTGCTATTTAAGGATAATTATGTGCATTTTAGAACAAAATTGTTCAAAATGCATTGGAGAGGAAACAGTGATGGAAGCCTGTGCCTGGGTTCCATGCATGAAAGAGGAAAACTTTGCACTTTTCAAAAACATATGGTTTGCTCGGCTTTCATAGTTGAATCTGGAAGCGAAAACTTTTTCGCAAACTTAAAATATTCTTTGTGACTGAACTTTTATTATGCATGAGTAAATTATCATATATGACCTAAATTTCTATTTGGCAATATTTTGTTACGTCATAAAGAAAAAAAAGGTTCGGTATTGGTAGCATTGCACTTGATACTGAGAGATGCCGGAATTTATCACTTCTGGACCGAGCGTTTAGTTGCGTTCTAAATACCAGGCTTGCTTCCACTGAATACATACCCCATGTTTAATTTCAATAATGAAAATGACAGGTGTAAGGGACTTAAATGATGCATGAAAAATAAATATATCTGCAAGCTCAACGAAAGTATTGCTGATTTTATATGGTCACCCCTCCTTGACAAATGTTTTTTTATTTACTTCGTTCTAGTCTGTAAACAAACATGGTTGACTGTAACTTGAAAAGGAGTAGATGAACATGTGGATATTTTTCTCATTATCTTGTTTTGGATAGGATGGTTCTATAATAAAAGCAAGGTTTGAAAACTTTTGTATGTGTAGTTTTTATTCGGCGCAGGTAGGTCACCTATTGAAAAAGTGAGTGTTAAGCTCCAAGTTATCCCAGTATATCTAAGAAAGTTATCCCAGCCACTTTTGGCTCAACAAGTAAAGACCTCTCTGCCTTCCGTGGCGGTACCAGGCCCCATACGTCCTCGACAGCACAGCTTCCCCTTGCAGAGTTACTAGGTGACTGGGCCCCTTAACTTGCTTAGAATGAGAGGGTGGATAGCTCCATCCTAAATGATGCCAGTGATGGAGCCTCAGCTACAGAAGCTGGTACAGAATTCCACAAAGGTACGGTGCGAGGGAAAAAGGTAAACTTAAAAGAATCAGATGATGTTGAAAACTGTCTGAACTTCCTGGAGTGTGTAGCTCTGGTCCTTGCTGTGACTGGGGTCAAGTAATCAGCGGCAGGTATATCAACAAGGTCCTGAACCACTTTGTACAGTAGGGTGACTGAGTCTTTGATCGTCTGGTTTCCAGGGGTTCCTACTGTAGGTGATCGAGCATGGATGATACTTTTGGACCGAGCGTTTAGTTGCGTTCTAAATACCAGACTTGTTTCCACTGGATATGTATTCCATGTTATATTTCAATGTGAGAAAATGACAGGTAAAAGGGACTTATAAAATGCATGTTTTATAAATATATCTGCAAGCTCAAAGAAATTATTTTTGATTTTATATGGTCACCCCTCCTTGAAAAATGTTGTTTTTATTTACTTCTAGTCGGTAAACAAACATGGTTGACTATAACTTGAAAAGTTTTTGTGGGAAAGTAACTGTCCTTATGGCCTTCCTTTGTTTAGGTTTCCATTATGGTCTGGTCGCATAATATTTGTATTTCTTTCCCTTTGGTGTCTTTTGTGGGTGGAGTAAGTTAATTGTATCAATTCCTGATCTTTGCTTTACTTCTACTTTGAAAAGGAGCAGATCAATATGTGGATTGTTTTCGCATTAACTTCTCGGGGCTAGGAAGGTTCTATAAAAAAGCAAGGTTTGAAAAACTTTGCATGTGTAGTTTTTCTGGGCGCAGGTAAGTCGCCTATGGAAATATTTAGTGTTAAGCGCCCAGTAACGAAGATAGAAATGTCAGCAGCACTGTCCTTTTTCAGTCATTACATACTATTTCCACACATTTGTAGTTCTATCCAATTCTGTTTTATAAAATGTATCTTCATGGCATGCACATTGCAATGGATAATGTAGAAATGTGATGGTAGTGCGAGTTTAGGTCTAACTGGGTGTATTTGATAAGTTTTTGCCTTTGAACAATGTTCTTGGGAAGGGGTGTACCTTAAAGTCATATAAATTATTTTTATTGATTTGTTTCGAAAGAAGACGTGCTGTTATTGCATTTGCAGCAGCTCTGTCATTTTCAGTCATTACATACTATTTCCACACATTTGTAGTTCTATCCAATTCTGTTTTATAAAATGTATCTTCATGGCATGCACTTTGCAATGGATAATGTAGAAATGTGATGGTAGTGCGAGTTTAGGTCTAACTGGGTGTATTTGATAAGTTTTTGCCTTTGAACAATGTTCTTGGGAAGGGGTGTACCTTGAAGTCATATAAATTATTTTTATTGATGTGTTTCGAAAGAAGACGTGCTGTTATTGCATTAGCAGAAACACAAGGAGGACAAGAAAGAATCTCATTCATCTGGAATATAAGAGTAAGGTTTCATGGCTGTAGGACAATGTCTAAAACCAAAGCAAAACTTCACATTTGTCTCTCCTAAACAGCCCGCTGCAATATCCCGATGAGTTTTCTCATCCGTAATATGTTTTTATTATTGTATTCATGTCAAAAGGCTGTGAACAGATATATTCAGCTATTTCTCATCGCATTAAGTGGCTCCTGTTTCAACAGGGAATTTCATCCCCATTCACTGCAGCAGGAAAGTGACCTGTATATTTATTGCCTACAGACACGGGAGGCCGAAAACGTTTGTTTAAATGAAAGGCTGGTTTGGAAAACAGGAGACCCTTTGCAAAATATGAGATCCACGATCGTGATAAAAATAGTATTGAGGTGATTCGTTTCCGTAAGAACAAGATTTTATAAACTACTAAAGAAATAAACTGTTAGACGAAAACGTACACTTCAAAAAGTGATGTGGTCAATTCTGTTAACTCTGGAGTCACATGAAATGACAAGTTACTAGTCTAATAACGTATATATAATGCATCTTTCATTCTTTGATGTGCAGAGTGATGAAGCATAAAAATGTGACACATACACGGTACAAATATATATGTTAGACACAGATGAGTTTATCTTACGCCCAGTGTGCGGCCCAACAGCGCAAGATGATACACGTGCAAATGAAGCATGGAAGTAGCTTGTGATAGGAAAGGTTTTAAAGGATAGATCTCGAGTAATGAATTTTGTAATAAAAAAGAAATGTAATTTTGTAAAATGTATTTGAACAATTTTATTCACAAAATAAAACCGGTCAAACGGACGATTGTTCTGTATGTTGGAGGCATTTACCCAACTGCCACAGAAAATAGCCATAAAATGAGTATTGCTGCTATTTAAGCATAATTATGTGCATTTTAGAATAAAATTGTTCAAAATACATTGGAGAGGAAATACTGATGGAAGCCTGTGTCTGGGTTCCTTTCATGAAAGAGGTAAACTTTGCACTTTTCGAAAACATATGGTTTGCTCGGCTTTCATAGTTGAATCTGGAAGCGAAAACTTTTTCGCAAACTTAAAATATTCTTTGTGACTGAACTTTTATTATGCATGAGAAATTATCAAATATGACCTAAATTTCTATTTGGCAATATATTTGTTACGTCATAAAGAAAAAAAAAGGTTCGGTATTGGTAGCATTGCTCTTGATACTGGAAGATGCCGGAATTTATCACTTTTGGACCGAGCGTTTAGTTGCGTTCTAAAAACCAGGCTTGCTTCCACTGAATACATACCCCATGTTTAATTTCAATAATGAAAATGACAGGTGTAAGGGACTTAAATGATGCATGATATATAAATATATCTGCAAGCTCAACGAAAGTATTGCTGATTTTATATGGTCACCCCTCCTTGACAAATGTTTTTTTTATTTACTTCGTTCTAGTCTGTAAACAAACATGGTTGACTGTAACTTTAAAAGGAGTAGATCAACATGTGGATTTTTTTCTCATTATCTTGTTTTGGCTAAGATGGTTCTATAATAAAAGCAAGGTTTGAAAACTTTTGTATGTGTAGTTTTTTTCGGCGCAGGTAGGCCACCTATTGAAAAATTTAGTGTTAAGCTCCCAGTTATCCCAGTATATCACAGAAAGTTATCCCAGCCACTTTTGGCTCAACAAGTAAATACCTCTCTGCCTTCCGTGGCGGTACCAGGGCCCATACGTCCCCGACAGCACAGCTCCCCCCTTGCAGAGTTACTAGGTGACTGGGCCCCTTAAGTTGCTTAGAATGAGAGGGTGGATTGCTCCATCCTAAATGATGCCAGTGATGGAGCCTCAGCTACAATTTTATTCACAAAATAATACCGGTCAAACGGACGATTGTTCTGTATGTTGGGAGGCATTTACCAAACTGCCACAGAATATAGCCATAAAATGAGTATTGGTGCTATTAAAGCATAATTCTGTGCATTTTAGAATAAAATTGTTCAAAATGCATTGGAGAGGAAATACTGATGGAAGCCTGTGTCTAGGTTCCATTCATGAAAGAGGTAAACTTTGCACTTTTCAAAAACATAAGGTTTGGTCGGCTTTCATAGTTGAATCTGGAAGCGAAAACTTTTTCGCAAAATTAAAATATTCTTTGTGACTGAACTTTTATTATGCATGAGTAAATTATCATATATGACCTAAATTTCTATTTGGCAATATTTTTGTTACGTCATAAAGAAAAAAAGGGTTCGGTATTGGTAGCATTGCTCTTGATACTGGGAGATGCCGGAATTTATCACTTCTGGGCCGAGCGTTTAGTTGCGTTCTAAATACCAGCTCACTTTTGATTTTTATTTGCTTCCACTGAATACAAACCCCATGTTTAATTTCAATAATGAAAATTACAGGTGCAAGGGACTTAAATGATGCATGATATATAAATATATCTGCAAGCTCAACGAAAGTATTGCTGATTTTATATGGTCACCCCTCCTTGACAATTTTTTTTTTTTTAACTTCGTTCTAGTCTGTAAACAAACATGGTTGACTGTAACTTGAAAAGGAGTAGGTCAACATGTGGATTTTTTCTCATTATCTTGCCTTGGCTAGGATGGTTCTATAATAAAAGCAAGGTTTGAAAACTTTTGTATGTGTAGTTTTTTTCGTCGCAGGTAGGCCACCTATTGAAATATTTTGTGTTAAGCTTCAAGTTATCCCAGTATATCAAAGAAAGTTATCCCAGCCACTTTTGGCTCAACAAGAAAAGACCTCTCTGCCTTCCGTGGCGGTACCAGGGCCCATACGTCCCCGACAGCACAGCTCCCCCTTGCAGAGTTACTAGGTGACTGGGCCCCTTAAATTGCTTAGAATGAGAGGGTGGATTGCTCCATTCAAAATGATGCCAGTGATGGAGCCTCAGCTACAATTGTATTCACAAAATAATACGGGCCTCCGTGGCCTAATGGATAAGAGCGCTGACTCTTAGTCATTAGGTCTCTCACCGCCGTGGGTTCGAGCCTCGCTCGGGTCACGTGTGAGACGCCAAGTTCTGCAGCGGAAGGTCAGGTGGTTTTTCTCCGGGTACTCCGGTTTTCGCCCACCTATGATTAACGATCGGCTCGATATGAGTGAAATAATCTTGAAAGGGCCGTAAAACCCAAACCAAAAAAAAAAAAAAAAAAAAAAAATCACAAAATAATACCGGTTAAACGGACGATTGTTCTGTATGTTGGAGGCATTTACCCAACTGCCACAGAATTTAGCCATAAAACGAGTATTGCTGCTATTTAAGCATAATTCTGTGCATTTTTGAATAAAATTGTTCAAAATGCATTGGAGAGGAAATACTGATGGAATCCTGTGTCTGGGTTCCATTCATGAAAGAGGTAAACTTTGCACTTTTCAAAAACATATGGTTTGCTCGGCTTTCATAGTTGAATCTATAAGCGAAAACTTTTTCGCAAACTTAAAATATTCTTTGTGACTGAACTTTTATTATGCATGAGCAAATTATCATATATGACCTAAATTTCTATTTGGCAATATTTTTGTTACGTCATAAAGATAAAAAAGGGTTCGGTATTGGTAGCATTACTCTTGAAACTGGGAGATGCCGGAATTTATCACTTCTGGACCGAGCGTTTAGTTGCGTTCTTAATACCAGGCTTGCTTCCACTGAATACATACCCCATGTTTAATTTCAATAATGAAAATTACAGGTGTAAGGAACTTAAATGATGCATGATATATAAATATATCTGCAAGCTCAACGAAAGTATTGCTGATTTTATATGGTCACCCCTCCTTGACAAATGTTTTTTTATTTACTTCGTTCTAGTCTGTAAACAAACATGGTTGAATGTACCTTGAAAAGGAGTAGGTCAACATGTGGATTTTTTCTCATTATCTTCTTTTGGCTAGGATGGTTCTATAATAAAAGCAAGGTTTGAAAACTTTTGTATGTGTAGTTTTTTTCGGCGCAGGTAGGCCACCTATTGAAAAATTTAGTGTTAAGCTCCCAGTTATCCCAGTATATCAAAGAAAGTTATCCCAGCCACTTTTGGCTCAACAAGTAAAGACCTCTCTGCCTTCCGTGGCGGTACCAGGGCCAATACGTCCCCGACAGCACAGCTCCCCCTTGCAGAGTTACTAGGTGACTGGGCCCCTTAACTTGCTTAGAATGAGAGGGTGGATTGCTCCATCCTAAATGATGTCAGTGATGGAGCCTCAGCTACAATTGTATTCACAAAATAATACCGGTTAAACGGACGATTGTTCTGTATGTTGGAGGCATTTACCCAACTGCCACAGAATATAACCATAAAATGAGTATTGCTGCTATTTAAGCATAATTCTGTGCATTTTTGAATAAAATTGTTCAAAATGCATTGGAGAGGAAATACTGATGGAAGCCTGTGTCTGGGTTCCATTCATGAAAGAGGTAAGCTTTGCACTTTTCAAAAACATATGGTTTGCTCGGCTTTCATAGTTGAATCTGGAAGCGAAAACGTTTTCGCAAACTTAAAATATT
The DNA here is from genome assembly GCA_963580285.1 of Lucinisca nassula. Lineage (NCBI taxonomy): Eukaryota > Metazoa > Mollusca > Bivalvia > Lucinida > Lucinidae > Lucinisca > Lucinisca nassula. The sequence continues at coordinate 46,533,139 of OY757017.1, forward strand.
CTTTGTGACTGAACTTTTATTATGCATGAGCAAATTATCATATATGACCTTAATTTCTATTTGGCAATATTTTTGTTACGTCATAAAGAAAAAAAAAGGTTCGGTATTGGTAGCATTGCTCTTGATACTGGGAGATGCCGGAATTTATCACTTCTGGACCGAGCGTTTAGTTGCGTTCTAAATACCAGGCTTGCTTCCACTGAATACATATCCCATGTTTAATTTCCTTAATGAAAATTACAGGTGTAAGGGACTTAAATGAAGCATGATATATAAATATATCTGCAAGCTCAAAGAAAGTATTGCTGATTTTATATGGTCACCCCTCCTTGACAAATGTTTTTTTATATACTTCGTTCTAGTCTGTAAACAAACATGGTTGACTGTAACTTGAAAAGGAGTAGTCCAACATGTGGATTTTTTTCTCATTATCTTGTTTTGGCTAGGATGGTTCTATAATAAAAGCAAGGTTTGAAAACTTTTGTATGTGTAGTTTTTTTCGGCGCAGGTAGGCCACCTATTGAAAAATTTAGTGTTAAGCTCCCAGTTAACCCAGTATATCAAAGAAAGTTATCCCAGCCACTTTTGGCTCAACAAGTAAAGACCTCTCTGCCTTCCGTGGCGGTACCAGGGCCCATACGTCCCCGACAGCACAGCTCCCCCTTGCAGAGTTACTAGGTGACTGGGCCCCTTAAGTTGCTTAGAATGAGAGGGTGGATAGCTCCATCCTAAATGATGCCAGTGGTGGAGCCTCATCTACAATTTTATTCACAAAATAATACCGGTTAAACGGACGATTGTTCTGTATGTTGGAGGCATTTACCCAACTGCCACAGAAAATAGCCATTAAATGAGTATTGCTGCTATTTAAGCATAATTCTGTGCATTTTAGAATAAAATTGTTCAAAATGCATTGGAGAGGGAAAACTGATGGAAGCCTGTGTCTGGGTTCCATTCATGAAAGAGTTAAACTTTGCACTTTTCAAAAACATATGGTTTGCTCGGCTTTCATAGTTGAATCTGGAAGCGAAAACTTTTTCGCAAACTTAAAATATTCTTTGTTACTGAACTTTTATTATGCCTGAGCAAATTATCATATATGACCTAAATTTCTATTTGGCAATATTTTTGTTACGTCATAAAGAAAAAAAAGGTTCGGTATTGGTAGCATTGCTCTTGATACTGGAAGATGCCGGAATTTATCACTTCTGGACCGAGCGTTCAGTTTCGTTCTAAATATCAGGCTTGCTTCCACTGAATACATACCCCATGTTTAATTTCAATAATGAAAATGACAGGTGTAAGGGACTTAAATAATACATCATATATAAATATATCTGCAAGCTCAAATGTTTTTTTTTTATTTACTTCGTTCTAGTCTGTAAACAAACATGTTTGACTGTAACTTGAAAAGGAGTAGCTCAAGATGTGGATTTTTTTCTCATTATCTTGTTTTAGCTAGGATGGTACTATACTAAAAACAAGGTTTGAAAACTTTTGTTTGTGTAGTTTTTTTCGGCGCAGGTAGGTCACCTATGGAAAAATTTAGTGTTAAGCTCCCAGTTATCCCAGTATATCTAAGAAAGTTATCCCAGCCATTTTTTGGCTCAACAAGTAAAGACCTCTCTGCCTTCCGAGGCGGTACCAGGGCCCATACGTCCCCGACAGCACAGCTCCCCCTTCCAGAGTTACTAAGTTAATGGGCTCCTTAAGTTGCTTAGAATGAGAGGGTGTATAGCTCCATCCTAAATGATGCCAGTGATGGAGCCTCAGCTACAATTTTATTCACAAATAATACCGGTTAATCGGACGATTGTTCTGTATGTTGGAGGCATTTACCCAACTGCCACAGAAAATAGCCATAAAATGAGTATTGCTGTTATTAAAGCATAATTCTGTGCACTTTAGAATAAAATTGTTCAAAATGCTTTGGAGAGGAAATACTGATGGAAGCCTGTGTCTGGGTTCCATTCATGAAAGAGGTAAACTTTGCACTTTTCAAAAACATATGGTTTGCTCGGCTTTCATAGTTGAATCTGGAACCGAAAACTTTTGCGCAAACTTAAAATATTCTTTGTGACTGAACTTTTATTATGCATGAGTAAATTATCATATATGACCTAAATTTCTATTTGGCAATATTTTGTTACGTCATGAAGAAAAAAAAAAGGTTCGGTATTGGTAGCATTGCACTTGATACTGGGAGATGCCGGAATTTATCACTTCTGGACCAAGCATTTAATTGCGTTCTAAATACCAGGCTTGCTTCCACTGAATACATACCCCATGTTTAATTTCAATAATGAAAATGACACGTGTAAGGGACTTAAATGATGCATGATATATATCTGCAAGCTCAACGAAAGTATTGCGGATTTTATATGGTCACCCCTCCTTGAATTTTTTTATTTACTTCGTTCTAGTCTGTAAACAAACATGGTTGACTGTAACTTGAAAAGGAGGAGATCAACATGTGGATTTTTTTTTCATTATCTTGTTTTGGGTAGGATTGTTCTATAATAAAACCAAGGTTTGAAAACTTTTGAATGTGTAGTTTTTATTCGGCGCAGGTAGGTCACCTATTGAAAAATTTAGTGTTAAGCTCCCAGTTATCCCAGTATATCTAAGAAAGTTATCCCAGCCACTTTTGGCTTAACAAGTAAAGACCTCTCTGCCTTCCTTGGCGGTACCAGGGTCCATACGTCCCCGACAGCACAGCTTCCCCTTGCAGAGTTACTAGGTGACTGGGCCCCTGAACTTGCTTAGAATGAGAGGGTGGATAGCTCCATCCTAAATGATGCCAGTGATGGAGCCTCAGCTACAGAAGCTGGTACAGAATTTTCACAAAGGTACGGTACGAGGGAAAAAGGTAAGCTTAAAAGAATCAGATGATGTTGAAAACTGTCTGAACTTCATGGAGTGTGTAGCTCTGGTCCTTGCTGTGACTGGGGTCAAGTAATCAGCGGCAGGTATAACAACAAGGTCCTGAACCACTTTGTACAGTAGGGTGACTGAGTCTTTGATCGTCTGGTTTCCAGGGGTTCCTACTGTAGGTGGTCGAGCATGGATGATACTTTTGGACCGAGCATTTAGTTGCGTTCTAAATACCAGACTTGTTTCCACTGGATATGTATTCCATGTTTTATTTCAATGTGAGAAAATGACAGGTGAAAGGGACAAATAAAATGCATGTTTTATAAATATATCTGCAAGCTCAAAGACATTATTCCTGATTTTATATGGTCACCCCTCCTTGAAAAATGTTGTTTTTATTTACTTCTAGACGGTAAACAAACATGGTTGACTGTAACTTGAAAAGGAGCAGGTCAATATGTGGATTTTGTTCTCATTAACTTGTTGGCCTAATAAGGTTCTATAAAAAAGCAAGGATTGAAAAGTTTTGTATGTGTAGTTTTTGTGGGCGCAGGTATGTCGCCTACGGGAATATTTAGTGATAAGCTCCCGGTAACGAAGATAGAAATGTCAGCAGCACTGTCCTTTTTTCAGTCATTACATACTATTTCCACACATTTGTAGTTCTATCCAATTCTGTTTTATAAAATGTATCTTCATGACATGCACTTTGCAATGGATAATGTAGAAATGTGATGGTAATGCGAGTTTAGATCTAACTGGGTGTATTTGATAAGTTTTTGCCTTTGATCTATGTTCTTGGCAGAGGGTGTACCTTAAAGCCATATAAATTATTTTTATTGGTGTGTATAGAAAGAAGACGTGCAGTAATTGCAGTTGCAGAAACACAAGAAATACAAGAAAGAATCTGATTCATCTGAAATATAAGAGTAAGGTTTCATGGCTGTAGGACAATGTCTAAAACCAAAGCAAAACTTCAAATTTGTCTCTCCTAAACAGCCCGCTGCAATATCCCGATGAGTTTTCTCATCCGTAATATGTTTTAATTATTGTATTCATGTCAAAAGGCTGTGAACAGATTTATTCAGCTATTTCTCATGGCATTAAGTAGCTCCTGTTTCAACAGGAAATTTCATCCCCATTCACTACAGCAGGAATGTGACCTGTATATTTATTGCCTACAGACACGGGAGGCCGAAAACGTTTGTTTAAATAAAAGGCTGGTTTGGAAAACAGGAGATCCTTTGCAAATTATGAGATCCACGATCGTGATAAAAATAGTATTGAGGTGATTCGTTTCCGAAAGAACAATATTTTATAATCTACTAAAGAAATAAACTGTTAGACGAAAACGTACACTTCAAAAAGTGATAGTTGGTCAATTCTGTAAACTCTGGAGTCACATGAAATGACAAGTTACTAGTCTTATAACGTACATATAATACATCTTTCATTCATTGATGAGCAGAGTGACGGAGCATGTAAACGTGACACATACACGGTACAAATATATATGTTAGACACAGCTGTGGTTATCTTACGTCCAGTGTGCGGCCCAACAGCGCAGGATGATACACATACAAATGTAGCATGGCAGTAACTTATGTACGAAAAGGTTTTAAAGGATTGATCTCGAGTAATGAAATTTGTAATAAAGAAGAAATGTCATTTTGTAAAATGCATTTGAACAAATTTATTCACAAAATAATACCGGTTAAACGGACGATTGTTCTGTATGTTGGAGGCATTTACCCGACTGCCACAGAAAATAGCCATAAAATGAGTATTGCTGCTATTTAAGCATAATTCTGTGCATTTTAGAATAAAATTATTCAACATGCATTGGAAAGGAAATACTGATGGAAGCCTGTGTCTGGGTTCCATTCATGAAAGAGGTAAACCTTGCACTTTTCAAAAACATATGGTTTGCTCGGCTATCATAGTTGAATCTGGAAGCGAAAACCCTTTTCGCAAACTTAAAAAATAATCTTTGTGACTGAACTTTTATTATGCATGAGTAAATTATCATATATGACCTAAATTTCTATTTGGCAATATTTTTGTTACGTCATAAAGAAAAAAGGGTTCGGTATTGGTAGCATTGCACTTGATACTGGTAGATGCCGGAATTTATCACTTCTGGACCGAGCGTTTAGTTGCGTTCTAAATACCAGGCTTGCTTCCACTGAATACATACCCCATGTTTAATTTCAATAATGAAACTGACAGGTGTAAGGGACTTAAATGATGTATGATATATAAATATATCTGCAAGCTCAACGAAAGTATTGCGGATTTTATATGGTCACCCCTCCTTGAAAAATGTTTTTTTATTTACTTCGTTCTAGTCTGTAAACAAACATGGTTGACTGTAACTTGAAAAGGAGTAGCTCAACATGTGGATTTTTTTCTCATTATCTTGCCTTGGCTAGGATGGTTCTATAATAAAAACAAGGTTTGAACACTTTTGTATGTGTAGTTTTTTTCGGCGCAGGTAGGTCACCTATTGAAAAATTTAGTGTTAAGCTCCCAGTTATCCCAGTATATCTAAGAAAGTTATCCCAGCCATTTTTTGGCTCAACAAGTAAAGACCTCTCTGCCTTCCGTGGCGGTACCAGGGCCCATACGTCCCCGACAGCACAGCTCCCCCTTGCAGAGTCACTAGGTGACTTGGCCCCTTAACTTGCTTAGAAAGAGGGTGAATAGCTCCATCCTAAATGATGCCAGTGATGGAACCTCAGCTGCAGAAGCTGGTACAGAATTCCACAAAGGTACGGTACGAGGGAAAAAGGTAAACTTAAAAGAATCAGATGATGTTGAAAACTGTCTGAACTTCCTGGGGTGTGTAGCTCTGGTCCTTACTGTGACTAGGGTCAAGTAATCAGCGGCAGGTATAACAACAAGGTCCTGAACCACTTTGTACAGTAGGGTGAGCTGAGTCTTTGACCGTCTGGTTTCCAGGGGTTCCTACTGTAGGTGATCGAGCATGGATGATACTTTTCGACCGAGCGTTTTGTTGCGTTCTAAATACCAGACTTGTTTCCACTGGATATGTATTCCATGTTATATTTCAATGTGAGAAAATGACAGGTGAAAGGGACTAATATAATGCATATTTTATAAATATATCTGCAAGCTCAAAGAAATTATTTCTGATTTTATATGGTCACCCCTCCTTGAAAAATGTTGTTTTTATTTACTTCTAGTCGGTAAATAAACATGGTTAACTGTAACTTGAAAAGGAGCAGGTCAATATGTGGATTGTTTTCTCATTAACTTGTTGGGTTAGGAAGGTTCTATAAACAAGCAAGGTTTGAAAAACTTTGCATGTGTAATTTTTGTGGGCGCAGGTAAGTCGCCTATGGAAATATTTAGTGTTAAGCGCCCAGTAACGAAGATAGAAATGTCAGCAGCACTGTCCTTTTTCAGTCATTACATACTTTTTCCACACATTTGTAGTTCTATCCAATTCTGTTTTATAAAATGTATCTTCATGGCACGCACTTTGCAATGGATAATGTAGAAGTGTGATGGTAGTGCGAGTTTAGGTCTAACTGGGTGTATTTGATAAGTTTTTGCCTTTGATCTATGTTCTTGGGAGGAGGGTGTACCTTAAAGCCATGTAAATTATTTTTTATTGATCTGTTTAGAAAGAAGACGGGCAGTAATTGCATTTGTAGAAACACAAGAAATACAAGAAAAAATCTACTTTAACTAGAATATAAGAGTAAGGTTTCATGGCACTAGGACAATGTCGCAAACAAAAGCAAAATTTCAAATTTGTCTCTCCGAAACAGCCCGCTGCAATATCCTGATAAGTTTTCTCATCCGTAATATGTTTTAAGTATAGTATTCATGTCAAAAGGCTGTGAACAGATATATTCAGCTATTTCGCATGGCATTAAGTGGCTCCTGTTTCAACAGGGAATTTCATCCCCATTCACTACAGCAGGAAAGTTACCTGTATATTTATTGCCTACAGACACGGGAGGCCGGTTTATTGATTGTGTTGTTTGTTACCTACTGTGTGTATCACTTGTGTCTTTTTATTTTAGATGGCCATATGGCCATTTTGTGGGAAAGTAACTGTCCTTATGGCCTTCCTTTGTTTAGGTTTCCATTATGGTTTGTTTAAATAAAAGGTTGGTTTGGAAACAGGAGATCCTTTGCAAAATATCAGATCCAGGATCGTGATAAAAAATAGTATTGAGGTGATTCGTTTCCGAAACAACAAAATTTTATAAACTACTAAAGGAATAAACTGTTAGATGAAAACGTAAACTTCAAAACTAAGTGATAAGTGTCCAATTCTGTTAACACTGCAGTCACATGAAATGACAAGTTACTAGTCTAATAACGTGTATATATGCATCTTTAATTCTTTGATGTGCAGCGCGATAGAGCACGAAAAAGTGACACATACACAGTACAAATATATAAGTTAGATACAGATGAGGTTATCTTCCGTCCAGTGTGCGGCCTACCAGCGCATGATGTTACACATACAAATGTAGCATGGTAGTAACTTGTGTTACGAAAGGTTTTAAAGGGTAGATCTCGAGTAATGAATTTTGTAATAAAAAAGAAATGTGAGTTTGTTAGATACATCTGAACAAATTTATTCACAAAATAATACCGGTTGAACGGACGATTGTTCTGTATGTTGGAGGCTTTTACCCAACAGCCACAGAAAATAGCCATAAAAATTAGTATTGGTGCTATTTAAGCATAATTCTGTGCAGTTAAGGATAAAATTGTTCCAAATCCCTTGAGAGGAAATACTGGTGCAAGCCGGTGTCTGGGCTCCATTCCAGAAAGAGGTAAACTTTGCACTTTTCAAAAACATATGGTTTGCTCGGCTTTCATAGTTTAATCTGGAAGCGATAACTTTTTCGCAAACTTAAAATATTCTTTGTGACTGAACTTGTATTATGCATGAGTAAATTATCATATATGACCTTAATTTCTGTTTGGCAATTCCTGTGGCCACGTTAAATCGATTTTAGCCCCCCAGTGGAAATCATTCCACTGACCGTTCCAAGGCGGTTCTTCTGTGGCGGTTTATTTATTGTGTTGTTTGTTACCTACTGTGTGTATCACTTGTGTCTTTTTATTTTAGATGGCCATATGGCCATTTTGTGGGAAAGTAACTGTCCTTATGGCCTTCCTTTGTTTAGGTTTCCATTGTGGTTTGGTCGCTTAATGTTTGTGTTTCTTTCCCTTTGGTGTCTTTGATGGGTGGAGTAAGTTAATTGTATCGATTCCTGATCTTTGTTTTACTTCTGCTTTAAATACGGCATAATGAAAAAAAAAGGGTTCGGTATTGGTAGACTGCACTTGATACTGGGAGGTGCCGGGTTTTATTACTTTTGGACCGAGCGTTTAGTCGCGTTCTAAATACCAGACTTGCATCCATTGGATACATATGCCATGTTTTATTTCAATGTGAGAAAATGACAGGTGTAAGGGACTAAAATGATGCATGTTTTATAAATATATCTGCAAGCTCAAATATATTATTGCTGATTTTATGTTGTCACCCCTCCTTGACTGTAACTTGAAAAGGAGCAGATCAACATGTGGATTTTTTCTCATTAACTTGTTTGGCTAGGGTGGTTCTATACACAATCAAGGTTTGAAAAGTTTTGTATGTGTAGTTTTTGTGGGCGCAGGTAAGTCGCATATGGAAATATTTAGTGGTAAGCTCCCAGTAACAAAGATAGAAATGTCAGCAGCACTGTCATGTTTTCAGTCAATACATACTATTTCCACACATTTATAGTTCTATCCAATTCTGTTTCATAAAATATATCTTCATGGGATGCATTTTGCAATGGATAATGTAACAATATGATGGTAGTGCGAATTTAGGTCTAACTGGGTGTATTTGATGAGTTTTAGCCTCTGATCTATGTTCTTGGGAGGGAGAGGGTGTACCTTAAAGCCATGTATATTAATTTTCATTGATGTGTTTAGAAAGAAGATTTGCAGTAATTGCATTTGCAGAAACACAAGAAACACAAGAAAGAATCTACTTCATCTGGGATATAAGAGTAAGGTATCATGGCTCTAGGACAATGTCTCAAACCAAAGCAAAACTTCAAACTCGTCTCTCCGAAACAACCTGCTGCAATATCCCGATAAGTGTTCTCATCCGTTATATGTTTAATTATTGTTTTTCATGTCAAAAGGTTGTGAAAAGATATATTCAGCTATTTCTCATGGCATTACGTGGCTCCTGTTTCAACAGGGAATTTCATCCCCATTCACTGCAGCAGGAAAGTGACTTGTATAGTTATTCACTTTTGGACCGAACTTTAAGTTGCGTTCAAAATACCAGACCTGCTTCCATTGGATATATATCCCATGTTTTATTACAATGTAACAAAATTACAGGTGTAAGGGACTAAAATGATGCATGTTTTTCTAAATATATCTGCAAGCCCATAAAAATTGTTGCTGATTTAATATGGTCACCCTCCTTTAAAAATGTTGGTTTGTATTTACACTGTTCTATTCTGTATACAAACATGGTTGGCAGTAACTTGAAAAGGAGCAGTTCAACATGTTAATTTTTTCTCAATAACTTATTGGGCTAGGCTGGTTCTATAAACAAGCGAGGTTTGAAAAGTTTTGTTTGCGTAGAATTTGTGGGCGCAGGTAAGTCGCCTATGGAAATATTAATTGTTAAGCTCCCAATAGCAAACGTAAAAATGTCAACAGCACTGTCCTGTTTTCAGTCATTATACTATTTCCACATATTTGTAGTTCTATCCAATTCTGTTTCGTAAAATGTATCTTCATGGCATGTATTTTGCCATGGACAATGCAAAAAATGTGATGGTAGTGCGAATTTAGGTATAACTGGGTGTATTCTATGAGTTTTTGCCTCTGATCTAAGTTCTTTGCAGGGGGGTGGGGTTACTTTAAAGCCATTCAAATAATTTTTATTGATATGTTTAGAAAGAAGACTTGCAGTAATTCTATTTGCAGGAACACACGAAAGAATCTACTTCATCTGGAATATAAGAGTAAGGTTTCATGGCACTAGGACTATGTCACAAACCAAAGCAAATCTTAACAATTGTCTCTCCCAAACAGCCCACTGAAATATCCCGATAAGTTTTCTCATCCGTTATGTTCTAATTTATTGTATTCATGTCAGAAGGATGTGGACATATATATATATATATTCAGCTATATCTCATGGCATTAAGTGTCTCGTGTTTCAACATGGAATTCCATCCCCATTCACTAAGAAGGAAGGTGATCTGTATATTTTATTCCCTACAGACAAGAAAGGCCAAAAACTTTGGTTTAAATAAAAGATTGGTTTGGAAAACAGGAGATCTCTTGCAAAATAGGAGATCCACGATTGTGACAAAGAATTAGAATTGAGGTGATTTGTTTCCGAAAGAACAAGATTTTATAACCTACTAAAGAAATAAACTGTTAGATGATAACGTACACTTCAAAACTGAGTGATAAGTGTCCAATTCTGCAAACTCTGGAGTCACATGAAATTACAAGTTACTAGTCTAATAACGTATATATAATGCATCTTTCCTTCTTTGATGTGCAGAGTGATAGAGCATGAAAAAGTGACACATACACAGTACAAACACATATGTTAGACACAGATGAGTTTATTGTCCGTCCAGTGTGCGGCCCACAAGCGCAGGACGATATACGTACAAATGTAGCATGATACACGTACAAATCTTCGACTCCCGCCGGGGTCGGCAACATTCTTTCGTGGTGATTGATCATGAAATCTTTTCTACGGTCATTCTCTCCCTTCCGCTGATTCAAGAAGGGCAGTTGTCAGTTTCTGGCGAAATAATGTGCACTGTACTGGTTAACCGCTTACGTATAAGCCTGCCCAGGAAAGTGTTGATAGGTAAACTGACCGGCTCAAAAATGACCTAAATAGTGTTTACTGGACCGTAAAACTTCAATACAAACAAACAAACACGTACAAATGTAGCATGGTAGTAACACGAGATAGGAAAGGTTTAAAAGGATAGATATCGTGTAACGAATTTTTTAATGAAAAAAAAAATGTAATTTTGAAAGATACATTTGAACAAATTTATTGGCAAAATAATACCGGATGAACGGACGATTGTTCTGTATATTGGAGGAAGTATGAGGGTCACTGATGAGGCCTAATTGGCCGAAACTAGCTAGTTTGGCCCAGAAACATGTACACTTAATATTTTCCAGTTCTGTGGTGTATTCCTTGCTTCCAAAGGATAAACCTTTTAAAGAACATATTTTACACTACCGCCACTGAAAACAGCCATAAAAATGAGTATTGGTGCTAGGCATATATCTGTGCATTTTAGGATAGAATTGTTCCAAAGACATTGCAGAGGAAATACTGATGCAAGCCGGTGTCTGGGTTCCATTCCAGAAAGAGGTAAAAAACGTACGGTTTGCTCTGCATTCATAGTTGAATCTTGAAACGATAACTTTTTCGCAAATTTAAAATATTCTTTGTGACTGAACTTTTATTATGCATCAGTAAATTCTCAGATATGACCTAGTTTCTATTTGGCAATTCTTTTCATACGTCGTAAAGAAAATTAGGGTTCGGTTTTGGTAGCATTGCACTAGATATTGGTAGATGCCGGGTTTTATCACTTTTTGACCGAGCTTTTAGTTGCGTTCTAAATACCAGACCTGCTTCCATTGAATATATATCCCATGTTTTATTTCATCGTGGAAAAATGGCAGGTGTACGGGACTTAAATGATGCATGTTCAAAGCTCAAAGAAATTGTTGCTGACTTAATATGGTCATCCCTCCTTTAAAAGCGTTGGTTTGTATTCACTCCGTTCTAGTCGGTAAACAAACATGGTTGACTGTAACTTGAAAAGGAGCAGATCAACATGTGGATTTTTTCTCATTAACTTGTTGAGCTAGGATGGTTCTATAAACAAGCAAGGTTTGAAAAGTTTCGTATGTGCATTTTTTTGTGGGCGCAGATAAGTCGCCTATGAAAATATTTAGTGTTAAGCTCCTAGTATCAAAGATAGAAATGTCAACAGCACTGTCCTTTTTTCAGTCATTACATACTATTTCCACAAATTTGTAGTTCTATCCAATTCTGTTTTATAAAATGTATCTTCATGGCATGCATTTTGCAACGAATAAAGTAGAAATGTGATGGTAGTGCTAATTTAGGTCTAACTGGGTGTATCTGATGTGTTTTTGCCTCTGATCTATGTATTTGGGAGGGGGTGTACCTTAAAGCCATGTAAATTATTTTTGTGGATGTGTTTAGAAAGGAGACTTGCAGTAATTGCATTTGCAGAAACACAAGAAAGAATCTACTTCATCTGGAATATAAGAGTAAGGTTTCATGGCTCTTGGACAATGTCTCAAACCAAAGCAAAATTTAAATTTGTCTCTCCGAAACTGCCCGCTGCAATATCCCGATAAGTGTTTTCATCCGTTATATGTTTTAAAAATGGTATTCATGTCAAAAACGTTGTGAACAGATATATTCAGCTACTTCTCATGGCATTAAGTGGCTCCTGTTTCATCAGGGAATTTCATCCCAATTCACTACAGCAGGAAAGTGAACTGTATATTTAGTCCCTACAGATACGGGAGGCCGAAAACGTTTGTTTAAATAAAAGGTTGGTTTGGAAAACAGGGGATCCTTTGCAAAATATGAGATCCACGCTCGTGATAAAAAATAGTATTGAGGTGATTCGTTTCTGATGGAACCAGATTTTATAATCTACAAAAGAAATAAACTGTTAGATGATAACGTACACTTCACAACTAAGTGTTAAGTGTCCAATTCTGTAAACTCTGGAGTCACATGAAATGACAAGTTACTGGTCTAATAACGTATATATTACGCATCTTTCATTCTTTGATGTGCAGAGTGATGGAGCATGAAACAGTGACACATACACATTACAAATATATATGTTAGACACATATGAGGTTATCTTTCGTCCAGAGTGCGGCCCACCAGCGCAGGATGATACACGTACAAATGTAGCATGGTAGAAACTTAAGATAGGAACTTTTTAAAAGGATAGATCTTGCGTAATGAATTTTGTAATAAAACAGAAACCTAATTTTGTAAAATGAATTTGAACAAATTTATTCACAAAATAATACCGGTTGAACAGACGGTTGTTCTGTATGTTGGAGGGCTTTATCCAACTGCCGCAGAAAATAGCCATAAAAATGTGTATTGGTGCTATTTGAGCATAATTCTGTGCATTTTAGGATAGAATTATGTCAAATGCATTGAAGAGGAAATACTGATGCAAGCCGGTGTCTGGGTTCCATTCATGAAAGAGGTAAACTTTGCACTTTTCAAAAAACATATGGTTTTCTCGGCTTACATAGTTGAATCTGGAAGCGATAACTTTTACGCAAAGTTAAAATATTCTTTGTGACTGAACTTTTATTATGCATGTGTAAATTATCATGTATGACCTAAATTTCTATTTGGCATTTATAATATTACGTCAAAAAGAAAAAAAAAAAACAGGTTCGGTATTGGTAGCATTGCACTTGATACTGGGAGATGCCGGATTTTATCACTTTTGTACCGAGCGTTTAGTTCCGTTCTAAATACCAGACTTGCTTCAACTGGATACATACCCAATGTTTTATTTCAATAATGAAAATGACAGGCACTATTGCTGATTTTATATGGTCACCCCTCCTTGGAAATAGTTTTTCGTTTATTTACTTCCTTCTAGTCTGTAAACAAACATGGTTGACTGTAACTTGAAAAGGAGTACATCAACATGTGGAGTTTTTTTCATTAAATTGTTCGGCTAGGATGGTTCTATAACAAAAGCAATGTTTGAAAAGTTTTGTATATGTAGTTTTTGTGGGCGCAGGTTGGTCACCTATTGAAAAAATTAGTGTTAAGCTCCCAGTTACAAAGATTGAAATGTCAGCTGGATCAATTCAGTTATTTCTCATGGCATTAAGTGACACCTGTTTCAACAGGGAAATTCATCCCCATTCCCTACAGACATGGGAAGCCGAAAACGTTTGTTTAAATAAAAGGTTGGTTTGGAAAAAAAGTTACTAGTCTAATAACGTATATATAATGCATCTTTCATTCTTTGGTGTGCACAGTGATAGAGCATGTAAAAGTGACACATACACAGTACAAATATTTATGTTAGACACAGATGAGGTTATCATTCGTCCAGTGTGCGGCCCACCAGCGCAGAATTACACAAGTACAAATGTAGCATGGTAGTAACTTGTGATAGGAAACGTGTTAAAGGATAGATCTTGCGTAATGAATTTTGTAATAAAAAGAAATGTGATTTTGAAAGATGCATTTGAACAAATTTATTCCGGTTGAACGGACGATTGTTCTGTGTGTTGGAGGCTTTTACTGAACTTTTACTAATTCTGTGCATTTTAGGATAGAACTGTTACAAATGCCTTGGAGAGGAAATACTGGTGCAAGCCGGTGTCTGGGTTCCATTCAAGAAAGAGGTAAACTTTGCACTTTTCACAAACATATGGTTCGCTCGGCTTTCATAGTTGAATCTGGAAGCGATAACTTTTTCGAAAATTAAAATTTTCTATGTGACTGAACTTTTTTTATGCATGAGTAAATTATCATATATAATTTAAATTACTATTTGGCAATTCTTTTAATACGTCATAAAGAAAAAAAGTGTTCGGTATTGGTAACATTGCACTTGATACTGGGAGGTGCCGGGTTATATCACTTTTGGACCGAGCGTGTAGTTGCGTTCTAAATACCAGAGTTGGTTCTATTGGATATATATCCCATGTTTTATTTCAATGTGACAAAATGACAGGTGTAAGGGACTTAAATGATGCATGTTTTATAAATATATCTGCAAGCTCAATGATATTATTGCTGATTTTATGTGGTCACCCCTCCTTGAAAAATGTTTTTTATTTACTTCGTTGTAGTCGGTAAACAGTCATGCTTGACTGTAACTTGAAAAGGAGCAGATCAACATGTGGATTTCTTTCTCATTAACTTGTTGGGCTAGGATGGTTCTATAATCATGCAAGGTTTGAAATGTTTTGTATGTGTAGATTTTGTGGGCGCAGGTAAGTCGCCTATGGAAATATTTAATGTTGAGCTCCCAGTAACAAAGATAGAAATGTCAGCAGCACTGTCCTGTTTTCAGTCATTACATACAATTCCACACATTTATAGTTCTATCCAATTCTGTTTCATAAAATGAACCTTCATGGCATGCATTTTGCAATGGATAATGTAACAATATGATGGTAGTGCGAATTTAGGTCTTACTGGGTGTATTTTATGAGTTTTTGCCTCTGATCTATGTTCTTTGGAGGGAGGGGGTGTACCTTAATGCCATGTAAATTAAATTTCATTGATGTGTTAAGAAAGAAGACTTGCAGTAATTGCAGTTGCCGAAACACAAGAGACACAAGAAAGAATCTACTTCATCTGGAATATAAGGGTAAGGTTTCATGGCTCTAGGACAATGTCTCAAACCAAAGCAAACTTAAAACTCGTCTCTCCGAAACAGCCTGCTGGAATATCCCGATAAGTTTTCTCATCCGTTATATGTTTCAATTTTTGTATTCATGTCAAACAGACAGATATATACCGCTATTTCTTATGGCATTTTGTGGCTCCTGTTCTAACAGGGCATTTCATCCCCATTCACTAGGGAAGGAAGTGACCTGTATATTTTATTCCCTACAGGCACGGGAAGCGAATACGTTTGTTTAAATAAAAGGTTGGTTTGGAAAACAGTAGATCCTTTGCAAAATATGAGATCCACGATTGTGATAAAAATAGTATTGAGGGGATTCGTTTCCGAAAGAACAAGATTTTATAAACTACTAAAGAAAGAAACTGTTAGATGATAACGTACACTTCAAAACTTAGTGATAATTATACAATTCCGTTAACTCTGGAGTCATATGAAATGAAGTTACTTATCTCATAACCTATATGAAATGCATGATTCATTCTGTGATGTGCAGAGTAATGAAGCATGAAAACGAGACACATACACAGAACAAACACAAATGTTAGACACAGATGAGGTTATATTCCGTCCAGTGTGCGCCCACCAGCACAGGGTGATACACGTACAAATGTAGCATGGAAGTAACATGATATAGGAAAGGTTTAAAATGGTATGTAATTTTGTAAGATGCATTTGAACAAATTTATTTACAAAATAATACCGGTTGAACGGACGATTGTTCTGTATGTTGGAGGCTTTTACCCAACTGCAATAGAAAATAGCCATAAAATGAGTATTGGCTATTTTAGGATAGATTCGTTCCATAGACATTGGAGAGGAAATACTGATGCAAGCCGGTGTCTGGGTTACATTCCAGAAAGAGGTAAACTTTGCACTTTTCGAAAACATTTGGTTTGCTCAGCATTCATAGTTGAATCTGAAAGCGATACCTTTTCGCAAACTTCAAAGATTCTTTGTGACTGAACTTTTCTTATGCATGCCTAAATTATCAGATATTACCTAAATTTCTATTTGGCAATTTTTTTTTGTACGTCATTAAGAAAATTAGGGTTCAGTATTGGTAGCATTGCACTAGATACTGGGAGGTGCCGGGTTTTATCACTTTTGGACCGAGCTTTTAGGTGCGTTCTAAATACCAGACCTGCTTCCATTGGATATATACCCAATGTTATATTTCAATGTAAGAAAATGACAGGTGTAAGGGACTAAAATGATACATTTTTTTATAAATATATCTGCAAGCCCATAGAAACTGTTGCTGATTTTATATGGTCCCCCTCCTTTAAAAATGTTGGTTTGCATTTACTTTGTTCTATTCGGTAAACAAACATGGTTGACTGTAACTTGAAAAGACGCAGATCAACATGTGGCTTTTTTCTCAGTAACTTGTTGGGCTAGGATGGTTCTATAAACATGCTAGGTTTGAAAAGTTTTGTTTGTGTATGCGCAGTTAAGCCCCCTATAGTAATATTTATTGTAAATCTCCCAATAGCAAAGGTCGAAATGTCAACCGCACTGTCCTGTTTTCAGTCATTACATACTATTTCCACACATTTGTAGTTCTATCCAATTCTGTTCTATTGATCAATTGATTGATTGATTTGAGGTTTAACGTCCCCGTCAACACTGTTAAGGTAATTTTTGGAGACGCTGCTTCCAATTTTGTGGGACTTTTCCCCGATATTGATATGAAATGACATTTCGAGCCCTGTCGTTCAATGAAACCAATAGGGTTTATTAGCATGGACGGTCCGCCTCACACCCCGGTTCCTGGACAGGCTTAGATCCTCTAAGCGGTTTAGTGGAAAGTAACTGTCCTTATGGCCTTCCTTTGTTTAGGTTTCCATTATGGTCTGGTCGCTTAATGTTTGTGTTTATTTCCCTTTGGTGTTTTTGATGGGTGGAGTAAGTTAATTGTATCGATTCCTGATCTTTGTTTTACTTCTACTTTACCAGTACTAGTGTGCGGGCCGAATTTCTTCAAGCCCCTATGGGCGGGGACCGCCAATTCTGTTTTATAAACTGTATTTTCATGGCATGGGTTTTGCCATGGATAATGTAAAAATGTGATGGTAGTGCGAATATAGGTCTACCTGGGTGTATTCTACGAGCTTTTGCCTCTGATCTAAGTTCTTTTGAGGGGGAAGGTGTACTTTAAAACCATTTAAATCATTTTTATTGATATGTTTATAAAGATGACTTGCAGTAATTATATTTGCAGAAACACAAGAAAGAATCTACTTCATCTGGAATATAAGAGTAATGTTTCATGGCACTAGGACTATGTCACAAACCAAAGCAAATCTTAAAAATTGTCTCTCCGAAACAGCTCGCTGCAATATAAAATCTAATCTTGCCGAAAGAACAAGATTTGATAAACCACTCAAAACAGAAACTGTTAGATGATCACGTACATTTCAAAACTAAGTAATACGTGTCCGATTCTGTGAACTCTGCAGTCTCATGAAATGAAAAGTTACTAATCTAATAACGTATGTAAAGTGCATCTTTCATTCTTTGATTTGCAGAGTGATGGAGCTTGAAAAAAAGTGACATATACACAGTACAAATATATATGTTAGACATAGAAGAGGTTATCTTTCGTCCAGCATGCGGCCCACCAGCGCAGGATGATACACGTACAAATGAAGCATGGTAGTAACATGAGATAGTAAAGTTTTAAAAGGATACATCTGGCATAATGAATTTGGTAATGAAAAAGAAATGTAATTTTGTAAGATGCATTTGAACAAATTTATTCACAAAATAATACCGGATGAACGGACGATTGTTCTGTATGTTGGTGGCTTTTATCCAACTGCCACAGAAAATAGCCATAAAAATGAGTATTGGTGCTATTTAGGCATATATCTGTGAATTTTAGGGTAGAATTGTTCCAAAGACATTAGAGAGTAAATACCGATTCAGGCCGGTGTCTGGGTTCCATTCCAGAAAGAGGTAAACTTTGCACTTTCAAAAACATACGGTTTGCTCGGATTTTATAGTTAAATCTGGAAGCCATATTTTTTTCTCAAACTTAAAAAATTCTTTGTGACTGAACTTTTATTATCCATGCGTAAAATATCAGTTATGACCCAATTTTTATTTGGCAATTTTTTTCATACGTCACAAACTTCATAGACCTGCTTCCATTGGATATATACCCAATGTTATATTTAAATGTAAGAAAATGACAGGTGTAAGGGACTAAAATGTCGCATGTTTTATAAATATATCTGCAAGCTCAAAGAAATTGTTGCTGATTTCAAACGGTCACCCCTCCTTTAAGAAATTAGTTTGTGTTTACTCCGTTCCAGTCGGTAAACACACATGGTTGACTGTAACTTGAAAAAGAGCAGATCAGCATGTGGATTTTTTCTCATTAAGTTGTCAGGCTAGGATGGTTCTATAAACAAGCAAAATTTGAAAAGTTTTGAATGTGTAGTTTTTGTGGGCGCGGGTAAGTCGCCTATGGAAATATTTAGTGGTAAGCCCCCAATAGCAAAGGTAGAAATGTCAGCGGCACTGTCCTTTTTCAGTCATTACATACTATTTCCACACATTTGTAGTTCTATGCAATTCTGTTTCATATAATGTATCTTCATGGCATGTTTTTTGTTGTTTTTTTGCCATGGATAATACAAACATGTGATGGTAGTGCTAATGTAGGTCTAACTGTGTGTATCTGATGAGTTTTTGCCTCTGATCTGGGGAGGGGGTGTACATTAAAGCCATGTAAATCAGTTTTTATTGATGTGTTTGGAAAGAAGACTTGCAGTAATTGCAATTGCAGAAACACAAGAACGAATCTACTTCATCTGTAATATAAGAGTAAGGTTTCATGGCACTAGGACTATGTCTCAACCCAAAGCAAAACTAAAAAAAAATGTCTCTCCGAAACAGCCCGCTGCAATATCCCGATAAGTTTTCTCATCCGTTATAAGTGCAAATTTATTGTATTCTTGTCAAAAGGATGTGAACAGATATAGTCAGCTATTTTTCATGGCATTTATGCATTATAAACATTTTCTTGGCACTTTTGTTTTCAAAATATCCTCAAAATATCATATTTGTTACTTTAAATAGGGGATGCAAGTGTGCAAATAGCCACAGTTTTTGTGCTATTTAGACATAAATCTGTGCATTTGAGGATAGAATTGTTCCGAAGACATTGGAGAAAAAACACTGATGCAAGCGCTGGTGTCTGGGTTCCATTCCATAAAGAGGTAAACTTTGTGCTTTTCATAAACGTATGGTTTCCTTGGCGTTCATAGTTGAATCCGAAAACGATAACTTTTTCGGAAACTTGAAATATTCTTTAGGACTAAACGTTTTTATGCATGAGTAAATTATAAGATATGCCCTAAATTTTTATTTGGCAATTCTTTTGATGCATCATAAAGAAAATAAGTGTTCGGTATTGCTACCATTTCACTAGATACTGTGAGGTACCAGGTTTTATCACTTTCGGACCAAGCTTTTAGTTGCGTTTTAAATACCAGACTTGCTTCGATTGCATATATATCACATGTTTTATTTCATTGTGAGAAAATGACAGGTATAAGGGACTAAAATGATGCATGTTGTATAACTAATCTGCAAGCTCAAAGAAATTGTTGCTGATTTTATATGGTCACTCCTACTTTAAAAATGGTGGTTAGTATTTACTCCATACTGGTAGGTAAACAAACATGGTTGACTGTAACTTGAAAAGGAGCAGGTCGGCATGTGGATTTTTCCTCATTGACTTGTTGGGTTAGGCTCGCACTTTCCAGAGGTATAAGGTTTGAAAGGTTTTGTATGTGTAGTTTTTGTGGGAGCAGGTAAAAAGATACTGTTGTCGCCTATGGAAAATAGTAAGTGATGAGCTCCCTATAGCAAAGATAGAAATGTCAGCAGCACTGTTCTGTTTTCTGTTATTACATACTACTTCCACACGTTTGTAGGTTCTAGCCATTTCTGTTTCATAAAATGTATTTTGTTGGCATTAATTTTGCCATAGATACTATAAAAATGTGATAGTAGTGCTAATTTAGAGCTAACTGGGTGTATTTGATGAGTTTTTGCCACTGATCTATGTTCTTGGGAGAGGGGCGGGTACTTTTAATCCACGTTTATCAGTTTTATTGATGTGTTTCGAAAGGAGACTTGCAGTAATTGCATTTGCAGAAACACAAGAAAGATTCTACTTCATTTTGAATATAAGAGTAAGTTTTCATGGCACTAGGACTATGACTCAAACCAACGCAAAAGTTAAAACTAGTCTCTACGAAGCAGCCCGCCTTAATATCCCGATAAGTTTTCTCATCAATTTAAGTTCTAGTGTATTGTATTAGTTTAAACAATATTTCATTTACTTCTTTTCAATTACATATATATAACAAGAATGTAGCATATTAGAAAGAGCAACAGGATTTGAAAACAAGCAAGGTTGCTTATACTAATCATCGAATCTTATGTATTATACGAATCATATGTATTCATGTCAAAAGTATGTGAACAGATATAGCCAGCTTTGTGTCATGGCATTAAGGCATTTATAAACATTTTCTTGGCAGTTTTGTCTTCAAAATATCCTCAAAATATCATTTATCACTTTAATTAGGGGTTGTAGGTGTGAAAATATTTATGAAAACGAGTATTGGTGTTATGTTGGCATAATTCTGTGCAGTTTATGATAGAATTGTTCCAAAAACATTGGAGAAGAACCGCTAGGGCAAGTCGGTGTCTGGGTTCCATTCCATTAAGAGGTAAACTTTGTGTTTTTCCAAAACATAGAGTTTGCTAGGCTTTCATAATTGAATCTGAAAGCGATAACTTTTTGGAAACCTGAAAGCTTCTTTGTAACTGAACTTTTATTATGAATGAGAAAGTTTTTAGAAATGACCTAAATTTCTATTTGGCAATTCTTTTGACGCATCATAAAGAAAATAATGGTTCGGTACTGGTAGCATTGCACTAGATACTGTGAGGTGCCGGGTTTTGTCTCTTTTGGTCCGAGCTTTTACTCTGCCTATTCGAAATTCGCAAAATTGCAGTATGTTTCCTCTGGCTTTCTTTGCCGGATCATTACAGGGTCACTGATGAGGCTTTATTAGCCGTAACTACGTAGTATGACCCATCTTCTTTCTTATGAATGTTTTCATTGCTCTTAAAGGAACTCATTTTTGATTTTTAATTGCCTTCACTGCAGCTGGTGTTGTGCCGTGTGGCAGCCGTAAAACGTCTCCCCGTACATCAACCATAGTGCAGTTTATATTTTACTTTTCGTCCTTTGAGATCAGCGTGAATATTCTGAGAAATCGGAAATAAATTATTGGTTTAGACTCATATTCTAGACAGGTTTTTAATTATCTGGACCCCATTTTGATTTATATCAGTCTTTGAATCGACTGCCTATTCGAAATTCGCAAAATTGCAGTATGTTTCCTCTGGCTTTCTTTGCCGGATCATTACAGGGTCACTGATGAGGCTTTATTAGCCGAAACTACGTAGTATGACCCATCTTCTTTCTTATGAATGTTTTCATTGCTCTTAAAGGAACTCATTTTTGATTTTTAATTTAGTTGCGTTCTAACTACCAGACTTGCTTTCATTGGATATATATCCCATGTACTATTAATGAGAGAAAATGACAGGTATAAGGGACAAAAAGATGTATGTTTTATAACTATATCTGCAAGCTATAAGAAATTGTTACTGATTTTATATGGTCATTCCTCCTTTAAAATGTTGGTTAGTATTTACTCCGTACTATTAGGTAAACAAACATAGTTGCCTGTAACTTGAAAAGGAGCAGTTCAACATGTTGATTTTTTTCTCATTAACTTATTGGGCTAGGACGTCTCTATAAAAGATGGATAAGGTTTGAAAAGTGTCGTATGTGTAGTTTTTGTGGGTACTACTGTCGCTTATGGAGAATATTTAGCGGTAAGCTCCCTATAGCAAA
Source organism: Lucinisca nassula (assembly GCA_963580285.1). NCBI lineage: Eukaryota > Metazoa > Mollusca > Bivalvia > Lucinida > Lucinidae > Lucinisca > Lucinisca nassula. The sequence continues at coordinate 46,555,471 of OY757017.1, forward strand.
GATAGAAATGTCAGCAGCACTATCCTGTTTTCTGTCGTTACAGACTATTTCCACACATTCTGTTTCATAAAAGGTATATTCATGGCTTTTATTTTGCCATATATACTGTAAAAATGTGATGGTTGTGCTAATTTAGGTCTAGATTGGTGTATTTGATGATATTTTGCCTCTGATCTATGTTCTTGGAAAGGGGGCGAGGCTACTTTTAAGCCATGTTTATCAGTTTTATACCCCACCACACGTAGTGGTGGGTATAATTATGATATACCGTCGAGTGTCTGTGTCCGCACCATTTCAGATCGATAACTTGCGTAATTTTTCACGATTTTTTTTTAAGTTTGCATACAGGTTTATATCGAGATTGAGTGGTATGGGATTGTTAATAGGCAAAATCCGTTAATATCTGACAGAGTTAGGGCCCTTTTTTAGTTCAAAATAAGGGTTTTTGGGGCGTTTCCGATCAATAACCTGAACATTTTTTCACGGATTTTCTTCAAATTTTGTAGCTACATTGGTATTGGGTATGAATGGTTGGGGATTGTTAATGGGCAAAATACGTTAACATTTAACGTAGTTATGGCCGTTAACAATTTATATTAAATAGTTTTGGGGCACTTATTTCTTTACTTAATGGAATATATGTATGGTACGTCCCTATTATATAGACCACGATTAGAAACAGGTTTTGGATTGTTTAAAGGCAAACTGCGTTAACAATTCAAAGAGTAATTGCCGTTAACAATTTCCATTAAATGTTTTTTGGGCTCTTATTTGTGGAATAATTGGATGAAATGTTGTATATATATTTGTATTGGGAATTGCTCTTGGTATCAAAAGGTTTATATTTGACAGAGTTATAGTCGTTAACAATTTCCATTAAATGGTTTTGAACACTTATTCAATTACTGAATGGAATATATGGCTGAAACTTCAGATATATAGACCACTATAGGAAGAATGTTTAGTATTATTAATTGGTAAAATACGTTAACATATTCGACAGTTATGGCCGTGCCCTTAACAATTTCCATTTAATGTTTTTTGGACTCTTATTCGTTTATTTTATGGCATAATTGGATGAAATTTTGTAGAAATTTATTGGTATTGGGAATGTGTTGTTTGGGAATTGCTCATGGCACAAATAGATTAACATCTGACAGAGTTATTGTTAACAATTTTCATTAAATATTTTTTGAACACTTATTCCATTTCTAAATGGAATACATGGAGGAAACTTCACAGATATATAGACCACTATAGGAAGAATGTTTACTATTGTTTATTGGCAATATACGTTAACATATTCAACAGTTATGACTGTGTACAAGTCCCATTAAATGCTTATTGGGCTCTTTTTCCTTAACTTAATGGAATATATGGATGAAACTTCACATATATGTACTATATTAAAGGAAGCGTGTTTGAGATTGTTCATTGGAAAATACATTAGCATCTTTATCAGAGTTTTGGTCGTTAATAAGTCTCATTAAATGTTGTTTTTCCCTTTACTTAATGGAATATTTGAATAAAAATTAATAAATAGACCATTTATAGAAGCATGGTTGGGATGGTTAGTGGGCACAATGAGGTAACATTTGGCAGAGTTAGGGTTTTTAACAATTTCCATTAAATAGTTTTTGACTTTTATTGATGTATTTATTTTCTATGTAAGAAATGTTTTTGGCCTATAGCTGCTTAACTATATGGAATACCCTGATACAATTTTACAGATATATTGAACACTTAAGGAAGCCTATTTTGGTCATGGAGCATACAATATTGGCCTGCAGTGGTGGGGTATCATGCAGTGTAAGCACGCTTTATTGATGTGTTTGGAAAGGAAACTTGCAGTAATTGCATTTGCAGAAACCCAAGAAGGAGTCTACTTCATCAGGAATATAAGAGTAAGGTTTGATGGCACGAGGAATATGTCTCAAACAAAAGCAAAACATTAAAATTGTCTTTCCGAAACAGCCCGCTGCAATATCCCGATAAGTTTTCTCATCTGTTATAAGTTCTAATTTATTGTATTCGTGTCAAAATGATGTGAACAGATATAGTCATCTATTTCTCATGCCATTAATGCATTTATAAACATCTCTGTTGTTGTTTTGTCTTCAAAATATCCGCAAAAACTTATTATTGTAGCGTATGGAAAATATTTAGTGGAAAGCTCCCTATAGCAAAGATAGAAAGATAGAAATGACAGCAGCATGTTCCTGTTTTTGTCATTACATACGATTTCCACATGTTTGTAGGTTCAATCCAATTCCGAATCGTAAAATGTTTCTTCATTGCATTTATTTTGCCATAGATACTGTAAAAATGTGATAGTAGTGCTAATTTAGGTATAACTCGGCTTATTTGATGAGTTTTTGCCACTGATCTATGTTCTTGTGACAGTGGCGGGCACTTTAAAGCCATGTTAATCAGTTTTCATTAGTGTGTTTAGAAAAGAGGCTTGCAGTAATTGCATTTGCAGAAACACAAGAAAGAATCTACTTCATCTGTAATATAAGAGCAAGGTTTCATGGCACTAGTAGGACTATGTCTCAAACCAAAGCAAAGCTTAAAAATTGTCTCTCCGAAACAGCCCGATAAGTGTTCTCATCCATTATAAGTTCTAATTTATTGTATTCATGTAAAAAGGATGTGAACATATATAGTCCGCTATTTCTCATGGCCTTAAGGCATTTATAAACAATGATGCAAGCCGGTGTCTGGGTTTTATTCCAGAAAGAGCTAAACGCTTTTCAAAAACATATAGTTTGCTCGGCTTTCATAGTTGAATCTGAATGCGATAACTTTTTCGGAAATTTGAAAGATTCTTTGTGTCTGAACTTTTACTATGCATGAGAAATTTTTTGATATGACCTAAATTTCCATTTGGCAATTCTTGTCATGCATCATGAAGAAAATAAGGAGTCGGTATTTGTATCATTACACTAGATACTTGGAGGTGCCGGGCTTTATCTCTTTTGGACCAAGTTTTAGTTGTGTTCTAATTACCAGACTTTTTTTGATTTTTATTTGCTTCGGTATATCCAATGTTTTATTTCAATGTGCGTAAATGACATGTATAAGGGACTAAAATGATACGTTTTATAAATATATCTGCAAGCTCAAAGACAGTGTTGCTGATTTTATATGGTCACTCCTCCTTTAAAATGTTGGTTAGTATTTACTGCATACTAGAAGGTAAACAAACTTGAAAAGGAGCAGACAACATGTGTTTTTTTTCTCATGAAGCTGCTGGGCTAGGATGGCTCTATAAAGAGGTATAAGGTTTGAAATGTTTTGTATGTGTAGTTTTGGTGGGAGCAAGTAAAAAGTTACTGTTGTCGCCTATCGAAATTATTTAGTGGTAAGCTACTTATAGCAAAGATAGAAATGTCAACAGCACTGTCCTGTTTTCTGTCATTACATATTATTTCCACACGTTTGTAGGTTCTATCCAATTCTGTTTCATAAAATATATTTTCTTGGCATTTATTTTGCCATAGATACTGTAAAAATGTGATGCAGTGCTAATTTAGGTCTAATTGGGTGTATTTGATGAGTTTTTGCCATTGATCTTTGTTCTTAGGAGAGGGGTGGGTACTTTAAAGCCATGTTAATCAGTTTTAGTGATGTGTTTGGAAAGGAGACTTGCAGTAATTGCATTTGCAGAAACACAAGAATTTACTTCATCTGGAATATAAGAGTTTGGTTTCATGGCACAAGGACTATGTCTCAAACCAAAGTAAAAGTTAAAAATTGTCTCTCCGAACAACCCGCTGCAATATCCCAATAAATTCTCATCCATTATAAAGTCTAATTAATTGTGTTTATGTCAAAGGGATGTGAACATATACAGTCAGCTATTTCTCATGGCATTAAGGCATTTATAAACATTTTCTTGGTTTTGTCTTCAAACTATCCTCACAATATCATTTTTTTTTAAATTTAAATCGGGTTTTTGTTTATTAATTTTTGTTATGGTTTGTCTTGAGGTGTTTGTTTCGCTTGTGTTATTTTATTTTTGATAGCCTATTGGCCATTTTGTGGGAAAGTAACTGTCGTTTTGACTTTCCGCTGTTGGGCGTTTCCATTAGGTCTGTTGATGCATGTTTGTGTTTTTTCCCTTTGGTGTCTCTGATGGGAGCTATGGGCTGATTGTGTCGATTCCTGATCATTGCCTCTACTTCTATTTTGTATTCATCCTGTAATAAGGATGTGAACAGATATATTTAGCAATTTCTTATGGCATTAAGGCACTCATAAACGTTTCCTTGACAGTTTTGTTTTCTAAATATCCTCAAAAATGTCATTTTTTACTTTAAATAGGGACTGTAGGTGTGAAAATAGCCAAAAATAGACGAGCATGCGTGGTATCTAGGCATAATTCTGTGCATTGTAGGATAGAATTGTTCAAAAGACATTTGGGAAGAACCACTGATGCAAGCCAATGTCTGGATTCTATTTCAGAAAGAGGTAAACTTTGCACTTTTCAAAAACATGGGATTTGCTCGGCTTTCATAGTTGAATCTGAAAGCGATAACTTTTTCGGAAACTTGAAAGATTCTTTGTGACTGAGCTTTATTATGCATTAGAAAATTTTTAGACATGACCTTTGGATATGTCTCTCCGAAGCAGGACGCTGCAATATCCCGATAAGTTTTTTTCATCCATAATAATTTCTAATTTATTGTATTTATGTCAATGGGATGTGAACAGATATATTCAGCTATTTCTCATTGCATTAAGGCATTTATAAACACTTTCTTGGCGGTTTTGTCTTCAAAATATCCTGAAACTGTCAGGTTTTACTTTAAATATGGGGCGTAGGTGTGAAAAAGCCATAAAAAATGAGTATTGGTGCTATCTAGGCATAATTCTGTGCATTTTAGGATAGAATTGTTCCAACATTGGAGAAGTGCCACTGATGAAAGTCAGTGTCTGGGTTCCAGAAAGAGGTAAACTTTGCGCTTTTCAAAAACATGTGGTTTGCTCAAAATTGAATCTAAAAATGATTAATTTTTTTAAACTTGAAAGATTCTTAGTGACTGAACTTTAATTATGCACGAGGAGATATGACCATTAGATATGTCTCTCCAAAATATCCCGCTGCAATACCCCGATAAGTTTTCTCAACCATTATAATGTCTAATTTATTGTATTCATGTCAATGGGATGTGAACAGATATATTCAGCTTTTTTCTATTTATAAACATTTTCTTGGCAGTTTGTCTTCAAAATATCCTCACAATGTCATGTTTTACTTTAAATACGGGGTGTAGGTTTGAAAATAGCCACAAAATGAGTATTTGTGCTATTTAGGATAGGATTGTCCCAAAGACATTAGAGAAGAGCCAATGCACTGATGCAAGTCGGTGTCTTGGTTCCATTACAGAAAGAGGTAAACTTTGCGCTTTTCATAAACATGCGATTTGCTCGGCTTTCAAAGTTGAATCTTTCTGAAAGCGAATACATTTTCGCAAACTTGAAAGATTCTTTATGACTGAACATTAATTATACATGAGTAAATTATTAGATATGACCCAAATTTTTATTTGGCAATTCTTTTGATGCATCATAAAGAAAACAAGGGTTTGGTATAGCATAGGTAGAAATGTTTGAATGTTATATCCAATTCTGTTTCATTAAATGTATCTTCATGGCATGTATGTTGCCATATTTGACGTCATTCTGATTCAATTTCAAAATTCAATACTGGACTTAAATCTCTTCTGCAACGAGGTCTATCGGAAACCGAATTATATGGTGACTTAGTATATAAATTAAGTAAAATCTATAACCGCAATGACTTTATGTTGGAACCGTCATAAAATCTGAGGCCTGACCAACCAGCGTGCAATTAAAGAGGGAAGCAAGGTTGTCAACCGTGATTGGGTTAACTACCATGCATGCAGTCTGTCGTATAACATTTATGTTGTACCCAATCTTTTTATATCGGAGAACGATTTTACGAAATTGGGTGCTAAATAAAGTAGAAGTAAAACAAAGATCAGATATCGATACAATTAACTTACTCCACCCATCAAAGACACCAAAGGGAAAGAAATACAAACATGAAGCGACCAGACCAAAATGGAAACCTTAACAAAGGATGGCCATATGGACAGTTAATTTCCCACAAAATGGCCAAATGGCCATCCAAAATAAAAAGACACAAGTGATACACACAGTAAGTAGTAACAAACAACAACATAAATAAATAAACCACCACATAAGAACCGCCTTGAAACGGTCAGTGGCAAGAATTCCACTTGGGGCTTAAATCGATTTTACATGGCCATAATCCTCGCCCTTACCTCTGTCGCGGTATACACTTATTTTGTTTAGTCCACATGAAGGCTTCCTAACTCATCAGTGTAACATCTCCGATAACATACAAATAAAAAAACAACAGAGATGAAACAAGGTTGAGGACTCGATAGCATAAAACAACAGAATTGCTGGAGCAAAAGAAAACCAACAGTTAGACTCCGAAAGTCACTTCGGTTATATTTTTTTTTCTAGATTTATATACTTAGTCACCATAAAATTCGGATTCCGATAGACCTAGTTGCAGAAGCGATTTAAATCCAGTATTGAATTTTGGAATGAAATCAGAATGACGGCTATACAAGTTTTACGTAGTTTATGGTACCGATAACCCTGATTAAGAAGTTTAGCCGTTAACAATTTATTACGTGTGTTGAAGTCAGTTACATGACTACACACTCTGGCAAATCGAATTAATTGTGAAATATCAACGCCGTAGGATGGCACAAGTTGAACAGCACCATCCAAAAAGGTAAATTTTACAATCTATAAATCAAAATCATCGCGTTCATCATAAATTTTGCAAGAAACCCATCCACAATAGACAGATGTAAATCCAAAAACGAGGCCTCGGTATCAGAAGAATTTCCTTTATTTAACTGAAGTTTTGGGCGGGGGGTGGGGGTTAACTTTGACTGATCAAACCATCGAAATAGGTATTATCAATATTTAATAAAGCATCCAAATATCTAGAAGTGGAGCTCAAAGCTCCAATGATTTCAGACTGGTTATCAGCAGAAAGGAACATCATGAAGTCTCTCTCATAACGAAACAAAAACAGACCAGCCAGAAGTTGTGCGCAATTAGTACCGATCGGAATACCCACAGCTTGTCTAAATAATATTATGTAAATATTGTCAAGTAGAAAGGTGAGAGCTTCACACACATTCTGACATGACCATAAAGTATAGTTTTTATGCTCTTCAGAAGTGAAAAACGCATTTCTTACATTACATGCAAGATAGAGGGACTCTTCCCTATGAAATGTACATTCAATTAAATCACTAAGTTGTTCTTTTATAAGATTATGAGGAAGTGTAGTGTAAAGGGTGGCAAAAATCATAAGTAGACAGTCTTGAACCACGAAAACGCCTGGGTTTCAATTTATTTAAAACTTCATTAGAATGTTTTGTAGACCAAAACAGATTTCTACCTGATCTTTCGAATACTTTGTCGCAACATTTTATCACATGTTTTTGGATGGCAGTAAAACATGAAGTTAATAACTGGAGAGTTCAATGGTGGTACAAGAGCTTGAATTTGCAATTAACCGTGCTTTGTTTGGTCTTTTATGAAGTTTAGGTAACCAATATAACGTAGGAAGCTTGCCTTGGCCTTCTGTAACACAGACAGCAGTAGGCCTTTATGCGGACTGAACAAATTATTTGTCTTAATCGCGACTGAAGTAAGGGCGAGGTTTGTGGCCACGTAAAATCGATTAAAGCCCCACAGTGGAATTCATTTCCATTGACCGTTCCAAGGCGGTTCTTCTGTCGCGGTTTATTTTTGTTATGGATTGTCTTTGGGTGTTTGTGTCGCTTATATTATTTTATTTTGGATAGTCTTTTGGCCATTTTGCGGGAAAGTAACTATCCTATTGGCTTTCCGCTGTTGGTGTTTCCGTTTGAGTCTGTTGCTTCATGTGTTCCCGTTGGTGTCTCTAATGGGAGCAGCGGGTTAATTGTATCGATTCCTGATCATTGTCTCTACTTTCATTCCTCGGCTTTCATTGTTGAATCTGAAAGCAATAACTTCTTTGCAACCTTGAAAGTTTCTTTGTTACTGAACTTTTATTATGCACGAGTTAATTATTAGATTTGACATAAATTTCTATTTGGCAATTAGTTTGATGCATAATAAAGAAAATAAGGGTTGGTATAGCAAAGGTAGAATGTCACCATCACTAACCTATTTTCAGTCATTTAATACTATTTCCAAACATTTGTAGGTTCTATCCGATTCTGTTTTATAAAATGTTTCTTCATGACATGTTTGTCGCCATAGATACTGTAAAAGTGTGATCGTAGTGCTTATTTAGGTCTAACTGGGTGTATTTGCGGATTTTTTTGCCTCTGATTTATGTTCTTGGGAGTGTGTGGCGTACTTTAAAGCCGTGTAAATCAGTTTCTATTGATGTGTTTCGAAAGGAGACTTGCAGTAATTGTATTTGCAAAAACACAAGAAAGAATCTACTTCTGGAATATAAGAGTAAGGTTTCATGGCACTAGGACTATGTCTCAAACCGAAGCAAAACTTATCAATTGTCTATCCGAAACAGCCCGCTGCAATATCCCATACAACTTGAGAAAACAACCAGCGGATCGCGTATACCCCCGGCCAGCACCACTCCAACATATTTTTCGAGATTGCATGTAATATGAATGAAGATGTCAAGAAGCTATAAGAATCTAAAATGTGGTTGTAAAAGCTAAACCAAACACAAATTTCTAAATGGACCAAGTTACTGAAGGGGTGGGGGCATCAATGTTACTGAAGCAGCAGTGAGGGATATGCATCAATAAAATCAATGGACTGGTATGGAAAAACCAATGCAAGTATCAATTGAATTTGTGTTAGAGTTTAGAACATACACGCATCTATAAACTTTGTCACAAAACTTGAACCAAATGTAAAATTTCTAAGTTTGTGACTTTGACCTCAAGGTAACTGTTGTGTGTGTGTGGGGGGGGGGGGGGGACGGGGGGGCATGCATCAATGAAATCTTTAGTCCGGTATGTAACTTCAGTGTAAGTATCATCTAAATCTATGAAAGGGCTCAGTAGATACATCTCTTAGAAACTTTAACGCAAAACTTTAATGGAATGTAAAAATTTTAAGTCGGTGGCCTTGACGTCAAGGTCGCTGTAGGCAGGTGGGACGTGCATCAGTGAGATGTTTAGACCAGTGTGTAACTTCAGTGTAAGAAAGAACTAAATGTATCAAAGGGTTCAGAAGATAAAATGTCTTAGAAACTTTAACGCAAAACTTTAAGCAAAATGTTAATGGACGGGCGGACAGACGGATAGAAGTCCGGATAGACGGACAGACGGACGGACGAACGCCAAAACGAAAACTATATACCCCCATAGCATACTTCGTATGTCGGGGTATAAAAAAATCCTTGCAATCCATTTGCATTTTCTGAATATGTTCCAGTAAAATAACAAGTTGCATACCCTTTGCAAGTGCTTTGCAACAGATTGGTGCAAACATTTTGCAAACATAGCTGTACCTCTGCAAAGAGATTGCAAATACATAGAGTATAGTTACTTTTTTGAGTTAGATACCAAAAATATTTCATCGAGTGTGTTGAAAACATCTAAATTTTCACGAGTGCGAAGCACGAGCACGAGTGAAAATTCGGATGTTTTTAACACACGAGATGAAACACTTTTGGTATCCGCCGAAAAAAAAAGTTAATGTTCTTTTTATTATATGATTTATTAGGACACTTACGGTAATTGATTGACCCGAGGTAACGTCACTATATTGGCCGGGCTAGTTGACGTCACAACTGTCAGTTTCAAAGCATGAACAAATCGAAATTTTGAATTTTTAGTTCAAAGAATGCTTTTCAAGGTATGTTACAGAATGCGTTGTGCTTATTTGAAGTCCATTTAATTTTTGAAGGCTCTATGTGACATGCACACAGCCACTGTATCATCGATTCCATGTGTAGCAGTTGGTCGTGGTCGTTTTATCACGTTAGAAAAATAATACGCTAATTTGAACACATATTTCCTCGCACAAACTCTAACTCAGCCATTCAGTGAACTTGTACGACTTGTAGACCATTTGTAACAATGACAGCTAAGCCTAAATCTGTGATGGAGCATTTAAATAATTGTGCCCGAGATGTGTGTCGGCAGAAGGGAGATGTTCAAATCAAAGCGCTACTGTTGTCAAATATGGCGCCTGTTCATTCAGTTTTAATGCCACACTTCAAAATATATTCTACCGACATAAGGAATTATTATTTTTAGTCAATCAAAGGAAAATTAACCTTTTTTTTCGACCAGCTTTATACGACAGACTGCATGCATGGTAGTTAACCCAATCACGGTTGGCAACTTTGCTTCCCTCTTTAATTGCACGCCGGTGGGTCAGGCCTCAGATTCTATGACGGCTCCAACGTAAAGGCTTATTGAAAATTAAAGAGATAATGTTGGTTGGTGCCTGATGCTCTGTCTCTGGTCGGGCTCATCGGAGTCTAACTGTTGGTTTTCTTTTGCTCCAGCATTTCAGTGGTTTCTTGCTGTCGAGTCCTCACCGTTGTCTCACCTCTGTGGTTCTATGATTTCTGTGTTCACGGAGATGTTGCACTGATGAGTTAGGAGGCCTTCATGCGGATTGAACAAATTATTTGTCTAAATCGCGACGGAAGTAAGGGCGAGGATTGTGGCCACGTAAAATCGATTTAAGCCCCCCAGTGGTAATCTTCCACTGACCGTTCCAAGGCGGCTCTTCTGTGGCGATTTATTTATGTTGTTGTTTGTTACTTACTGTGTGTATCACTTGTGTCTTTTAATTTTGGATGGCCATATGGCCATTTTGTGGGAAAGTAACTGTCCATATGGCCTTCCTTTGTTTAGGTTTCCATTATGGTCTGGTCGCTTAATGTTTGTATTTCTTTCCCTTTGGTGTCTTTTATGGATGGAGTAAGTTAATTGTATCAATTCCTGATCTTTGTTTTACTTCTACTTTGCAAACAGTGACTTAAAAACACTTGGTAAGATTAATTAACAGTCTTTCCTCAACAGCAGTCTGCAAACAGTTTACAAACATCAACTCTGATTTTTATTCAGGTGCAAAGCTTTTGCAAATAGTTACTTTGAAAGTATTTCTTGCAAATGTAATGTAAAAGGTTTTACAGTCATTTAAAAAGTATCTTTTTTCATAAGGTATTTGGAATTAAATGCGAAACAGGATTTCAAAATTTGATCTGCATGTTGGGCATTACATTACAACGTTTATAGCCATAAAATGTTAAATGAATTTAAAAGCCTCCCCTTTTATATACAGAATGATATTTGTATTTTTGGTTTGTTTTTCAATCTATGCAAAAAAACAAGTCAGGGTCATCAGTTGAGAAAATTCTGTAGTTCTTAACCAATAAATGCTGCATGCCATGGTTTGATGACTTCAAGTTATTTTAAACATTTGTTATCATCTACTAGCATAGAAGGCATGGCCTAGACCATTTGAATACAATTGTTGTGACTGGGGTTGGGTGGGGTGTGGTAGCGTAGTGTAGTGCAGTTTGGAGTGGGTTGGGGTAGGGTAGGTGGGTGGCTGGGAAGAGGTGGGTGGGTTATGGGGTAGGTTGGGGCTTGGGGGAGGTTGGGAAGGGTAGGTAGGGTAGGGTTGGGTTAGAGTTGGTAGGGTAGGTAAGTTGGGGTTGGGTAGGTTAGGGTAAGGTTAAGTAGGGAAGGGTAGCTAGGAAGATATGGGGTAGGTGGTTGTGGGCAGGTGGGTGCACTGGTATGGAATGAGGTTGGGAAGGTGAGGTGGGGATGGGTGGGGTTGGGATGAATGCATTGGCATGGGGTGGGGTAGGTTTTGTTGGGGTGGAGGTAGGTAGGGAAGGTATGATGGGTTTGGTGGGCAGGGGTAGTGCAAGATTGGGTAGGGTAGGGTAGGTAGGGTGGGATTGGGGTAGTTGGGGATGGATAGGGTGGGTGCATTGGTTTGGGGTCGTGTGGGGTAGGGTAGGTTGGGTGGGGTTTGGGTTGTGTAGGCAGAGAACGGTAGCTAGGGTGGGTGAGGTTTGGGTAGGTGGGGTGGATAGGTTTGGGTTGGATGGTTGGGGTAGGGTTAGGTAGGGTAGGTAGGGTAGGTAGGGTGGGATTAGGTTATGTTGGGTGCGTTATGGAGTGTGGTAGGGTAGGTGGAGTGCAAAGTAGGTAAGGTGTGGTTGGGGTAGGTGGGGTTGATAGGGTAGGGTAGGTGGAGTTGGGGTAGGTAGATGAGGTTAAGGTCGGGTAAGTAGGGGAAAGGAAAGGTTATGGTAAGGTTCAGTAGGGAAGGGTAGCTAGGAAGAAATGGGGTAGGTGGGTGTGGGTAGGCGGATGCACTGGTGTGGAATGAGGTATGGAAGGTGAGGTAGGGATGGGTGGGGTTGGGATGGATGCATTGTCATCGGGTGTGGTAGGTTTTGTTTGGGTGAAGGTTTTTGTTTGTTTGTTTGATTTGAGGTTTAACGTCCCCGTCAACACTGTGAAGGTCATTTTGGAGACGTAGCTTCCAGGTTTGTGGGACTTTTACCCGACATTGAGATGAAATGACATCTCAAGCCCTGTCGCCCAATGAAACCAATAGAGTTTATAAGCATGGACGGTCCGCCTTGCACGGCGGTTCCTGGACAGGCTTAGATCCTCTAAGCGGTGTACCAGTACTAGTGTGCGGGCCAGATTCAGCTCTGCGTGGAAGCATCATGCAGCCCATATATTTCTTCAAGCCCCTATGGGCGGGGGCCGGTTGGGGTGGAGGTAGGTAGGGAAGGTATGTTGGGGTTTGGTGGGCAGTGGTAGTGTAAGATAAGGTAGGGTAGGGTAGGTAGGGTGGGATTGGGGTAGTTGGGGATGGGTAGGGTGGGCGCATTGGTTTGGGGTCGTGTGGGGTAGGGTAGGTTGGGTGGGGTTTGGGTTGTGTAGCTAGAGTACGGTGGCTAGGGTGGGTGAGGTTTGGGTAGGTGGGGTGGATAGGTTTGGGTTGGACGGTTTGGGGTAGATTTAGGTAGGGTGGGATTGGGTTATGGTGGCTGCGTTATGGATGGGGTGTGGTAGGGTAAGTGGAGTGCAAAGTAGGTAAGATGTGGTTTGGGTAGATGGGTGGATAGGGTAGGGTAGGTGGCGTCGGGGTAGGTAGATAAGGTTAAGGTATGGTAGGTAGGGTGGGGTTGAGATAGGTAGGAGTAGGTACGGTGCATTCCCCTAGGCAGGGTAGGGTAAGTGGGGGATTTTAGGGTAGTTTGTCTGTTTGTTTGATTTGAGGCTTAACGTCCCCGTCAACACTGTAAAGGTCATTTTGGAGACGTTGCTTCCAATTTTGTGGGACTTTTACCCGGCATTGAGATAAAATGACATCTCAAGCCCCGTCGCCCAATGAAACCAATAGGGTTTATTAGCATAGGCGGTCCGCCTCGCACCGCGGTTCCTGGACAGGCTTAGATCCTCCAAGCGGTTTACCAGTACTAGTGTGCGGGACGGATTCAGCTAAGCGTGGAAGCATCATGCAGCCCATATATTTCTTCAAGCCCCTATGGGCGGGGACGGAGGATTTTAGGGTAGGATATGAAAGGGTAGGTAGATGGGAATGGTGGGGTAGGTGGGTGGGAAGGGTAGGTATTTTGGGGGTATGTGAGGTGGGATGATGTTAGGTAGGGTAGGTAGAGTGGAATTGGGATAGGTAGGGGTGGATAGGGTCGGTGCGTTGGTATGGGGTAGGGTAAAGTAGATGGGATGAGAGTGGGTATGTTTGGTGGGGTTAGGTTGGGATGGGTAGGGTAGGTACGTTGGAGTTGAGCGAGATTTAGGTAGGGTAGGGTAGGGTAGGTTAGGTGGAGTTGGAAGGGTAGATAGGCTGGGATAGGGGTAGAAGGGGTGGTTAGGTAGGATGCTTTGGGGTGTGTTAGGGTGGAGTAGGGTTGACAGCTTTTATGATACCAGACATTGCAAGTATCACATCAAATTCACCAGTTCTTCATACCAACACGTTCAGTACAGAGCCCACAGGGGTAATATTCTATTCTATTCCATACATGATGTGATGCATCAGAGTAGCGTCCCTTGGTTTGAATGACGTCATTTATTTCACTGATGACATCACAAAAATATTGACTTCTCAAGATCATATAGTTCCATTGCATTTTAGCAGAGTTTGCTCTGCTTGAATCTGAAAAAAATCTGATATCTGAAGATGCCAGACAAGGAAAGGCGAAGATCAGATACTTGGAGTGTAGGGCAGGCTGAGAGTAGGATTTCCATAGAAGGAAAGGCAGACTGATCAAGAAGTTGTGGGCTAAGATAGATAGATAGATAGATAGATTTTGATTGATTTGAGGTTTAACGTCCCCGTCAACACTTTAAAGGTCATTTTGGCGACGTTGCTTCCAATTTTGTGGGACTTTTACCCGACATTGAGATGAAATGACATCTCAAGCCCTGACGCCCAATGAAACCAATTGGGTTTATTAGCATGGACGGTCCGCCTCGCACCGCGGTTCCTGGACAGGCTTAGGTCCTCTAAGCGGTTTACCAGTACTAGTGTGCGGGCCGGATTCAGCTCTGCGTGGAAGCATCATGCAGCCCATGTATTTCTTCAAGCCCCCATGGGCGGGGGCGGTGAGATAGATAGATAGATAGATAGATAGATAGATAGATAGATAGATAGATAGATAGATAGATAGATAGATAGATAGATTTTTTTGTTTGATTTTAGGTTTAACGTCCCCGTCAACACTCTACATTCAATTTTGTGGGACTTTTACCCGACATTGAGAAGAAATGACTTCTCAAGCCCTGTCGCCAAATGAAACCCATAGGGTTTATTAGAATGGACGGTCCGCCTCGCACGGCGGTTCCTGGACAGGCTTAGATCCTCTAAGCGGTTTTCGTACCAGTACTAGTGTGCGTGCCATATTCAGCTCTGCGTGGAAGCATCTTCAAGCTCCTATGGGCGGGGGCTTAGATAGATAGATAGATAGATAGATAGATAGATAGATAGATAGATAGATATATAGATAATAGATAGATAGATAGATAGATAGATAGATAGATAGATAGATAGCAAGTATTTTAACATACTAAAGATTTGTAAAACAGGTCCAGATTTTAACACTTTAAACCCTTTAGACCAGTACAGATGCTTTAGAAAACAGTCAAGATCCAATGAACTATATCATCAGGGTCTACACTGTTTGCCATAATGTTTATGATTGCCAAATCCCTTATTTATAAGATTGGACATGGCCAAAATAAAATAAAAAGGATGAAATGATCGACCTCAGAATTGCAGGGGTGAAAGTGTTTAATCATGTAAATCAGTCAATAAATTTGCGATGTCATCAATGAAATAAATGACGCTTTTCTGAATTTACCAGCAACAATGGAATAGAATATAATAGAATACTTTTTATTTCCAATCAAGGGACCAGGTTCACATCCTGTTCCAGATAGGGGTAAAGTTGGCTCTCCAGGTCTACCAAATACAGTAGAACTTCGATGGCTCGAACACTGATGGCTAGTTTACCATGGATGTGTCGAACCCATTCTTGAGCCCCTAGCGAAATCCTCTACATAAGACATAGTGGTGGATGATTGAGGAGAATTTAGTCTTTTATCCTACAAATGTATGCTGTGTGTACTCATTAGAATCGCCTCGATGAGGCGTTTCTATGAGTACACACAGCATACATTTTCATTAGAGAACACCGAAAATATATCTAAAAGCATCTCGTTATGCCTGCTGACAGTAACCTCAGGGGCTCGAACTACCCCAATCTCGAACAGATTTTCGAGGTCCCAAAGGTGTTCGAGCCATTGAAGTTCGACTGTATGAATTATTAACCCATTCTGTATCAAATGGAACCTTGCAGTTGTTTTCATCACAAGTCGCGGTTCTAACGAGTGCCCAAAGTCTATATTTTAGAGCAGAAATAAGAAAAATAAGGTATACTCCCGGAAACCCCAGTTTTACTATATAAAAGTGGGGTTCAAGGGGGTAAAAATTATATAGGCGTGTTTTCGTGATGGCTTTGCTACTCGCCTGATTTTGTTTGTTTGATTTGAGGTTTAACGTCCCCGCCAACAGTTTTTGTCATTTTGGAGACGTTGCTTCCAATTTTGTGGGACTTTTACCCGACATTGAGATGAAATAACTTCTCAAGCCCTACCACCCAATGAAACCAATATGGTTTATAAGCATGGATGGTCCGACACTCGCACCGCTTTGCCTGGACAGGCTTATATCCTCTAAGCGGTTTACCAGTTTGTTTGATTTGAGGTTTAACGTACCCGTCAAGAGGTTTTCCAGTACTCGTTTGCGGGTCGGTTTCAGCTCTGCGTGGAAGCATTCTGCAGCCCATCTATTTCTTCAAGCCCCGATGGGCGGGGGCCGACTACTCGCCTGATAAATCCGGTTTTGTTATACCTACATTCGTTTTTCATAAGCATTAAAAACTTTGAAGTGTCAACCAGATTTATGACCACTTGTGACATCATCACCAACAAGTGACATCATTACCATGTGCTCATCCGGGCACCAGCCTTGGAGCAGCTTCCTTTTCCTGTTAACCCAAGGACAAACAAGCTGCAGCAAAAATGAGCTTTTTAAATAAACTCAAGAAATCAGTCATTTTTGAGATGGCTGACAGAGGAACACCTAGATAGGATGTCCTTAGGGTCGAGCGGTCTGAGAGGCAGGCTGTATTGAACCAGAATCCTGAAGGGGTAAGGAAAAGACAGGAAACGGTTGACCATGCAGCCCTCAGACCAAGATGTATGGGACACCATTTCCCTGAGTGGTGGTGGCTCTGAGCCAAAATCTGGAAGAGATATAACTAGAAAGGAAAAACCAGAAGATATTCAATTAAATTAATGTGTTTAAAGACTTGCAACTTGAGCTTAAAGGCCCACATCCAGTGCGGATTAAAAGCAGGATAAAACATGTTGTTGTGAGTCTGATCTAGGGAACTACAGTTATCTATCCTTATCAATAAGATCAAAACGAAAAGAGCAAATGACTAGAATTTCATAGGAAAACCACCAAGGTTCAGAAATACACAGAATTTCGGATGGAGTTTCACAGAAAAAAAAAAAAAAAACATAAAAAAACCCACCAGGATTCCAATGAATTTTTACCAGAATTCTGGCGATTTTGTCCAGTGGAATTCCACCGATATGAATTCTTGAATTCCAATTAGAATTTTAGTAAGGATCTCCATATGACCTTAGCTGTTGTTTGGATGTAAACAAAAACACTCATTTCAAAATTTAGGGGTGTCAGGTTAACCGTTGTGTTTACTTAAAGAATTATTTGGAAATTGTCGTTTTTCCAGGCGACTAAGGTCCTGATCAGATGCCACAGAAAGGGGCATCCTATCTGGACTCGTACTGTTTGCCGGTTACCCTTTAAGGGGCTTCAGATACAAGATGGGTAAAGTATCTACATTAAGGTCTGAGCTTCCACATTTTAGCTCACCTGTCACTTAGATACCTGATGCGCTTTTGAGGCTGATGAATGTCAATCGTGCGGCATAAGACTGTCAGCAAATAATTTAGCTTGCTTCTTGAAACAACAACAATGGTTAACCCTTACAACGCTAAATCCCGATACAGATACTTATGCATACTGCGGCATCTGATCTTGACCTACACTGTTTGCCAAACCCACCACATATCCAGTCTAGATTTTACAGATACCTCTCTTTCATGTACGCAAGACTCTGATCTCTCAGTGGAACAAATAATATGGCAATTTTTGGGTCGATTGTTTGTCATTCGACCCAAACTTACTAAGCAGAAAAGCCCTTCAGTGCTAAAGGCTATATGACCGACTTGTCGTCGGAATAACTTTCGGTTAACCAGAGCAAAAGGCTCCCGGGGAGCTTGTAGGACAGGCGGTTGTCGGTCGTCGTCCGTCGTATTTCGTCTGCGTCAACACTTTCAAACGACATCACCTCTAAAACTACTGGGTCGATTGGGCCCAAATTTCATCTGTGGTATCCCTGGGCGCGGGGGGGGGGGGGACCTTTAAAATCCCCAACCCTAAACCATATTCTTGTTCCTTATGGCTATTTGTAGAATAAAAATGATTGTGGGTACTCGTTAGAATTGAGGCGGTTCTAACGGAGAGGCGGTTCTGACGAGTACCCACAATCTATGTTTTAGAGCAGATTTAAGAAAATAAGATTTACCACTATAAACTCCAGCTTCACTATATAAAATTGGGGTTCAAGTGGGTCCAAATTAGATTGGTGTGTTTTCGTGATGTAAGGAAAAATTGGTTTACGAATGAATATATTAGTTAGTTTTTTTCTGCTCCAAGACATACGTTGTGGGTACTCGTGAGTACCATCACAACGATGCGGTTCTAACGAGCACCCATAACGAAATTGTGGAGTATAAATAAGGAAACATAAAAAATTTAAATCGGAAAAGTCGCCATTTTGGAGATATGAAAGAATGCACAATATCACACGGATGAGTTATCGTGTTGAGATTAGAACGAAACGAATCCCTGTTAAATAAATGGAGGATCGTACACGAGTGGTTGTTTCATATGAAATTTATGAAACAATTCTTCAGCGAGTTATATAAATTTCATATGAACTGACATCGAGTGTAAGATTCTGTTTATCATACGGCGAATTTTATCGCCTCTAAATTTGACAGTTTTTTCCACAAAAATGCACTGTTGACATGGACGTCGTCATGTTACTTAATACCGCCAAAATGTTATTACGCGTGTGGTCATACCATATTTATAAGATGACGCTATCCACAGCCCATCAATGACGTCATATGATAAATCAAAATTATCTAGGCACATGTTAAGAAAGTTTGGGATGGACATAACAAACAACGGAGTAAAAGGGTCCATCCAACATTAGGTTAAAACGGCGGTAGGGCCAGTTTACCTCAATCACTCATTTCACAAGTCTACACAACGAGAGTGTCATAATGGCCCTGGATCGCTCACCCGATCCTTATTGTACAGATAAAATGGTAATTAATATAACGTGGTGTGGATGGTTTGAGCCACTTTGGTTGACAGTGACCCAAGGAACATTTCTGTGAAATTATTTCAAAATCAGTCTACCTATTGTGTAGTAGAAGTCATTTTAAAGATTGTTTACTTTTTTAGTTTTGGTGGCTATTAAGTTCAGTGGAGCAATTTTGAGCAATTTTGTCAGAGGGTCACCCATGGAATATCCCTTCCAAATTGTTTTCTATCTGGGGATGAAGTCTTTCAAAAGTTACATTCGACTATACAGAGCTAAGTGTATGTTACTATCTGGGCACCTTCGTGCACACTGTGCACGGGGATAACTTTGCACAGTCTAACTTACAACGCCTCGTGGTAACAAGACCAAAAGGAAATTGAGGGTTGGGGCGTGTGTGTGTGGGGGGGTGTTGCAGATTTGGCATAAAATGCTAGATATATGAGTCAGTGGTTCACTTTGACAACACACAGCTGACTTGTATGTCACTGTCTAGGCACTTGTGGACAATGAGGGTCAGGTCCTAGTGCACCAGACTGAGATGTACCGGCACAATACAGATCGGACTTGTATTTCAGTATTTGGACAACTTGTGGACATTGAGGGTCAGGTCCTTGTGCATGGACATGAACCGGCTCACTAACTTACAATGCCTTAACTCTATATAAAACCAGCGGGCCTTTGGGTGGGTCCATTTTTGGCTATAGATTTGAACATAGGGTGGCCATCTTTGAATAGGGCCACTAAACGCTTTATTCAATATATCAATGACTTAAGTCTTCCGGTCTCAGACAAGCACATTTTAATGGTTTTTCCTATATTAGTCTATTTTTTTTAAACCGGTAGGCCCCGGGCGAGATCAATTTTGGCCCCATTGCTATAATTTGAATACTCTTGGTAGAGGTCCCCAACATGAAGCTTCATGCAAAATAACAAAGAGCTGGGCCTTTTGATTTCAGAGAACAAGATTTTTAAAGGTTTTCCATATATAAGTCGATATAAAACCAGTGAGGCCAGGAGCGGGGCCACCTTTGGCACCAGGGCTATAATTTGAAAATCTTTGTAAGGTCCACTATTAAAGACCCGGGCCTTCTGGTTTCAGACAAGAAGAATTTTAAAGGGTTTCCCAATGTAAGTCTATGTAAAGCCAGTGGGCAACGGATCTCCAAAATGACATGTACAGTGTTGACGGGGACGTCAAACCATAAATCAAACAACAAAAACAAACAAACGGGGCGGGGATATTATTGGCTCGAGGACTATAATATGAACAATCTCGGTAGAGGTCCACTAGATGAAGCTTCATACCAAATATAAAAAACGGGGCCCTCTGGTTTCAGAAGAGAACATTTTTAAAAGGCTTTCCCTATATAAGTCTATGTAAAATGGGAGGGCCCCGGCGCGGAGGCATGTTACGCCCAAGGGCTATAATTTGAACAATCTTGGTAGAGGTCCTCTAGATGAAGTTTCGTACCAAATATCATACACCTGGGCCTTCTTGTTTCAGACAAGAAGATTTTTAAAGGTTTTCCCTTTGTAAGCCTATGTAAGACTGTTGGTCCCCCGGGGGGGGGGGGGGGGGGGGGGGGGGGGCATTTTTAGCCCCAGGGTTATAATTTGAACAATATTTACAGAGGTCCACTAGATTAACCTTTATACCAAATATCAAAGATCTGGGCTTTCTTGTTTCAGACGAGAGTATTTGTGAAGGTTTTCCCTATATAATTCTGTGTAAAACGGGTAAGCCATTGTTGGCCTCAGCGCTATAATTTGAACAACCTTGGGAGCGGTCCACAAGACAAAACTTCATACCAAATATCAAATACCTGGGACTTCTGGTTTCAGACAAGAAGATTTTTAATTTTGAAACGTTTTCCCTATGTAAGTCTATATAAAACTGGTGAATCCTGGCGCGGGGGTGGGGACATTTTTGGCCACAGGGCTAAAATTTAAATAATCTTTGTAGAGGTCTACTACATGAAGCTTCATATATAATATTGAAGACCTGGGCCTTCTTGTTTCAGTCTGTGTAAAATGGGTGGGCCCCGGCGCGGGGACATTTTTGGTCCCAGGACTATAATTTGAATAATCTTTGTAGAGGTCTACGAGATGAAGCTTCTAATAAAATATCAAAGACCTGGGGCTTCTGGTTTCAGACGAGAAGATTTTTAAAGATTTTCCCTATATTAGTTGTAAGTAAATTAGATGGGCCCCGACGCGAGAGCAGTTTTGGCCCCAGTGCTATAATTTGAACAATCGTGGTAGAGGTCCACTAGATACAACCTTATTCTAAATATCATACACCGGGGCCTTCTGCTTTCAGACAAGAATATTTTAACTGTTTTCCCTATGTAAGTCTATGTAAAATGGGTGGGCCCTGGCGCGCGGGGGGGGGGGGGGGGGCATTTTTTACCCTTTGACTATGATTTGAACAATCTTGGTAATGGTCCACTAGATGAAGCTAAATATAAATACCAAATATCATAGACCTGGGCCTTGCGGTTTCAGAGAGGATGTTTTTTATAGGTTTTCAGTGAAAAAAATTCTATTATTTATGGCTCCTGTGATCTAGATGTTCAATGGATCGGAACCGTTTGAACAACTTTTGAAAGTAAACCACCTAAGGATCATTCCCATGGAGTTTGGTCAAAATCCGATCAGTGGTTTAGGAGGAGATGTCGTTTGAAGAAATTGTTTACGGACGGACGGAGGCACGCTCGCACGGACTATCCTACCTTGAAATAAGTCTGTCAGCACAAACACGATTCCATAGTTCTGGTTAACCATTCTGTATAGTCTTCATAGGTTTGCATTCAATCAGCGAGCACTTCCGTTCCCCGCCCAGCGGGACTTGAAGAAATAGATGGGCTGCACCATGCTTCCCTGAAATTGAAACTAAAAGCTTAGAATATCAAACAAACTGATATATTCTAAAAGGCAATTTGCTTGACATGTCAGGCGATTCATCTAAAGCCCACTATGTATGTTCAGCTCAAAGTAGGATTTGGTACAATTCCGGAATTGTCCTGCGCATACATGTAGTAGTAATTTGTTGTGCAGTGAGAATTCCAACCTTGCGCAAGATAATTTCGGAATTGCCTCTGCGCAAACCTGAGAATCGGAACAAAGTAGGAATAATTTATCTTTTCTGTATTTAATTTATAATATATTGCTACATGTATTATGATTCCTATTATTAAATTATTAATTATAAATTCTTAAGAAGTTCATAAAACAATCATATAATGTGAAAACAGAATAAAAACATGCATTTTGAGGTCATGTTTGTGTACAGATATCTGGAAGTAATTGAACTAGAATTATAAATATGTTAGCATGGTGCAATACGGAAGAGGGACGCAAATCATTATTTTTGGTTTATTCAAGATTATTTCATTCATGTCGAGTCGATCATAATTCACATGTGGGCGAAAACCGGAGTCCCCGGAGAAAAACTAACAGAATTTTGCATCTCAAATGTGGCCGACGAGAGACCTAATAATTGCGAGTCAATTCTACCCATTGGGCCATGGAGCCGCAAATCATTTATAAATAAAATGTTAGAACTTACAAACAAAAACGGTTCAATGCAACGTTTTCCCCAAAGGTTCAATGTGTGTGCGCGACTTCAATGTGGCATTCATTACCGACATCTCTGTCAGTGGCGTTTTCATAAAATATCACAACTCTTCTTTTGTAAGTGCTCTTCCTAGAACCAAGAAAGACTATACAGGAAACGAATTTAGCCACGAAAGACACACACACACACACACACACACACACACACACACACACACACACACACACACGAATTTAGCATTAATTTGGAATAACTGATGTTAGTAAACATCAATTCGTATGGTATAAATTGTCCCATACATTTTTTAAAAATTGATTTTGTGTACCCGTAAGAATCGCTTACTAGAGGAATATCAAAGAGCGTCTTTAAAATCGATGTGTTTTCATACGGCTTTGTTGAATAGACAATGACCTCTTCGTTATTGTGTAATCTATTTTTATCTTATTTTTGTAGTATTTGTTTTTGCCGAAAACCAGTACCGAATATAGAGAGCAATGCATCCTTTCATCGAAAAAAACTCATGTCTGATTTGATTCTTACTTTGTCCAACTTAACTCCTATTTTTCACAGAGACATTTACCGTGGCAAATAATCGATAGGCTAATACCTAATCCCTTGCGCATTTCTAGTATCCATCTCACCAACAGCTAAGGTCACACGGAAACGGGAGCTTTAGCCTTGACCGTCCGCCAACTTCCCCAGCAAGTCGCCTATGGAACAGTATTAAGGTAAAAACTCAATTATGCAATGTGCAATTACAATATGAATTGTTGAAACCGCACTTTGCATTATGAACCTTTCCATATCTTACTACTTTATTCGAATATGCAACATGCACATTCTAATTTGAGACCTTTGTATTTAAATATGGCATTTGGACGTCCTATTTTGCATTATTCAGTTTCGATTCTGCTGTGGTTAGACGGGGTACCAGTCATTGAGGTGACGGTAACGTTCGGTAATGTCCGTGGATTTGCCGTATTTTTCCGATGACAAGCGTCCGTTTGAGAAGATCGCATTCGCTTTTCCAGGGGCCAAATTCAAGCCAGCAGCGATAAATTTTATCCAGCTATTCAATAATTCGGATATTTACAATAATGTGTACGTTTGCATCTTTAAAATAAATTTTACAGCGCGGTTCCTTATTTATGAGAAACAGGATTTTTATTTAAAAGTTAATACTTGTTTGACGAAGGGGAAAATACTCTACCGTTGAACATTTACTAAAATAAATTACCATGAGGGATTAGTCTGTGCCGAATCCGTGGATTTGAAATGAGCAATTATTGTTAAAATTGATTAATTCATACAATTTTCATAAATCTGATCCTTCTGAGGTGTTACTTATAAAGATATTATTTACTAATTGCAACCTCACTCAAAACTCAAATGTTTGGATATTATAGGAGTATGTATATGTTCGCACAGCGTATCGCCGAGCGGTGGGGTAACCCCTATGTGCTTATGACGCCCGTTTACCTTCAAAACCAGTTTGTCTCTCTGTTCACCGGCAACGGGGATTCGTTCCCTGGGACCTCACCAGCTGACCACACGGGGAATTTGGAAAACAACAACTGGTTCCCCAATTCCCATTGTAATTCTGATGTAAATACTTCATTCATTAACATGAACAGTACTTACTCATTCTCAGCCCCGACCCGCAACCATAGAAACGCACCTGTGGTCACAATGACAGCTGTCCTATTCATATGTCCGTCTGTCTGTCTTCATAAGTTAGACTGGGGCAGGATAGCTTTCATCCAACAGAATCACAACGCGAAAATATTAGCTGGTCGTCTGTCAGTTCGTCCGTCCGTCCGTCCGTCTGTCTTCAGCCAGCAAAACCTTGCTGAACTAGTGTCGCGACTGTCTTAACCAGCCTACTACATATTTCTTCAAGTTCTACATGTAACGATTTGGCAAATGGAGTGGCTGAATCCAAACCATTTTGTACTTACATGTATTTCCATGTATTAGGTCTACACCAAAGTTTTTTTTTTCTTCTTGTTTTATTACAGTTAGACCGCGTACAGCGTACCCAGGTTTACCTGGCGGAACTTAACGACATTATTTATTTATTTATTTACTTATTATTAAAGTTTACAGAATCTAGAAAAAAAAATGTTTTTGATGCATTAGATTTGTAAATTTTACCGCCGAAAAATACAACAACAAAAATTGAAAGATGAAAAGTCGTGATGATATTTTTCTGACTGTTGCTTAAAATATACATTTTGGGTACACGTTAGAAGCGCCTCTTCGATGCGGTTTTTACGAGTACCCACAATCTATATTTTGGAGTAGAAATGAGAAAAATAATGTTTACTCCTGTCAATCCCAGTTTTACCCTATAAAAGTGGGGATCAAGTGTGTGTGTTGGGGGGGGGGTAAGAATTATAAAGATGTTATTTTATGGTGGGATGCGCTTGGTATGTAAGTGCGTTTTTAGTTTTACGTCTCGACAACAGCTAAGGTCATACGGAGATGGGACCTGGGTTTAAAGACTCATCCGAAATTCTGGAGAAGCCGGGGTCGATCCTGCGATCCCTGGTTAATGAGGCGAGTAGCATAACCACTACACCACAGAGGCTTCCAGCGCTTGATATGTTACATTGTAGCAGGTGCGGGTTTTCCACCTGCACTCCGGTATGACAGAATTTGCTGCGCGTTGTGTTTTTCTCAAACAAGAGGGCCATGATGGCCCTGGATCGCTCACCTGACCCATATGATAGAGTTACAAGTGGGCCTCTGGGAGGGCCATTATTGACCCCAGGGCTACAATGTGCATAATGTTGAGGGAGGTCTTAAAAGGTGAAGCTTCATACCAAATATCAACAAAGCCTATAATTTGAACAATCTTGGCAAAGGTCCACTAGATGAAGCTACACACCAAATATCAAAGACCTGGGCCTTGGGGTTTCAGAGACCATTTTTTAAAGATATTCCCTACATAGCCTATGTAAAACCAAATGGCCCCGGGGCGGGGACATTTTTGGCCTCAGAGCTATAATTTAAACAATCTTGATAGAGGTCTACTAGATGAAGCTTCACACCAAATATCAAAGACCTAAGTCTTGCTGTTCAGAGAAGAAGATTTCCAAAGATTATCTCTATATATAAGTCTATGTAAAACCAAAGGGCCCCAGGGCAGGGGCTATAATTTGAACAATCTTGGTAGAGGTCCACTAGATGAAGCTCCATACCAAATATCAAAGACATGGGCCTTGTGGTTTCAGAGAAGAAGATTTTTAAAGATTTACCTATATAAGTCTATGCAAAACCAAAGGGTCTCGGGGCGGGGGCATTTTTGGCCCCAGGACTATAAATTGAATAATCTTGATAGAGGTCCACTAGATGAAATTTCACAACAAATATCAAAGAACTAGGCCTTGTGGTTTCACAGAAGAAGATTTTTAAAGATTTTCCCTATATAAGTCTATGTAAAACCAAAGGGCCCCCGAGACAGGGGCGTTTTTGGTCTCAGGGCTATAATTTGAACAATCTTGGTAGAGGTCCACTAGATGAAGCTTCATACCAAATATCAAAGACCAGGGCTATCTGGTTTCAGAGAAGAAGCTTTTTCAAGATTTTCCCTATATATAAGTCTATGTAATACCAAAGGGCCCTGGAGCGGGGGCATTTTTGGCCCCAGGGCTATAATTTGAACAATCTTGGTAGAGGTCCACAAGATTAAGCTTCATACCAAATGTCAAAGACCTAGGCCTTGTGGTTTCAGAGAAGAAGATTTTTAAAGATTTTCCCTACATAAGTCTATGTAAAACCAAAGGGCCCCAAGGCTGGGGCATTTTTGGTCTCAGGGCTATAATTGAACAATTTTGGTAGAGGTCCACTAGATGAAGCTTCATACCAAATATCAAAGACCTAGGCCTTGTGAATTCAGAGACAAAAATTTTTCAAGATTTTCCCCATATAAGTCTATGTAAAACCAAATGGCCCTGGAGCGGGAGCATTTTTGGCCCGTCGGCTATAATTTAAACAATCTTGATAGGGGTCCACTAGGTGAAGCTTCATACCAAATATCAAATACCTGGGACATGTTGTTTCAGAGAAGAAGATTTTTTTAAGATTTCCCTATATAAGCCTATGTAAAACCAAAGGGTCTCGGGCGTGTGCATTTTTGGCCCCAGAACTATAATTTGAACAATCTTGGTAGGGGTCCACTAGGTATAGCTTCATACCAAATATCAAAGACCTGGGCCTTGCGATTTCAGAGAAGAAGATTTTTCAAGATTTTCCATATATAAGCCCATGTAAAACCAAAGGGCCCCCGAGCAGGGGCATTTTTGGCCCCAGGGCTATAATATGAACAATCTTGGTAGGGGTCCACTAGGTGAAGCTTCATACCAAATATCAAAGACCTAGGCCTTGCGGTTTCAGAGAAGAAGATTTTTAAAGATTTTTCCTATTTAAGCCCATGTTAAACCAAAGGGCCCCGGGGCGGGGGCATTTTTGGCCCCAGCACTATAATTTGACCAATCTTGGTAAGGGTCCCCTAGATGAAGCTTCATACCAAATATCAAAGAACTGGGCTTTGCGGTTTCAGAGAAGAAGATTTTTACAGATTTTCCCTATATAAGCCCATGTAAAACCAAAGGGCCCCAGAGCGGGGGCATTTTTGGCCCCAGCACTATAATTTGGACAATCTTGGTAGGGGTCCACTAGATGAAGCTTCATACCAAATATCAAAGACCTGGGCCTTACGGTTTCAGAGAAGAAGATTTTTAAAGATTTTCCCTATATGCGCCCATGTAAAACCAAAGGGCCCCGGAGCGGGGGCATTTTTGGTCCAAGCACTATAATTTGAACAATCTTGGTAGGGGTCCACTAGATGAAGCTTCATACCAAATATCAAAGACCTGGGCCTTGTGGTTTCAGAGAAGAAGATTTTTTAAGTTTTTGGTGAAAAAAAATCTATTTTTGGCTCCTATGACCTAGATGTGCAACGGACCGGAACCATTTGAACAACTTTGAAAGGGGACCACCTAAGGATCATTCCTGTGAAGTTTGGTCAAAATCCGATCAGTGGTTTAGGAGGAGATGTCGTTTGAAGAAATTGTTTACGGACGCACGGACGCACGCACGGACGCACGGACTGACGACGGACGACGGACGAAAAGTGATCCCAAAAGCTCAACTCGTCACTAAGTGACGGTGAGCTAAAAAGTGGAAACCTTTGCGTTTTGTCACTTGAAGCCAAAAATCTAGTATAAAAAGTCAGATAGTTTTCTATTTTCTTATAAATTAATGAATGCATTTAACACAAACAGTTAAGAACATCTATATAAACATGTGACAAAACAAACTGGGAATCAGACCCCCGGCCATCGGGGCTTGAAGAAATAGATGGGCTGCATGAACTGAAACCGACCCGCACACCAGTACTGGTAAACCGCTTAGAGGATCTAAGTCTACCGAGCCAAAGCGGTGCTTACAAACCCTATTGGTTTCATTGGGCGACAGGGCTTGGAGATGTCATTTCATCTCAGTGTCGGGTAAAAGTCCCACAAAAGTGGAAGCAACGTCTCCAAAATGATCTATACTGTGTTGAAGGTGACGTTGAACATCAAATCAAACAACAGAACCAAAATGCCTAGTTTTAGAATTCCGTTGGATATGCCCTAAATCAGAAATAAATGTTAGAGGGAACGTAAGTCGTTTCTCATCTGAAAGCATTTTCACAAAAGAGAGTTGTAACTATGTTTGCTTCAGGTGATCATAAAGGAGCAGTCTCACCAAGGTCTACACGACATTGGACAGGAGCCTTTCTGTGCCATACAAAATTATTATAAGTATTTACAACAAATTTATGTTTTAGAGGTGCAATGGCCTGAACACATTTGCGATATATTTAGATAAAACTTGGACAAAAAACAAACACAGCAAAGCTGATTCCTGGTCTGACATATAAAATAAAAATTATGTGTAAATGATTTAAACGGGAAGGGTGTAATGTCCCCAAATCGTCCGAATATCAAGTATAATCTTTTACAAAAAGCTTGAGTCTACGCTCAGCACACATTAATTTTTGTAGTCGTAGGATTCAAAAGTAAAATGATCAATCTGTTCATGTGTATCCTGTATAAGTGCGCCAGTAAATACGGAAACTGTAATAAAAAGCCAAAGATTCCAAAAGCTGACTCCAGTTTCATATATAAACAATTTTTACCAATCATTTTCTATGACAACCACTCGCACTAGGGAAACGAAAAATCAGTAGAACAGTTGCATTTGCTTTCTTTTAGTGAAAACAAACAAAAATAGATGTACTGTATCATCGGAGGGAAGTCAACATCACGTGAACCGAGAAAATAAGTTTATTTTGTATGCAAAGAGGGTGTGATAAACTTACGAAAGTGTTCTGGTCGATCCCGGTTTTTAAGCATTATACCAAAAAACACCGATGACCAGTCAATATAATATAGCATTCGGCCAGTAATGCCCTTTTCTTTCATGCTTCTGGAGCAAAAGTAAACCTTAGAAAGTCTACACCCACAGGCGTAGACAATAACACCGAAGACATGTTAATAGAAAATAACATTCAACCCGTCATGCCCTTTTCTTAAATGCTTAGGGGGCAAAAGTCATCCTTAACATTGCCTACGCCCGTGGCCATCGACAATAAAAATCATGTGACACTATATAGATAGATGAAATTATGCAAGTACTGCACAACTTTCCTTCGAAAACCTTGATCGAGGCTCTCCAGGGACGGAGAGCCGTGTTCCGTTATACCTTTTCTTAGTCTGTTTGTCCTAACGTCCATGAGTCAGCTATTTCAAACCATTCATGATGAATGAAAGCATTGGAAACTATATTTCAGACTGGACGTCCAGTGGACACGGGAACGAAAGCTAATTTCCGTAGTCTGGATCACAAAAACAAGATGATCGCCACGTAATATATGGTTAAACACTTTGATTTGAAACTCGTATTCTCTGGAACGAAATCACCCACGACATTGGTACATGCTATGCAGCATTAGAAATTGTGTCCTTGCAAAGATTCGTCTTCAAATGAAGCTCCTTGATAAACCTAAGCTTGTTTATACAGAGGTTACGTCGGTTGAGAGGTTGGGTTGGTGTGAAGGTGCTGTATACAGCTTTCAATGCCGGGACGTTCTACTGGTTTGGCAATTATGAAAACACCCTTTAAAAATACTTTGCAAATTCTATCGCCGGAAATTTTACGATGAAAAATTATTATATTTTTCTTATTTCTGCTCATAATATAGATTGTGGGTACTCGTTAGAACCGCCACATCGAGGCGGTTCTAACGAGTACCCCTACAATCTATATTCTAGAGCAGATATAAGAAAAATAAGGTATACCCCTGTAAACCACAGTTTTACTATCTAACAGTTGGGTTCAAGTGGGTCAATATTATATCTATATTAGGTGTATTTTCGTGATGTTTTGTAGGGTAATGGACTGTTTTGCTTGCAGCAGATGCGGAATGGGGGCCGTGATTCTTAGTTTTTGCGTTCTTTTTCTTTTCGATTTTTCCTTTTTGTAACGTCCGAGCTCTTGGGAGACGGACAGAGGTGGCCGTTTGTTTGAGGATTGGGCCATTGACCTAGCGGTTATTGAGGGCGATCTTACTTAGTACTGGTAAACCACTATGAGCGTCTGAGCCTGTCCTGTTATAGTCAATGTAACTGATCGACGCTACGTATCCATAGTTGTTGATTAGGCCATAAAGGTAGAAGGCACAATAAACTGGGGTTTTAACCAATTAATTATCGCAGTTTTCGGTCATTTTCGCACCCATAATAAATCAATACTGACCGTTGAAATGAACAGCCTGTTAGAGAGAGAGAGAGAGAGAGAGAGAGAGAGAGAGAGAGAGAGAGAGAGAGAGAGAGAGAGAGAGAGAGAGAGAGAGAGAGAAGAGTTTCAGTTTTACGTCCCACCAACAGCTAACGTCATATGGAGACGGGGCGCCGGTTTAAAGACTCATCTGAAAGTCTGGAGAAGCCCGGGATCGATCCTGCGACCCCTGATTTACAAGGCAAGTAGCGTAACCACTTCAACACGGAAGCTTCGAGAGAGAGAGAGAGAGAGAAAGAGAGAGAAAGAGAGAGAGGGGGGGGGGTGGAGAGAGAGAGAGAATATGTGTATGCGTGAGGCAGAAAGCTATGTCGCGCCCCTGGGGCACAAGTCACCGGACCATAAAATCTAGGCCGAGGTCAAACATTGATGCTTGCATAAAAGTTGCCGCTCCTAGATGAAAGCGTGTACACAAGTATCATTAATAAAGCGCTAATGAATTTACACATAGGTTATACGCTAATGAATTTACACATAATGGCCAAATATGACCGACTCAGTATAAGAAGATAGATAGATAGATAGGTTGATGCAATAATTCACTAAGTCAGTGAACCATGCAATTTAGGTCAAGGTTAGATATGGATGCTTTCATTATAGATGCCATCCCTAGATACGAGTATTTACCATTAGGAAAACATGTCCGTGTAAAATAATGGCGTCCAAAATGGTGTCTGACATTACACAGTTTGGGTAATAGTTATAACATGTTTCTTATTTCTGCCTTCAACATAGATTGTGGGTGCTCGTTAGAACCGCCTCAATATTTTCTCTATATAAAGTGGGGTTTAGAGGGGTCTTCGTCTCACGGACTTGTTATCGTAACGCTAAGTATCATTAACAAAGATCTTATAGTTCTTTTGAAATGAACTTGACGACTGGGGTGAACGCTAGGGTGGTCGCAATATTTCACGAAGTCAGTTAAACATAAAATGTAGGTCAAGACCAAATATGGATGCTTGCATTAAAATTGCAATCCCTAGATACACGTCTGTACCATCGAATAAATATATGGGCTGCGCAGAGCTGAAACCGACCCGCACACGAGTACTGGTAAACCGCTTAGAGGATCTAAGCCTGTCCAGGCAAAGCGACGCGAGTCAGCCCGTCCGTGCTTACAAACCCTATTGGTTTTACTGGGCGGCAGGGTTTGAGATGTCATTTCATCCCCATGCCGGGTAAAAGTCCCACCAAATACGAACAACGTCTCCAAAATGACCTTTACAGTGTTGACGGGGGCGTTAAACCTCAAATCAAACAAACAAACAAACAAAAAATTGTACCAAGTATCATTAAAGAAGCTCTTATTGTTCTTGAGAAATTAATTTGACCATTAGGATGAACGCTAGGGTGGCCACAATATTTTACAAAGTCAGTCAGTTAAATATAGGCCAAGGTCAAATATGGATGCCTGCATTTATGTTGCCATCCCATGATACACTGTACAAGTGTGTACCAAGTATCACTAATAAAACTCTTGTTGTTCTTGAGAAATTAACTTGACCATTAGGATGAACGCTAGGCTGGTCACAAATATTGACGTCTTGACAAACGGACAGACGGAAGAACGAACGGAAAACCGGACGCCTATATCGCGCCATGCTAATAGCAGGTGCGACAAAAATTGCGTTTGAGTATACATAGTACTGTTATTGTTCTTCTGCATGTCCTCAACAGACAGGTTATACAAAGTTACTTTATGGTGCTGTTACACATTGACGTATATGCCGGACGTGCGCAGGGCGTTTTGGAAAAACAATGAACTAGAAATGCGTCCATGGGACACGGATGCCCTCGCCTGAAAGTATGTTGATTTTAGCATTTAACCTTCGACCGCTAAGTATGACCTTGACCTTTCAGTAACGTACATTGGCCTAGCGTGGGGTTTTCTTATTATTTCAATAGAGATTGAGATTACTCGTTAGAAGCGTCCCTTTGTTGTCGTGCTTCCGAGGACCCACAATCTCTATTTCATGGTGTAACCTAGAACCGACGCTGGCTATCAACCATCGGGTCTTGGAGACACTGTGCTTCCGCTCAGAGTTAAAACCAACCGAACTTGATTACTGGTGGTTAACCGCTTAGATTGTAAAAGCCTGCCCAAAGAAAAGTGGTGCAAGTGGGACCGCTCCTTAACGGTTTCTTTGGTCGGTAGGGTTTATAATGTCACTTCACCTCAAGGCTGGGTAAAAGTCTTACAAAATTGAAAGCAGCGTCTCCAAAATGACCTAAGAACATGTACAGTGTACCAAAGGTTGGCGGGGACTTAAAACCTAAATGCAAACGAAAGAACCAACGCGTTCAGGTAGTTCTAACGATTACCCGCAATCTGCGATTAGACTTTTGGTTAAAATTAATGCCCAGTGTACCTCAAATCGACACTTTAAACGAACAGTATGAATACGACACAGATGCCCCCGCCCTGGGACCATCCTCGCCAAGGAATAAAGCATGTTGCCAAAAAGAAAAGACCGCATAGCTCGGTTGGAAAACTATCCTTGAGACCATCCATCGGCGTAGGTGTGGTTAATGTCGTTTAAATCTTGGAGAAAAAGTGTGTATCATCATCTAGATATAAATCAAGTCCATAAAAAATAAATTAGGAAGTCTGTGACATTGACCTTGAGTTTTTGTTTTACTGCCCTTTTAAGATTATTTCTTTTATTTCGAGTCGATCATTAATCATTTGTGGACGAAAACGAAACGGATTAGCCAGAGAATCGACCCGTATAATACGAACTAAATCGATTAAATTGGTTGGGGAATGCGAGCTCTTATTAAAAAACGCTGACATTCAAATCGTCTGAGTCTATAACCTTGACCTTGAGGTCATGGGCATGGGCGCGATTATGTTTAAAATAATGAGTCGGTGACCTTGACTTTGAGGTGATGGGCATAGGTGCGAGTACGCTAAATGAACTTTAAATGAGTATCTATCATTGTACAAAATATGAACCAAATCCATTGTATGATTTTTAAAATATGAGCTCTTAAATAATTCCAACATTTAAAGTATTCTGAGTCCATGACTTGACCTAGAGGTCATAGGTAAGGGCCAGCGTATTGCTGAAAAACCTTTTAACCTATACATATCATCACAATTTCATCATATGGTCTGGAAAAATATGAGCTCTTAAAAGTTTAGGTTCTTCCTGGTAAAAACCTTAACCCGAGGTTGCAGGATCGCGTACGTACACCACATGCGGAAAGACGTACGTACATGTGCGTACGCTCGTATGTACGAAAATCTTTAATGTCGACGGCGGGGAAGGGGATTATGGTCTGGCGTACTGTCATTTCGTCTATGTGCAGGCGATTGTATAATTGCGCTTACAGACAGCTATAGAACAGGTTCATTGTAATATAACCCTTTTTGTACCAAATGGAATCTTCCTCCTTATATATATCAGGAGTTCATTTCATAATTTAGGGGTGTCAGGCTGTCTTTTCTTCAAAAATTAAATGAAGAAGGACTGAACTTTTAGCAAAATGTGGAGGCCCTGATCAGACGTCGCGTTCTGTGGCGTCTGATCTGGGCCTGCACTGTTTGCCAATTATCCATTTTAGGGTTTCGGTACTTAATGGGTTAAAATCAATCACGCTGTAAGATCTATGTTGCAAATGATCTGAATCTATTTTTCATTGAAAGGCTGGACGGCCTGGCAGACGAACAATCAATGAAAAAATGTTTGCTACAGACCATTGCCTACGCCCCCGCCCATCGGGGCTTGATGAAATAGATGGGCTACATGATGCTTCCGCGCAGCGCTGAAACCGACCACACACAAGTACTGGTAAACCGCTTAGAGGATCTAAGTCCGCCCAAGCTAAGTGGTGCGAGCCGGACCGTCCATGCTTATAAACTCTATTGATTCCATTGGGCGACAGGGCTTTAGATGTCATTTCATCTCAGTATCCGGTAAAAGTCCCACAAAATTGGAAGCAACGTCTCCAAAATGACCTATACAGTGTTGACGGGGACGTTAAACCTCAAACAAACAAACAGACAAACAAACAAACAGACCTTTGCAAACGGGAGCTGAAATTTGACAACACTTACAGAGGCTACGCCAGGTAACGTTATATGCGGTTCCTTATTAAACAACGTCATGTATTAACGTTTTGTGTTAAAATCGTGCTTAAACTGTGTTCATACGATGAATTGAATCGTGAATGCACGCTCTTGTATCACTGAATTTATTAAATTGAGCGTGAAAAGTTAATTTTTGTTTTGTTTGATTTGAGCTTTAACGTCCCGTCAACACTGTAAAGGTCATTTTGGAGACGTCGCTTCCAATTTTGTGGGACTTTTACCCGACACCGAGATAAAATGACATCTCAAGCCCTGTCGCCCAATGAAACCAATATGGTTTATAAGCATGGACGGTCCGACACTCACACCGCTTTGCCTGGGCAAGGTTAGATCCTCTAAGTGGTTTACATGTACCAGTACTCGTGTGTGGGTCGTATTCAGCTCTGCGTGGAAGCATCATGCAGCCCATATATTTCTTCAAGCCCCGATGGGCGGGGGCAGGCGTGAAAAGTTAATAAAATGATCAGCGAAGTCATATTATCAGGTCTAAGAAAGTTGTTGTATTTAGAGACAGTCCATGAATTTGAAGACTGTCTATAGATTTAAGGACTTTTTAGTCTGTAAATTTAAAGACTGACCTAAAGAAAATCCTGAAACTGGTGTAAAACGGAAAAATCGCACTTTGCTATTTCAGTAATTTAATCTTTATCTGTAGAATATTTAATCACATGTAACTGCAAATTTTACTTTTACTTAATTAAATTTCTTCAAACATAATTTAAGAGTTCTCAGAAAACAGGTTTGTAATAAGATTCATTCTGTAAAACGAGCTTAGGAACCAACGCTTTAGGAATAACGCTTTTATCATTTAGTCAACATACTGACAAATTGCTTCGACAGGTACGTTTTACGAAACACATTTTATGTTCGACCACTGACAGATATTTCCTCCCTTTCCGCATTTGTGGTCTAAGGGAAGGAACTGTATTGTTTTATTTCTTCAATTAAAACGATATTTACAGACAATAAAATACATGCAGCCTTTAGCAACGCATTTGTTTCATTGATATGAAGACTGAGGCTACGTAGGAGAATGCGATTTTTTCGTGTCACACCATTTTTATGATTTTCCTTGTGTTAGTCTTTTACTCTACAGACTAAAAAGTCTTTAAATTTACAGACACTCCTTAAATTTATAGACTGTCTTTAAATAAAGCACTTTCTTAGACCTGATTAATATAGATGGCCTGCATGATGCTTCCATGCAGAGCTGAAACCAATCGTTCGTGAGTACTGGTAAACCGCTTAGAGGTTCTAAGCATGCCCAGGAAAAGTGGTGCGAGTTCGACCTCCATGCATATAAATGCGATTGGTTTCATTGGGCGACAGGGCTTGAGATGTCATTCCATTTCAATGTCGGGTGAAAGTCTCACACACTTGGAAGCAACCGCTCCAAAATGACCTATACAGTGTTGACGGGGACGTTTAACCTTAAACAAACACAATCAAATATTATAAACTTAACAAAACGCGTGCACTCATGCTGAAGACACCCCGCCCCCACACCCCAACCCCGGATTTACTGAAAAGGTTCGTTATGACAACGTTAAATCAACGCTAGTCTTACGTCACGACGTCCTCCAAACAGACCAACTCACCAGTGGTAAAGGGGTCTAGTATCTTAAGATAATAAAATGGAAACACAAGTTTGAAACAACGTAGAATCAATGTTGATTCAACGTTGTACTGAATATACATCTAGGTTCACTGGAACAATAATTTTAAAACGTGTTATCCACTTTACACGGCTATTTCAAGACGGCACGTTTAAGAGCATATTCAAAATTGCGACATATTTTAGTGAAACGCAAATTTAGCTCGTACGAACACTTTGCGATGTTTTGATGAAACTGACGTTTTGTTTGTTTGATTTGATGTTTAACGTCCCCGTCAACACTATAAAGGTCATTTTGGAGACGCTGCTTCCAATTTTGTGGCACTTTTACCCGACATTGAGATGAAATGACATCTCAAGCCCTGTCGCCCAATGAAACCAATAGGGTTTATTAGCATGGACGGTCCGCCTCGCACCGCGGTTCCTGGACAGGCTTAGATCCTCTAAGCGGTTTACCAGTACTAGTGTGCGGGCCGGGAAAGCATCATGCAGCCCATATTATTCTTCAAGCCCCTATGGGCGGGGGCCGAATGATGAAACTGACGTGCGCAGCTCTTTAAAAAGTGCGTACAAACAATTTAAGATTAATCGTGCGATGTTTATTGATGAAACTGGCCCCAGATAAAAACGAAAGTCAACTTACAAGACATCAATTATCTATCACTTATACATTTTTTTTTTCTTTCTTGTCAAAACATTGAAAAAATGCATGTTCAAGTAGGCATGTATCACACAAAAAAATCATGCGACCATCGACCAATGGGATGAACAGATCAATCAATGAATACTTCACTTGTCAACTCAAAAACTTCTCACTGACCAATGCACGGGACGATTTAAGTCGAATCGATACACATACAAAAAAGACTGGTCAGCTGTTTACTGCTTTCTTACACAATGTTTTGTTTGTTTGATTTGAAGTTTAACGTCCCCATCCACACTGTAAAGGTCATTTGGGAGACGCTGCTTCCAATTTTGTGGGACTTTTACCCGACAGCGACACGACACTCAATGAAACTTATAGGGTTTATAAGCATGGACGACTCGCACCGCATTGCCTGGGCTGGCTTAGATCCTCTAAGCGGTTTACCAGTACTCGTGTGCGGGTTGGTTTTAGTTCTGTGTGGACGCATCATGCAGCCCATCTATTTCGTCAAGCCCCGATGGGTGCGACCTGTACTCAATGATGCAGTATGTACAAGTAAAGTTGTAACTGATGTCAATGGCATGTATAAGAAAGTTTGCTTTGAAATCCAAAGAGCCTGCTCCCGACAAAATGATTTGTTTGTTTGATTTGAGGTTTAACGTCCCCGTCAACACTGTAAAGGGCATTTTGGAGACGTTGCTTCCAATGTTGTGGGACTTTTACCCGACCTATAGGTGAAATGACATCTCAAGCCCTGTCGCCCAATGAAACCAATGGGTTTTTTAAGCATGGACCGCTTTGCCTGGGCAGGCTTAGATACTCTTATTTCACCAGTACTCGTGTGCGGGTCGGTTTCAGCTCTGCGTGGAAGCACCATGCAGCCCATATATTTCTTCAAGCCCCGATGGGTGGGGGCCAGTTTCCCGACAAAATGATTAAATACTTTTGACGTACATATCTGGACAAGCAATGCAGTGGATCTGCATTCTATGGCAGTCATCCTACATCTCTTGGGCCGAATACGTTGCAATTAGGGAACAATGTTAAAATTTTATGGTGAACTTTTGAAATCACCTTTAGTCCGTCGTACGTGCGACGTGCGTCGTGCGTTGTGCGTCGTCAACATTTACCTCGTTAATCCTCTAGAGACCACAGTTTTGCTTCAATCTTCATGAAACTTTACCAGAATCTTTGTCCCGATACTTGATACTCGACAAAAAATGTCTCCTGCTACTAAAGGCAGAAGATTTTCTTTAAAAACAAGACACGTTAACAATTTGTTTGATTTGAAGTTTAACGTTACCGTTACTTCTAATTTTGTGAGACTTTTATCCGACATTGAGAAGAAATGACATTTCAAGCCCTGTCGCCCAAAGAAACATGCACTGGACGGTCTGACTCGCACCACTTTTCCTTGGCAGGCTTAGGACGTCTAAGCGGATAAGCAGAACTCATGTGCGGTCAGTTTCAGCTCTGCGTGGAAGCATCACGTTAACCAACCTATTTCTCCAAGCCCTGGTGTGCGGGGACCGAGACACGTTAACAAATTCATATGACGAAAACCCTTGTAAACTTTGCCAACCACACGTTGTCCGCCCCACCCATCGGAGCTTGGAAAAATATATTGGGCTGCACCGTGCTTCCACGCAGAGCTGAAATCGACTGTGCACACGAATACCTTTTGACCGCTTAGAAGGTCTAAGCCTGCCCAGGCATAATCAGAGCAAGTCGGACCCTCCAAGCATATAAACCCGTTTTGCACGGATGGACATCAGGGGAGCTATCGCGAAATCGCGTCAACGTAATTTTACTCAAAAGACAAATCCGTGAACACTCGCGATACTTCCTAGGACCTGGGAATGGTAAAGAAAGGCAAGTACCCTTGTGCGTTTCGATTTATTGTGGGAGAACGAAAGAATAATATGAAATTTCGGCGATGCTAAGCAATGTTAAAATGATTTATCTTTCTAGGCCGGCCGAAAAAAAATATTGAAAAAAAAAAATCGTTGCTGAAAGTAGGTGACCGTAACAAAATCGAAAACGGCATAATCTGACCATAGTTTTATGTCAACACGAATGAATGATGCAACTGTTTTGTAAGTAGATCCTTTGGCACTTATTCCGGATATGTCAGCACTCATGCATCATTTAGACGTAAAAAATGATCAATCCATGTACAGTGAAGTGGTAATGCCGCAAATTTTCAGGCGGAGTAGCTCCCACATCATCGCGGCAGCTCCCAAAACACAATATAGTTCCCAGGAGCCTATCAGATACTGAGGCTGTTACATTTGACCATTACCTCAGTTTGGTGGTTCGCTAAATTTAGCAAAATAAAATCAATGGATGAGGTTTTTAAAGTATTTACAATCTATTGCAGGGGTGTACTGAAACGTTTACCTCTGAGTCCCAATTTATACCTTGCGTGTTTTGAACTCTTCTGCAGTTTTGGCATTTTCCACAGAGGAGAGAAGACTTTTCCACTGAGGAATAGTTCCGGGAAAGAAGGAATTCTTCAGTGCATCACTATATGCCTGATACCTATGATATCGACTGTTGTTTTCGCCCCCGCCAATCTGGGCTTGTAGAGGTAGTTTGGGCTGCATGGTGCTTCCACGCAGAGCTGAATCTTACCACACACGTTAACTGTAAACCGCTTAGTAGGACTAAGCCTGTCCAGGCAAATGGGCGTGAGTCATATAGTCCGATGCATATAAGCTTTCTGTTTTCATTGGGCGACAGGGCTTGAGATGTCATTTCATATCAATGTCGAGTAAAAGTCCATCTATTTGGCTTCCCCAAGGTAGGACGGCTGCTCGATGGACCTGCAGGAGATGGCGGAACAAAAGTAGTGTTGGTGATATGCTTGATTAGCTGGATTGGCCATCGCTAGAAGCCCATCGTGAGCAGTCTTCTTTAACCTTTAACCTTCTTTTATAAGATACACTCTGATACAGTGTCTCTTAATAAAGATAAATACAGTACCGCCAACAATCTAAGTCACAAACGGAATGGTGGTTGATTGTAGCCTTGTCCAACTGTAAGCCAACTGTAAGTTGGACGCCCCATTTAACCCATTGAAATTATGTGTCGCAATTTTCTCAGGAACTTTATGGGCTTCAAAGTTGAAACTTAGTACACAAATTGATCATGCCGTATACCAGAATCAGACTGCTTGTGCTTATGCTGCTTTTGTTGCAAACAAAACTTTCAAAATCTCCTCTATGAGGGCTACTTGTGTGTGTGTTTGTTTTTTTTTAGGAATGTTTATTCAAAAGTAGGTCTTCAAATATTGTTAAAACAATTCTGTTGGGCGAAATAATGTTGAAGAAATAGATTGGGCTGCACAGTGTTACAATTTGTTCTCTTTATCAAAAAAATACCCGATTGGCATGGATTTTTCAAATAATTTTTATACTGTTTTTGAGTTCGTAATAAAGTTTATATTTCAAAATATTATTCCTTTTCATATTGAACCACAAAATAGTTCCAATATTCATATTCCAATATCTCTTACGCCGTTTATCCTTTTTAAAGATATTTCTTGTTTGTTGTGTTACATTTGTGTGAATGTGGTTTATCTCTTATGAATTTCTGTATATTTGTGCAGTCTTTGCAAATTTTTTTTTTTCGGCCCCCGCCCATCGGAGCTTGAAGAAATAAATGGGCTGCATGATGCTTCCACGAAGAGCTGAAGCCGACTCACACGAGTACTGGTAAACGGCTTAGAGGATCTAAGCATACCAAGGTAAAGCGGTGCGAGTCGGACCGTCCATGCTTATAAACCCTATACGTTTCATTGGTCGACAGGGCTTGAGGTATCATTTCATATCAATGACGGGTAAAAGTCTCACAAAATTGGAAGCAACGTCTCCAAAATGATCTTTACACTTTTGACGTGGGCGTTAAACCTCAAATCAAACAAACGAAATAAGGCATTGGAGACAGATTTCGTTACTTAGTTATGTCGATAAAGCGTCTTTTTTAAGGACAAAGCATTTGGTAGTAGCAGGGTTAGCCCCACAACCTCTCGCTTTCGAGCCAAAATTACTTGTCACTGCATATATTAAAAGACCACTTTGCTTGTTCAAATTAACGTTTGTTACGATTGCTCCTTTCTTGGGCAACCATTTTGCCTTTCCCAAGTGTGTAGCTTAACGGCTGTTTCGCTTTATCCAATGCCATCTCTTCCTTTGCAGTTTTTACAAGCCCCCGCCCATAGGAGCTTGAAGAAATATGTGGGCTGCATGATGCTTCCACGCAGAGCTGAATCCGGCCCGCACACTAGTACTGGTAAACCGCTTAGAGGATCTAAGCCTGTCCAGGAACCGCGGTGCGCGGCGGACCGTCCATGCTAATAAATCCTATTGGTTTCATTGGGCGACAAGGCTTCAGATGTCATTTCATCTCAATGTCGGGTAAAAGTCCCACAAAATTGGAAGCAACGTCTCTAAAATGACATTTACAGTGTTGACGGGGACGTTAAACCTCAAATCAAACAAACAAACAAATCATTTGCAGTTTGCTCAGTGTGCCTGCTCCAGTGTGCAGTTTGAGTCCCCATTCTTGAAGCAAGTTTTAGTTTTTCTAAAACATGTATTTTGTCAGAGAATGTCCTTCTAGGGACAGAAAATGTAGTAGATGTTGTGCAACCCTTTACTGATAGCTTTTTGCAGGTATGGTTGTCCGAACCATACCTGCAAAAAGCTATTAGTAAAGGGTTGCACAACCCTTCGCTGTCTTCGCTGCACCTTGCTTTCTGTCTATAGATGGGTTTAGGACGCCACCGGTCGCTAAGGAAATGCTGTCCCACGATTCCGTATTTTTGCGCAGGCGCAGTTTTGTGTGGCAAAAAAAATAACCGTTGTTCAGATTGAGCCGATAGCAGTTATTAATTTCTTTGAATTTGACAATTTTAAATAAAGGGTAAGGTAAAGGTGACGTATGTCTTGCGTCACTGTGGCGTCCAACTGATATTGGCTGACAATTGGGTAAGACCGGCTATCCTTGCAACAGGTAAGGGTAGAGGGGGTGCTATTATTCCTTCTATTTTTACACTGTCATTCATTTTCTTCTTTCTCCTGTGTCCTTTACTTTGACCTACGATCTCTTCTATATTTTTCTCCCTTTCTCTGGGAGACGAGACAAAAATTATCTACATGGGTTGACGTGTCGTTAAACCCAAAACAATTAATACTCGAATAATTAACTGACAATGGTCGCCCCATGTTGCGCTAATCGCAAGACAAACGATGCGACAGTAAAGATGATTGATTGGTTGGTTGAATTGTGGTTGAATGTCCCCGTCAACACTATCTAGGTCATTTTGAAGACGCTGCTTCCCGTTTTGTAGGACTTTTACCCGCCATTGAGATGAAATGACATCTCAAGCCTTGCCGCCTAATGGAACCAAAAGGCTAATATGCATTTGACGGTCTGACTCACATCACTTTGCCTGGACAATCTTAGAACATGACTCGACCGGGACTCGAACCCAGGGCCTTTCGCATACCGTGCGAACACTCTACAGACTGAGCTACCGAGCCACATGGTCGACCTGCTACATTCCCCCCCTGTCTAATGAGATCCTTCCCGAATCCCTCCCAATGATTCGATCCGAATCTCTAAGTCCTATCCAGTCCGGCTTCGAGACTTATTTTCATACTCTTTCATGCCATCAGACGCGGTGTTGGAAAAAGAACATGACTCGACCGGGACTCGAACCCAGGGCCTTTCGCATACCGTGCAAACACTCTACCGACTGAGCTACCGAGCCACATGGTCGACCTGCTACATCTCCCCCTTGTCTAAGGAGATTCTTCCCGAATCTCTCCCAATGATTCGATCCGAATCTCTAAGTCCTATCCAGTCCGGCTGCGAGACTTATTTTCATACTCTTTCATGCCATCAGACGCGGTGCTGGCACGTAAAACTAAAAATCACTCACTCACTCCTGTACCCACATTGAGATTAAATAAGATCTCAAGCCTTCCCGCCAATTAAAATAGATGTGGTTTATAATGGTTTAACAGTACATGTACTCATGTGCGGTCAGTTTTAGCTCTGCGAACCCAGGGCTCCTCGTATACCGTACAAACACTCTACCGACTGACCGGTCCCGATAGCTCAGTTGGTAGAGTGTCCGCTCCGGGGAACGGTCGGTCACGGGTTCGATCCCGGGGCCGCGACATTCCAAAGTCGTTAAAAATGGTACTAGCTGCTCCTCGCTTGGCACTCAGATTTACGGGGTAGAGCTAGGACTGGTCGACCCAGTGTCAGGATAATGTGACTGGGTGTGGTATCATGTAATGTATCTGGGACATGATACTTCAGTGAGGCAGCACTATAAAAGTGAGCATTGAGCTCCCTGTCGCAACCAGACACCATCGTGATATGACTGAAAAAATGTTGAAAGCGACGTTAAACCCGATTTCACACACACACTCTACCGACTGAGATACCGAGCCACACCTTCGACCTTTTACATTTCCCCTCTGCCTAATGAGATTCGTCCCGAATGTCTAAGTGCTAT
Source organism: Lucinisca nassula (assembly GCA_963580285.1). NCBI lineage: Eukaryota > Metazoa > Mollusca > Bivalvia > Lucinida > Lucinidae > Lucinisca > Lucinisca nassula. The sequence continues at coordinate 46,598,833 of OY757017.1, forward strand.
CCAGTCTGGCTATGGTACTTGCGTGTTCAGGTTTATCAAAGTATCGCTTCTGAGACTCTGCCAGTAATGTGTTTGCTTAACTGCTTATTTTTTGTCTTGAAAGTCAAGTCAGGTCAAAGATTTATTCAGGGCCCCCTAACTCAGGGTATGAGAATTAAACACGCATTCATTTAAAACATATAGCATGTACATGTATATAATGGAATAGTAAAATGAGAATTCGGACATGGTATCTGCTAAGTACTGTTGTGATTCAAAAGATTGTGAACTGCAATTTTTGTTTCTTTGATTTGAGGTTTAACGTCCCCGTCAACAATATAAAGATCATTTTGGAGACGTTGTTTTCAATTTTGTCGGACTTTTACCCGACACTGAGGTGAAATGACATCTCAAGCCCTGCCGCCCAATGAAAGCAATAGGGTTTATAAGCATGGATGGTACGTCCGACTCGCACCGCATTGCCTGGGTAGGCTTAGATCCTCTAAGCGGTTTTCCAGTACTCTTGTGCGGGTCGGTTTCAGCTCTGCGTGGAAGCATCATGCAACCCATCTATTTCTTCAAGCCCCGATGGGCGGGGCCGCTGAACTGCAGTATAAAAGTCTGTGAATGTTGTGGATGAAATGAAAAACACTATACTTAAAAAAATCTTATTTTTCCTTAGTTTACTGTACACAAACGGGCCCGATTGATTACTTTTTGCCACACAAAACTGCGCATGCGCAGCGTAGCCAAGGAAGTAAATCAGCCTAAACTCATCTATACTGGATACAATGATAGCAGACAGTAATTCACCAGTCAATAAGTCAGCCAGTCAGAAAGACCATCACTGACTTACTGGCGGACTTACTAACTGGTCTGACAGACAGACAAACAGACAGACGGTGGGTCGGACAGACGGACAGGCAGACAGACACTGTGTAAATGGGTGACCGATATTCCAATGAAAGCCTGACCCAGCCAAACAGCTATGCATTTCATGAAAATAACTTTTTGTTTCAGATACTAAGAAAGCAAAAGAAACAAAAAGGAAAACAGTTACTTCTCCTCCCCCTTTCTTGGTATGACACCCATGCTCTAAGTTCGGTATCTCACTTTGCGGAGATACCTCTAGGCCTAGCAATCTACTAAATGTAAGCGTTCAGAACGTCAGGCAAACCAAATTTAAAGCCTGGTAATTTCATTTTGCTAGTACTATGCCAAAACTAAGTTTAGCATTCGACATTATGCCAAAATTAAGGTGACCTTATTTCGTCGTTAATTGATTTGACCCCTTCGACATGAAACAAAAAACAAACAAAAACAAAAACAAAACAAAACAGAAAACAAAGCAGATATTTGCACCTGCAATATTCCCACCTCAAGAAGTTTCGATTACGTAAACGGGACTTCTTACTTCATCACTTCTCAGTTCTGATTTCTTATTTCTAAATTCCAACTTATAACTTCTAATTTCGAACGTCTGACCTCAAACTCCTAATTTCTGATTTCAGACTTTCTCTTTCGGGCTTCGGACTTCCAATTTCTTACATCCTGCAATATTCATCTATAATAATTGTATTTGATGGAAACTTCATTTTAACATTTTAAATGTTGCTTCAAGCCACTGAAATAAAGAAGTCCTGATGGGACTTCTAACTTCATCTCTTCTATGATTTTCAACTTACAACCTTCGACTTCCAACTTTCGACTTATAAATTTCAATTTCCTACTTATTACTCCCGACTTCTTTCTTCAGACTTCTAACGCCCGGCTTCGTACTTCCACTAACTTAGTCCCGACAATCACCCTCTAGCGTCCGTCTTCCAACTTCTGAAGTCCCTCCAGGGCTTCCATGACATTTGCATCAAAGGCCGAGACGAAGTCCGAGACCAAGGTCTCACGTTACTTGGGTCTTCGGATCGGAAAGTTCGGGAGGTAGAATTAGGCCCTGTGCAGAAAAAGACCTCAACAAAATTACAGCGAAAGTTTAATTGCCTTAACATCGTCGTTTCATCAACCATGGTAGGTTCGAACTGGATCTTGATTCCCTAGGGCCCAACACATATGATTGTTATAAGCAATAAAATGTTTCAATGTTTCAAATTTCCTGGGGAAATTCTCTCAGCTTCTAGTGTTATGGACCGCTTTGCCTCCCTTCACTTATCTACACGCATAGCATATACGTTTATCACCACTCCTTGACAACTGCGTTAGTCGACTCTTTGACTCAGCGGTTAGAGCACTGGACTATCACCCGAGCAGCCCGGGTTCGAATCCCACTAAAAGCGGGGATTTTTTTCAGGCTATGCTTCTTTCCTTTGTGACGGCTTTCATGTCGTAAGATGGGGGGCTCGTCCGGGATCGGACTTCCAAAGGATAACTCTTTTATAGAACATATTTAACGTCACTACAGCTGGTGTCTGGGAATGTGTGGCGGCCGTAAAAGTCTCCCTGCCCTACATCATAGTGTAGTTTATATTGTCTTTTCCTTTGTGATCATTGATTCCAATGTGGAATTTGAAAATATTTGAGGGTCACTGATGAGGCCTAATTGGCCGAAACTAGCTAGTCTAGCTTAGAAACTACGTAGTATGACCCATCTTAGTTCTTATGAATGTTTTCAGTGCTCTTAAAGGAACTCAATTTTGATTTTTATTTGCCTTCACTGCAGCTGGTGTTGTGCCGTGTGGCGGCCGTAAAACGTCTCCCCGTACATCAACCATAGTGCAGTTTATATTTTACTTTTGTTCCTTTGAGATCAGCGTTAATATTCTGAGAAATCGGAAATAAATTATTGGTTTAGACTCATATTCTAGACAGGTTTTTAATTATTTGGATCCCATTTTGACTTATATCAGTCTTTGAATCGACTGCCTATTCGAAATTCGCAAAATTGCAGTATGTTTCCTCTGGCTCTCTTTGCCGGATCATTACAGGGTCACTGATGAGGCTTTATTAGCCGAAACTACGTAGTATGACCCATCTTAGTTCTTATGAATGTTTTCATTGCTCTAAAAGGAACTCAATTTTGATTTTTATTTGCCTTCACTGCAGCTGGTGTTGTGCCGTGTGGCGGCCGTAAAACGTCTCCCCGTACATCAAACATAGTGCAGTTTATATTTTACTTTTATTCCTCTGAGATCAGCGTTAATATTCTGAGAAATCGGAAATAAATTATTCGTTTAGACTCATATTCTAGACAGGTTTTTAATTATTTGGATCCCATTTTGACTTATATCAGTCTTTGAATCGACTGCCTATTCGAAATTCGCAAAATTGCAGTATGTTTCCTCTGGCTTTCTTTGCCGGATCATTACAGGGTCACTGATGAGGCTTTATTAGCCGAAACTACGTAGTATGACCCATCTTAGTTCTTATGAATGTTTTCATTGCTCTTAAAGGAACTCAATTTTGATTTTTATTAGAAAACATGTACACTTCATATTTCCAGTTCTGTGGTGTATTCCTTGCTTCCAAAGGGTAACAGGACACTTCGGCCCCAAAACCACCTCGGCCCCTAGACACTTCGGCCCCTAGACACCTCGGCCCCAAAACCACCTCGGCCCCACATAAAATTGAAACCCTAGACGGGTCGGCCCCTGGACACCTCGGCCCCTAGACACGTCGGCCCCATATACCTAGACACTTCGGCCCCACTGCGCGTTTCACAGGGCTTCCGCTTAAATAGGAGATCGAGTTGTATGCCCGATGAGTTTATTTTCATTTTTATTTGCTAATTTGATTATTTTGATAGGGAGCCACGAATATTTGAACCTATAATATATATATTTATTATATGTTATAAAGTTACTAAATAGAAAATCTATATGCCCATTAACAGTGTTTAAGAAGAATGGAAAAAAAAAACATTTGAAAATTTCCCTCTTTTCTTTCAATGTATAATTCTAATTGTATTGCGAAATGATTTAGAGCAGGCTTTTTTTCTACATTTCTGCTCTTTTGATCATCTATAGGCTGTTTTATTATCCGAAATAATTCCACACCGCTAAAATACTTTTTAAATTAATTTCAATAACAACATGATACCTAATTATCCTTACTTACTTATCCTATCCTTATTTCTGACTATCAGACCCTCAAATTTCTTGATGCATTTATATTGTATTCGTCTAAAATTCGCAAACTGAATGTCAGTGTAGATCCAGATCAGATGGATCTGTAAGTGCACTGAGTGCAAAGTCTTCATGGCCCTATATATTTTGTAGAAAAGGCTCATTGATTATCAGTATCAAATATTAACAATTAGAACAACCCGCTACACCCCACTTTTCGTGATGCTGACTCAAGGTCAACGTCACGGTTGAAGGCGGCGGGGCATTAACTGTCCTTAAGAGTGTAGTCCAAGTTAAATGTCGTGTATGCGTTGTTATATTTATTATAAAAAGTCTCATTGGTTATTTGTTATTTTTTATATGAAATAAAAATAGCAATAAAATAATTTGATCTTATTTCCTAACAACTTAATAGAAGAATCCGTAAAACCAAAATTATATAACGAACGGTTGATAAAAATTATATTTCTTACTTCTGCTCGAAAACATAGTCTTTGATATTGGTTCAATCGTTCTCAAGGATATGCCTGTTAACTTATATGAAAGGGATCTAAGAAATGACTAGTTTGCATAAACACAGATTATTATTAAACTAGTTGTGATTAAAGGTTGTCACAGACGCATTCTGATCAGTCCTGCACATTGAGACGGTTCTAACCAGTACACACAACCTGTATCTTGGAGCAGATGTAAGAATTACGTAAACACGCCTATACAAATGACTTGTAAACTTTACCGCCGAAACAACGAACATTATAAGTGGGGTTCAAGGGGGTCAAAATTACACATTACGAAAACACGCCTATACAAATACATTGAAAACTTTACCGCCGAAAAACGAAACTTTTAAGATGAAAACTCGTGATATTTTTCTTGTTTCTGCTCAAAATATATAGATTGTGGGTACTCGTTAGAACCGCCCCATCGAGGCGGTTCTAATGAGTACCACAATCTACATTTTAGAACAGAAATACGAAAAATAAGGTTTACCCCTGTATAGCCCAGTTTTACTATATAAAAGTGGGGTTCAAGGGGGTCAAATTATATAAGCGTGTTTTGTTGATGAAGGCGTGTCATCGTGATGTAAATAATGTATGCCCCTATGAGCCCCAGTTTTCCACATATAAACTGGGGTTGAGCGGGGTCTTCATTACACGAGCTTGTTAATATGATGTTTTGTTTGTTAGATTTGACATTTAACGCCCCTATTAACACTATCTCGGTCATTTTGGAGACGTTGCCTCCAATTTTGTGGGAATTTTACCCGACATTGTGATGGAATGACTTCTCAAGCCCTGCAGCCCAATGAAACCAAAAGGGTTTATAAGTATGAACCGCACCGCTTTTCCTGACCAGGCTTAAGACCTCTAAGCGGTTTACAGGCTGTCGGTTTCTTGAAGTCCAGATGGGCGGGGCCGATTTTAACATGATATAAATACCATAACAGATATCAAAAGTGGGGCCGAGATGTCTTTGGGGCCGAGATGTCTAGGGGCCGAGGTGACAATGGGGCCGAGGTGTCTAGGGCCGAAGTGACTAGGGCCGAGGTGTCTAGGGCCGACTTGGTTTTGGGCCGACCTGTCTAGGGGCCGAGGTGGTAGTGGGGCCGAAGTGTCTGGAAATCTTCCAAAGGATAGCCCTTTTATAGAACATATTTTTTTCGCCGAAAATGGCTTCGTGCCGAAGTTGGCTTCACGTCATCATAAATGATGACTTCCTTGAACAGGGGGCGTGTTATGGACCGCATTGCCTCCCTTCACTTATCTACGCGCATAGTTAGGTTTATCACCACTCTCTGACAACTGCGTCAGAGAGTCGACTCTTTGGCTCAGCGGTTAGAGCACTTGACTATCACCCGAGTGGCCCGGGTTCGAATCCCAATATAAGCGGGGATTGTTTCAGACTATGCTTATTTCCTTTGTTACGGCTTTCATGTCGTATATAAGATTAGGGATGTTTTCTCGTGCACATTTCCTGAGTAGGCTTAGACCCTCTAAGCGGTTTACCAGTACACGTGTGCGTTCGGTTTCAGCTCTGCGTGGAAACATCATATTGTCCATCTATTTCTTATTGCCCTGTTGGGCGTGGCCGTCTTAAATTGAGGTAACACAAATAAACCGCTTCAGGTCGTGGTTCAGGACATTATTATCTCAAGGTTGAGACGGGCCTCCTTGGCGTAGTAGATAAGAGCGCTGATTCTTAAATACTAGGTGTCTCACCGCTGAAGGTTCGAGCCTGGCTCGGATCATATGTGAGACGCCGAGTTCTGCAACGGAAGGTCAGGTGGTTTTTCTCCGGATACTACGGTCTTCGACCACATGTGATTAACGATCTGCTCGATATGAGTGAAATGATCTCGAAAGGGCCGTAAAACGAGCCCCCCCCCCCCCCCCCGAAAAAACCCTCAAGGTTGATATCAATGGATTCGACCGAATTCATAAATAGAATCGTCCACTCGCGTATGAGAGAGCATGTGTGTTCTGCACTAGAGGGGTTCTGTCCCCTTAAATCCCTGTTGGAAAAGGACCTAAAGGGCCCAACCTAAATAGTGCGTATTGCCATTTACTGACCATTCGCGACCCAGGATCAAAATTTCAAAACATAAAAAGGAATATGTTGCAATAGGGAACAAATTGTTTCCATGATGCATCCTTTTAAACATTTACGTTTTGGTGGCATTTTAACAGGCTGGATATTTTTTTTTATTTTTGTCTGCACAAGCATGAGTGAAACTGTTTTGAAAATAACACAAAATGTCCACGATTTCAACAAAAAAAATATATTTCTTTTTCTGAATCCGGTATGGAGATAACTGCGGCTCATCCCTGCCTTCCGTAATTAAGCCACCTAGCTCAGTGGTTAGTCCATTTGCCTCAGATGCTAAAGGTCCCAGGTTCGATCCCCAGCAGCGGTGACAAAATTTCGGTGTCCGAACACGCTCCATTGGCATCATTTGCGGGTATGAATGTCATAAAGTGCATCGTCCTTCGGATCTGGACGTTAACTGGAGGCCGCCTGTGCAGGGAGAACCATCCCATGTGCAGGTTAAAGAACCCCACCGTAATTACATGCACTGCATGAAAACCTCGATTTAAGATCATTTGCGTATATTTCAGTGCAAATTTCAGTGGCATGCCACCTGTTGTATGCGCGAAACATTTACTGACCTACGGGCAACAATGGAAATGCCGCATCTCTTTACCACATGTTATCATACTGGTCAAAAATTAGCAAATGTATCCCATCATGCAGCCCATATATTTCTTCAAGCCCCTATGGGCGGGGGCTAGTTGAAATGTATGTAAATGTTTGGAAATGTTTACATACCGTTCTCAAAATCAACAAAGATTAGCAAATATTTCCCATACCTTTGCATATCTTTGCAGTTCTTGTGTTAGCTGTCAAATGAACATGTTTAAGATGTGTGTCCGTAATATCATAAATCGGAGGTATATCTGTGAATTCACCAAGCATTTGTGTGACTAAAACCTTGTGCATTTTACCCATTTATTTTCTAATTAATAGTTGGACAATTCGTCAAAACATTCGCTTTACCTACTGAAAAACTATGCAAATGTTTGAAATGTTTACATTCCTTTGACATGGACAACAAACGATTGCAAATGTTACCCCATCTTTTGCAAAGGTTTGCGATTATTTTGATAACAGTCATATTCACATGTCTCAACATGTTTCCGTAATATTATTATAATCGGAGTTTACTCATTGTTTGTTATTAGCGAATACCCTTTTCTACCATGTCCTAAGAATGCAATCTTCCTTACATTTCTTATATCAGCTACAAAATAAACTGTGGGTATTCGTTAGAATCGCCTGATTGCGGAGGTTTTGGTTGATTTGTTTGATTTGAGGTTTAACGTCCCCGTCAACACTGTAACGAGAACCCAGAAGCTGCGTTTTTAGCAAAAATAGGACAAATGATAGCTATCTTTGTAAAACCCTGTTTTAATTGTCTGAAGTGGGCTTTACAAGATAATGTGTCATACGGACTTGTTAACGTGATTTCAGAACTTTGCAAATAGAGGATATTTGATTTTTTCAGTGTAAGATCGAATTTTATTTCATCGAATGAACACCAAAACTGTTATTTTCACGAGTGGCGTAGCCACGAGTGAAAATAGCAGTTTTGGTGTTCATGAGTGAAATAAAATTTGATTTTGCACTGAAAAAATCAAATTTTCTGTTTCTTACATGCTTCAAAAGGCAATATTTAGCGTCTTTAATGGTGTCGCTCACATTCGGAGAAAATTATCTTTGTTCCTGTTCGTTTCGCGTCAATTTAGTGGTGTCCATCGTGTTTAGTGGGTATACTATTGGGTGTAAACTGAAAGTTTGCACCTGAGAAATGGCCTGGGATGGTATTATTATGAATGATTAATGAAATAATTGAGAGAGTAGTTTTCCAAAGAAGTTGCTGGCAAGTCTAACGTCGCGCGACAAAAGACGTGACGTCAGCGTCATAAATGACGTCAGTAACGTCCCCGTCACACATGAACGGGCTATGCGTCAATAAGAACACATTTCAGTATTGTTCAGTTATCTGACAAAGATAAAATTGAAATTAGAGTTAGATTTGAAGAAAAAAGTAGTCCCAAACAGTGAAAAATAAAAAATCGTATTTTCACTGTTTGAAACAGTGAAAATATCGATTTATATTTCACTGATAAATCTCTATCATTCATTGAAAAGCATGTAAGAAAGCCAGTTACACGTAAGCACATGTACGCATTTACAATTCAGTGCTTATATATTTCAAATGTTTCCATTGCTCTCGAGTTACCACAATTTTGTTTTACCCATGCACAAACGCGCGTGAAAACATTTTATTTTCGTGAGGTGTATTAGTTTAAAATGCGATAAGACATCGGATGTCGAATGAACAAGGAAACATGCAATACGAAACAGCAGTCTCCATTATATATAGAAAAGAGAACCGTTGAGCTCATGGAAATCAAATTACATTTGCATGTATAAAATAGTACATTTTAATGATATCACGAAAACACGTCTATATAATTTGACCCCCTTAAACCCACTTTCACACAGTAAAACTGGCGTTTAGAGGGTTATACTTTATTTTTCTTATTTCTGCTCGAAAACATAGATTGAGGGTACACGTTAGAACAACCCCGCCGAGGGAGCAGATATATGAAAAATACCGAATATTTTTATCTGAAAATTTTCATTTTAGTGGCAAAATTTTCAGTATATTGGAATAGGCGTGTTTATGGAATGAGTCTGGTAATGCTGTATTATTGACTAGGAGTGGTTTAGTAACTCCTTACTTCGAGCGAACGATCTTCAGTGTACAGTTCGCCAAATATGTTTGTCAAAAGCACATGTTCAGTCGAACTTCGATAACTCAAATAACTATTGGATCATGATATTTGTTCGAGATAGTGGCACTTCGAATTACCGAGGGTTAATCGTAGTATCAAGTCATAAAGCATTATATGGGTGGAAATCTTTTCCATCTTCTTTGTAGAATAATGTTGTGTGTACTAAAGTTACCTCATTGAGACGGTGCTAATGAGTACACACAACACATTATTTTCAAGACAAAACCAGAAATAAAGAAACTCCTTGATTTTCCTAAATATATGAATAACTGGATCAATGAAAAGCCGTGTCCAGGTACTCAATAACAAGTTAGAATAAGCCATGGTAAACGGAACTACCCGTGTTCAAGTTATCGAAGATTTACAGTATGAATAATTAATTAAATAATTGATATTTTCCATATTATGCAGCAATATGGAACACTGAAGACTCCATAATCATACTAAGAATTCAGTTAATTGAACTCTAAATTATTTGAAAATATAAAGCTTTAAAGGCGAGACAACAGCAAGTCTGTTAAGTTACATGTAACAGGATACTGAAATCATAGAAACCATAATTTATGGTTTGATATTGAACGCCCCAGACCTAATCTCAGCTGGACTTATCGCATCAGGTAGTCAAGAAAAAAAATTGACCCAACACACAGGAAAGGGTTCATTTATGTTGTTCAAATGCGTGTTCGCATATTTCTTACACTAGCTACCCTTAGGCCTCTCTCTGAATTATGTCGTTCAAATGCGCGTTTGCATATTTCTTGCATTATTTCTTGCAAAAAGTTACCATAAGGCCTCTCTCTGCATACTTTATACCACATGCTGTCGGCCCCCGCCCATTGGGGCTTGAAAAAAAATAAATGGGCTGCATGATGCTTCCACGCAGAGCTGAAACCGACCGCACACGAGTACTGGTAAACCGCTCAGAGGATCTAAGCCTTCCCAGGTAAAGTACCGGCCCCGATAGCTCAGTTGGTAGAGAGTCCGCTCCGGGGAACGGGAGGTCTCGGGTTCGATCCCGGGCCGCCACATACCAAAGTCGTTAAAAATGGTACTAGCTGCTCCTCGTTTGGCACTCAGATTTACGGGGTAGAGCTAGGACTGGTCGATCCAGTGTCAGGATAATATGACTGGGTGTGGTATCATGTAATGTGTCTGGGACATGATACTTCAGTGAGGCAGCACTATAAACGTGAGCATTGAGCTCCCTGTCGCAACCAGACACCGTCGTGATATGACTGAAAAATTGTTGAAAGCGACGTTAAACCCGAATTCACACACACACACAATTCCCAGGTAAAGCGGTGCGAGTTGAACTGTCCATGCTTATAAACCCTATTTGGTCAGCAACTCCCTTGGACCAAGTTGACTTAACAGCCCCCGTCCATAGGAACTTGAAGAAATATATGGGCTGCACGATACTTCCACGCATAGCTGAATCCGGCCCGCACACTAGTACTGGTAAACCGCTTAGAGGATCTAAGCCTGTCCAGGAACCGCGGTGCGAGGCGCACCGTCCATGCTAATAAACCCTATTGGTTTCATTAGGCGACAGGGCTTGAGATGTCTGTTCATCTCAATGTCGGGTAAAAGTCCCACAAAATTGGAAGCGACGTCTCCAAAATGACCTTTACAGTGTTGACGGGGACGTTTTAAAACTCAAATCAAACAACAAAAACAAGTTTACTAAAATGTGTTAGAGAGTTACTGTGCTGATTCATTCTGTTAGTCAGTGGAGCTTGTGATATATAGTATACATGTGCATGTCCACTGGCGTCATATTCACTGCCGAGATTGCGCGTATGCGTAGCCTTGTCCGAGCCTTTGCCGGTCGTCTATGAACATGTATTATTTTCGCATGAGCTGGCGGAACCCGATACAAATAACGGAGTGGCTATTGACAGTCGACTTGCAATAGCCAAAATACGTTAAAATGGCTAGTGACAGTCGACTGGCAATAGCCAAAATACGTTAAAATGGCTAGTGACAGTCGACTGGCAATAGCCAAAATACGTTAAAATGGCTAATTGTAATTAGTAAAAATACTTTCCCAGTTTGTAAGTTTGTATTAATTTCTGGCCCCCGTCCATCGGGGCTTGAAGAAATAGATTTGGCGCCATGATGTTTCCACGCAGAGCTGACACCGACTGACGCGAGTACTGGTAAATCGCTTTGAGGTTCTAAAGTGGTATACGAGTCCAACCGCCCATGCATATAAACCCTATTGGTTTCACTGGGTGGCAGGGCTTGAGATGTCGGTTAAAGGTCCCACAAAATTGGAAGCAACGTCTCCAAGATGACTTATACCGTGTTAACGGGGACGTTAAGCCTCAAATCAAATAAAGAAACAAATGTACTAATTTCATTTCAATAAGTTATCAATTAGATAGGTCTCTATTCCCAGTAAACCAGCCTGCGCATGCGCGCAGTCTGATCAGAGTCTTTGCTGTTTGAATGAGTCTTCTAAGGCATCCGGATTAGCCAAAGACTGGTCAGACTGAATGTACATACTGGTTGATCTGAGTCTTCGCTGGTTGTACTAATATTATTGTAGGTTTTGTAATGCACAGGCTCATATGTTTTGTGAAAGAACTACTTTAACCCCAAAAACGCCAAGAAAAACTGCATGTGAAAATATTGTCATTTTATGTCGTCTGCTTCATACTTGCAAACTTTCGAAAACATTTGGCATGCGTGCAAACAGTATAGATCCCGATCAGACTGCTCGTCAAGTAGCAGTCTGCTCTGGGTTTACAATGTTTTGCAACAAACCAGCTGACAACAAAGCCAACGAGAATTGTTTTGATTGGCATCCTAAGGTTTAAGTAAATTTATGATTTTTATAAGTCAAACTGTTTATTGCGCTATCCAGGACAAGCAATAATTACCTATTGTTTACCCCTAAGGGATAGGTAAATAACCCTTTCACCCCTGAGATTAGGAATTGATCATCAATAATGACTTCAAATATACATGTAATTCTATATAAATTTACAAGTTTTATCTTTCAATTTTGAAAGATCATTGTATTTACCAAACATTAATACAAGACATAATGACTGAATCCGGCCCGCACACTAGTACTGGTAAACCGCTTAGAAGATCTAAGCCTGTCCAGGAACCACGGTGCGAGGCGGACCGTCCATGCTAATAAACCCTATTGGTTTCATTTGGGCGAAAGGGCTTGAGATGTCATTTCATCTCAATGTCGGGTAAAAGTCCCACAAAATTGGAAGCAACGTCTCCAAAATGACCTTTACAGTGTTAACGGGGACGTTAAACCTCAAATCAAATAAAAACAAACAAAATCATGTTCTGAAGGAATCGAATAAACTTGTAATATAATTCTCTGCATTGGGTCCGAGTATAATTCGCTCACTTGCTGATGAGACGGTGCATTTTGAGCCTCATCTGGATCTACACTGTTTGCATAGGTTTATGAACCGGTCTACATGGGTGGAAGGTTTACGCCATAAACTTATGCGATCAGCTTTTGTACTATTTGGTCATTTTGAACCTGTCACTATCTCTCCACATTTTTTCGGCGCAGGCTTACCGAAGGTATATTATGAGTACTGGTACTTATAATACGTTTAGTGAAAGGCGCTTCAATATATGTATTATAAGGCGCTTCTAATGAGTGTCCACATCATGTAAACAAGTCCGTGCCATAATCACCCTGGCTACACCCCTGTTTATATAAAGAAAATTGGTGATGGGTAAACGTCTGCTCCAAAACATAGGTTTTGGGTACTCGTTAGAACCACCTGAGTAAGTCTGGAATAGGTCTTCACTGTTTGTTAACTCTTAGTAAAGGCATATCCTTCCCAACGCTACGAAAACGCGCCTATACAAATACATTGTAAACTTAAACGTCCCAAAAACTTAACATTTAAGATAAAAAATGTGACCTACTTTTTGACCCGACATGACCCATATTCGAACTTGACCGAGATATTGACAAGATAATCATTCAGAGCAAGTTTGATGATTATCGGACCAAAACTGTGGCCTCTAGTGTATTCAGAAGGTTTTTCTATGGTTTACCTACTGACCTACCTTGTGACCCGACATGACCCATATTCGAACTTGACCAGATATTGTCAAGACGATCATTCTGAGCAAGTTTGATGACGATCGGACCAAAACTGTGGCCTCTGGAGCTTTTGTACTGTTTGGTCATTTTGAACCTGTCACTATCTCTCCACATTTTTTCGGCGCAGGCTTATCGTAGGTATATTATGAGTACTGGTACTCATAATACGTTTAGTGAAAGGCGCTTCAATATATGTATTATAAGGCGCTTCTAATGAGTGTCCACATCATGTAAACAAGTTTGATGACGATCGGACCAAAACTGTGGCCTCTGGAGTGTTCATAATGTTTTTCTATGGTTTGTACTACTGACCTACATTTTGACCCGACATGACCCATATTCAAACTTGACCGAGATATAGTCACGTTGATCATTCTGAGCCAGTTTGATGACGATCGGACCAAAACTTTGGCCTTTAGAGGCTTTTCTTTGATTTGACCTACTGACCTAATTTTTGACCTGCCATGATCCATATTCAAACTTGACCGAGATATTGTCATGATGATCATTCTCACCGAGTTTGATGATGATTGGCCCAAAACTGTGACCTTTAGTGTGTTCACAAGAAAAGTTTAAGCACGGACGCACGACGGACGTCGAACAAAAAGTGACCCCAAAAGCTCACCTCGTCGCTACGTGACAGATGAGCTAAAAAGTCACGGAAGATAAGTCACAGAATTGGTTTTAATCATGTTCAGTATCTTTTCTTATTTCAAGTCTATAAGTATCCACAATCTATGTTTTGAACAAAATCTAACGAATGTAGGAAAGAAAGTCTTTGAAAAAAAAAAAAAAAACACGGAAAACATCACAAAATTGGTTTTAATCATGTTCAATAGTTTTCTTCTTCTTTTTTTTCTAGCCAAAGCGTAGATTATTGTTGCTCTTTATAACCACCCTTCTAACAAGTATCCATACCCTGTGTAATAATTAAAAAATGAATACCGCCGCAAATCACTACTTTCTCCGAATCTAACCACCCGAACAGATCCCACTCCCTTCCCCGTTTTGTAAAGGCGGGCAATATCCCCCCATCATTTGTTTAGGTGGACAAAATCCCCCTGGACATACCCCCTGCCATAGTTCCTTCATAGTTGTATGACGAGTATCTAATCCGTCGTTTTGAGGTTTAACGTCCCCGTCAACATAGTATCGGTCAGTTTGGAGACGTTGTTTCAGTTTTGTGGGATTTTTACCCGACATTGAGATGAAATGACATCTCAAGCCCTGCCGCCCAGTGAAACCAATAGGGGTTATATACATATTGTTTCAGTCGAAACATAGATTGTGGGTATTCGTTAGAACTTTCCAAAATCTATGATATGAGAAAAAGATACACCCATGTAAATCTTACCTTCTCTGTATAAAATGCAGCTAACAGAAGTGTTCCTTATACGGACTTGTTAGTACTGCTAAACCGATGATGATGGACACTAATTAGAACCGCCTCGATGCGACGCAATATCCATGTATGCATTTGGAAACAAGAATGTATGTAGCAGGGAATCAGGAAAGAAAATCATAAACTAACTCCATTTTATCTCCAGAACTAGCATCGTTCAGCTGAAATTTGAGTATTGTTTTCAGTCTAAACTCGGTAGAAACGCCTCAATCAGTTATCAAAATTCTATGGTCTAAGTAAAGAATATTGGAGATTGAGGTATGCCCCTGTAAAGTCCATATTTTTTCGGTATAAAGTGGTGTTAACACGGGCCAGCCGGGCCCACACCTCATAAGGACCTGTTAGCTGATTTATTGCTAAAAACCGTTAAGGATGGACAAACATTAGAACCGCCTCGGAGCGACGCAGTATATGTTTGTCTGCCCAGGATCATGGTGTATATGAAATATGATCGCTGTAAAAATAATAACAATCGTATGGTATAAATAAAAAAGGAGAGAAAAAAAACCGAAAAACAAGAAGCAACTGGCAATAGCCAAAATACGTTAAAATGGCTAGTGCCAGTCGACTGTCAATAGCCATTTTAACGTGTTTTGGCTATTGCCAGTCGACTGGCAATAGCCATTTTAACGTGTTTTGGCTATTGCCAGTCGACTGGCAATAGACCTTTCCATATATATATATGCTCTATCTTACTGATTGCCACGAAAAATTCTGTTAGCCAATAGTACAGGTCCTGATCAGACGGCGTCTGATCTGGGCGTGCACTGTTTGCCAAGGTACCCCTTGGTTTAAACAGTATTTATTTCAAACATTTACATGCAAACTATAAAGTACAGACAATATCATAGAATTCAGGATCTGACAGTAAGCAAAAATGCTTGTCTAGAAGTCATCTCCCCTTAATGGGTTTCCCGCATGCAATGGGTTAAAGATATTTCTACTGTTAAGTCAGGCAACCATTTTGCTCATTTGAGCAAAACTACTTTGGTAGAGGGTCACCAAAGCACCCTTCCGGTGAAGTTTGAATGAAACTGGACCAAAGGAATGGGATAAGTTGTCATTTAATAATAGTTTTATATTTAGCTCTGGCAGTCAGCTTGTTCAATGAACACCCCTCTAAATATTGCTTTATATAGAGAAAATTGGGGTTTACGGTGGTTTACATCTATTTTTCTTATTTCTGCTCCAAGACATGGGTTGTGGGTTCTCGTTAGAACCACCTCAACAAGGCAGTGCTATTCGTTAGAACCACCTTCTAATAAGCAGCCAGAACCTATGTTTGCAGTATGAATAAAAATGTCACGGAGTAGTCATTTTCCAGATATGAAGAGATATGACAGAATGCACTTTGCCCCACGGGTGAGTTATCGCAGTGTCATTGCAGCAGAGTCTTTAAACTGAGATCCAGTCTCCGTATGACCTTAGCTGTTGGTGAGATGTAAACCGCAGATACTCACTCACTCTTTACTTTGCTTAAGTGCATGTTTTGTTGTTGAAGTTCTTGATCTACCAATGTTAGCAATATAATAGCTACCATGTACTTGTTCAGTTGTGCTACCCCAGTAGGACCTGGTCAGAGCCATACCAAAGTAGACCACAGACCACGTTAGAAAGGGCCAAACATAAAGCTGTCAAAGAGGGATTGCATTTTTTTACACATGGCTAATAAGATGGTTAGTATGTGTGTGAAGTTTCATCAGACCAGAGCGCATACTTTTTTAAGTCATGACGAGGATAAGATTTTTTGTGAAGGACAGCGAAAGTAATATTGTTATGGCCATTTGTCAGAACGCAGGTCATTTGATGGTTAGTATGTTTGATAAGTTTGATGGGAGTGAGTGAGTGAGTGTTTGAGTTTTACGTCCCACCAACAGCTAAGGTCATACGGAGACGGGACCTCGGTTTAAAGACTCATCCGAAAGTCTGGAGAAGCCCGGGATCGATCCTGCGACCCCTGGTTTACAAGGCGAGTAGCGTATCCACTACAACACGGAGGCTTCTAAGTTTGATGGGAATATAAGAATCTTATATGGATGTGAGGGGTGGATGGAAAAAATCCGTCCCGAGGGACACTGTCCGGCATCACGAGGCTTGCCGAGTGATGCTGTCCGGCATCACGACGCTTGCCGAGTGATGCCGGACAGTGACCCCACGAGGGACGGATTTTTCTATCCACCCCTCACATCCATATTGGATTCTTTTTCTTGCATACCTTCCATTTCTTAACGGGGATTTTAATGCAGCAGTCACTTCGGTTACCAACGTCAGCCATATTGTGTTTACACTGCAGGAATGTTTAGTGACGTCACATAACGTGCTATGACGTCAACCTTAACGACGGCGCATACGAGGTCGTAATCAACCAGTGCATTTATCAAACACGCGATTATATTCGATTTTGGGTCGGAACATAAATTTCTATTCCAGGGTAAAATCACGGATTTCCTTGTCTGGTGTGCAGGAATAGGACATATACGTTTGAAGTTATGACTGAGGATAAGTTGATTATTAAGACGTGAAAAAGACACGGAAAAAGTATTGTACATTTAGTTATGGTCCTTTGCTAGAATAACAGTCCTGTGATGGTAAGCGTATGTGCGAAGTTTCATGAGAGTATGGCAAATATTTTTGATGATATGACTGAGGTTAAAGTGAATGACCACCTTTATAATATAATTACTTCATTTACAAGAAAAAGTTACTGTTATGATTAATCTCGTAACTTTTATTACCAGTTGAAACCTGCTAAGGTAATTAAATCAACATTTAATGGTTTCAGTGAAGCCTTCTGGCAGCAGCTACTAAAGGAGAAAAAATTAGGGTCTCTAATCAGGTTGAATTCTCAAAAATCCTTTGAATAGGCTGTCAGTTCAGCATTCTACATAAGGCTTCATTATGTCTTTAGATGAAAATAAAGACTTTGAAGACAGTTTTCCTGAATTTGGTGCTCAGGCATGGGTGGTAATCAGGGGAACTAGCTCGAAAATGAGTCAATGGAAATTTGTTCCCTCGACACATCCGGGAACTCTCGAGCTAGCTCCATCACCAGGAAACTTGTAAACAATGGTAGATATCGAAGAGTTTTATCTCCATTTTCTCCTTTGTAAGCTATTTTAAAAAAAATCCGGCAATGCAGTGCCACATAGAAATGATTTAACTTTGTTACCCGCTAGAATTTGCCATGGAAATTTGCAGCGCTAGAGTATGAATGAAAGTAAACTTTTTATCACGGACCTGAACAATTGTCAATTTATGTCAACACGGAGATTTTGGCCGACGATTTTTAATTTTCCGTCAAAAGTACGCCCTTCACACCCCCAGAAGCAACATCCCTTGTGAAATGAAACATGGAACGTTTGAAATAAGCAAAATATTTTGGCCGTGATTACGTAACTTGCGACTTATGACGAAATTACTGCCCGAGCTAGTCTTCTCGATAAGGAGCTAGTTCACACGACATGGAGATATTGCCCTAAAAATGAAGATGAAACATCCATCAGATGAATGGGGCCTGATTCGATGTCTTTCTATGGTCCCATCCAGTTCATCCAACTGGTTTCTTTACCTCTGGCTAGTACTAGCTGTTCCTCGCTTGGCACTCAGATTTACGGGGTAGAGCTAGGACTGGTCGACCCAGTGTCAGAATAATGTGACTGGGTGTGGTATACATGATACTTCAGTGAGACAGCACTATAAAAGTGAGCATTGAGCTCACTGTCGCAACCAGACACCGACGTGATATGACTGAAAAATTGTTCAAAGTGAAGTTAAACCCGAATTCACACACACACACACACACACACACACACACACATACTTGTAAAGTGAACATATCGGGGAAGTCTGCCTGTAACCTACCAAACGCGGAGGTAGCTTTACTTCGGTATTTGTGGTAAAAAATGAAATATTTAGCATAAAATAGATTTGTTCAATTAGAATTTGAAATTTTATCATTAAAACTCTCCTATATTTAAAAAATGTTGAAATGTGAATTTTTACTACCAAAGTGGGGAAACACACATTTTTATACACACATGTGAAATGTTTACTACAAAACGGGCTACCTACAAACTGGGGATACACAATTCGAACACACAGCAAAACGAGGAGAACTATTCTTTTTAATTTATTAAACACAACTTAAATTCAGAGATCAAATTATTCCTCCTTCAAAATGCTAGACATGTGGGTATGCAATCCATCTAGTTCTCAGATTGGGTTGGAAGTTCATGTTGTGCCCCAAATTATACATATAAATTAGTCGCTTTAAGTGCTCTCTTCAGATTGCAAATGCGCAGGCTGATCAATGTTTTGCTTGCATGTCACTCATTGGCATTACTGAAAGGCTATACGTACAAGAAAATATAAAAAAGTGAGTTTTTATCATATCGGGGATGCACAATTTGAATCCACACACCGAAACGAGGACTTATGAAGATACACACCCAAACGAGGAGATCATTAAACAAATTTTGAATACGCACAGCAGCCAAATGCGGAGTTAATATTTTTGCTTTGGTAGCACTTAAATTTAAAACAAAATGTTATGATTTCAATAATGTGAGTAAATGTCCTATATACCTACTTAAGGTCCATTAGTGTTCTGATCTTCCACTGAGGAATTTAGAAAATCTTGAGGCTCACTGATGAGGCCTAATAGTCCGAAACTTGCTAGTCCCGTCCATAAAATTCTTGTCCAGTCCTGTGTTGTCGACCTTTCTTCCAAAGGACTACCTTTCAATCGAATTTATTTAACTTCACCACCGATGGTGTTAAGGGAATGTGTGGCGGTCGTAATAAGGCCCCCTGTCCTTTATTATAGTGTGGGTTATATTATCTATTCCTTTGTTTGTTTGATTTGAGGTTTCACGTCCCCGTCAACACTGTAAAGGTCATTTTGGAGACATTGCTTCCAATTTTGTGGGGCTTTTACCCGACATTGAGATGTAATGACATCTCAAGCCCTGCCGCCCAATGAAACCAATAGGATTTATAAGCATGGACGGGCCGAGCCACGCCGCTTTGCCTGGGCAGGCTTAGATCCTCTAAGCGGTTTACCAGTACTCTTGTGTGGGTAGGTTTCAGCTCTGCGTGAACGCATCATGCATCCCATATATTTCTTCAAGCCCCGATGAGCGGGGGCCGATATTATCTAAACCTTTGGGATCATTGATACAACTGTGGAATTTTGAAAATTTTGAGGGTCACTAATGAGGATTTTCTGTTCTGTGTCGTCGTCCTCGCTTCCAAAGTTTTACCTTTCCACAGAATATATTGTTCTGATTTTCTAGATCTGCGCGTGGTCTTTATAACTACTTGGTAAACCAGGCTTGATGATTGTATGTAAGATTACTATGGCTATTTACGTTTTAAAGAAATCATTCTGGCCCCCACCCAACGGGATTTGAAGAAGTAATTAAATGGGCGGCATGATGCTTCCACGCAGAGCTAAACCTGACCGCACACGAGTACTGGTAAACTGCTTAGAGGATCTAGTGCGAGTCAAAACTTCCATGCTTTTAAACCCTATTGGTTTCATTAGGCTACAGGGCTTGAGAAGTCATTTCATCTCAATGGCGGGTAAAAGTCCCACAAAATTGAAAGCAACGTCTCCAAAATGACATGTATAGTGTTGACGGGGACGTTAAACCTCAAACCAAACAAACACAGAACGGAAATCATTCACTGGGAAAGTATTGTAACCATTACCCTTACGCAACCAGACGTACGTAATTCTAATGAAGCCACAATTAAGAGAGCAGAAAAGCTGTATACCGGACTGTTTCGTATCACTAATTGTTGCACCCATTCGTCTCCTACAACATCTCGTACATCGCTCCTCATTAGTTAAAGGATAGTAAAAAAATCTGTCTAAGAACATTCACCCCTTATAATACACCTATATATGCAATACTTAACATGTCCACAAAGCAACAAATCCAGGTGAACACTACACTATGAAGTAAATAGTGATGTTTTCTGGAGAATAGATTATTTTTCTATTTCTTTTTAAACATTAGATGTTCGGACGAGTACAGATAACTTTTTCCATTTCTTCTTAAACATGCACATCAAGTTCTCATAACAGCGACCTTACTAAGAAGAATTTTTACGAGCATAACATGCTTGAAGCATAACTCACTACAATAAAACTAACTTTTCTCTTGAAAATTTACAACAACGAAGTAATGCATATTATCATATGACGTCGCGTCTGAAAACGTAATAACGCCACGTATCGAATTCGGTTGTTATCCACTAGTGGGTTAAATATGCAAATTACTTAGATATGTCGTTCGACGTTCTTAACAACGTCGCGTTTACTTGTGGTGGAATATTGTTTTTTTTTTTGTTTTGTTCGTGTGTTCCTTAAAAAATAATAATAAAAAAAAAAAAAACAAAAAAAAAAAAAAAACGTAAAACTCCGTTTTATGTGTCTTATGATATCTAGAATCTGGCATTCGTGTTAATGTATTATTAAACTTTTTAAACTCGTTGAGAAGTGATAAAATGCTCGGCACAGCCTCGCATTTAATAACTTTAATAATACACGAACACTCAAGTGATTCGCTGTTTGTCTAACAGGTGTGTCTACTGAATGCAGACCATATTGCAATGTATATACATGTACCCGTTCCGCAAAGAATAAAAATGTTCAGCAATATATTCACATGTACATGTAATAGTAGTTAAAATCCAAGCTATCTCATTGTATATATACGTTATTTTTGCATGTGCAAAGATCGTTTTTTTTCTATTTCTGCTTAAAACATAGATATCAGGTACTATTTAGAGCATTCTTATTTAGAGGCTCTAACGAGCACAAAAATCTGTTTGAAGCATGAAACGCAAAGAAATCACTTTTACTCCTGTGCAATGTGTCACATAACACAATGTTAATATGTGCATGAGACCGCACCTAGCAAAGGAATATACATACCTAACATTGCATTAACATATAGATGTAGTTAAACCCCATTAAACCACACTTCATGTGGAAAAGGTGATGTTTGCATGGGTTTTATAATATTGTTCCTAATTCTGTTTAATACCTAGATAACGAGTACTCATTAGAGTTACTTTTTAATGCCCGTTTAACATGCACAGATATCCAATCTTTGAAGCATAAATAACATTGTGTTTCAAATAAATGAAGATATTTAACATTAACATGACAAGGTAGTTAAAACCCCAGTAAATTATACTTCAAGTAGTAAAAAGCGATGTCTGCAGGGGTATATATGATTGTTCCTATTGCTGCTTAAAACATATGTATCGGGTGCGCACCAGCGTCATTTTGTGTGTTTTCTAACTTGCATAAAAATCTATGTTTGAAGTATAAATCATAAAAAATAACACTTCATTTTCCTGAAAAACTCTCAGGAGAAAAACCTCAATGTTACAACAGTGAAATGATACCTGCCGCCCCATAACGAAGACTATGTTTGTTGGTTGGTTGATTTGAGGTTTAACGTCCCCGTCAACACTGTAATGGTCATTTTAGAGACGTTTCTACCAATTTTGTGGGACTTTTACTCGACACTGAGATGAAATGACATCTCAAGCCCTGTCGTCCAATGAAACCAATAGGGTTTATGAGCATGAGCGGTCCGACACTCACAACGCTTTGCCTGGGCAGACTTAGATCCTCTAAGCGGTTTAGCAGTACTCGTGTGTGGTCTTATTCAGCTCTGCGTGGAAGCATCATGCAGCCCATATATTTCTTCAAGCCCATATGGGCGGGGGCCGAACGAAGACTATGTACACATGTACATGAGATGCTGCACAGAATCATAAAAATTGTAACAATACATTAACATGTCACCGTAGTTTTAACACCGGTAAACCCCACTTCAGGTAGTAACCTCTTTATGTAGATAAAAGTATTGATTGCAGGGTAGGAGCTATTTTCCTATTTCATATAAAACACATAGATGAGTTTAAATCATAAAAAAATCACACTGTTTTTTTTTTTTTTTTTTTTTTTTTTTTTTGTCAATAGTACAGCAATGAAATAAAACAGGGTTAACGCAAAACAATATTTACATGTACCTGAGAATGCGCAAAGAATTATACTTACCTAAAATACATTAACATATCAATGTAGATCTAGTTAAAACCGTGGTAAATCCCATTTTATGCATTTTGAAAGTGATATTTTTCCTATTTCATTGATATCGGGTACGTATAAACTCCTATTCAAGCGGTTATAACATGCCAAAATTCTGTGTCTGAAGGATAAACCAGAAAAAACGATATTCTTCTTCTTCTTCTTCTTCAACGATGAAAACCGACATAATGTAATAACTGCAATGCTGGAGCAAAAAAAAGTTTAACACCCATGGGCTTGACCAGGTATGCAAAGAATCAGGCATCAACCGACCTCACTTAATAAAAGCTTAGGTAAGTCTTAGGGCCTCTTAAGGCGTGAGCCGTTATAGAATCAGAGACCCATTCCGCCGGCTTGCAATCAAAAACGGAAGCAAAGTTATCTGAGGGTAGCTGATGAGGCCTTATCCGCCGAAACTAGCTAGTATGGCCAGAAAAACTTGTACACTCCATACTTTTCAGTTCTACAGTTATTTACGAACATGAAATCATTGCAATCTTATATATTTATGAATTTATATACTCAGACACCATACAATTCTGGTTCCGACAGGCCTTGTTCCAGAAAAGATTTACGTCCGACATTGAATTCTGAAACTAAATCGAAATGACGTCTATAAAACTAAGAAAAGGCTTGCGAAGTTTATGATATCAATTACCCTGGTTAAGAAGTTTAGCAGTTAAAAATTCTTACGAGTGTTGATGTCAGTCAGTTACAAGACTAGACACTTTGGCAAACCGAATTTCAGTGTAATTTCGATTAATAAGTTCCATCTGATGCCACAAGAGCAACATCACCATCCACGAACGCAGCTTTTATTTCAAAATACATGTAATCGTGTTTATCGGAAATTTTGCATGAAACAAACCCATCGAAAGTAGAGAAATGTAAACACAAAGGCGGGATTTAGGTAATGGAAGAACTAGCTGTATTCAGTTGAGATTCGACTGATCAAGCCATCGAAAAATGCATTTCTTACCTTATATGTAAGATGGAGGGAATCTCCTGTATGGAATGTCATTTCAATTAAATCATTAAATTCTTTAAAACAATTATGAGGTATAGTATTTTAAAGCGCGGGAATTCATACGTTGAGAGACTACCTGCACAAAAACGTCCGGCATTTAATTTATTTAAACCTCATTAGAAATTTTAAGAGACCGAAATAGAGCATCAAGACAAACATTCTGGTACAGTTTCATGAATAGTTATTCAAAACCTGTGGCCTGTAGATTGTGAAAAAGGTTTTAAAGCACTCTGATCCAACATGTCTTATATTCAAATTTGACCGATTTTGTTTGATTTGAGGTTTAACGTCCCCGTCAACACTGTAAAGGTCATTTTGGAGACGTTGCTTCCAATTTTGTGGGACTTTTACCCGACATTGAGATGAAATGACATCTCAAACCCTGTCGCCCAATGAAACCAATAGGGTTTATTAGCATGGATGGTCCGCCTCGCACCGCGGTTCCTGGACAGGCTTAGATCCTCTAAGCGGTTTACCAGTACTAGTGTGCGGGCCGGATTCAGCTCTGCGTGGAAGCATCGTGCAGCCCATATATTTCTTCAAGCCCCTATGGGCGGGGGCGATAAATTTGACCGAGATATCATCATGACAAGCATTACGATAAAGTTTCGTGTCAACTAAAGCAAACGTATGGTCTATAGAGGGTGAACAATGTTTTACAGACATTTCACCTAGTGACCTAGTTTTTAACCGGACAAGACCTATCGAACTTGTCCTTATATCACCAGGGCAAACATTCTGGCAAAGTTTCGTGGTAATTGTAGTACAGCTGTAGGCTGATTTTGTTTGTTTGTTTGAGTTAGAGTTTAACGGTCCAGTTAACACTATTAAGGTCATTTTGAGCCTGTCAGATTATCTCTTCTTTTTCTGGGTAGGCTTGTACGTTACCGGTTAACCACTACAGTGCACATACATTCACCAGAAACTGACAACTGCCCTTCTTGAATCAGGGAAGAGAGTGAATGACCGTAGAAAAGTGCCATGATCAATCTTCACGAAAGAATGTTGCCGACCATGGCAGGTATCGAACCCGCGCCCTCCTGATCACCAGTAAGACGCGCATCAGACAGAGCTACCGAGGTCAGCACAACTGTAGGCTGTAGCGGATGAAAAACGTAAAGGTTGGCGACGGTCGACGCACGACTCTCTTACCATGGACACAGGGTAATAGCTATAGCTCACTTGTGAACTTCGTGCTCATGTGAGCAAAAATATGATCTGTCAGTAAGAAATATTAAGTATTATATAATATCTTATTTCAAAAGAAAATTGATAGATCTAGTAGAGATAAAGATAAAGAGCATGACAATAAAGGGAATTTCTCATTAAACAACAACTGCAGCACTACTACTACTACAACAACATCTTCTAATTATTGATGTTTAAGGGGCAGAAATAAGTAAACAAAAGCGACAGGTACAGAGGCTATCACAAAAAATACAATAACATTCCCGTGCGCTAAAATTGCGTTTGCCATGTGTTGAAACCAGTGTTTTTCACAGGATGCTTTTCTTTCTTTTTTTTTTTTCTTTCTTTTTTTGTCATCGCGAAAACAAGCCTATATAATTTTACCCCCATTAAACCCCATAAAGCTAGTAAAACTAGGGTGTATAGGGGTATACAATATTGTTCGTATCTCTGCCAAAAAAAAAAAAAAAAAACAGATAGAAAGGCCAACCGCAATCAGGCATTCTTGTAGCCCCTATGTGCTTTTAGCGCCCGGTTACCTTACAAAATCAAGCATTCTTGTAACCTGATAAAGGTGGTCGAATAACTGCACGCTACAATCGGTAGTGACCTATAATAACCTTGTTACTGACCTATAACCAGTGCTTCAGCTGAAGTGCACGACCCGCCGGATGCTTTTAGCTTTATGAGTGTTACCATATATGGGTATGGCGGCCATTTTGGTCATGTGACCTGGACCTTAAACGGTTCCCCCAATAGATGCGCCTTATCGTAAGGAGCAAAAATATATCTTATACTTTAGTACTGTATTCTGAATCGTTTGCAGGATAAAATGCATTCTCACTTTTCCAATACAAAAGCATATGTGTCAAAGTTTGACCTAGGCACAAAGAAGGTCAAGGTCAACCCAGGGTCACCATTTTAGCAATTTATGATGGGCCTACTTCCCAGATGCTATTTATCAAGTTTCGTGGAAATCTGCCCAGTGGTTCTGGAGAAGACTATTTTTGAAGGGTTTTTACCATATATGGCTTAGCGGCCATGTGGTCATGTGACCTGGACCGCATGAGCAAATTTTGGTTTACCCCATCCCATAGAGGCTCCATATGAAATTTGACTTCAATCGGCCCAGCGGTTTCCGAGGAGAAGCAGTTCGAAAATTTTCACATTTTTCGCCTCGGCGAGGCTATACTAAATGGAATGTAATATTTCGCAAATTCATTGGTTAGATCTCACTGATATCTATCAGTATGCCACAAATTGTTTAAATATTCCAAGCGGTTAAGTCACTATCACCAATTTTCACAAACGGGTTACGGACGGACAGACAGACTGACAGAATGACAGAATGTCACGGTGATTTTAGAGCACTCTAAGAAAATTAACCGACTTCAGTTGGTCGCTTTTTCTGCGGGTCGTGCAATATGTCTAGTGACCTTTTATAGACCGGAACTACTTTTGGTCCAAAATTTGCAAGTGTAAACAATAACATGCAACCTTTTATAGACAGGAAAACAACGAAACTGCAAGTCAAAATCTTGGCAATATCTATTTAAACATAGTTTCAGCTGGGTTCTTACCTTCTCGGGCTTTCCTGGTTTGAATGGTCTTTTGGAATATAGTAAATACATGGTTAATAATAAAAAGACACTAATCATGTATTTAGTTTATACCGCAATTCAAAACTATCAACGGTTTTGCAATAATTTAGCAAAATTTAAGCAAAAATGGGCAGCAGACAGTGTTGCATGTTAAACGACATTCAGTGTCATGGCGCTCACACGTAGTATAACGTGACGTCAAATAGCCCGAACTTTCTGCCGTCACCACGCCACAGAGACGCAGGAAACAGCATGGACGCTCGAATAAAAGTTTCCCAGCGCTTTACAGTCTGTATGAAAATCTGCAAATAAATAGGTTATTTTAGTTTTAGAAATTTATTTTCGAGGTTGAGACGAAACCGCAGTACCTGTGCGCCAGCATTCCAACGGACCATTCAAACCAGGAAAGCCCGAGAAAGTAAAAATTTAGCTGAAACTTCTGAAAATCTGTTTAAATAAATATTGTAAAGATTATAACTTGCAGTTTCGTTGTTTTCTCGTGTATAAAAGGTTGTATGTTATTGTTTACGCTTGCAAATAAGGGACATGAAAAGTAGGTCCGGTCTATTAACGGTCACTATACGTATTATAGGTCAAGAGAAGGTATTATAGGTCACTGCCGATTATAGCGAGCAATTATTCGACCGCCTTTATTAGGTTACTAGAATGCCTAATTGCAGTATAGAGGCTAAGCGGTGCGCGTCGGACCGTCCATGCTTATAAACCCTATTGGTTTAGTTGGGCGACAGGGCTTGAGAAGTCATTTCATCTCAATGTCGGGTAAAAGTCCCACAAAATTGGAAGCAACGTCTCCAAAATTACATATATAGTGTTGAAGGGGACGTAAAATCTCAAATCAAACAAACAAAACTATATACAGGGTACCTGTTGGAACCGAGGCGGTTCTTGCACATTCCCATAAATTGTTTAGAGCAAAACCGTTAAAAATATCAGAATTCTCTACCTACCCGAAAATTTTCGGCCCCCGCCCAACGGGGCTTGAAGAAATATATGGGACGCATGATGCTTCCACGCAGAGCTGAAACCGACCCGCACACGAGTACTGGTAAACCGCTTAGAGGATCTTAGTCTGCCCAGGCAAAGCGCTGCGAGAAGGCCCGTTCATGCTTATAAACCTATTGGTTTCATTGGGCGACAGGGCTTGAGATGTCATTTCATCTCAATGTCGGGTAAAAGTCCCACATAATTGGAAGCAACGTCTCCAATATGACCTTTACAGTGTTTATGAGGACGTTACACCTCAAATCAAACAAACAAACAAACAAAACTACCCGAAAATTTTCATTTTGGGGTGATGAAATTTTCTGTTTTTGAATAGGCGTGTTTTCATAATGATTTTTCTTAGTTCTTGTCCAAACATAGATTTTCGGTGCTCGTTAGATCCGCCTCCTATTTTTATGAGCGGAAATAAGGAATATATTGTATACCCCTGTAACCCCACTTTTACCTGTAGAAATTGGGTGTCTATATGGGTGGTCATTACACGAACTTGCTAATCTGATGACATTTACATACCATTAACGTTAGACGATGTTTAATTATGAAAGTCGATACCAAGAAAGAGAGGCATCAGTTTTGTTAGTTTGATTTGAGGTTTAACGTCCCCGTCAACACTGTAAAGGTCATTTTGGAGACGTTGCTTCCAATTTTGTGGGACTTTAACCCGACATTGAGATGAAAAGACATCTTAAGCCCTGTCGCCCAATGAACCAAATAGGGTTTATTAGCATGGACCGTCCGCCTCGCACCGCGGTTCCTTGACAGGCGTAGATCCTCTAAGCGGTTTACCAGTACTAGTGTGCGGGCCGGATTCAGCTCTGCGTGGAAGCATCATGCAGCCCATATATTTCTTCAAGCCCCTATGGGCGGGGGCCGGAGGCATCAGTTACAAAAGGGTAATCGAATTTGCTTTGCTTCTGGTATTGCATCGTACGATAAATCTTTACAATCTGTCATGGCATTAATTGATTGTTTGTTAAATGTCACTATTTAGGATATTTTGGTAACGTTTATTCCAGTTTTGAAGGAATTTTACTCGGCATTGAGATGAAATGACATCTCAAACCCTATCGCTCAATGAAACCAATATGTTTATATGCATGGATGGTGCATGGGAAGGCTTAGATCGCCTAAGCAGTTACCGGTACTCATGTGCGGTCGGTTTCAGCTCTGCGCAGCCCAGTCTATTTCTCAAAG
The DNA here is from genome assembly GCA_963580285.1 of Lucinisca nassula. NCBI lineage: Eukaryota > Metazoa > Mollusca > Bivalvia > Lucinida > Lucinidae > Lucinisca > Lucinisca nassula. The sequence goes on from OY757017.1 coordinate 46,627,886, forward strand.
CCTAGATGTGGAGTGGGGGAGGGAGGGGGTGGGGGCAATAGGGCGTACCATGAAATTATAAAATGAATACAGTTATGGGATTTTAAATGATTAAATAGTAATAATGAAACGGTTAAAAGCCCCTGTCCATCGGGGCTTGAAGGAATAGATAGCTTCCATACAGAGTTGAAACCAACTGCACACAAGTACTGGTAAACCGCTAAGAGGATCTAATTTTGCCCAGGCAAGGCGATGCGAGTCGAACCATACATGCTTATGAACCCTTTTGATTTCATTGGGCGACAGGGCTTGAGGTGTCATTTCATCTCACGGTCGGGTAAAAAATTCCACGAAATTGCAAGCAACGTCTCCAAAATGACCTATAAAGTGTAGACGGGGACGTTAAACATCAAAATCAATTAATCAATCAATGAAACGGTTAAAACAAACAAACAAAGGAAGTGAAATCCAATGTATTCTGAAGTACTCAGTTTCAAGCCACTGAAAAAAGTTGCTTCATTCCTAATAATTGTCTTTGATTTAAAGTTGTTTAAAGAAAATGCAAAATATAAATCACCTGTGAGCCACTCGAGCTGTAGATCTTAACACTTCCCCGTTCTGCAGAATATGATTTTTTCCGCACAAACGGGGAGGTTCGATATCGGGGTTACACACGTGAAACTTTTAATCGATCAGCAGTTATACACCTTTGTGTATCAGATATACGTCCCGAACCCACAAAACGGGGAAGGTGTTAGATTACCATAGGAAACTATTTTTAAGGTTCATCTAGTACTGAATTTTCAATATTTCTTGCTATTTCAAAACGGGGAGCTCCACGTTTGGAGGTGTTTCCCCGATTCGAAGGTGTGTATTCTTATGTACTTCCCCGATTGGCAGCAAGTACAAACGCACACACACACACACACACACACACACACACACACACACACACACACACACACACACACACACACACCTCTGGCTAGTGGGGTAACAAGATACTATGTCCACAAGACGGCCCCCTCAGTCGTTTCTCCTTGGTCTTTTCGCCCCATTTTGCACCCATAGCTGTTTCGTCCACAAAGCCTGGTCTTTTCGCCCCCTGAGTCAATTCGCCCACCTAGTTGCTTCGCACCCTTCCAATTTAGAACGGATCAATGGATGGATAGATGTTGGTTTGATGGATGGGTACACTACAGAGAGGGGTAAGTGAGTGGGTATTTGGATGGATGGGTCCATTGGAAGACGGATGAACGAACGAACAAATGTACAGACGGACGGACAGACAGACAGACCGACAAAAGCCTCTATCGGATATAATACCCAAAATGTAGGGATGATACTTAGTCGAATGATTCATGAATACATATATAAAAATCTAGGGAATAAAAAGTAAAGAGGCGCCCGATTATCTAGCACTTGAATATATATATACATACATTTTTGTTGCATGTCCGGTATTTTTTCTGCTCAGGAATAGTCCTTTGGGACTTTTTCCTTAAAAGCGCCCATCTGAAAAGAAAATCGAATATTCAATATAACAATATATTATGTCAAATCTCAATTTGAGTTTGCAGCTAAATGGTTAAATCAGACAGACAGCGCACTTAACCACCAGGCCCACCAGCCAGAGGTAAAGAAACCAGTTGGATAAACTGGGTGGGACCATAGAAAGACATCGAAGCAGGCCCCTGTCATCTGATGAATGTTTCATCTTTGAGGGCACTATCTCCATGTCGAGTGAACTAGCTCGATTGTCGAGAAGACTAGCTCGGATAAGTGGCAAGTTACGTAATCACGACCAAAATATTTTGCTTATTTCAAACGCTCCATGTTTCATTTCACTAGGAATGTTACTTCTGGGTGTGTGAAGGGCGTACTTTTATATATTCTTATAATTTCTCCAAAACATAAATTATGGGTGCTCAAAAGAATCGCCTCATTGAGACATTTCTAACGAGTACCCACAGTCTATGCTTTAAACTGAATTAAGAAAAATATCACAAATACAATGTGAAATGTACGGAGCGAACTAGGACGAAGTAGCAGACGACACTTTAAATTATTTTATTTGTCAACAAGAATAAGGTTTGACATTTCACGTTAATCGTTTGTTGCAGACAATTCACAAGTAATGTGATGCCTTAATTGCGCTTAGAATTAACAACAACAAGTATTTTGAAAAAGAGAAAGAAGAAAACATAACGAAAACACGCCTATTCAAATACATTGTAAACTTCACAACGAAAAAAACTAATTTTTTTCTTATGAAAAATTGTGATATTTTTCTTATTTCTGCTCAAAATATAGTTGTAGGTACTCGTTAGAACCCCCTCATCCATGCGGTTCTATCGAGTATCTACAATCTATATTTTAGAGCAGAAATCAGAAAAATAAGCTTTACCCTACTATATAAAAGTGGGATTCAAGGGGGTCAAAATTTTAAAGGCGTGTTTTCTTGATGAAAAGAAAAACGTTATTTCGTCGGACTTTCCATGCTGTGTGCAACAACTTTGCGTTTCTTGAGCCTGCGCTACTGATAGTTTTATTATTATGCTTATCATTTTGCACTAACAAACTAATTTCAGCCATTCTTGAAAATTCATGTTGTATTTTATTTTTTTTTTTTTTTTTTTAAATCGTTGTTGAATTTCAAACTGTTGGCTTGTCAAGTTATGTTATTCAGACTGATTTACTTGATACATTTGACACTGGAATATACAACTTGTAACTACGTATATACAGCATCCATGCATATTCCTTTTTACTCAGTTGTCCTGTCAATTTTACAGGCGGAAAAAAAACAAAAGTTTTTAGATGAAAGATGAAAAACATAGATTGTGGGCACTCGTAAGAACCGCATCATCGAGGCGGTTCTAACGAGTACCCACAATCTGTGTGATATGTTTTCTTATTTCTGCTCAAAAATATAGATTGTGGGCACTCGTTCGAACCGCCGAGTACCCACAATCTGTGTTTTAGAGCAGAAATAAGAAAAATAATGTTTACCCCTGTAAACCCCAGTTTTACTATATAAAATTGGGGTTCAAGTGGGCCAAAATAATATTTGCTTGATGATTTATCAACAAATGAAAATACATTATAACACTATTTCTACTTTCTGAAATTCGCCCCCGCCAATAGGGGCTTGAAGAAACATATGGACTGCATGATGCTTCCACGCAGAGCTGAATCCGGCCCGCACACTACTACTGGTAAACCGCATAGAGGATCTAAGCCTGTTCAGGAACCCCGGTGCGAGGTGGACCGTCCATGCTTATAAACCCTATTGGTTTCATTGGGCGACAGGGCTTGAGATGTCATTTCATCTCAATGTCGGGTAAAAGTCCCACAAAATTGGAAGCAACGTCTCCAAAATGACCTTTACAGTGTTGACGGGGATGTTAAACCTCAAATCAAACAAACAAAAACTTTCTGAAATTAGAATACTGATGTATAAAATACGCATAGAGCGATCCACATAGCTAGAAAACAATTTGCCTCTGGCATTTCACACATATGGTCAGAAGAAGGATTAGAAGTCACCTACTAGTAGGCAACCATGCCTTGGTAGTAGAGGCCTTTGGGAGGTTTTGATTGATTGATTTGAGGTTTAACGTCCCCGTCAATACTGTTAATGTCACTTTGGAGACGTTGCTTCCAATTTTGTGAGACTTTTACCCGACATTGAGATAAAATGACTTCTCAAGCCCTGTCGCCCAATGAAACCAATAGGGTTTATTAGCATGGACGGTGCACCCGTACCGCAGTTCCTGGACAGGCTTAGATCCCCCAAAGCGGTTTACCAGTACTAATGTGCGGGCCAGATTCAGCTCTGCGTGGAAGCATCATGCAGCCCATATATTTCTTTTGGGAGGTAACCATTTATTTATTTTCTGTGTTGTTTGAGTTAATTTCCTTTGGCGCATCTTTGATTTACTGCACAGCTGATAAGGAATAAAGGCGAAATAATGTCATGCCCCACAATGATATAAATAAACAAGCATTTATTGTTTTATCATTTATTTTGAAATTTATTTCATTTTTCCGTTATAAAACTCTCATTTTAATATAACGTTAACATTCTCCCACTTAACATCGTGATCAACGTATTGCGTGTATGAGGGTGCGTTTGTCGCGTCACATGTTGTCATGTACTTCTGACGGTTAAATGATAAAACGTACGCAAAGGCTATAGGGCTATAGGATGAGGGAAACAGTCTAGGCGGTCGCTACAAACGCATTACGACAACTCTTCCGTGTGATAAACCTAAAAAAACGTGATTTTTCTGATAAAAATTTGTAATATTTTTCTTGTTTACACTCCAAAAATAGGTGCGGTTCTAACGAGTACCCACAACCTATGTTTTGGAGCAGAAATAAGGAAAATAATGTTTACCCCCTAAACTCCAATTTTCTCTATATAAATTGGGGTTTAGGGGGCGGGGGTCTTTATTTCACGGACTTGTTAACGTGATGAGAATCATTTTGAAACATTGTTACAATATACAAAATGCTGTCAAATGCTATTCGTTACTTTGTTTCTCGCCTTAAGGCTCGAGCAAGCGAGGAATAAGTTCAATGCTCCACATCAAGAATCAAAATAACATATTGTCCTCTCTGAATACGACATTATTTCTGATGAAAACACGTGTGCTATTTACCCAGTCAGTTTCTGTCGAAAGAATGTGCACTGTACTGGTTAACAGCTTACGTATAACCCTGCCCAGGAAAAGTGTGGATATGTAAACTGACCGGCTCAAAAATGACCTAAAATAGTGTTGACTAGGTTGTTAAACTCCAACACAAACAAACAAACAAAACCCCTGGCATATTGAGTTCATCAGAACCTCAGTGAGACAGTTTTTAAAATTGCATGTATTGAGAACACGTAAAATCTACATTTGTAACAAAATAAGGAGTGAGTAAGTGTTTGAGTTTTACGTCTCACCAACAGCTACGGTCATACGGAGACGGGACCTCGGTCTAAAGACTCATCCGAAAGTCTGAAGAAGTCCGGGATCAATCCTGCGACCTATGGTTTACAGAAACAAAATAAAGAATCAATGCAGTAAAATTGCACGCTATCAATACAAATGTCAGTTTTGAAGCCATGAAGGTTGCACTACAGTAAATAATTGGTCTTTATGAAAGCTGCACTTGCTTTGGGGAGAGCTTTCAGTACAGAATTGAATATTCTGCTGCTTCTGATTGGATCTGGTGCTAAGCCATTATTTTTCTGAGAAGTATTATTGTTTATTAGAAGAAATATTAGTAGGTATTTGCTATTGTAAAATGCAGTTGATTTAAATTGAACCATAAAATTGTGCTGACTGGCCACTGGAAATGCCTGGATTTATTCGCTGCGGTATGGGTTTGTTCACGCTGGCTGCCAAAAAGGCCAAAATATGCCGCACAGCATACATATTTTTTAGCTTCTTCTGGAAGGTAAATGGTCAGCCTGTCAAATTATATGCCTCATAATGGAAGCATTAGACTTGCTGAAATGTGGTAGAACATGGAATATGCCCCAATTTACATTGTGAGTAAGGGGATTTTTTTTACTGTAGTGCCACCTAAACCGAAAGTAGAAAAATCAGCTCCCCTCTAATGTTTTCATTCATTACATAATATTTTCACACATAATAGGTTCCCTCCAATTCTGTATCTTAAGGTGGATCTTCCTGGCATGTATTTTGTCACAGAAACTGTACAAATTGTAAGTTTAGTGCTAATTTAGGACTAACTGGGTGTATTTTATAAGTTTTTGCTTCTGTTCCATGTAATTGGAGGGGGGGGGGGGGGTACTTAAAAGCCATGTAAATCAGTTGTCATTGGTCTGTTTGGAAAGCAGACCTGCAGTAAATGTCTAAACAGGAACACAAGAAAAAGAAAATACTCAATATTGAATATAACACTGAGGTTACTTGGCATTAGACAAGGGTCTCAAGCCAATGCAAAATTTCAAAATTGTCTCTCCGAACAGCCCGCTGCAATATTGCAATGAGTTTTCTCAGCCGTTGTAAGTTCTTACTGGTTGGGTTCATGTTACAAGATTTGAATAGATATATTCAGACATTTCTCATGGCATTAAGGCATTTATAATCATTTTCATCAAAGTTTTGTCCCCAAAATATCCTCAAAATGCCAATTTTTACTGAAATTAGGGGGTATAGGTGTGAGAACAGCCAAAATTTCTAGCATGGCTGCTAATAGGACATGATTTAGTGCATTTTAGGATTAAAGTATTCCAAAGACATCTGAGAAGAAGCACTGATGCAAGCCGGTTTCTGGGTTCCATTCTGGAAAGAGGTAAACTTTGCGCTTTTTCACAAAACATGGTTTGTCCGGCTTTCATCGTAGAATCTGGAAGCGATAACTTTTTCGCAAAGTTTAAAGATTCTTTGTCACTGAACATTAATTATGCATGACTATATTATTAGATATGGTCTAAACTTGTGTTTGGCAATTCTTTTGGTGGATCATAGAGAAATTAGGGTTTGGTATAGGTTGCACTACAGTAAATAATTGGTCTTTATGAAAGCTGCACTTGCTTTGGGGAGAGCTTTCAGTACAGAATTGAATATTCTGCTGCTTCTGATTGGATCTGGTGCTAAGCCATTATTTTTCTGAGAAGTATTATTGTTTATTAGAAGAAATATTAGTAGGTATTTGCTATTGTAAAATGCAGTTGATTTAAATTGAACCATAAAATTGTGCTGACTGGCCACTGGAAATGCCTGGATTTATTCGCTGCGGTATGGGTTTGTTCACGCTGGCTGCCAAAAAGGCCAAAATATGCCGCACAGCATACATATTTTTTAGCTTCTTCTGGAAGGTAAATGGTCAGCCTGTCAAATTATATGCCTCATAATGGAAGCATTAGACTTGCTGAAATGTGGTAGAACATGGAATATGCCCCAATTTACATTGTGAGTAAGGGGATTTTTTTTACTGTAGTGCCACCTGAAGCACCTCACTTCACGTTATAGTATCTACCATTCTTATCCATTCTCTTGATGTGTATAACCGGCCCCGATAGCTCAGTTGGTAGAGTGTCCGCTCCGGGGAACGGGAGGTCTGGGGTTCGACCCCGGGCCGCGACATACCAAAGTCGTTAAAAATGGTACTAGCTGCTCCTCGTTTGGCACTCAGATTTACGGGGTAGAGCTAGGACTGGTCGATCCAGTGTCAGGATAATGTGACTGGGTGTGGTATCATGTAATGTGTCTGGGACATGATACTTCAGTGAGGCAGCACTATAAATGTGAGCATTGAGCTCCCTGTCGCAACCAGACACCGTCGTGATATGACTGAAAAATTGTTGAAAGCGACGTTAAACCCGAATTCACACACACACACACTCTTGATGTGTATATATATATACAAAGTAAGGGTTTTGGAATAAAAGTGTACTTAACCTATACATCGTTATGTACAAACGCAAGTATGTAAATAAACCCTATAACATATAATTATGTACGCATCCTCATAACCAGACAAACACCATCCACCACCAAGTTATCGTTACCCCAGGCTCTCACGTAGGCGAAGCGTTAAAAAACATGCATTTTTTTCTTCGGACAGTCCCTGGAAAAAAACACCACTCTATATTTATATCCCTCAACCTCTGGCATTCAACAACATACGTATACCTATGTACTTTCGGATGATTGGCCCCCGCCCATATGGGCTTGAAGAAATATATGGGCTGCATGATGCTTCCACGCAGAGCTGAATCTGGCCCGCACACCAGTACTGGTAAACCGCTTAGAGGATCTAAGCCTGTCCAGGAACCGCGGTGCGAGGTAGACCGTCCATGCTAATAAACTCTATTGGTTTCATTGGGCGACAGGGCTTGAAGAATCAATGCAGTAAAATTGCACGCTATCAATACAAATGTCAGTTTTGAAGCCATGAAAGGTTGCACCTCACTTCACGTTATAGTATCTACACTTCTTATCCATTCTCTAGATGAGTATATATCTACAAAGTAAGGTTGGAATATAAGTGTACATAACCTATACATCGTTATGTACAGGTCGATGAATGTTTACTGAACATTACGTCACACGGGCCGGTCCATCTAATACCGTTATCTAGGGATGACAATGTCACCAGTGAATGCAAACTTCTTACATAAAAGCTGAAACCCATTCTCATGCGCAACAATAGAACACATTGTGTGAATTATAAAAGATAGAAAATAAAAAATAGGACAAAGTTGTCGAGAAGAACTGAAAACTTAAAAACAAATACCTAACGCAATAATTTGATGGTAGGCATCGTTTTGAATGTAGGTTTACTGTGCGCCAAAAAATGTTGTGAATAACAAATAGCCGAGTGGTTACAGTTACAGTTCAGCACCATTAAAGTCCTCGGGGTGGCGAGGGCGAGGGGTGGAAGAGACACTCGGACGATGAAATTATTTTTAAACTTTTTTTTTTTCTGTATTATATTTTTCCTGTTTTTTTTTGTTTTGTTTTTTGTTTTTTGTTTTTAATATTAGTATGTAATTCATTATTTTCAAATTTCAGCAATTCATATTACCTTGAATTTCATAATTTTAGAATTTCATATTTCGAAATTGCATTACAAAAACAGTTTTGATTGTTCGGCAGTGTCGGTAGATTCATCACCCTCAGAAGCAGTCTCTGTAATCTCTAACGTCACTATCAGAGTCCATGTGGTTAATGATTCGTTCCATTTCAACAGCGATGCCACTTTTACAATTGTCCTGTTCAGGCCCCCGCCCATTTGGGCTTGAAGATGGGCTGCACGATGCATCCACGCAGAGCTGAAACCAACCGCACGAGTACTGGTAAACTGCTTAGAGGATCTAAAAATAGAAGTGGAGGCAATGATCAGGAATCTATACAATTAACCCACAGCTCCCAACAGAGACACCCAAGGAAAAGAAACACAAACATGAAACAACAGACTCCAATGGAAACACCAACAGCGGAAATTCCACTTGGCTTAAATCGATTTTACGTGGCCACAATCCTCGCCGTTACTTCCGTCGCGATTAAGACAAATAATTTGTTCAGTCCGCATGAAGGCCTCCTAAGCCTACCCAGACAAAGCGGTGCGAGTCGGCCCGACCATGCTTATAAACCCTATTGGTTTCATTGGGCGACAGGGCTTGGGATGTCATTTCATCTCAATGTCAGGTAAAAGTCCCACAAAATTGGAAGAAACGTCTCCAAAATGACCAATACAGTGTTGACGGGGACGTTAAACCTCAAATCAAACAAAACAATAGTCCTGGTCAGCCTTTTCGGCATGTGTTAAGCAAGCAGACCATTCTTTTTCAACAATGCTTCCAATGCCTTCTTCGATCAGAGCCTTTATATCTGCCACGCGAAGCTGTAAATTTCATTGGCCAACATAGCCTTTCAAATTTCCCCATATCATCTTTATGGCAATCAGATCAGGATAGTATGGTGAAAGCCGCAGAATTGTGTGCCCGTGTCTCTTCGAAAGCTGGTCAACTCGATAAGGAGGGGCTGGTATATTTCGTTTGCAGAGTTCCAAAAGCTCAGGCTTGAACATTTCTTGTCACAGGCTGCATAAAACTGTGTATTAAAGGAAACAAAGAACGAAAAATAAAAATGATATTCAAAATTTGAGACTCGATCCTACGACCTTACGGTAACTCGGTCGTTAAAGTTTATGCATCTAACCAATACCGCCACCGCAAATTCCTGCAACGATGTCATGTCAAAATAATATACAGCAAAGATTTTGTGAATTAACCGAGGGAAAAGTTGGTAACCCCTACATAACGGTTTCCGATGGAATAGTCCGTATGACGTAGTGTTCAGTAAACAGTCATCGATCTATACAAACGCAAGTATGTAAATAAACCCTATAACATATAGTTATGTACGCATCCTCATAACCAGACAAACACCATCCACCACCAAGTTATAGTTACCCCAGGCTCTCACGTAGGCGAAGCGTTAAAATCATGCATTTTTTTCTTCGGACAGTCCCAGGAAAAAACACTACTCTATATTTATATCCCTCAACCTATGGCATTCAACAACATACGTATACCTATGTACTTTCGGATGATTGGCCCCCGCCCATATGGGCTTGAAGAAATATATGGGCTGCATGATGCTTCCACGCAGAGCTGAATCTGGCCCGCACACTAGTACTGGTAAACCGCTTAGAGGATCTAAGCCTGTCCAGGAACCGCGGTGCGAGGTAGACCGTCCTTGCTAATAAACCCTATTGGTTTCATTGGGCGACAGGGCTTGAGATGTCATTTCATCTCAATGTCGGGTAAAAGTCCCACAATATTGGAAGCAGCGTCTCCAAAATGACCTTTACAGTGTTGACGGGGACGTAAAACCTCAAATCAAACAAACAAACAAATGAGTCTTTAAACCGAGGTCCCGTCTCCCTATGACCTTATCTGTTGGTGGGACGTAAATCTCAAACACACACACATAAAAACACACTATGTTTTTCAGTTATCTGCCACTACTGCGTGTTTTACTTATTTTGCCAGCAGGAAATATGTTACTGCACTTCAATTTCTACTTTTGTACCAGTCTGATATGAGTCTACATGGGGTGGCCTGATCTGAATCCTACTTTTCGCCGGTGAGTCACGGGATATGTCAAATCACTCTTTGTTGATATCAATATATCAATGAACTAGTCATTTGATTTTTTCGAATCGTTTGCCTTGACTTAGGCTTAAAAACTTACATAGCCCATGAAGCTACGTTGTTGATTTAGTCAAATTGAATGGCAATGCAAAATCCAAAAATAACAACAACAAAATAAAAAAAAAAAAAAAGGAAAATTTTCAGATAAAGTAATTCTGAGATGTTTTAATTTTCTGCACAGAACATAGATCGTGTATACTCGTTAGAACCGCCTCGGCGAAGCGGTTCTAACGAGTATCCACAATCTATGTTTTTGAGATGAAAAAAGAAAAAAAAAGAACAAACTATGTATATGCCCCTGAAAACCCCAATTTTTCTATATAAAAGTGGGCTTAAAGGGTTCAAGATTATTAATCGCCTTTTTCGTGATGGGATAAAACAATAAGACTTTTTTTGATATTTTCAAATTTTTGCCTCATGTAGTCTCGGAAAAAAGGCCATTTTCAGTTTTCTTCATGCAGCTGAGTGGCAGGCTCTTAATCCTACAAGTCATAATGATGCCAATGTGACAGTTGGAGAATTAGCAAGATGAATTTGGCGAGGATCGAACCCAGACAGCTTATGCTAATAGCATAGGGAAACACTTTCGGTTGTTTTGCCAATGTCGTAGTATTACCTGTCACTCCGGTGGCCTGGTTTCGATCCCTGCCGGATTCGTCCAAATTTTCACCATCTCTAATTTGTAATCTAACGTAAATAGCCCAAATGTGCATTAAATTTGTTTGTTTAGAATGTTTTGGCCCAGTCAACACTATTAAGTTAATTTAGTCTGTCAGTTAGTCTAATCACGCTTTTCTTGGATAGCCTTAGACATCTATTAGGCGGTTATCCAGTGAAGTGCACATTCTTTCGCCATCCGCTGACAACTGACCTAGGCAGATAATGACCATAGAAAAGATTGCATGACCAATTTTTATATAAGAATGCTGTCGACTCTGACGGGAATCGCGACCTCCTGATCACAGTATAAAGCGCATCCGACTTAGCTACCGAAGCCGGCTTGCACATAAGCCCTCTATGTGTAGTGGATTGGAGCGCTGACTATTAATCATTTGGTCCCTCACCGTTGTGGTTCGAGCCTGGTCCAGTTCTGTAACGGATGGTCAGGTGGTTTTTCTCCGGGGACTCCGGTTTTCGCCCAAAATTGATTTACGATCGGCTCGATAAAAGATCTTGAAAGGGTCGTAAAACAAACAAACAAAAAACCGCCATGAGTATCACTGCTACGTGATTCTTTGACTCCCATGTTTTTGGATTTGGTTTTACGGCCCTTTCAAGTTTATTTCACTCTTAGCGAGCCGATCGTTAATCAGTGGTGGGCGAAAACCGGCGTATCCGGAAGATGATGAAAAAGAAGCAGAATTAGCATTATTATTATTATCATCATCATCATCATTAATATTTGACCAGCGTCACAATAATGCGATTTCTCTACATTTATTTATTTGTATCGGGTTCCGCCAGCTCATGCGAAAATAATACATGTTCATAGACGACCGGCAAAGGCTCGGGCAAGGCTACGCATACGCGCAATCTCGGCAGTGAATATGACGCCAGTGGACATGCACATGTATATTATATATCACAAGCTCCACTGACTAACAGAATGAATCAGCACAGTAACTCTCTAACACATTTAAGTAAACTTGTTTTTGTTGTTTGATTTGAGGTTTAACGTCCCCGTCAACACGGTAAAGGTCATTTTGGAGACGTCACCACCAATTTTGTGGGACTTTTACCCGACATTGAGATGAACAGACATCTCAAGCCCTGTCGCCTAATGAAACCAATAGGGTTTATTAGCATGGACGGTGCGCCTCGCACCGCGGTTCCTGGACAGGCTTAGATCCTCTAAGCGGTTTACCAGTACTAGTGTGCGGGCCGGATTCAGCTCTGCGTGGAAGTATTGGCAGCCCATATATTTCTTCAAGTCCCTATGGACGGGGGCTGTTAAGTTAACTTGGTCCAAGGGAGTTGCTGACCCAATAGGGTTTATAAGGATGGACAGTTTAACTCGCACCGCTTTACCTGGGAAGGCTTAGCTCCTCTGAGCGGTTTACCAGTACTCGTGTGCGGTCGGTTTCAGCTCTGCGTGGAATCATCATGCAGCCCATTTATTTTTTTTCAAGCCCCAATGGGCGGGGGCCGACAGCATGTGGTATAAAGTATGCAGAGAGAGGCCTTATGGTAGCTTTTTGCAAGAAATAATGCAAGAAATATGCAAACGCGCATTTGAACAACATAATTCAGAGAGAGGCCTAAGGGTAGCTAGTGTAAGAAATATGAGAACACGCATTTGAACAACATAAATGACCCCTTTCCTGTGTGTTGGGTCAATTTTTTTTCTTGACTACCTGATGCGATAAGTCCAGCTGAGATTAGGTCTGGAGCGTTTGTTACAACGCATAATGTAGTAATGTAGTAATTACTACATTTTGATTTTTTTTACTACATTATGCGTTGGCATAGTCGACGCGAAATGAAGTAAAAAAATTATTTCATTTCGCGTTGATATGCACCATATCGACGCATAATGAAGTAATGATGGTAGAACATAGCTGTCTTCGAAAAGACTTAGGAAGCAATACAGTTAAATTCCTACAATTTAGACCACATTTGAGACGGTTCAAAAGTGGTCTTTAAGACCACAGTTGAACAGTCCAAAAGACGGTCTTCCACAAAAGCACACTGAAGGTCAAAATCACAAAGAAAAAGGTTTATTGGGCGGCATCTCAATGTCGGGTAAAAGTCCCATGAAATTGGAAGCAACGTCTCCAAAATGACCTAAATAGTGTTGACGGGGACGTTAAACCTCAAATCAAACAAAACAAACAAAAGACAGACAGGCAGACAGACAGACAGACAGACAGACAGAATGGACAAAAACTATATACCCCCTTGCATACTTCGTATGCCGGGGGTATAAATAGATGGGCTGCACGATGCTTCCACGCAGAGCTGATACCGCCCGTACATGAGTCCTCGTAATCTGCTTAGAAGGTCTAAGCCTGTCCAGGAAAACTGCTGCGAGTCGGCCCATCCATGCATATAAACCCTATTGCTTTTAATTGGACGGCAGCGATTGAGATGTCATTTCATCTCAATATCGGGTAAAAGTCCCATAAAATTTGAAGCAATGTCTCCAAAATGACCTAAATAGTCTTGACGGGAACGTTAAACCTCAAATCAAACAAACAAACTGTTGACGCATAATGAAGTAAAATTAAGTATGCCACCCATCGCCGCAAAATGAAATAATTCTTTCATTTTGCTCAAACCTCTTAGTATCGACGCATAATGAAGTAAAAACGACATTTTATTTCATTTCGCGTCGACTATGCCAACGCATAATGTAGTAAAAATTTCAAAATGAAGAAATTACTACATTACTACATTATGCGTTGTAACAAGCGTTCAATATCAAACCATAAATTGTGGTTTCTATGATTTCAGTATCCTGTTACATGTAACTTAACAGACTTGCTGTTGTCTCGCCTTTAAAGCTTTATATTTTCAAATAATTTAGAGTTCAATTAACTGAATTCTTATTATGATTATGGAGTCTTCAGTGTTCCATATTGCTGCATAATATGGAAAATATCAATTATTTAATTAATTATTCATACAGTAAATCTTCGATAACTTGAACACGGGTAGTTCCGTTTACCATGGCATATTCGAACTTGTTATTGAGTACCCGGACACGGCTTTTTATTGATCCAGTTATTCATATATTTAGGAAAATCAAGGAGTTTCTGAATTTCTGGTTTTGTCTTGAAAATAATGTATTGTGTGTACTCATTAGCACCGTCTCAATGAGGTAACTTTAGTACACACAACATTATTCTACAAAGAAGATGGAAAAGATTTCCACCCATATAATGCTTTATGACTTGATACTACGATTAACCCTCGGTAATTCGAAGTGCCACTATCTCGAACAAATATCATGATCCAATAGTTATTTGAGTTATCGAAGTTCGACTGAACATGTGCTTTTGGCATACATATTTGGCGAACTGTACACTGAAGATCGTTCGCTCGAAGTAAGGAGTTACTAAACCACTCCTAGTCAATAATACAGCATTACCAGACTCATTCCATAAACACGCCTATTCCAATATACTGAAAATTTTGCCACTAAAATGAAAATTTTCAGATAAAAATATTCGGTATTTTTCATATATCTGCTTGCTCCCTCAGCGGGGTTGTTCTAACGTGTACCCTCAATCTATGTTTTCGAGCAGAAATAAGAAAAAATAAAGTATAACCCTCTAAACGCCAGTTTTACTGTGTGAAAGTGGGTTTAAGGGGGTCAAATTATATAAACGTGTTTTCGTGATATCATTAAAATGTACTATTTTATACATGCAAATGTAATTTGATTTCAATGAGTTCAACGGTTCTCTTTTCTATATATAATGGAGACTGCTGTTTCTTATTGCATGTCTCCTTGTTCATTCGACATCCGATGTCTTATCGCATTTTAAACTAATACACCTCACGAAAATAAAATGTTTTCACGCGCGTTTGTGCATGGGTAAAACAAAATTGTGGTAACTCGAGAGCAATTGAAACATTTGAAATATGTAAGCACTGAATTGTAAATGCGTACATGTGCTTACATGTAACTGGCTTTGCAAAGTTCTGAAATCACGTTAACAAGTCCGTATGACACATTATCTTGTAAAGCCCACTTCAGACAATTAAAACAGGGTTTTACAAAGATAGCTATCATTTGTCCTATTTTTGCTAAAAACGCAGCTTCTGGGTTCTCGTTACAGTGTTGACGGGGACGTTAAACCTCAAATCAAACAAATCAACCAAAACCTCCGCAATCAGGCGATTCTAACGAATACCCACAGTTTATTTTGTAGCTGATATAAGAAATATAAGGAAGATTGCATTCTTAGGACATGGTAGAAAAGGGTATTCGCTAATAACAAACAATGAGTAAACTCCGATTATAATAATATTACGGAAACATGTTGAAACATGTGAATATGACTGTTATCAAAATAATCGCAAACCTTTGCAAAAGATTGGGTAACATTTGCAATCGTTTGTTGACCATGTCAAAGGAATGTAAACATTTCAAACATTTGCATAGTTTTTCAGTAGGTAAAGCGAATGTTTTGACGAATTGTCCAACTATTAATTAGAAAATAAATGGGTAAAATGCACAAGGTTTTAGTCACACAAATGCTTGGTGAATTCACAGATATACCTCCGATTTATGATATTACGGACACACATCTTAAACATGTTCATTTGACAGCTAACACAAGAACTGCAAAGATATGCAAAGGTGTGGGAAATATTTGCTTATCTTTGTTGATTTTGAGAACGGTATGTAAACATTTCCAAACATTCACCATTGATTGCAAAAAGAGTTAGCAATTGCACTGACCCACAAACTGCACTTGATCTGTCGTTTTTTTGTCACGTAGGCAAGTTATTTTTGGATGGAAAGTTTCAGCGTAATTATAGCCTATTTCAAAAACTCCACGGCTGCGAACGTCGATTTCGCATTTCCTATTTGTGGGTCAAAAGCGTCGAACGGTTAATGATCAATGGCTCCGAATGAATATCAGTTTTTGAATTGAGGTTTAACGTCCTCGTCAGGACTATTTGGGTCATTTTGGAGACGTTGCTTCCAATTTTGTTGGACTTTTACCCTACCCTGAGATGAAATATCAAAGGAAGCGGGGTAGCTCAGTAGTATACACCTACCTAGAATGTGCGCGATAGCGTATGGAAGACAAAGAAAAAGAAAAGAAAAAGAAATAGCATCTCAAGCCGTGCGACCCAATGAAAACCAACTGGGTTAATATGCATGGATGGTCCGACTCTTAGTACTTTGCCTGAGAGGGGCGGTATCCAGTACCCATGTGCTGTCCGTTTGAGCTCTGTGTGAAAGCACCATGCAGCCCAGTCAATTTCTCCTAACCCTGATGGGCGGGGTCCGAACGAACATGCGTGCGTACGTATGTGTGTTTGTTTGATTTGAGGTTTTACGTCTCCGTCCTGGCCGATCGGGGCGATGCTTCCACGCAGAGCTGAATCCGGCCCACACACTAGTACTGGTAAACCGCTTAGAGGATCTAAGTCTGTCCAGGAACCGCGGTGCGAGGCGGACCGTCCATGCTTATAAACCCTATTGGTTTCATTGGGCGACAGGGCTTGAGATTTCATTTCATCTCAATGTCGGGTAAAAGAATCACAAAGTCTCCAAAATGACCTTTACAGTGTTGACGGGCACTTAAACCTCAAATCAAACAAACAAACAAAGCATGATACTTCCACGCAGAGCTGAAACCGACTGTCCATGAGTACTGGTACATCGCTTAGAGGATCTAAGCCTGCCCAGGCAAAGCGGTGCGAGTCGGACCGACCATGATTATAAACCCTATTGGTTTCATTGGGCGATAGGGTTTGAGATGTCATTTCATCTCAATGTCGGGTTAAAGTCCCTCAAAATTGGTAGCAATGTCTCCAAAGCATGACCTGTACAGTGGTACTATGTTGACGGAGACGTTCAACCTCAAACAAAACGCCCCCGTCAACATTATATAGGTCATTTTGGAGACGTTGTTTGCACTTGTGTGGGACTGAGATGAAATGACATATCAAGCCCTGTCGCTCAATGAACCAATAGGGTTTATATGAATGAACGGTTCCGACTCACATCAACTTAGAACCTCTAAACGGTTTACCAGTACTCATGTGCAGTCAGTTTCAACTCTGTGTGAAAGCATCATGCAACCCAATCGGTTTCTTCAAGCCCCCGATGGGCGGGGTGGCGTGTGCGTGCGTGCGCGCGCTTACATGTGTGTGTGTAACAGAGAGAGAGAGAGAGAGAGAGAGAGAGAGAGAGAGAGAGAGAGAGAGAGAGACGGGCAGAGAGAGACGGACAGAGAGAGACAGAGACATAGAAAGAGAATAAGAGTTTGATTTTAGGTAGAAAGATTTAACAAATAGATCGATCCTAGCGTCAAATTGTGACGTGATGAGGGTATTTTTGGACGGAATAAACGCGACGAGAGGCTTAGCGGTATACGGTCGGTTTCAGATCATTTCTCCGAGCCCGATGGGTGGGGGATAAGTATATGAAGTTTAAATCTGAAAATAATTATGGCGATAAATGTGTCAATCTATGTTTTATCAGCTATCGCCAGCTTTAATGCTAAATGTTGACAGCCATGGAGAGAAACCACAAAAGCCCCCTATTGATATACATGAGCATCAAAAGCTCTGACAAGATCGGCATTATGCGCAGGCTATAATCAGACAGGCTATAATGGGCCTTTCAAGCACCAACAACTTTATGGGTCGATTTTTTGTCAATCGACCCAAAGTTACTAAGCATAAAAAAACGCTTCAGTGCTGAAGTTCATGTGACTATTACTGATTTGCATGAAACCCATATAACTTATTTAAAGAAAATAGTAGCGTTATCTTTAGAATCTGGACTGGAAGTATGGGTCGGGCTTGACAAATGTCGTAGACCCAACTCAGACGCCGCAGAACGCGACGTCTTATCCGGATCTGGACTCTTTGCTCGCAGTACAGGAATTAAGGATCAGACGGCGCAAAACGCAGCGTCTGATCAGGGTCTACACTTTTTGCTAATTTAAGGGTTATACGAAACATTTTAAGTTCAGGACTTTTTTCCCAGCCTACACTCAGAGACAATCGACCCATCGGTATTCAATGCTTTGATTTTTCTTTAGCATGTTGATTAAGTACCATTGCGAAAACGTTTTGAGATTAATTTCGTCAAACACTGTTGCCACGCATCCGGCTGAAAGAGCCATACAAACCGAAGTTGAAAATCTTAGCAACTGTTCTAATGACTCGTTCTCTCTCTCTCTCTCTCTCTCTCTCTCTCTCTCTCTCTCTCTCTCTCTCTCTCTCTCTCTCTCTCTCTCTCTCAGTCGATGACTTTGCCATATAGGAATGAGCACTCTGTGCCTTGCTAAAAGAGTGAGTGGGTATTTGCGTTTAACATCTCCCCAACAGCTAAGGTCATACGGAGACGGGGTCTCGGTTTAAAGACTCATCCGAAAGTCTGGAGAAGCCCGGGATCGATCCTGCGACCCCTTGTTTACAGCGCGGGTAGTATAACCATTAACCACTGCACCACGGAGTCTTCTGCCTTGCTATTAAGAAGACAGTATGTATGACGGATAGCATAAGTAGTCTCAGACGCTATTTTTTCCGACAAATTACTGTCATGACACTGAGCGATTCTCCGTCACTGACACCGAGATTTTGTCGATCTGGATTGATTAAACCATAAGTAGTCTTAAGTCCCTTGTTTGGTCAAAGCAAGCTGAATGCTTCAGGTACCTTAACTAGAAGTATGGTGAGCTAGTTCACACTCACATTCTGACCATTTCATGGAAAACGAAGACTAGGCGGCTCTCTTGAATTCCCACATTCTGTTATTGTTAGGAGCAAATCTAAGGCAAATTGCTGCCTTGGTTAAATTGCCTAGTAGTTACACAGTTTCATTGACCATTTCGAGATCATAACATGATAATCTTTATGACCTACGTTTCATCCTGCAACAATATATCAATCATGATTAATATGCGTTAATAGGTCCTTCAATAAAACATGTCGGAGCACTTGAAATTCTTTAATACGTGTAGTTTTAATTTACATATGGCGGGAACGACCCTCTGTCAGTTGCTTAAATTGGTTTCTGACATTTTGTTAACAAATCACAGGTCTAGTTTACATATAGCGGGTGTTTCAATCTTTCCGCCGTACCCATGAGCACATATAAAAGTGTCTTTTGGGCCTGTACACGGGCACAAGCGCGGAATAGTTCTTTAAATCACAACTCGCTAGGCATCTGCTATCAGTGATGGCATCTAAAATGGTCCCAGAAGATCTCGACATTAAGGTCCACACGGAGTTCAGTGGGGACACCCGTTGCTCCTTAAGTGAAGCGTCAATTGGGAATTTATACAGTATGACCACACTGGTCAATACTTACGCACAGGCTGCGTAGCGGTCGCATAGGCTTCGATGAAAAATGGCGGCTGACAGTTCGCCGCTGCAGGTAAGAATCCGTTTTTACGTTAATCTAACTGTTGTATAGCGTTGCTGAATACTGACATCTGCCTTACGGACCACTTTATTAATGTACGGCTTCGTCTGTTGCAAGAAAAAGTTTGAAAAAAGGAATATGGAAAAATAGACCCCAAAAGAAATTCGGCATTGAACACAGATTCACCTGTATTTTCACTTTGGTCCGGTCTTCCTATGCAACTACACGTTATTGGCTGGTGCTCTGGCCGATAAATTGTGAATAACGATAATGGAATCCCAAAGCTAATATGCAACTTTCGTCATATCTTTTGCGAAAAAGAAAAATCTTGATATTTCGATGCAACGCACACAGCTTCGTTACCGTTTACAACGCAGAGGCTGCGAACTTAATTTGAAAGCCCTGTATTATGTAGAATAATAGCGAATTATATTAAATTAATATCGAGAAATCAGTCAATCAGCGTTAGTTTGTGATGCTAAAGACATTCTGTATCATTTATAACGAACACATTTTCAGTCTCAGCTATGCAAATACTACATTTTGATTTGAATGCACAAAATCTGTCAAGTTACACTTATTTACACTACCGTTCATAAACTTGGTAATTCTTCGTCAAATCTGTTAAGTATTTCGCCAAATAATATTTGCACTGTATGAATTTCTGTCATGTTTTTATTACAACGCACGTAGCTTCGGAATTTACGAGGCGCAGGTTACAGAGATGGGAAGACGCACTACGAAAGCACGCCTATTAAAATACCACCCAAAAAGATAAAAACTTTCAGATAAAACATTCTGATAGTTTAAATATTTCTGCCCAAGATATAGTGTGAGGGAACTTGATACAACCGCCGGGCCAGGCGGTTCTAACGCGTATCCACAATCTGTCTTTCTGAGAATCACAACAGTTGTCGTCTGCTTTGCCATCTAAAAGTCATTTGGACCAATCTCTTACTGCACCCTCCCTAGTCTGTTCTGGGTCCACACTGTTTGACTATATGCAAAATATTCATTATAAAAGCTTACGAAGATGCAGCAGACACTATAAACAGGTTTTCTTACGGTTGATAGTATGAATTTGCATGTCTCTGGAAAGAACAACAACCCTTTAAACCTCTTTTTCATGTGATCTGTGATTGCCAATTGCCAGCTAACAAGCCCAGTCTAGATTTTATTTTTACATAGCGCTCAGAAGTCAGAGGAAAATGACAAACGCTGCTTTAAATAACCGGTTCCCGATTTTTGTACTTACTCGTAATCAGCGGCAGTCACGTTGACAACAGCAGGTGAACTGTGTAAATGTATTTTTAATATTTTGAAATAAATTGCTAGTGTGTGTGCATCTGTATAATTACGCGCACGCGCATGTACACGTATGTATGCACATAGCTCCGCTCCGCCCATCGGGGCTTGTAGAAATAGATAGACTGCAAGTTGCTCAAACGCTGAACTGAAACCAACCGCTCATGGGTACTGGTAAACTGCTTAGAGGGTCTAAGTCTGCCCAGGCAAAGTAGTGTGAGGCTGACCGCCCATGCATATAAACCCTATTGGTCTGATTGGACGGCAGGTCTGGTGATGTCATTTCATCTCAATGTCGGGTAAAAGTAGCACAAAATTGGAAGCAACGTCTCCAAAATGACTCATAATCATAAGGTCTCTCACTGCTGTGGGTTCGAGCTGGCTTGGATCATATGTGAGGCGCCAAGTTATGCAACGGAAGGTCACGTGATTTATTTTTTCAGGTTACTCCCGTTTTTTGGTTAACGATAGGCTTGATCTTTGTGAAATAATCTTGAAAGTGCCGTTTAACCAGCCTTAAAACATAAAGCTCAATAGAAGTGAAGACAATGATCAGGAATCGACACAATTACCCCACACCTCCTATCCGACACCAATGGGAAGCTCTAATAAGTACATATAAGCAAAATAAAAGCTAAAAGGTTGCCTTGGGAAACAAATAACAAATAAAACGAAAATCGGAGACTCTGTTTTATTTAGTCTCTTTATACACAGCAATGTAGTTTGCAAGGCCGCACCCGCCTCCTGGCACTGTATTTGAGTTTCAATGTATCCAGAATGGGCTCGATGATCCCAAAGGAAAAGGCAATATAACCTGCTCTATGATGAAGCACGGGGAGACTTTTTACGACCGCCACCCTGCACATAACACCAGCTGCAGTGAGGTAAAATAAAAGCTAAAAGGTTGCCTTTGGAAACAAAGAACACATAAACAAACGAAAATCGGGGACTCGGTATTAATGAGTCTCTTCATAAACAGCAATGTAGTTTGCAAGGCTGCATACGCCTCCTAGTACCGGCTTAAGCGATATTCGATTTTCAATGTAACCAGAATGGGCTCAATGATCCCAAAGGAAATGAAGCACGGGAAGACTTTGTCTCTGGTCGGGCCCATCGGAGTCTTTACTGTTGGTTGTCTTTTGCTCCAGCATTTCAGTGGTTTCTTGCTGTCGAGTCCTCAGCGTTGTTTCATCTCTGTGGTTGTTTGATTTTTTGTGTGCACGGAGATGTTGCACTGATGAGGTAAGGAGGCCTTCATGCGGACTGAACAAATTATTTGTCTAAATCGCGACGGAAGTAAGGGCGAGGATTGTGGTCACGTAGAATCGACTTAAGATCCCCGGTGGAATTCGTTTCACTGACCTTTCCAATGCGGTTCTTCTGTCGCGGTTTATTTTTGTTATGGTTTGTCTTTGAGTGTTTGTATCTCTTATATATTTTTTTTGATAGCCAATTGGCCATTTATACCGTGGGAAAGTAACTGTCCTTTTGGTTTTCCGCTATTGAGGTTTCCGTTAGGGTCTGGTTGTTTCATGTTTCTGTTTCTTACCCTTTGATGTCTCTGATGGGATATGTGGGCTAATTGTATCGACTCCTGATCATTGCCTTCACTTCTATGTTACGGGGAGACGCACTATAACAATAATAAACCACGACAGAAGAACTGTCTTGGAACGATCAGCCAAATGCATTCCGGTGGGGGGGGGGGGGTTGGGGGGGTGGTGGGGGTGCTTAAATAGATTTTACATGGTCATGATCCACCCTATGCTGTTCTTGTTTTTATCAGCACAGCCTACAGAGTCCAGTGAGACAATACTACTGTCAGTGCAGTCTGCTAATAACTCTATGACAATATGCAGGTGATGTATGCAGAATTAGGTAAAGCGGCGCAAAACAGTAACACGCCCGAATAAAGAGGTTGAATGTTCTGATTTATCAGTTTCTATGTGAAAACCAGACATTTCGAAATTTGCGACACAAACCAGCCAAAAAGAAAAATATGATAAAGTACCACTCACCGCAAAATGGCTGACGTAGCTCACAAATGGTACATGTACAACCCACCGACATATATTTTTGTAAGATCAGTAAATTCTGCTCAGCAAAAAACGTAGTGACGTCACTGTCTATATTGAAAGTCACGAAAAAAGGAAACAATGAAAAAAAAAAAAAAAAAAAAAAAAAAGAATTCTCGATTTCTCCGTATTATGTTATATCTGACCACACTGACTCGTAAGTAGAATTAGAAAATGGATTTATGGAGTACAGAAGTTGCATAAGACAAGGAACAAATGGGCGTCCGTGAAATGAACACCCCACCCCTTAAACCCCACTTTATATAGAGAAAACTGGGCTTTACGGGGATATACATCATTTTACTTATTACTTCTCCAACACATATGTTGTGGGTACTCGTTAGAACCGCCTCCCGTTATAAACGCCTCAATGAGGCGGTCCTAACGAGCACCCACAACCTATGTTTGCAGTATAAATAAGAAGACAAGAGCGCCGTATTCGGATGCCAACGCTCGGCTGCAAAAATTCTAAGTCGCAAAAGCGGCATAACTGTGCCAAAAATATTTTGAGGTTTACCTCACCTATTGGTATGAGTTCCCCGTTTCATAATGAACAACTAGTCCGAGTTTCAAGTAAATATGGTCAGTAATGACAGAGATATTACAAAATGTCCAAGTTTTTGCACGACGACACAGACGCAGACGACGACGGCACCAGAGCTATGGCAATACCTCGTCGTTTTCTTCAGCCGAGCTAAAAATCACGGATTTTAATCTAAACAACATAGGAGCATTTGAAAACTAAGCCAAAACACGGCTACACTTTGATTTCTTTGGCCAGTTCGTGTTATCACTGCTCGCTATCTTGGTATATAACGTTTCAACTTCCTATGTATTGAATTCATACTGGCTTCAGTGGGTGAGATGGCCAGTTTTCAAGACTTTCTGGTCGCAAACTTCTAACACAGGGACTTGAACCACGTGCGTTGTAATAAAAACACGACAGAAATTCATACAGTGCAAATATTATTTGGCTAAATACTTAATAGATTTGACAAAGACTTACCAAGTTTATGAACCGTAGTGTAAATAATTGTAACTTGACAGATTTTGTGCATTTGAATCAAAATGTAGTATTTGCATAGCTGAGACTGAAAATGTGTTCAGTATAAATGATACAGAATGTCTTTAGCATCACCTACTAACGTTGGTTGACTGATTTCTCGATATTAATTTAATATAATTCGCTATTATTCTACATAATACAGGGCTTTCAAATTTAGTTCGCAGCCTCTGCGTTGTAATCGGTAACGAAGCTACGTGCGTTGTATCGAAATATCAAGATTTTTCTTTTTCGCAAAAGATGTGACGAAAGTTGCATATTAGCTTTTGGAGTTCCTTATCGTTATTCACAATTTATCGGCCAGAACACCAGCCAAAAACGTGTAGTTACATAGGACGACCGGACCAAAGTGAAAATACAGGTGAATCTGTGTTCAATGCCACATTTCTTTTGGGGTCTATTTTTCTATAATCCGTTTTTCAAACTTTTTCTTGCAACAGACGAAGCCGCACATTAATTAAGTGGTCCGTAAGGCAGATGTCAGTATTGGGCAACGCTATACATCAGTTAGATTAACGTAAAAACAGTTTCTTACCTGCAGCGACGAACTGTCAGCCGCCATTTTTCATCGAAGCCTATGCGTCCAAAATACGAAGCCTATGTGACCGCTACGCAGCCTGTGCGTATGTATTGACCAGTGTGATGACGTATACTGAATTTTGCAACTTTTGCAAGAGGAAATACCTCGTTGTTCTGAGAGTTTCTTTCCTGGATTTGGAAAACGAGTACATAGAACGTTACTATCACAAATTTGTGAGACTAGCAACTAAATCTCGTGGGAGGACTGATTCATTGAGAATTAATTTCAAAGTAACGGAGGGTACCTCGCCACTCCTGCCACGGTAGGTCTTGCTTTACTGATACTTAAAACCAAGTACAAGAGATGCAAAAAGGAATAATCTCCCTCAGGATTATACGTAAGCGGCTAACCAGTGCAGTGCACATTTTTCGCCCAAAACTGACAACTGCTGTTCTTGAATCAGCGGATTGAATGACCGTAGAAAAGATTCCTTAATCAATCTTCACGACATCGGCGGGTATTGAACCCGCGTCGTCCTAATCGCCAGGCAGACGCGCATCCGACTGAGCTACCGAAGCCGGCCGTTAAGGGTTGGCTACTCGATCATGAGTGTATCCTTACCGAATTCAGTGCGACAGATGTGCATTCGTATGTGTTGCTAGACCCAAAAATTATGAAAAGCAAAACTGATGGAAGCCTAAAAGAGAAAGTGTGAGCTAGAATATCTATATGGACCAAATCCCGCTGAAATGTATGGCCATTTCCTCTTGAATAGTTTTGTTCTGCTTTTATGGACCTTTTAAAATCATTTCACATATCGGGGCGGTCCTTAATCACAGTCGGGCGATTACGGGAGTACTCGGAGAAAAAACACCTGACCTTCCGTTGCAGAACTTGGCGTTTCACTTGTGATCCGAGTGGGATTCGAATCACAGCGGTTAGAGACCCGAAGATTAAGAGTCGGCGCCCTTACCCATCAAGCAAGGAAGGCCCGGTTAATCACTTGGGCATAGTGTCACTGTTTATATAAACTATCTAGCACAATCTTAAGATGTAACTGATTACCGTAGTCATATAATAGCATACGTACTTTATCTTTAACTACAGCTCGAAGTTCGCTTGAGTGAAGAAGTTTTTTGATGTACTGAAAACACAATTCCAAAGGGGTTAATGTGGGCGCGAAAACAGGCGTGATCACGTATTCGCATTACAACCATAAACTGTCCGGCTTGGAAAAGTCCAACAACATTGGAAGCCACGCCTCCAAAATGGCCTACACAGTGTTGAAGGGGATGTTAAAACTCCAAACAAACAAAACAAACGGTGTATAGCACAATTTGTCTATTCTAACCAGGCCCTCTGGACTTAAACACATATTTTCATTATTGTCAAATGAATGCACGGCCTCGTGAAAATAAAATCCAAAACCGTATCTGAATTGCTGGCCCCACCAACAATATTTGTGGGGGTGGGGCAGCACCGGGCTTAATGAAATAGATGGGCTGCATGATGCTTCCACGCAGAGCTGAAACCGGCCGCATACGATTACTGGAACAGCTTAGAGGATCTAAGCCTGTCCTGGCAAAGTGATGCGAGTTTGAACGTCCATGCATTTACACCCTCTTTGTCTCATTTGGTGACAGGTCTTGAGATGTCATTCCATCTCAATGACGCGTAAAAGTCGCACAAAATTGGAAGCAACGTCTCCGAAGGACCTACATAGTGTTGACGGGGACGATTAACCTCAAATCAAACAATATTTGCATGTTAAACACCGCGTACTCCAATATTAAGCAAATAGAGTTTTCTGCCCGCGGAGAAATTCAACGGCTAATTCTCCCTTTCGCGTATGTTCATAATACTGGGTGACAACAAGCGACAGTCCGCCCCGCCACCGGGGCTTGGAGAAAAAATGGGCTGTATGATGCTGCCACGCAGAGCTGAAACTGGCCACACATGAGTACTGGTAAACCGCTTAGAAGGACTAAGCCTGTCCAGGCCAGATAGTCCAATGCATGTAAGCCTTTGGCTTCATTGGGCGACAGGACTTGAGTTGTCATTTCATCTGTGTCGGGTAAAGCAACGTCCCCAAAATGACAAATAGTGTTGACGGGGACGTTTAACCTCAAATCAATCAATCAATCAACAAGCTGAAGTTGAAATCCAACTTCGTCAAAATGAGGGCTGAAGTTATGAAGAAAGTCAATGAAAACTTGCGTGAAACGAAACGGACTATAGATAATCATCGGTGACGCTGTTGCACAAAACTACTTCTGATTGGTTATTATGTTTGAACAGGATGACGCAGTTATAAACAACCTGTGATTACGCGAGACCAATAGATTGACAGTTGCACGCCTGTTTTGCTAAATCTTTTTGCAATCGATAATACACACATTTCAACTAGCCCCCGCCCATAGGGGCTTGAAGAAAGATATGGGCTGCATGATGCTTCCACGCAGAGCTGAATCCGGCCCGCACACTAGTACTGGTAAACCGCTTAAAGGATCTAAGCCTGTCCAGGAACCGTGGTGCGAGGCGGACCGTCCATGCTAATAAACCCTATTGGTTTCATTGGGCGACAGGGCTTGAGATGTCATTTCATCTCAATAAAAGTCCCACAAAATTGGAAGCAACGTCTCCAAAATAACCTTTACAGTGTTGACGGGGAAGTTAAACCTCAAATCAAACAAACAAACATACATTTCAGCAAGTAATGTTACTTATTATATTGCGGCAGAAATGGATATTTGCATGTTTATGCAAAAAAAAAAGTCAAAATAAAGTTTTTAAAATATAATTCAAGGGACGCAAAGTCACATCAAATATATGATATATTTGAAAATACCATTCGTAATATTGCAAAATTAATATATGCAAATAAATGGGATACATTTGCTAATTTTTGACCAGTATGATAACATGTGGCAAAGAGATGCGGCATTTCCATTGTTGCCCGTAGGTCAGTAAATGTTTCGCGCATATAACATGTTGCATGCCACTGAAATTTGCACTGAAATATACGCAAATGATCTTAAATCGAGGTTTTCATGCAGTGCATGTAATTACGGTGGGGTTCTTTAACCTGCACATGGGATGGTTCTCCCTGCACAGGCGGCCTCCAGTTAACGTCCAGATCCGAAGGACGATGCACTTTATGACATTCATACCCGCAAATGATGCCAATGGGGCGTGTTCGGACACCGAAATTTTGTCACCGCTGCTGGGGATCGAACCTGGGACCTTTAGCATCTGAGGCAAATGGACTAACCACTGAGCTAGGTGGCTTAATTACGGAAGGCAGGGATGAGCCGCAGTTATCTCCATACCGGATTCAGAAAAAGAAATATATATATTTTTTTGTTGAAATCGTGGACATTTTGTGTTATTTTCAAAACAGTTTCACTCATGCTTGTGCAGACAGAAATAAAAAAAAAATCCAGTCTGTTAAAATGCCACCAAAACGTAAATGTTTAAAAGGATGCATCATGGAAACAATTTGTTCCCTATTGCAACATATTCCTTTTTATGTTTTGAAATTTTGATCCTGGGTCGCGAATGGTCAGTAAATGGCAATACGCACTATTTAGGTTGGGCCCTTTAGGTCCTTTTCCAACAGGGATTTAAGGGGACAGAACCCCTCCAGTGCAGAACACACATGCTCTCTCATACGCGAGTTTCTGAAGTGGACGATTCTATTTAGGAATTCGGTCGAATCCATTGATATCAACCTTGAGGGTTTTTTCGGGGGGGGGGGGGGGGCTCGTTTTACGGCCCTTTCGAGATCATTTCACTCATATCGAGCAGATCGTTAATCACATGTGGTCGAAGACCGTAGTATCCGGAGAAAAACCACCTGACCTTCCGTTGCAGAACTCGGCGTCTCACATATGATCCGAGCCAGGCTCGAACCTTCAGCGGTGAGACACCTAGTATTTAAGAATCAGCGCTCTTATCTACTACGCCAAGGAGGCCCGTCTCAACCTTGAGATAATAATGTCCTGAACCACGACCTGAAGCGGTTTATTTGTGTTACCTCAATTTAAGACGGCCACGCCCAACAGGGCAATAAGAAATAGATGGACAATATGATGTTTCCACGCAGAGCTGAAACCGAACGCACACGTGTACTGGTAAACCGCTTAGAGGGTCTAAGCCTACTCAGGAAATGTGCACGAGAAAACATCCCTAATCTTATATACGACATGAAAGCCGTAACAAAGGAAATAAGCATAGCCTGAAACAATCCCCGCTTATATTGGGATTCGAACACGGGCCACTCGGGTGATAGTCAAGTGCTCTAACCGCTGAGCCAAAGAGTCGACTCTCTGACGCAGTTGCCAGAGAGTGGTGATAAACCTAACTATGCGCGTAGATAAGTGAAGGGAGGCAATGCGGTTCATAACACGCCCCTTGTTCAAGGAAGTCATCATTTATGAGGACGTGAAGCCAACTTCGGCACGAAGCCATTTTCGGCGAAAAAAATATGTTCTATAAAAGGGCTATCCTTTGGAAGCAAGGAATACACCACAGAACTGGAAAATATGAAGTGTACATCTTTTCTAGGCCAGACTAGCTAGTTTCGGCCAATTAGGCCTCATCAGTGACCCTCAAATATTTTCAAATTCCACATTGAAATCAATGATCACAAAGGAAAAGACAATATAAACTACACTATGATGTAGGGCAGGGAGACTTTTACGGCCGCCACACATTCCCAGACACCAGCTGTAGTGACGTTAAATATGTTCTATAAAAGAGTTATCCTTTGGAAGTCCGAACCCCACCCCCCCCCCCCCCCCCCCCCCCCATCTTACGACATGAAAGCCGTCACAAAGGAAAGAAGCATAGCCTGAAAAAATCCCCGCTTTTAGTGGAATTCGAACCCCGGCTGCTCGGGTGATAGTCCAGTGCTCTAGAGGGTGATTGTCGGGACTAAGTAAGTGGAAGTACGAAGCCGGGCGTTAGAAGTCTGAAGAAAGAAGTCGGGAGTAATAAGTAGGAAATTTAAATTTATAAGTCGAAAGTTGGAAGTCGAAGGTTGTAAGTTGAAAATCATAGAAGAGATGAAGTTAGAAGTCCCATCAGGACTTCTTTATTTCAGTGGCTTGAAGCAACATTTAAAATGTTAAAATGAAGTTTCCATCAAATACAATTATTATAGATGAATATTGCAGGATGTAAGAAATTGGAAGTCCGAAGCCAGAAAGAGAAAGTCTGAAATCAGAAATTAGGAGTTTGAGGTCAGACGTTCGAAATTAGAAGTTATAAGTTGGAATTTAGAAAAAAGAAATCAGAACTGAGAAGTGATGAAGTAAGCAGTCCCGTTTACGTAATCGAAACTTCTTGAGGTGGGAATATTGCAGGTGCAAATATCTGCTTTGTTTTCTGTTTTGTTTTGTTTTTGTTTGTTTTTTGTTTCATGTCGAAGG
Source organism: Lucinisca nassula (assembly GCA_963580285.1). Classification (NCBI taxonomy): domain Eukaryota; kingdom Metazoa; phylum Mollusca; class Bivalvia; order Lucinida; family Lucinidae; genus Lucinisca; species Lucinisca nassula. Next base: position 46,658,008 of record OY757017.1, read on the forward strand.
GGTCAAATCAATTAACGACGAAATAAGGTCACCTTAATTTTGGTATAATGTCGAATGCTTAACTTGGTTTTGGCATAGTACTAGCAAAATGAAATTACCAGGCTTTAAATTTGGTTTGCCTGACGTTCTGAACGCTTACATTTAGTAGATTGCTAGGCCTAGAGGTATCTCCGCAAAGTGAGATACCGAACTTAGAGCATGGGTGTCATACCAAGAAAGGGGGAGGAGAAGTAACTGTTTTCCTTTTTGTTTCTTGTGCTTTCTTAGTATCTGAAACAAAAAGTTATTTTCATGAAATGCATAGCTGTTTGGCTGGGTCAGGCTTTCATTGGAATATCGTCACCCATTTACACAGTGTCTGTCTGCCTGCCCGTCTGTCCGTCCCACCGTCTGTCTGTTTGTCTGTCAATCAGACCAGTTAGTAAGTCAGTCAGTAAGTCAGTGATGGTCTTTGTGACTGGCTGACTTATTGACTGGTGAATTACTGTCTGCTATCATTGTATCCAGTATAGATGAGTTTAGGCTGATTTACTTCCTTGGCTACGCTGCGCATGCGCAGTTTTGTGTGGCAAAAAGTAATCAATCGGACCCGTTTGTGTACAGTAAACTAAGAAAAAATAAGATTTTTTAAGTATAGTGTTTTTCATTTCATCCACAACATTCACAGACTTTTATACTGCAGTTCAGCGGCCCCGCCCATCGGGGCTTGAAGAAATAGATGGGTTGCATGATGCTTCCACGCAGAGCTGAAACCGACCCGCACAAGAGTACTGGAAAACCGCTTAGAGGATCTAAGCCTACCCAGGCAATGCGGTGCAAGTCGGACGTACCATCCATGTTTATGAACCCTATTGCTTTCATTGGGCGGCAGGGCTTGAGATGTCATTTCACCTCAATGTCGGGTAAAAGTCCAACAAAATTGAAAACAACGTCTCCAAAATGATCTTTATATTGTTGACGGGGACGTTAAACCTCAAATCAAAGAAACAAAAATTGCAGTTCACAATCTTTTGAATCACAACAGTACTTAGCAGATACCATGTCCGAATTCTCATTTTACTATTCCATTATATACATGTACATGCTATATGTTTTAAATGAATGTGTGTTTAATTCTCATACCCTGAGTTAGGGGGCCCTGAATAAATCTTTGACCTGACTTGACTTTCAAGACAAAAAAATGAGCAGTTAAGCAAACACATTACTGGCAGAGTCTCAGAAGCGATACTTTGATAAACCTGAACACGCAAGTACCATAGCCAGACTGGATAGCACTTAGACATTCGGGACGAATCTCATTAGGCAGAGGTGAAATGTAAAAGGTCGAAGGTGTGGCTCGGTATCTCAGTCGGTAGAGTGTATGTGTGTGAAATCGGGTTTAACGTCGCTTTCAACATTTTTTCAGTCATATCACGACGATGTCTGGTTGCGACAGGGAGCTCAATGCTCACTTTTATAGTGCTGCCTCACTGAAGTATCATGTCCCAGATACATTACATAATACCACACCCAGTCACATTATCCTGACACTGGGTCGACCAGTCCAAGCTCTACCCCGTAAATCTGAGTGCCAAGCGAGGAGCAGCTAGTACCATTTTTAACGACTTTGGAATGTCGCGGCCCGGGATCGAACCCGTGACCGACCGTTCCCCGGAGCGGACACTCTACCAACTGAGCTATCGGGACCGGTCAGTCGGTAGAGTGTTTGTACGGTATACGAGGAGCCCTGGGTTCGCAGAGCTAAAACTGACCGCACATGAGTACATGTAATGTTAAACCATTATAAACCACATCTTTTTTAATTGGCGGGAAGGCTTGAGATATTGACATCAAGTTGGTTACTTATTCCCGGTTCCCTATTCCCGATTCGAATCGGGAATAAGTAGTTACTTATTCCCGATTCGCAAAATACATCTGCACAGAACAGCTGAGAATAACTTTTAATGTCAAGAAACTTATACTCAGAATCCTCGTGGCCCGAATAGCATTCAAGACACTTAAAACCTACATGAGCTGCATAGCTATGCCTTGTGGGATAGATTCGCATAAGCGAAACATTCCATTACGATAACACACCCGTGCGACATAGTGCATTTTTCACATCTCCAAACCGCCCCCGCCCATAGGGGCTTGAAGAAATATATGGGCTGCACGATGCTTCCACGCAGAGCTGAATCCGGCCCGCACACTAGTACCGGTAAACCGCTTAGAGGATCTAAGCCTGTCCAGGAACCGCGGTGCGAGGCAGACCGTCCATGCTAATAAACCCTATTGGTTTCATTGGGCGACAGGGGTTGAGATGTCATTTCATCTCAATGTCGGGTAAAAGTCCCACAAAATTGGAAGCAACGTCTCCAAAATGACCTTTACAGTGTTGATGGGGACGTTAAACCTCAAATCAAACAAAACATCTCCAAAATGGTTAATTTTCTGATGAAAATACATGATATTTTTCTTATTTATACTGCAAACATAGGCTGTAGGTGCTTGTTAGTACAGCCTCATTGAGGCGGTTATTACGAGTATCCACAACCTATGTCTTATGAGTCGGTTCTAACGAGTATTCACAACCTACGTCTTGGAGCAGAAATAAGAAAATAATCTATACCCCGTGAACCCCAGTTTTCTCTATATAAAATGGGGTTTAGAGGGGTATTTATTATTACGGAATTGTTGGCCAATTGACTTGTTGTACTGCTACTAAAGATAATGCAACTCTCAAATGTTGTGTGTGGGGCTTATATGAAACAGTAACAACCAGGAACCGATTCTTTAACAAATGAAAGACACGAGCATTTTGACAGCATTACAAATGTTGCTATACTAAAGTGGCTAAATTTTGTGAGCATAAAGAGCTATAGGCGGGCTAAACACAGAAATGTTTTCATAGAAATTCATAGGGAAAGTTCCGAGCAAATCGCCTCACAATACATGCAATATCAGGCTATATTTTGGGTGGGGGTGCCCTGGTTCGAGTCTCCGGAAGCCATAGCCTGGGAGATTTCAGAGTGACCATATTTTGTGGGTATAATGTACTATACACGGGCAATACACAGAGATATTTTCAAACAAATTCATTGGGGAAGTTCTGAGCAAATTGCCTCACAATATATGCAATATCAGGCTATATTTTGGGTGGGGTACCCTGGTTCGAGTCTCCGGGAGCCATAGCTTGGGAGTTTTCAGAGTAACCATATTGTGTGGGTATAGGGACCGATAAGCGGGCAATACTCAGAAGTGTTTTCACGAAAATTCATTGGGGAAGTTGTGAGAAAATCGCGTCACCGCATGTGCCATATATGACTAAGCGCGAGTCTACAGGTGGGGGTACCCAAGTTCGACGCTCCGGGGGCCATAGCCTGGCAGTTTTCAGAGCGACCATATTTTGTGAATATAATGTACCATAGACGGGCAATACACAGAAATTTTTTCAAAAAAATTCATTGGGGAAGTTCCGAGCAAATCGACTCACAATATATGCAATATCAGGCTATATTTTGAGTGGGGTACCTGGTTCGAGTCTCCGGGAGCCATAGCCTGGGAGTTTTCAGAGTGACCATATTTTGTGAGTATAGGAACCGATAAGCGGGCAATACTCAGAAATGTTTTCACGAAAATTCATTGGGGAAGTTTTGAGAAAATCGGGTCCCCGCATGTGCCATATATGACTAAGCGCGAGTCTACAGGTGGGGGGACCGAAGCTCGACGCTCCGGGGGCCATAGCCTGGGAGTCTTCAGAGTGACCATATTTTGTGGGTATAATGTACTATAGACGGGCAATACACAGAAATGTTTTCAAAAAATTCATTGGGGAAGTTCCGAGCAAATCGCCTCACAATATATGCAATATCAGGCTATATTTTGGGTGAGGTACCGTGGTTCGAGTCTCCGGGAGCCATAGCCTTGGGAGTTTTCAGAGTAACCATATTGTGTGGGTATAGGGACCGATAAGCGGGCAATACTCAGAAGTGTTTTCACGAAAATTCATTGGGGAAGTTTTGAGAAAATCGCGTCCCCGCATGTGCCATATATGACTAAGCGCGAGTCTACAGGTGGGATACCCAAGTTCGACGCTCCGTGGGCCATAGCCTGGGAGTTTTCAGAGTGACCATATTTTGTGGGTATAATGTACCGTAGACGGGCAATACACAGAAATGTTTTCAAAAAAATTCATTGGGGAAGTTCCGAGCAAATCGCCTCACAATATATGCAATATCAGGCTATATTTTGGGTGGGGTACCCTGGTTCGAGTCTCCGGAAGCCATAGCCTGGGAGTTTTCAGAGTGACCATATTTTGTGAGTATAGGGACCGATGTGCGGGCAATACTCAGAAATGTTTTCACGAAAATTCATTGGGGAAGTTTAGAGAAAATCGCGTCCCCGCATGTGCCATATATGACTAAGCGCGAGTCTACAGGTGGGGGTACCCAAGTTCGACGCTCCGGGGGCCATAGCCTGGGAGTTTTAAGAGTGACCATATTTTGTGGGTATAATGTACCATAGACGGGCAATACACAGAAATGTTTTCAAAAAAATTCATTTGGAAAGTTCCGAGCAAATCGCCTCACAATATATGCAATATCAGGCTATATTTTGGATGGGGTACCCTGGTTCGAGTCTCCGGGAGCCATAGCCTGGGAGTTTTCAGAGTGACCATATTTTGTGAGTATAGGAACCGATAAGCGGGCAATACTCAGAAATGTTTTCACGAAAATTCATTGGGGAAGTTTTGAGAAAATCGGGTCCCCGCATGTGCCATATATGACTAAGCGCGAGTCTACAGGTGGGGGGACTTAAGTTCGACGCTCCGGGGGCCATAGCCTGGGAGTCTTCAGAGTGACCATATTTTGTGGGTATAATGTACCATAGACGGGCAATACACAGAAATGTTTTCAAAAAAATTCATTGGGGAAGTTCCGAGCAAATCGCCTCACAATATATGCAATATCAGGCTATATTTTGAGTGAGGTACCGTGGTTCGAGTCTCCGGGAGCCATAGCCTTGGAGTTTTCAGAGTGGCCATATTTTGTGGGTATAGGGACCGATAAGCGGGCAATACTCAGAAATGTTTTCACGAAAATTCATTGGGGAAGTTTTGAGAAAATCGCGTCCCCGTATGTGCCATATATGACTAAGCGCGAGTCTACAGGTGGGGTACCCAAGTTCGACGCTCCGGGGGCCATAGCCTGGGAGTTTTCAGAGTGACCATATTTTGTGGGTATAATGTACCGTAGACGGGCAATACACAGAAATGTTTTCAAAAAAATTCATTTGGGAAGTTCCGAGCAAATCCCCTCACAATATATGCAATATCAGGCTATATTTTGGTTGGGGTACCCTGGTTCGAGTCTCCGGGAGCCATAGCCTGGGAGTTTTCAGAGTGACCATATTTTGTAGGTATAGGGACCGATAAGCGGGCAATACTCAGCAATGTTTTCACGAAAATTCATTGGGGAAGTTTAGAGAAAATTGCGTCCCCGCATGTGCCATATATGACTAAGCGCGAGTCTACAGGTGGGGGTACCCAAGTTCGACGCTCCGGGGGCCATAGCCTGGGAGTTTTCATCAGAGTGACCATATTTTGTGGGTATAATGTACCATAGACGGGCAATACACAGAAATGTTTTCAAAAAAAATCATTGGGAAAGTTCCGAGCAAATCGCCTCACAATATATGCAATATCAGGCTATATTTTGGGTGGGGTACCCTGGTTCGAGTCTCCGGGAGCCATAGCCTGGGAGTTTTCAGAGTGACCATATTTTGTGAGTATAAGAACCGATAAGCGGGCAATACTCAGAAATGTTTTCACGAAAATTCATTGGGGAAGTTTTTAGAAAATCGGGTCCCCGCATGTGCCATATATGATTCAGCGCGAGTCTACAAGTGGGGGGACCAAAGTTCGACGCTCCGGGGGCCATAGCCTTGGAGTCTCCAGAGTGACCATATTTTGTGTGTATCATGTACCATAGACGGGCAATACACAGAAATGTTTTCAAAAATATTCATTGGGGAAGTTCCGAGCAAATCGCCTCACAATATATGCAATATCAGGCTATATTTTGGGTGGGGTACCCTGGTTCGAGTCTCCGGGAGCCATAGCCTGGGAGTTTTCAGAGTGACCATATTTTGTGAGTATAAGAACCGATAAGCGGGCAATACTCAGAAATGTTTTCACGAAAATTCATTGGGGAAGTTTTTAGAAAATCGGGTCCCCGCATGTGCCATATATGATTCAGCGCGAGTCTACAAGTGGGGGGACCAAAGTTCGACGCTCCGGGGGCCATAGCCTTGGAGTCTCCAGAGTGACCATATTTTGTGTGTATCATGTACCATAGACGGGCAATACACAGAAATGTTTTCAAAAATATTCATTGGGGAAGTTCCGAGCAAATCGCCTCACAATATATGCAATATCAGGCTATATTTTGGGTGAGGTACCCTGGTTCGAGTCTCCGGGAGCCATAGCCTTGGAGTTTTCAGAGTGACCATATTTTGTGGGTATAGGGAACGATAAGCGGGCAATACTCAGAAATGTTTTCACAAAAATTCATTGGGGAAGTTTTGAGAAAATCGCGTCGCCGCATGTGCCATATATGACTAAGCGCGAGTCTACAAGTGGGGGTACCCAAGTTCGACGCTCCGGGGGCCATAGCCTGGGAGTTTTCAGAGTGACCATATTTTGTGGGTATAATGTACCGTAGACGGGCAATACACAGAAATGTTTTCAAAAAAATTCATTGGGGAAGTTCCGAGCAAATCGCCTCACAATATATGCAATATCAGGCTATATTTTGGGTGGGGTACCCTGGTTCGAGTCTCCGGGAGCCATAGCCTGTGAGTTTTCAGAGTGACCAAATTTGTGAGTATAGGGATCGATAAGCGGGCAATACTCAGAAATGTTTTCACGAAAATTCATTGGGGAAGTTTAGAGAAAATCGCGTCCCCGCATGTGCCATATATGACTAAGCGCGAGTCTACAGGTGGGGGGTACCAAAGTTCGACGCTCGGGGGGCCATAGCCTGGGAGTTTTCAGAGTGACCATGTTTTGTGGGTATAATGTACCGTAGACGGGCAATACACAGAAATGTTTTCAAAAAAAATCATTGTGGAAATTCGGAGTAAATCGCCTCACAATATATGCAATATCAGGCTATATTTTGGGTGGGGTAACCTGGTTCGAATCTCCGGGAGCCATAGCCTGGGAGTTTTCAGAGTGACCATATTTTGTGGGTATAGGGACCGATAAGCGGGCAATACTCAGAAATGTTTTCACGAAAATTCATTGGGGAAGTTTAGAGAAAATCGCGTCCCCGCATGTGCCATATATGACTAAGCGCGAGTCTACATTGTGGGGGGGGGGGGGGTACCCAAGTTCGACGCTCCGGGAGCCATAGAGTTTTCAGAGTGACCATATTTTGTGGGTATAGGGACTGATAAGTGGGCAATACTCAGAAATGTATTCACGAAAATTTATTGGGGAAGTTTTGAGAAAATCGCGTCCCCGCATGTGCCATATATGACTAAGCGCGAGTCTACAGGTGGGGGTACCCAAGTTCGACGCTCCGGGGGCCATAGCCTGGGAGTTTTCAAAGTGATCATATTTTGTGGGTATAATGTACCATAGACGGGCAATACACAGAAATGTTTTCAAATTTATTCATTGGGGAAGTTCCGAGCAAATCGCCTCACAATATATGCAATATCAGGCTATATTTTGGGTGAGGTACCCTGGTTCGAGTCTCCGGGAGCCATAGCCTTGGAGTTTTCAGAGTGACCATATTTTGTGGGTATAGGGACCTATAAGCGGGCAATACTCAGAAATGTTTTCACGAAAATTCATTGGGGAAGTTTTGAGACCGCATGTGCCATATATGACTAAGCGCGAGTCTACAGGTGGGGGTACCCAAGTTCGACGCTCCGGTGGCCATAGCCTGGGAGTTTTCAGAGTGACCATATTTTGTGGGTATAATGTACCGTAGACGGGCAATACACAGAAATATTTTCAAAAAAATTCATAGGGGAAGTTCCGAGCAAATCGCCTCAAAATATATGCAATATCAGGCTATATTTTGGGTGGGGTACCCTGGTTCGAGTCTCCGGGAGTCATAGCCTGGGAGTTTTCAGAGTGACCATATTTTGTGAGTGTAGGGACCGATAAGCGGGCAATACTCAGAAATGTTTTCACGAAAATTCATTGGGGAAGTTTAGAGAAAATCGCGTCCCCGCATGTGCAATATATGACTAAGCGCGAGTCTGCAGGTGGGGGTACCAAAGTTCGACGCTCCGGGGGCCATAGCCTGGGAGTTTTCAGAGTGACCATGTTTTGTGGGTATAATGTACCGTAGACGGGCAATACACAGAAATGTTTTCAAAAAAAATCATTGGGGAATTTCCGAGTAAATCGCCTCACAATATATGCAATATCAGGCTATATTTTGGGTGGGGTACCCTGGTTCGAATCTCCGGGAGCCATAGCCTGGGAGTTTTCAGAGTGACCATATTTTGTGGGTAAAGGGATCGATAAGCGGGCAATACTCAGAAATGTTTTCACGAAAATTCATAGGGGAAGTTTAGAGAAAATCGCGTCCCCGCATGTGCCATATATGACTAAGCGCGAGTCTACATGTGGGGGGGGGGGGGGGGGTACCCAAGTTCGACGCTCCGGGGGCCATAGCCTTGGAGTCTCCAGAGTGACCATATTTTGTGTGTATCATGTACCATAGACGGGCAATACACAAAAATATTTTCAAAAAAATTCATTGGGGAAGTTCCGAGCAAATCGCCTCACAATATATGCAATATCAGGCTATATTTTGGGTGGGGTACCCTGGTTTGCGTCTCCGGGAGCCAAGGCCTGGGAGTTTTCAGAGTGACCATAGTTTGTGGGTATAGGGACTGATAAGCGGGCAATACTCAGAAATGTTTTCACGAAAATTCATTCGGGAAGTTTTGAGAAAATCGCGTCCCCGCATGTGCCATATATGACTAAGCGCGAGTCTACAGGTGGGGGTACCCAAGTTCGACGCTCCGGGGGCCATAGCCTGGCAGTTTTCAGAGCGACCATATTTTGTGAATATAATGTACCATAGACGGGCAATACACAGAAATATTTTCAAATTTATTCATTGGGGAAGTTCCGAGCAAATCGCCTAACAATATATGCAATATCAGGCTATATTTTGGGTGGGGTATCCTGGTTCGAGTCTTTGGGATCCATACCCTGGGAGTTTTCAGAGTGACCATATTTTGTGGATATAGGGACCGATAAGCGGGCAATACTCAGAAATGTTTTCACGAAAATTCATTGGGGAAGTTTTGAGAAAATCGCGTCCCAGCATGTGCCATATATGACTAAGCTCGATTCTACAGGTGGGGGTACCCAAGTCCGACGCTCCGGGGGCCATAGCCTGGTAGTTTTCAGAGTGACCATATTTTGTGGGTATAATGTACCATAGACGGGCAATACACAGAAATGTTTTCAAAAATATTCATTGGGGAAGTTCCGAGCAAATCGCCTCACAATATATGCAATATCAGGCTATATTTTGGGTGGGGTACCCTGGTTCGAGTCTCCGGGACCATAGCCTGGGAGTTTTCAGAATAACCATATTTTGTGGGTATAGGGACCGATAAGCGGGCAATACTCAGAAATGTTTTCACGAAAATTCATTGGGGAAGTTTAGAGAAAATCGCGTCCCCGCATGTGCCATATATGACTAAGCGCGAGTCTACATGTGTGTGTGTGTGGGGGGGGGGGGGGGTACCCAAGTTCGACGCTCCGGGGGCCATAGCCTGGGAGTTTTCATCAGAGTGACCATATTTTGTGGGTATAATGTACCATAGACGGGCAATACACAAAAATGTTTTCAAAAAAATTCATTGGGGAAGTTCCGAGCAAATCGCCTCACAATATATGCAATATCAGGCTATATTTTGGGTGGGGTACCCTGGCTCGCGTCTCCGGGAGCCACAGCCTGGGAGTTTTCAGAGTGACCATATTTTGTGGGTATAGGGACTGATAAGTGGGCAATACTCAGAAATGTATTCACGAAAATTCATTGGGGAAGTTTTGAGAAAATCGCGTCCCCGCATGTGCCATATATGACTAAGCGCGCGTCTACAGGTGGGGGTACCCAACTTCGACGCTCCGGGGGCCATAGCCTGGGAGTTTTCAAAGTGATCATATTTTGTGGGTATAATGTACCATAGACGGGCAATACACAGAAATGTTTTCAAAAAAATTCATCGGGGAAGTTCCGAGCAAATCGCCTCAAAATATATGCAATATCAGGCTATATTTTGGGTGGGGTACCCTGGTTCGAGTCTCCGGGAGCCATTGCCTGGGAGTTTTCAGAGTGACCATATTTTGTGAGTATAGGGACCAATAAGCGGGCAATACTCAGAAATGTTTTCACGAAAATTCTTGGGGAAGTTTAGAGAAAATCGCGTCCCCGCATGTGCCATATATGACTAAGCGCGAGTCTGCAGGTGGGGGTACCAAAGTTCGACGCTCCGGGGGCCATAGCCTGGGAGTTTTCAGAGTGACCATGTTTTGTGGGAATAATGTACCATAGACGGGCAATACACAGAAATGTTTTCAAAAAAAATCATTTGGAAAGTTCCGAGCAAATCGCCTCACAATATATGCAATATCAGGCTATATTTTGGGTGGGGTACCCTGGTTCGAATCTCCGGGAGCCATAGCCTAGGAGTTTTCAGAGTGACCATATTTTGTGGGTAAAGGGACCGATAAGCGGGCAATACTCAGAAATGTTTTCACGAAAATTCATAGGGGAAGTTTAGAGAAAATCGCGTCCCCGCATGTGCCATATATGACTAAGCGCGAGTCTACATGTGGGTGGGGGGGGGGGTACCCAAGTTCGACGCTCCGGGGGCCATAGCCTTGGAGTTTTCATCAGAGTGACCATATTTTGTGGGTATAATGTACCATAGACGGGCAATACACAAAAATATTTTCAAAAAAATTCATTGGGGAAGTTCCGAGCAAATCGCCTCACAATATATGCAATATCAGGCTATATTTTTGGTGGGGTACCCTGGTTCGCGTCTCCGGGAGCCATAGCCTGGGAGTTTTCAGAGTGACCATATTTTGTGGGTATAGGGACTGATAAGCGGGCAATACTCAGAAATGTTTTCACGAAAATTCATTGGGGAAGTTTTGAGAAAATCGCGTCCCCGCATGTGCCATATATGACTAAGCGCGAGTCTACAGGTGGGGGTACCCAAGTTCGACGCTCCGGGGGCCATAGCCTGGGAGTTTACAAAGTGATCATATTTTGTGGGTATAATGTACCATAGACGGGCAATACACAGAAATTTTTCCAAATTATTCATTGGGGAAGTTCCGAGCAAATCGCCTAACAATATATGCAATATCAGGCTATATTTTGGGTGGGGTACCCTGGTTCGAGTCTTTGGGATCCATACCGTGGGAGTTTTCAGAGTGACCATATTTTGTGGATATAGGGACCGATAAGCGGGCAATACTCAGAAATGTTTTCACGAAAATTCTTTGGGGAAGTTTTGAGAAAATCGCGTCCCTGCATGTGCCATATATGACTAAGCGCGATTCTACAGGTGGGGGTTCCCAAGTCCGACGCTCCGGGGGCCATAGCCTGGTAGTTTTCAGAGTGACCATATTTTGTGGGTATAATGTACCATAGACGGGCAATACACAGAAATGTTTTCAAAAATATTCATTGGGGAAGTTCCGAGCAAATCGCCTAACAATATATGCAATATCAGGCTATATTTTGGGTGGGGTACCCTGGTTCGAGTCTTTGGGATCCATACCCTGGGAGATTTCAAAGTGATCATATTTTGTGGGTAAAGGGACCGATAAGCGGGCAATACTCAGAAATATTTTCACGAAAATTCATTGGGGAAGTTTTGTGAAAATCGCGTCCCTGCATGTGCCATATATGACTAAGCGCGATTCTACAGGTGGGGGTACCCAAGTCCGACGCTCCGGGGGCCATAGCCTGGAAGTTTTCAGAGTGACCATATTTTGTGGGTATAATGTACCATAGACGGGCAATACACAGAAATGTTTCAAAAATATTCATTGGGGAAGTTCCGAGCAAATCGCCTCACAATAAATGCAATATCAGGCTATATTTTGGGTGGGGTACCCTGGTTCGAGTCTCCGGGAGCCACAGCATGGGTGTTTTTAGAGTGACCATATTTTGTGGGTATAGGGACCGATAAGCGGACAATACTCAGAAATGTTTTCACGAAAATTCATTGGGAAGTTTTGAGAAAATCGCGTCCCCGCATGTGCCATATATGACAAAGCGCGAGTCTACAGGTGGGGGTACCCAAGTTCGACGCTCCGGGGGCCATAGCCTGGGAGTTTTCATCAGAGTGACCATATTTTGTGGGTACAATGTACTATAGACGGGCAATACACAGAAATGTTTTCAAAAAAATTCATTGGGGAAGTTCCGAGCAAATCGCCTCACAATATATGCAATATCAGGCTATATTTTGGGTGGGGTACCCTGGTTCGAGTCTCCGGGAGCCATAGCCTGGGAGTTTTGAGAGTGACCATATTTTGTGGGTATAGGGACCGATAAGCGGGCAATACTCAAAAATGTTTCACGAAAATTCATTGGGGAAGTTTTGAGAAAATCGCGTCCCCGCATGTGCCATATATGACTAAGCGCGAGTCTACAGGTGGGGGTACCCAAGTTCGACGCTCCGGGGGCCATAGCCTGGGAGTTTTGAGAGTGACAATATTTTGTGTGTATAATGTACCATAGACGGGCAATACACAAAAATGTTTTCAAAAAAAATCATTGGGGAAGTTCCGAGCAAATCGCCTAACAATATATGCAATATCAGGCTATAATTTGGGTGTGGTACCCTGGTTCGAGTCTCCGGGAGCCATAGCCTGGGAGTTTTAAGAGTGACCATATTTTGTGGGTATAGGGAGCGATAAGCTGGAAATACTCAGAAATGTTTTCACGAAAATTCATTGGGGAAGTTTTGAGAAAATCGCGTCCCCGCATGTGCCATATATGACTAAGCGCGAGTCTACAGGTGGGGGTACCCAAGTTCGACGATCCGGGGACCATAGCCTGGGAGTTTTCAGAGTGACCATATTTTGTGGGCATAATGCACCATAGACGGGCAATACACAGAAATGTTTTCAAAAAAATTCACTGGGGAAGTTCCGAGCAAATCGCCTCACAATAGGTGAGGTACCCTGGTTCGAGTCTCCGGGAGCCAAAGCCTGGGAGTTTTCAGAGTGACCATATTTTGTGGGTATAGGGACCGATAAGCGGGCAATACTCAGAAATGTTTTCACGAAAATTCATTTGGGAAGTTTAGAGAAAATCGCGTCCCCGCATGTGCCATATATGACTAAGCGCGAGTCTACAGGTGGGGTACCCAAGTTCGACGCTCCGGGGGCCATAGCCTGGAAGTTTTCATTGTGACCATATTTTGTGGGTATAATGTACCATAGACGGGCAATACACAGAAATGTTTTAAAAAAAAATCACTGGGGAAGTTCCGAGCAAATCGCCTGACAATATATGCAATATCAGGCTATATTTTGGATGGGGTACCCTGGTTCGAGTCTCCGGGAGCCATAGCCTGGGAGTCTTCAGAGTGACCATATTTTGTGGGTATAGGGCCCGATAAGCTGGCAATACTCAGAAACGTTTTTACGAAAATTCATTTGGGAAGTTTTGAGAAAATCGCGTCCCCGCATGTGCCATATATGACTAAGCGCGAGTCTACAGGTGGAGGTACCCAAGTTCGACGCTCCGGGGGCCATAGCCTGGGAGATTTCAGAGTGACCATATTTTGTGGGTATAATGTACCATAGACCGGCAATATACAGAAATGTTTTCTAAAAAATTCATTGAGGAAGTTCCGAGCAAATCGCCTCACAATATATGCAATATCAGGCTATATTTTAGGTGGGGTACCCTGGTTCGAGTCTCCGGGAGCCATAGCCTGGGAGTTTTCAGAGTGACCATATTTTGTGGGTATAGGGATGGATAAGCGGGCAATACTCAGAAATGTTTTCACGAAAATTCATAGTGGAAGGTTTGAGAAAATCGCGTCCCCGCATGTGCCATATATGACTAAGCGCGAGTCTACAGGTAGGGGTACCCAAGTTCGACTCTCCGGTGGCCATAGCCTGGGAGTTTTCAGAGTCACCATATTTTGTGGGGTATAATGTACTATAGACGTGCAATGCAAAGAAATATTTTAAAAAAAATTCATTGGGGAAGTTCCGAGCAAATCGCCTCACAATATATGCAATATCAGGCAATATTTTAGGTGGGGTACCCTGGTTCGAGTCTCCTGGAGCCATAGCCTGGGAGTTTTCAGAATAACCATATTTTGTGGGTATAGGGACCGATAAGCGGGCAATACTCAGAAATGTTTTCACGAAAATTCATTGGGGGACTTTTGAGAAAATCGCGTCCCCGCATGTTCCATGACTAAGCGCGAGTCTACAGGTGGGGGTACCCAAGTTCGACGCTCCGGGGGCCATAGCCTGGGAGTTTTCAGAGTGACCATATTTTGTGGGTATAATGAACCATAGACGGGCAATACACAGAAATGTTTTCAAAAAAATTCATCGGGGAAGTTCCGAGAAAATCGCCTCACATTATATGCAATATCAGGATATATTTTCGGTGGGGTACCCTGGTTCGAGTCTCCGGGAGCCATAGCCTGGGAGTTTTCAGAGTGACCATATTTTGTGGGTATAGGGACGGATAAGCGGGCAATATTCAGATATGTTTTCACGAAAATTCATTGGGGAAGTTTTAAGAAAATCGCGTCCCCGCATGTGCCATATATGACTAAGCGCGAGTCTACAGGTGCGGGTACCCAAGTATGACGCTCCGGGGGCCATAGCCTGGGAGTTTTCAGAGTGACCATATTTTGTGGGTATAATGTACTATAGACGGGCAATACACAGAAATGTTTTCAAAAAAAAATCATTGGGGAAGTTCCGAGCAAATCGCCTCACAATACATGCAATATCAGGCTATATTTTGGGTGGGGTACCCTGGTTCGAGTCTCCGGGAGCCAAAGCCTGGGAGTTTTCAGAGTGACCATATTTTCTGGTTATAGGGACCGACAAGCGAGCAATACTCAGAAATGTTTTCACGAAAATTCATTTGGGAAGTTTTGAGAAAATCGCGTCCCCGCATGTGCCATATATGACTAAGCGCGAGTCTAGAGGTGTGGGTACCCAAGTTCGACGCTCCGGGGGCCATAGCTTTGGAGTTTTTAGAGTGACCATATTTTGTGGGTATAATGTACCATAGACGGGCAATACACAGCAATGTTTTCAAAAAAATCCATCGAGGAAGTTCCGAGCAAATCGCCTAACAATATATGCAATATCAGGCTATATTTTGGGTGGGGTACCCTGGTTCGAGTCTCAGGTAGCCATAGCCTGGGAGTTTTCTGAGTGACCATATTTTGTGGGTGTAGGGACCGATAAGCGGGCAATGCTTAGAATTGTTTTCACGAAAATTCATTGGGGAAGTTTTGAGAAAATCGCGTCCCCGCATGTGCCATATATGACTAAGCGCGAGTCTACAGGTGGGGGTACCCAAGTTCGACGCTCCGGGGCCATAGCCTGGGAGATTTCAGAGTGACCATATTTTTTGGGAATAATATAACATAGACGGGCAATACACAGAAATGTTTCCAAACAAATTCATTTGAGAAGTTCCGAGCAAATCGCCTCACAATATATGCAATATCAGGCTATATTTTGGGTGGGGTACCCTGGTTCGTGTCTCCGGGAGCCATAGCCTGAGAGTTTTCAGAGTGACCATATTTTGCGGGTATAGGGACCGATAGGCGGGCAATACTCAGAAATGTTTTCACGAAAATTCATTTGGGAAGTTTTGAGAAAATCGCGTCCCCGCATGTGCCATATATGACTAAGCGCGAGTCTACAGGTGGGGGTACCCAAGTTCGACGCTCCGGGAGCCATAGCCTGGGAGATTTCAGAGTGACCATATTTTTTGGGTACAATGTGCCATAGACGGGCAATACAAAGAAATGTTTTGAAAAAAAATCCTTGGGGAAGTTCCGAGCAAATCGCCTCACAATATATGCAATATCAGGCTATATTTTGGTTGGGGTACCCTGGTTCGAGTCTCCGGGAGCCAAAGCCTGGGAGTTTTCAGAGTGACCATATTTTGTGGGTATAGGGACCAATAAGCGGGCAATACTCAGAAATGTTTTCACGAAAATTAATTGGGGAAGTTTTGAGAAAATCGCATCCCCGCATGTGACATATATGACTCAACGCGTGTCTACATGTGGGGGTACCCAACTTCGATGCTCCGGGGGCCATAGCCTGGGAGATTTTAAAGTCACCATATTTTGTGGGTATAATGTACCATAGACTGGCAATACACAGAAATGTTTAAAAAAAATCATTTTGAAAGTTCCGAGCAAATCGCCTAACAATATATGCAATACCAGGCTATATTTTGGGTGGGGTACCCTGGCTCGAGTCTCCGGGAGCCATAGCCTGGGAGTTTTCAGAGTGACCATATTTTGTGGGTATAGGGGCCGATAAGCGGGCAATATTCAGAAATGTTTTCACAAAAATTTATTGGGGAAGTTTTGAGAAAATCGCGTCCCCGCATGTGCCATATATGACTAAGCGCGAGTCTACAGGTGGGGGTACCCAAGTTCGACGCTCCGGGGGCCATAGCCTGGGAGTTTTCAGAGTGACCAAATTTTGTGGGTATAATGTACCATTGACGGGCAATACACTGAAATGTTTTCCAAAAAAAGCATTGGGGAAGTTCCGAGCAAATCGCCTGAAAATATATGCAATATCAGGCTTTATTTTGGTTGGGGTACCCTGGTTCGAGTCTCCGGGAAGTTTTGAGAAAATCGCGTCCCCGCATGTGCCATATATGACTAAGCGCGAGTCTACTTGTGGGGTACCCAAATTCGACGCTCCGGGGGCCATAGCCTGGGAGCTTTCAGAGTGACCATATTTTGTGGTTATAATGTACCATAGACGTACAAAACACAGGTATGTTTTCAAAAAAATTCATTGTGGAAGTTCCGAGGAAATCGCCTCACAATATATGCAATATCAGGCTATATTTTGGGTGGGGTACCCTGGTTCGAGTCTCCGGGAGCCATAGCCTGGGAGTTTTCAGCGTGACCATATTTTGTGGGTATAGGGGCCGATAAGCGGGCAATACTCAGAAATGTTTTCACAAAAATTCATTGGGGAAGTTTTGAGAAAATCGCGTCCCCGCATGTGCCATATATGACTAAGCGCGAGTCTACAGGTGGGGATACCCAAGTTGGACGCTCCGGGGGCCATATCCTGGGAGTTTTCAGAGTGACCATATTTTGTGGGTATAATGTACCATAGACGGGCAATACACAGAAATGTATTCAAAAAAAATTCATTGGGGAAGTTCCGAGGAAATCGCCTGAAAATATATGCAATATCAGGCTATATTTTTGGTGGGGTACCCTGGTTCGAGTCTCCGGGAGCCATAGCCTGGGAGTTTTCAGAGTGACTATATTTTGTGGGTATAGGGACCAATAAGGGGGCAATACTCAGAAATGTTTTCACGAAAATTCATTTGGGAAGTTTTGAGAAAATCGCGTCTCCGCATGTGCCATATATGACTAAGCGCGAGTCTACAGGTGGGGGTACCCAAGTTCGACGCTCCGGGGGCCATAGCCTGGGAGTTTTCAGAGCGACCATATTTTGTGGGTATCATGTACCGTAGACGGATAATACACAGAAATGTTTCCAAAAAAATTCATTGGGGAAGTTCCGAGCAAATCGCCTCACAATATATGCAATATCAGGCTATATTTTGGGTGTGGTACCCTGGTTCGAGTCTCCGGGAGCCATAGCCTGGGAGATTTCAGAGTGACCATATTTTGTGGGTATAGGGACCGATAAGCGGGCAATACTCGGAAATGTTTTCACGAAAATTCATTGGGGAAGGTTTGGGAAAATCGCATCCCCGCATGTTCCATATATGACTAAACGCGAGTCTACAGGTGGGGGTACCCAAGTTCGACGCTCCGGCGGCCATAGCCTGGGAGTTTTCAGAGTGACCATATTTTGTGAATATAATGTACCATAGACGGGAAATACACAGAAATGTTTAAAAAAAAATCATTGGGGAAGTTCAGAGCAAATCGCTTAACAATATATGCAATATCAGGCTATATTTTGGGTGGGGTACCCTGGTTCGAGTCTCCGGGAGCCATAGCCTGGGAGTTTTCAGAGTGACCATATTTTGTGGGTATAGGGACGGATAAGCGGGCAATACTCAGAAATGTTTTCACGAAATTCATTGGTGAAGTTTTGAGAAAATCGCGTCCCCGCATGTGCCATATATGACTAAGCGCGAGTCTACAGGTGGAGGTACCCAAGTTCGACGCTCAGGGGGCCATAGCCTTGGAGTTTTCAGAGTGACCATATTTTGTGGGTATAGGGACCGATAAGCGGGCAATACTCAGAAATGTTTTCACGAAAATTCATTGGGGAAGTTTTGAGAAAATTGCGTCCCCGCATGTGCCATATATGACTAAGCGCGAGTCTTCAGGTGGGGGTACCCAAGTTCGACGCTCCGGGGGCCATAGCCTGGGAGTTTTCAGAGTGACCATATTTTGTGGGTATAATTAAACATAGACGGGGCAATACACAGAAATGTTTTCAGAAAAAAATCATTGGGGAAGTTTCGAGCAAATTTCCTCACAATATATGCAATACCTTACTTTGAAGATACATCTAATGATAATGCTGCTGTTGTACTTAACATGATACAATGAATGATGCTGCAATATAGGAAAACATTCTGGGCAATTGAATTGTTAGCTTGACTAACAAACTGACTGATCTATGATTATTTACTGGAACAGTAATATTGAGAGTAATGTTTAGTTCTCTCGTTCTCTCTTTCTCTTTAGAATAATAATAATAATAATAATAATAATAATAATAATAATAATAATAAAAAGAAGACAATAAGTAGAAGAACATTTTGTTCACAGTTATAGTGTACTCCAGGTGTTCTGCAAGGAGACCTACTTTGATCCTGTATGTAACCATTGTTCCTTAAACGTCATGCATCAAAATAGGTGTTGCATACAGCAGTGTAGCATACTGTTATTTACATATGACATCTTTATATCCTAAAAAAAATAGCATTATTATTCACCTGCAAAGTAATGATAGATCCATGCATACAATAAAATCAAGCCAAATTAAAAAAAGCTTAAATTATAGTTTTCGAAGGCGTTCCTATTCTGTACACAAGGGGCGACCATTAGTGAAGCCAATGATGTTGGTTACATCAGATGGGTATATTGCGTCTGTTTTAGGACCATACTTAGCCGATGCATTTCTGCACGGATTCCCACTTATATTAATAAATTTTGAGCTATGTTGCCGTCAGTATTGGTCAGACCTATTATTTGTTTGCTGACATTTCCGTTAATTTCAGTGGAGCAGGCAGTACCAATTAATTTTAAAAAATAATCTACGCCTATCAAATCACCCATTCTTAGAAAATATCTCAATCCTTTCGAAAGAAGTGGAGTGTACCCTAATATTTCTAAGAACAATGCTAAGAGGCGCAGGTGCTGTACGCATTTAGAACTACGTCTACCGTTTCTTCAGCTGTAAACGGTAGACGCTTTTCTGTAGTAAATATGTCCTATCTGACATGTAAAATAGAAGTGGAGGCAATGATCAGGAATCGATACAATCAACCCACAGCATTCAACAGAGACACCAAAGGGAAAGAAACACAAACATGAAACAACAGACCCAAGTTGGCCAAGTCGGCCGTTTATATAACCTGATATTATGTGTCCGATTTAGTATTACCAGATGGACTGCAAATTGTAAAATGCAGTACGTCGGGCAACTAATCTAATGTTAAAAACAAGATTTAACGAACACTATCGTAGAATGAGTAAACCTAAAAAGCTGACACTTTCTTGTACCGTCATTTCAAACGGACAGGTAATTCTGTAAATGGTATTTCTATTCAGCCAGTGGAAAAATTTACTACGATGAAAATTCTACAGCTAGCTTTAGAATTATTATAGTGCGAACAATTTGACATGAGACTGACTTTATGCAAGGAATAAATTAGTCAATGTTTTCGCCTTATACGTCGGCTTTCGTACATTCTCGTTCATTTTTCGGAATCTCGAGTACAGCGACCAATTTACCGACATCAGTATATTGTATAACAATATCGCCATCTTCGGAAAACGGCGAAGATAAATGCATGCACTTATAGTCTTTCAAAACGCAGTGAGACGTGACTGCACTTTTAATTTTGGACTCGTCCGTGTTTTAGGTAAGTCGCCTGTAGTGGATATTTTTTTACACTGGGCGATAGTTACCGTCATATTCTTAATCTGGGGCGTCGTGTAACCAGATTGACGACCAGTCGAGACACTTTAGTAACACGTCTTCCATCTTGGAGATCTAGGGTTCGAATCTTCGGCAGATGTTGTTTTTTTTATTTGTTTTTTATTTTTACTTTTCTTTAACATTTTTTCGAACCTATAAAATTGGAGCACATGAGATGTTTGTTTGTTTGTTTGTTTGTTTGATTTGAGGTTTATTGTCCCCGTCAAGTTTGGAGAAGTTGCTTCCAGTTTTGTGGGGTTTTTACCCGACACTGAGATAAAACGACATCTCAAGCTCTGCCACCCAATAAAATTAAACGGGTTTAATAAGTATGGACGGTCCAACCCGCACCACTTTGCCTGGGCAGGTTCGGACTTACTAAGCGGTTTACCATTGATCATGTGTCGTCAGTTTCAGATCCGCTTGGAAGCATCGTGCAGCTCGATCTATTTCTCCAAGCCCCGATGGGCGTGGCCATCACATTAGATTTATATTCATTTTATTGAAAAGATGGAAAGAGCACAAGCGAATCGTTGCAGCTCGGATTCAAGAAGTATTATCAAAAATGTTACTATGATTGAAAGTACGTTCATAGCCGTCAGTGTAGGCAAATGCGCTGTTGAAATGAATCTGAAATTTGAATTGGGCTTTTACGGCCCAGGCAACACTATTTAGGTCATTTTTGAGCCGGTCAGTTTACTAATCCACACATATCCTTGGCAAGCTTATACGTAAGCGGTTAACCAGTACAATGCACATTCTTTCCCCAGAAACTAACAACTGCCCTTCTTAAATCAGCAGAAAGGAGGGAATGGCCATGGAAAAGATTACATGCTCAATCCCCATGGGAAATAATGTTGCTGACCCCGGCATGTATCGAGCCCGCGTCCTATTGACCACCAGTCAGACGCGCATCCGACTGAACTACCGAGGGCTGCATCCAACATAAAAATATAATTGTTGAAAATAAAACAAAGGAAACAAAATATAAATGATGTAAATATAAAAAAAAATAAATAAAGAAAATAACTTAGAACATAAAACAAGATAAAATAAAAATGAAAAATAAAATATACCACTGGGACTCGAACCCTCGTCTAAAAGATGTTTAATGTGATTCGCAGTACATCACATTTAACCACTCGGCCATGACTTCTTGATAGATAATATTAACAACATTGATTTATATCTTTAAAATCACGAGAAAAAAGTATCCGAAACCTGCTTCCCCTAAAAAATGGAATCGGCTCGTCTCGCTTAAACTTTGAACTCTCAAAGGTCGTTGATAAACTATAGTAGGGTGTGAAATTATGTTAATAGAGTTTACCAGTCTCAGGTCAATTTGTTCGAACTATAAACGATACGAAACAGAATTAAAATGGATTAAATTATTACAGTCACATTTTCCGTTACGCTTTAATGACAACATTTATCATGAAGGTAATGTATCTAAAATGTCCGATATTAATATTTTCTTGCTTCTGGACTGTTGAAAGCGTAAAACTAGATCGCACGGCACCAGGAAAATGGCAATTATAAACGTAAATTACGTGCTTTTAAAAGAAACCATACCAGGCTGAAGTGACTATCCATAATATTCTGGCGTCAATGCATATAATGTGAGGCGATTTGCTCGGAACTTCCCCAATGAATTTTTTGGAAAATATTTCTGCGTATTGTCCGTCTATGGTACATTATACCCACAAAATATGGTCACTCTGAAAACTCCAAGGCGATGGCCCCCGGAGCGTAGAACTTGGGTTTCCCCACCTGTAGACTCGCGCTAAGTCATGTATTGCACATGCGGGGACGCGATTTTCTCAAAACTTCCCCAATTAATTTTCATGAAAACATTTCTGAGTATTGCCCGCTTATCGGTCCCTATACCCACAAAATATGGTCATTCTGAAAACTCCCAGGCTATGGCTCCCGGAGACTCGAACCAGGGTACCCCACCCAAAATATAGCCTGATATTGCATATAATGTGAGGCGATTTTCTCGGAACTCCCCCAATGAATTGTTTTGAAAACATTTCTGTGTATTTCCCGTCTCTGGTACATTATACCTGCAAAATATGGTCACTCTGAAAACTCCCGGCTATGGCTCCCGGAGCCTCGAACCAGGGTACCCCACCCAAAATATAGCCAGATATTGCATATATTGTGAGGCGATTTGCTCGGAACTTCCCCAATGAATTTTTTTGAAAACATTTCTGTGTATTGTCCGTCTATGGTACATTATACCGACAAAATATGGTCACTCTGAAAACTCCCAGGCTATGGCCACCGGAGCGTCGAACTTGGGTACCCCCACCTGTAGACTCGCGCTTAGTCATATATTGCACATGCGGGGACGCGATTTTCTCAAAACTTCCCAATTAAATTTTTTGAAAACAATGGATTTTCGGGAAAACATTTGTGAGTATTGCCCGCTTATCGGTCCCTATACTCACAAAATATGGTCACTCTAAAAACTCACAGGCTATGACTACCGGAGACTCGAACCAGGGTACCCCACCCAAAATATAGCCTGATATTGCATATATTGTGAGGCGATTTGCTCGAAACTTCCCCAATGATTTTTTTTTTTGGGTATAATGTACCATAGAGGGGCAATACACAGAAATGTTTTCAAAAAAAATCATCGGGGAAGTTCCGAGCAAATCGCCTCACAATATTTGCAATATCTGGCTATATTTTGGGTGGGGTACCCTGGTTCGAGTCTCCGGAAGCCATAACCTGGGAATTTTCAGAGTGACCATATTTTGTGGGTATAATGTACCATAGACGGGCAAAACACAGAAATGTTTTCAAAAAAATCATTTGGGAAGTTTTGAGAAAATCGCGTCCCCGCATGTGCCATATATGACTAAGCGCGAGTCTACCCGTGAGGGCACCCAAGTTCGACGCTCCGGGAGCCATAGACTGTGAGTTTTCAGAGTGACCATATTTTGTGGGTATAATGTACTATAGACGGACAATACACAGAAATGTTTTTAAAAAAATCATTGAGGGAAGTTCGGAGCAAATCGCCTCACAATATATGCAATATCTGGCTATATTTTAGGTAGGTACCCTGGTTCGAGTCTCCGGGAGCCATAGCCTGGGAGTTTTCAGAGTGAGCACATTTTGAGGGTATAGGGGCCGATAGGCGGACAATACACAGAAATGTTTTCACGAAAATTCATTGGGGAAGTTTTGAGAAAATCGCGTAACCGCAGGTGCCATATATGAATAAGCGCGAGTCTACAGGTGGGGGTACCCAAGTTCGACGCTCCGGGGGCCATAGCCTGGGAGTTTTCAGAGCGATCATATTTGTGAGTAAAATGTACTATAGACGGGCAATACACAGAAATGTTTTTTTTTTTTTTTACAAAAAAAAAAAATAATTTAGAAAATGCTGAGAAACACGTCCTACAAGGTATGGAGCATAAGGCTATATATTTGGTGATGGTAACCAGGTTCGAGTTTCATGAAGCTACAGCCTCGGCGTTTTTAGCAAGACCATATTTCGGGAGTATAAGCGACGATATGTCGGCAATAAACAAGAGCGTTTTCACGAAAATTCATTGGGTAAGTTTCGAGAAAAACGCGTCGAAACGTGCCATATTTGACAAGCGCGAGTCTACAGGTGCAGGGTACCAAAGATCGACGCTCCGGGGCCATAGCCTGGGAGTTTTTAGAGTGACCATGTTTTGTGGGTATACTGAACTATAGATGGGCAATACACAGAAATGTTTTCACAAAAAAAATCATTGGGAAAGTTCCGAGCAAACGCCTCAACAGAAGCAACAACAGGCTATATATTGGATGGGTGTACCCAGGTTCCAGTCTCCTGGAACCATAGCCTAGGAGTTTTCAGAGTGACCATATTTCGGGGGTATAAGGGGCGAAAGGCGGGCAATACACTGGAATGTTTTCACGAAAATTCATTTGGGGAATTTCCAGAAAAATTGCATCATGTGTCGTATTTGAGAATGCGCGAGTCTAAAGGTGGGGGTTGCCAAGTTCGACGTTCCGGGGGCCGTAGCCTGGGAGTTTTCAGAGTAACCATATTTTGTAGGTATAGCATACTATAGACGGGCAAAACACAGAAATGTTTTCACAAATATTCATTGGAAAAGTTTGGAGCAAATCGTCTCACAATATATGCAACATCAGGCTATATATTGGGTGAGGGTACCCAGGTTCGAGTCTCCGGGAGCCATAGCCTGGGAGTTTTTTAGAGTGACTATATTTAGTGGGTATAAGGGGCGATAGGCGGGCAATACACAGAAATGTTTTCACGAAAATTTATTGGGGAAGTTTCCACAAAATCGCATCGCAACATGTGCCGACTATGACTATGCTCGGATCTACAGGTTGTAGAATCCAAGTTCGACGCTCCGGGGGTCATAGCCTGGGAGTTTTTAGAGTAACGATATTTGGTGAGCCTGGGGTGCTATAGCCGGGAAATACATAGAAATATTTTCACAAAAAAAAAATCATTGGGAAAGTTCCGAGTGAATCGCCTTACAAGATTTGCATTATCGGGCTGTATATTGGGTCGGGGGTACCCAGGTTTGAGTGTCCGGGAGCCATAGTCTGGCAGTTTTCTGAGCGACAATATTTTTAGATAGGCGGGCAATAGACATAAATGTTTAGCGAAAAGTCATTGGTGAAGCTTTGCAAAAAATCGTGTCAAAATTTGTGCCAAATAAAACTATGTTCTAGTCTATAGTTTGGGGTTACCCATTTTCGAGGGATGTTGGTCACATGACTCAGATCCCTCAAAATTATTTCCATTGCCTCATCCCATAGAGGCTACACATATGATAAGGTTTCAATCAGTCCAGCAGTTTACTGTAGGAGAAGTTAGAAGTACTGAATATGAATCATGTACGAACATTTCTCGAACATTTCTCAGTAAATGACCTTGACCTTTTAAATTGATAACGTTTCTTGAAGATGCTTGCAAATATCAATTCTGATGCCACAGACTGCAACAGAATCAGAAAAGCACATTGCTTTCTACTTTCCTCATATCAATGCTTAAGCGGCCAAATTTGACCTAGACGCAAAATAGATCGGGGTCACCCAAAGGTCATCAATTAAACAAACTTGGTAGGACCCGTGTTCCCGATGCTGCATACAAGTTTCAAGGTCATCCGACGGGTTTGGCCCATCGGAGCCTAAATGTTGGTTTTCTTTTGCTCCGCATTTCAGTGGTTTCTTGCTGTCGAGTCCTCACCGTTGTTTCATCTCTGTGGTTGTTTGATTTTTTATGTTCACGGAGATGTTGCACTGATGAGTTAGGAGGCTTCACGATGTGGCCAATTTGGACCCCAGGGGCATGGTTGGCAGGATTTATGCAGTTGAATACTTCAAGTTGCTACATACTAAGCTCTTGGCCCTATGGTTTCAGAGGAGAAAAGTTTCAAGATTTTTTCATTATTAGTTTATGGGAGCTAATAAGCCCCGGGGGTTGCCAATTTGGACTCCAGAGGCATAGTTCGCAGGACTTAGTAGGTGACCACATAACTTTGCTACATACTAAATGTCTTCTTTAGGCCTTATGGTTTCAGAGAAGAAAATTGTTGAAGTTTTTCCCTTTATTGGTCTATGGGAGCTAATGAGCCAAAGGTGGTGGCCATGGTGGCCATGTTTTTTGTCTGATCAAAATTTCTTCAAAGAATCTGACAATGGTCCACACAAATCCATTTAGCGGTTATGGAGGAGAAGATTAAAAAAAAGATCCCTTTATAAGTCTATGGAAGCTAATTAGCCAATGGGCGTGTCCATTGCGGCCATGTTTTTTGTCTGATCAAAATTTCTTTAAGGAATCTGACAGAGGTCCACCCAAGGAACATTCATGCAAAGTAAGAATGAAATCCATTGAGCTGAGAGGTTTTGGAGGAGAAGGTTTTTAAAACTTTTCCCCTTATACGTCTTTGAAAGACAAGGGGCATGGCCATGGCGGCTATGTGGGGCATGGCCATGGTGGCCATGTTTTTTGTCTGATCCAAATTTCTTCAAGGAATCTGACAAGGTCCACCCAAGGAACATTCATGCAAAATAAGAATAAAATCCATTGAGCGGTTTTGGAGGAGAAGATTTTTAAATATATTTTTTTTTTGGTTTCGATGCCTTCGCAACCAGAGTTCTGCATGTAACAAAATTCTTTGAAGGAATTTAGAAGAGGGCTATGTGAGAAACATTCCTGTGAAGTTTGGTTACAATCGACCAAGTAGTTAAGGAGGAGATGTTTAAAGAAAAAAGTTAACGCACGGACTCACGACCGCACGGACGCACGACGGACACACGGCCATAACATAAGACCCGCGGGTCTTCGGCCAGTGGAGCTAAAAATGAACAGGCTCGTTTGTGTTTATTTTTTTGTTTTTATTTATTTTTTCCTTTCCTCCGTCGGATTCGGTATGTCTCCGTTTTCGACTAAGCCATTTTAACCCTCAGGGATCTGGAGAACTGTTGACACTGTAGTATAATTAGGTCTAATAAATCAATCTCCCTCAGTATTTTGAATTTATTTTGAAACATAAAGTCGTAAAAATAGAGTTTGCTAAGATTGTGTTGAAAACATCAGTTCTATCACGAGTGTGATGGGCAAGTTAAATTTCTGATGTTTTGAATACGTAGAATGATAATTTGTAGGTGGACCTCTATAGATATGTGGTAGTCAGCAAAATCGGAGGAGATTAATCCAGATACAGGAAGGTACATTTAAATAAATAAATAAATAAATAAATAAATAAATAAACAAGAACTTTTGAAGAAGAGAGATACTTTTTTAATATTACACTTTATCTTATATAGTTAAAATAAGCCCCGCCCACGGCGGCCATGTTTTTTGTCGGCTCAAAAATTCTTCAAGGAATCTGACAGAGGTCCACCCAAGGAACATGCATGTCAACTAACTATGAAATAAAACGAAGAACTTTTGCAGAAGAAGATATTTTCAGCATTAAAGTGTATGTTATATAGTAAAAATAAGCCTCACGCATGGCGGCCATGTTTTTTGTCAGATCTTTTTTTTTCAAGGAATCTGACAAAGGTCCACCCAAGGAACATTCATGCCAAATTACAATGAAATCCAATAAGTACTTCTGCAGAAGAAGATTTTTTAGCATTATACTATATGTTAAAAAGTGAAATTAAGCCCCGCCCATGGCGGTCATGTTTTTTGTCGGATCAAATTTTCTTCAAAGAATCTGGAAGAGGTCCACCCAAGGAACATTAATGCAAAATAAAAATGAAATCCAACAGGTGGTTTTGGAGGAGAAGATTTTTAAAGATTTTTTTTTTTTTTTTTGTGGTTTTGTTGCCATGGCAATCAGAGTTCTGGGTGTAACAAAATTCTTTGAAGGAATTTAGAAAAGGACTAAGTAAGGAACATCCCTGTAAAGTTTGGTTACAATTGGCCCAGTAGTTTAGGAGGAGAAGATGTTTAAAGAAAAAATAACGCGCGGGCGACTGGACGCACGGACGCACGACGGACACAGGGCCACGACAATAGCCCCGCTGGCCTTCGGCCAGTGGAGCTAAAAAATAATTACATTTTATTTTGTTTTTCATTACTACAAAAAAAAAGCCATCAGAAGCAAGGTTGGTCGGTAAATACCGGTGGCGAGAATTTCCCCTAGTATTTACAGGTTATTACCATCCTGGGAGTGGTATTTACAAAGTAGGTTTTGGGACAAACATTTTTTTTCCATCCCCGCAACCGCAATACTGTGGGGCCCTGTATAGAAGCACACTCTGGCTGATACAACTGTCACGGGAAAGATTTGCTGTTACGGGTTGGTTGTATCGAGTTGATGAATGAATGGATTTAAGGTGGTTGTGGCCACATGATGATGATGAACGACGTTGATACAACGTTAGAGCTTCTCCCGTATCTCAAGGGGGTTCGGGGTTCAAGAGATGATAACTAAGTTGGATGTTTCCATGTTTTTGAAGTTATCAGAACCTTCTCCCTCTCGACCTCGTCATCTGTATAATAATATGAATATCCTTAGTAATAAGGAATAACATAGATGGTGTCCGTCAGGTGGTCGTGAGACCTACCTTCGCCAGGGACAAAGAAAGACTGACTCCGAGGTCGAGAGATCGAAATGGCAAGATATGCATATTCATGAAATAATGACAATTATGATAATTTACAAATGTTCAACAAGATAATGAAATAAAGTAAACGCATACCTGAATAATAATATGAATATCCTAAGTAATTAGGAATAACATAAAGATGTGTCCGTCAGGTGGTCGTGAGACCAACCCTCGCCAGGGACAAAGGAAGACTGACAAAGGCTGAGGTAAGAATGTGCGCATGCGGTGTTAATCAGTGAAGTGAAAAGCGCGCGAGACTTACATAAGGACACCGGAAATTGATATACGCTACTCAGGAATGCTTAATGCTTAATGAAATATGAAATATATGAGTATATGAAGTATGAAAAACGACAATCAATAGGGGAAAATAACTGGAGATGACTAGAAAGTCCTAAGCGCAAGCGCTCCTCCAGTTTCCATAATTTCACCCTGTGACATTCTCTCCCTCTTCGGGAAATGTCGTCCCGACATTTAATTTAACTAATTACTTGTATGAGTTTAAAAATAGTTTAACTACACATTTTCATTTATTTATATAAATTTACCAGATGTATATTATGTTTAGAGATATCAATCTGGTAATAAAATAGGAGCCGAAGCTATTGCTTCTTATGTTTGTCGAGCTAGTGAAGTTAACATATCTAACACTTTACCAGGTAAACCCTTATCAAAATGCGCTGTCATAAATGCTGCACAGTATGCACAGCGCAAAAGATAAAACTTTATATACAGAACTTAGACAAAAAATTATTGATAGCGCGTAATAGGACACTCCTTACTGGTTTAGCTTCAAACGGCTAAACATTAAAACCAGGCTAAAATTGCTTATCCTAAAACACAGCCAAAATGGAAGTGTCATATAAAAATACATTATTTACGCGCTGGACTGGAGAGAGGAAATATAACAGAACTATTCAATTCTTACGAAATTATTCACCCTTCCACGAAAGCACAAGCCAGAAGCACGAACCGGCCACGGTCTGATTGGGATAGCCCCCACCTAGGTTGTAACCAACCCATGTCCACGCAAGCGCGAAATCATGTCAAGGCGAAATTTTCAATAATACAATTTTCCTACTAGAACTTTCTCGCCAGTTTGCAGTCAAGTGCACCACGTATCAACGGCACTCTAACAACACACATGCTCTCTAGAGACGCCATGATAAATCATGCACCGTCAACCAACTGCAACCAAGCAGAAGCTGAACTTAAGAAAAAAACAAAGGGTCAGCAGAATTGCATTCCAGTGCGGCACGTGCCAAGAGCACTCTGACAACATACAAGCTCTCCAGAGACGCCATGACAAGCCATGCATCGTCACTCGACTGCAACCCAGCAACCCGTTTAAATGAGAACTTTTTATTTCGAAGCCTCTCTCCAGAATATATTTAGCGTAATTGTCACACGCTCCCCTCCCCTTCTGTGAAAAAATGTCGTCTCGACATTTCAATTAAGATACTTAAAACACACACAGGAAACCAGGAAACCATGTCAGCTGTTAATTCAGTTAAAAACATTCGAAAATTTAAAATAACCAGTCCCCTCCTGCCTGCCACCTTGGTTTCTGCCTATGCCTTGTTGGACGTGCTTGAGGTCGCAATTCTGGTTGAGACCCCGGAGCAGGACTGAAGGGTTTCGCCAAAGGATTCAATGACGATCTCTCTGGGGGTATCACCACACTAGGGGATACCGGTGCATCCAGCATGTTCGCACTATTTGGAACTGCAGAGTCTGGTGCAGGTGAGGCTGCACTACCTGCCGCTCCACCCGGAACATTGACATCACCGGCAGTTGTACCCTCAACCGGTGACGGTTGAGAACTGCTATTTGGTGATATATCTTTATCCGGGGAGCGTTGTTTGGATGCTGGAAGGGCCATGAATGGAAGAAGGAGATTCCTGTGCAGCATCCTTCGGATGCTCCTCCCATGTTCACGTTTGACAACGTACACAGGAACCTCTGTATTTGGCTGTTCAACAACCAAGTACACTTCTTTCTCCCATTTATCTGCCAGCTTGCACTTTCCCCTCAGTCCGACGTTGCGCACCAGTACACGGTCACCGGGCAAAAGCTGGGCATCCCGAGCTTTGAGGTCATAAGTTTCCTTATGCCTTCTGCCCTGGCGACGGGCCTCCTTGGTGGCTGTCTTATAGGCAAAGTCGAGCCTCTTTTTCAGATCGGCTGCAAACTTTGTCTGGTTAGCATGCCTACTGTCTGGATTTATGCCTAGAAAGGCATCAACCGCCAGTCTAGGGTGTCGCCCAAACATTAAATAATGCGGGGAAAATCCAGTGGTCTCATGACGGGTTGAGTTGTAGGCATGAACCAAGGGCGCAAGGTAGGACTTCCAGTTAGACTTCTGGTCATCCTCCAAAGTACCCAACATATTGAGCAGAGTCTGGTTAAAGCGCTCAGGCATTCCATTACCCATGGGATGGTAGGGTGTAGTCCTAGACTTGTCAACGTTAGCAATGGAACACAGCTCTTTAATAACCTGGCTCTCAAAATTGAGGCCCTGGTCACTATGTAAGCGGGATGGAAATCCATAGTGACAAATGAAGTTTTCAAAGAGAACTTTGGCTGTTGTCTTGGCCGTTTGGTTCTTGGTTGGTATGGCCTGAGCATAGCGGGTGAAATGGTCTGTAATTACCAAGATGTTTTCGTAACCACCCGCTGATGTCTCAAGAGACAGAAAATCCATGCATACCAAGTCCATGGGATAAGTGGACTCTACAGTCACAAGTTTTGCTGGAGCCCGCTCTCGAGACTTTCTTCGGATGCATCTGGGACAGTTCCGGACTTTCTTTTCAATGTCACCATCCATCCCAGGCCAATAAAACCGAGATTTTACCAGGGACATAGTGCGGTCTCTGCCTTGATGGCCGGCCTCATCATGCAGACCATTAAGTGCTATCTCCCGGAAAACCTCAGGCAATACCAGCTGGTTTACAGAGGTGCCATGTAAAGAATGACGACGGTAGAGTACCTCGTCTTTGAAAAATAGACTGTCCCAATCCTTCAAGATTTTTTGACATTCTGTCTCCTCAAGAGCAATCTGTCTCTTGGTAGGTTTGTGTCCAGAGGCCAAAATGGTCTTCACTCTGTTCAACGTGCCGTCAATGGTTTGTTCAGCATGCCAGTCAACTTGACTGAAATCTGAACCAGAGTCAGAGCCAACCTCTTCACCAGTGAGGTCAAAATGCTGAGCAACCAATACACATTCAACTGCCGGCGCCTCCTCTTTAGGGGCTAATACCGCCTGGCAGATGGCCTTAATAGCGTCATTAAACAGGACCCCTTTATCAGTAGATGGTAATCTACTGAGGGCATCGGCATCTTGGTTTTTCTTGCCGGACCTGTAAATGAGCTTGAAATTGTAACTAGACAGTGCGGCTAGCCAACGATGGCCTGTGGCATCTAGCTTAGCCGTTGTTAGAACATACGTCAATGGATTGTTGTCTGTTCTAACAGTGAATGTATTTCCATACAAATAATCGTGGAATTTATCACACACTGCCCATTTTATGGCCAAAAACTCAAGTTTATGTGCAGGGTAATTGCACTCACTGGCTCTTAGACCTCTGCTAGCATACGCTATGACACGTTCTATACCATCTTGTTCTTGGTATAGAACAGCACCTAGCCCATCACCACTAGCATCGATGTTCAAAATGAACTCTTTGCTATAGTCTGAATATGCCAAGACTGGTGGTGATGTAAGCTTTTCGATTATTGTTTCGAAAGCTGTTTGTTGATCAGGGCCCCAAGACCAAGGAACTGCAGACTTAGATCGCTTGGCTTTCTTGGTTGTTGGGTGTCCTACTAACAAGTCATTGAGAGGCTTCGCAATTTTGGAGTAATTACAGACAAAGCGCCTGTAATAACCCGCAAAACCGAGAAAACTACGCAATTCTTGTATATTTGAAGGGGCAGGCCATTCTTTTAACGCTGCAATTTTGTCAGGATCTGTCTGGACACCCTTATCACTGACAATGTGGCCTAAGTACTGCACTTGGGTCTTGAAAAACTCACACTTGGAGGCTTTGAGCTTTAAGCCGTGCTGCTCAAGCTGTTTGAACACGTTTTGCAGCCTGGTGATGTGTTCATCGAATGTCTTACTGAAGATGATTATATCATCTAAGTAAATGAGACATTCCTTCAAGTGTAGGTCCCCCATACAGCGCTCCATAAGCCTCTGAAATGTGCTAGGTGCATTGGTAAGACCGAAGGCCATCCTATTACATTCAAAGAAGCCTAGGGGGCCGGCAGAGAATGCAGTCTTATGTTTATCCCCTTCTTTGATTCCAACCTGCCAGTAGCCAGACCTAAGGTCAAGTTTGGAGAAATATTTTGAGCCAGACAATGTGTCAATGGTCTCTTCTATTCTTGGCAAGGCATAGGCATCCTTAATGGTTTTGTTGTTCAGTTTCCGGAAATCAATACAAAAGCGTAAGCTATTGTCTTTTTTCCGGACCAGAACAATGTTGGAAGAAAAAGGGCTTTGGGAATCTCGTATAGCCCCTGCGTCCAACATTTCTTTTAAATGTTGGCGCACCTCCTCAAACATTGCAGGAGGTATACGCCTGTATGGATCCTTAAATGGAGTAGGATCACTTAAGTTGATCTCGTGTTCCACCAGATTGGTGAAACCAAGATCTGTAGGCCCAGTGGAAAAAATATGCTTCCACTGGCTAAGTAAATCAGAAGCCTGGGTATGCTGTTGAGGAGTTAAGTTCTCCGCTGACAAATCTACTTTGATTTCCTCAGCATGACTATCACTAGTACTAGCCCGCTGAGATAATGAAGTAGAAAACGGATTTACATTTTCAATAACTTTTACCTCATGTAAATCACATAATTGGCTTCTAGGTTTTATTGTAATAGGCCTGGCTGAAAGATTACATATTCTAACAGGGATTCTAGCTGTCTTTGCATTGGGCTTTACAGAAACCAAACGAGGACAAACATTAAAATCAGAAGTTAAAATATTGTTTTCTGTGACAGCATTTTCCATTGTGGAAGTATTTCTAACTAAACCCGTTAATGTTCGGGTTTCATTGGGTTTTAAAATAACTGGTGTTTTGTTGGTAGATTTAACAAACCTTGTTTGGGAATATGAAAGAGCGGAAAATGCATTATTCCATGCAGACGAAATATTTGGGTCCGATGCAACATCTTCCCTGAGTGAACCAATAATATTTGTACCAACTATCAGAGGAACTTGGCCAGAGTATCTGGTAGTCGGCACAACTAGAACTGGAACAACCAAAGGAATATGTTCTACCTCAGGAATTTTTATTTCCGCTTCAATATATCCCGAATAAGGTATTTTTGAGCCACTTGCTCCACTAATATTCAAATTAAAATCAGCAATGTCTTTCAGCTCAGGCCTTGGATCCATTTGTTGATAAAAATCATCACAAATTGTTGTGATCATGGATCCAGAATCAATAAGGGCTAAACAAGACTGACCATTAATAAAAATCTCTGATTCATTTGTTGAACCAACCATACGTGAAAATAAGGTTGGATCAGTGTTGGAGCTATCAGAGTTCAAAGGGGAGTCCTTATTTTGCTCCGCAATAAAGACCCCTTCTAGTTTGAATGATTCAAACCAGAGTCAGTCTGTGTATCAGCACTTTTAAAATTGTGCTGATTAGCCCCTTGTTGTTGGTATTGGCCTCTGCCATAAGAGCCTCTACCCCTCTGATAAGAGCCACCTCTTCCCCTTGGGAAAGAAGAGCCCCTACCACGAGGAAAAGATCCCCGATTGGCAGAGTATCCACGATTTGAAAAAGAATCACGTTGATTGAAAGAACCACGTTGGGCAGGAGGGGTTGGTGAATCTCATGAGAAGAGATTCGGGACGAATCTAATTAAGCAGGGGGAAATGTAGCAGGTCGACCGTGTGGCTCGGTAGCTCAGTCGGTAGAGTGTTCGCACGGTATGCGAAAGGCCCTGGGTTCGAGTCCCGGTCGAGTCATGTTCTTTTTCCAACCCTGTGATATTTGGTGGCCAGTGTGGGGGTCCAGCACCGCGTCTGAGGGCATGAAAGAGTATGAAAATAAGTCTCGCAGCCGGACTGGATAGGACTTAGAGATTCGGAACGAATCTCATGAGAAGAGATTCGGGACGAATCTAATTAAGCAGGGGAAAAATGTAGCAGGCCGACCGTGCGGCTCGGTAGCTCAGTCGGTAGAGCACGAGACTCTTAATCTCGGGGTCGTGGGTTCGAGCCCCACGTTAGGCGCCAGTGTCACGGGAAAGATTTGCTGTTACGGGTTGGTTGTATCGAGTTGATGAATGAATGGATTTAAGGTGGTTGTGGCCACATGATGATGATGAACGACGTTGATACAACGTTAGAGCTTCTCCCGTATCTCAAGGGGGTTCGGGGTTCAAGAGATGATAACTAAGTTGGATGTTTCCATGTTTTTGAAGTTATCAGAACCTTCTCCCTCTCGACCTCGTCATCTGAATAATAATATGAATATCCTTAGTAATAAGGAATAACATAGATGGTGTCCGTCAGGTGGTCGTGAGACCTACCTTCGCCAGGGACAAAGAAAGACTGACTCCGAGGTCGAGAGATCGAAATGGCAAGATATGCATATTCATGAAATAATGACAATTATGATAATTTACAAATGTTCAACAAGATAATGAAATAAAGTAAACGCATACCTGAATAATAATATGAATATCCTAAGTAATTAGGAATAACATAAAGATGTGTCCGTCAGGTGGTCGTGAGACCAACCCTCGCCAGGGACAAAGGAAGACTGACAAAGGCTGAGGTAAGAATGTGCGCATGCGGTGTTAATCAGTGAAGTGAAAAGCGCGCGAGACTTACATAAGGACACCGGAAATTGATATACGCTACTCAGGAATGCTTAATGCTTAATGAAATATGAAATATATGAGTATATGAAGTATGAAAAACGACAATCAATAGGGGAAAATAACTGGAGATGACTAGAAAGTCCTAAGCGCAAGCGCTCCTCCAGTTTCCATAATTTCACCCTGTGACACAACCACCGTATCTAAGGTAAACAAGAGGCCCATGGGCCACTACGCTCACCAGAGGTCATGTAGTTTACACCATATACAGGCAAGGTGCCCATCTTGGTCATGTGACAACAATACCACGAATAATGTTCAATAGCCTCATCCCCATAGAGGCTTTTGATGTAATTTGGTTTGAATCATCACAGATCTTTTACTGGAGGAGAAGATAAAAATACTGAATATGAGCTATCCAAGACAAAGGTCAGTAATGACCTTGACCTTTGGAATTGATTAACTTCCATTCATCTGATTGTAAATAATATTTACCTGCCATGCAATCAGTAAAATCCACTGTCTTGCTCTTTTTCGATACAAATGTCTAAGTGACCAAATTTGACCATGACGTAAAACAGGTCAAGGTCAGCTAAAGGTCATCAGTTGAATAAATTTGGTAGGGTCTCAGTCCCCAATGCTACATACCATATTTCAAGGTCATCGGCTATTTGGTTCCCGAGAAGAAAATTCTTAAATTTTTTACCATATATAAGCATGGTGGCCACATTCGTCAGGTGATCCAGTCCTTATAAACAAATTTCACTCCCCCTACCCATAGAGGCTCCATATGTTATTTGGTTTCAAGCATCCCACCTGTTCAAGTGGAGAAGAAGATAAAAAACAAGAGGACCATGATGGTCCTATATCGCTCACCTGAGCTAAGAGCTAAGAGTTTTGCACATGCCCCAGTGTCCTGTTTGAGACAAGAGTAAGACTTTAAATTTTTTCCCTAATATGTCTATGTAAAGCGAGTGGGCCCCGGCGCGGGGCCATTTTTGGTCCCGGGGCCATAATTTGAACAATCTTGGTAGAGGTCAACAAGATGGAGCTTCATTCTAAATATCAAAGACCTGTGCCTTCTGGTTTCAGACAAGAAGATTTTTAAAGATTTCCCTATCATAAGCCTGCATAAAACCAGTGGGCCCCGGCACGGGGGCATTTTTGGCCCCAGGGCTATAATTTGAACAATCTTTGTAGAGGCCAACTACATGTAGATGAATTTTCTTATCAAATATCAAAGACCTGGGCCTTCTGGTTTCAGACAAGAAGATTTTTTAAAGGTTTTCGATCCCTAAATAAGCCTGTGTAAAACCAGTGGGTCCCAATGTGAGGCAATTTTGGCCCCTCGGCTATAATTTAAACAATCTTCATAGCGGTCCACTAGATGAAGCTTCATACCAAATATCAAAGACCAGGGATTTCTGGTTTCAGAAAAGAAGATTTTCAAAGGATTTCCCAATATGACCCTGTGTAAAACCAGTGGGCCCCGGCGCGGGGGCATTTTTGGCCCCAGGGCTATAATTTGAACAATCTTGGTAGAGATCAACTAGATGAAGCTTCATACTAAATATCAAAGACCTGGACCTTCTGAATTCAGAAAAGAAGATTTTTAAAGGTTTCCCTATATAAGCGTATGTGAAACCAGTGGGCCCCCGTGTGGGGCAATTTTTGGCCCCAGGGTTGTAATTTGAACAATCTTCATAGCGGTCCATTAGCAGAAGCTTCATACCAAATATCAAAGACCTGGGCCTGCTGGTTTCAGACAAGAAGATTTTAAACGGACTTCCCTATATAAGCCTATGTAAAACCAGTGGGCTCCGGGGCGGGACCATTTTTGGCCTCAACGCAATAATTTGAACAATCTTAGTAGAGGTCCACTAGATGAAGCTTCATACCAAATATCAAAGACCTGGGCCTCCTGGTTTCAGACCAGAAGATTTTCAAAGGATTTCCCTATATAAGCCTATGTAAAACCAGTGAGCCCCGGCGAGGGGGCATTTTTGGCCCCAGGGCTAAAATTTGAACAATCTTGGTACAGGTCCACTAGATGAAGCTTCATACCAAATATCAAAGACCTGGGCCTTGCGGTTTCAGAGAAAAAAGAATCTTAAAGATTTTCCCTATCTAAGCCTATGTGAAACCAGTGGGCCCCCGTGTGGGGCCACTTTTGGCCCCAGGGTTGTAATTTGAACAATCTTCATAGGGGTCCATTAGATGAAGCTTCATACCTAATATCAAAGACTGGTTGCTGGTTTCAGAAAAGAAGATTTTCAACGGATTTCCCTATATAAGCCTATGTAAAACCAGTGGGCAATCTTCGTAGAGGTTCAATAGATGAAGCTTCATACCAAATATCAAAGACCTGGGCCTTGCGGTTTCAGAGAAAAAAGATTTTCCCTATATAAGCCTATGGAACACCAAAGGGCCCGAGGCGGACAGTTTTCGGCCCCGGGGCTATAATTTGAACAATCTTGGTAGTGGTCCACTAGATGAAGCTTCATACCAAATATCAAAGACCTGGGCCTTCTGGTTTCAGACAAGAAGATTTTCAAAGGATTTCCCTATATAAGCCTATGTAAAAACCAGTGGGCCCTGGCGCGGGGACATTGTTGGCCCCAGGGCTATAAATTTGACAAATCTTGGTAGAGGTCCACTAGATGAAGCTTCATACCAAATATCAAAGACCTGGGCCTTCTGGTTTCAGAGAAAAAGATTTTTAAAGGGTTTCTCTATATAAGCCTATGTAAAACCAGTGGGCTCCAGGGCGGGGCCATTTTTGGCCTCAAGACAATAATTTGAACAATCTTCGTAGAGGTTCAATAGATGAAGCTTCATACCAAATATCAAAGACCTGGGCCTTGCGGTTTCAGAGAAAAAATTGTTCCCTATATAAGCCTATGTAAAACCAAAGGGCCCCAGGGCGGGGGCATTTTCGGCCCCAGGGCTATATTTTGAACAATCTTGGTAGAGGTCCACTAGATGAAGCTTCATACCAAATATCAAAGACCTGGGCCTTCTGGTTTCAGAGAAGAAGATTTTTAACGGTTTTCCCTATATAACTCTATGTAAAACCAGTGGGCCCCGGGATGGGGCCAATTTTGGCCTAAGGGCAATCATATGAACAATCGTGGGAGAGGTCCACTAGATCAAGCTTCATACCAAATATCAAAGACCTGGGCCTTAGAACAAGAAGGTTTTCAAAGGTTTTCCCTATATAAGCCTATGTAAAACCAGTGGGCCCTTGCGCGGGGACATTTTTGGCCCCAGGGCTATAATTTGATCAATCTTGGCAGAGGCCCACTAGATGAAGCTTCATACCAAATATCAAAGACCTGGGCCTTGCGGTTGCAGAGAAGAAGATTTTTTAAAGATTTTCCCTATATAAGCCTATGTAAAACCAAAGGGCCCCGGGGCGGGGGCATTTTCAGCCCAAGGGCTATAATTTGAAAATCTTGGTAGAGGTCCCACTAGATGAAGCGTCATACCAAATATCAATGACCTGGGCCTTCTGGTTTCAGACAAGAAAATTTTTTAAGTTTTTTTTTATTATTTTCCCCTTTTGTTGCCATGGCAACCAGAGTTCTGCATGGAATGGAATTCTTTGAACAACTTTGAGAGAGGACCATCCAAACATCATTTCTGCCAAGTTTAGTCAAAATCTGTTAAGTGGTTTAGGAGGAGATTTCGTTTAAAGTAATTGTGGATGGACATCCGGACAGACGACGACGGACGAATGACCGATCACCAAAGCTCCCCCGGAGCCTTCGGCTCAGGTGAGCTAAAAATAACTGAATCTGAGACATCCAAGATATAGGTCAGTAAATGACCTTGACCTTTGGAATTGATAAACTTCCATTCAGCTAACTGCAAAAATTATTTTTGATGTCACAGCCTACTAGGCAATCAGAAATATCCACTATTTTGCCTTTCTTTTTCCATACAAATGTCTAAGTGACCAAATTTGACCTTGACATAAAATAGGTGAAGGTCAAACAAAAATCATCGTTTGAACAAATTTGGTAGGGCCAGAGACCCCGATGCTACATACCAAGTTTCAAGATCATCAACCATTCGGTTTTTTAGAAGAAGATATTCAAAGGTTTTTAACCATATATGGGAATGACGGCCATATTGGTCATGTGACCCAGTCCTCACAAACAAACTTTCGTTCCCCCATTCCATAGAGGCTCCACATGTAATTTGGTTTCAAGTAGTTTAAGTGAAGAAGAAGATGAAAATACTGTATCTGAGCCGTCCTGGACAAAGGTCGGGAAATGACCTTGACCTTTGGAACTTATAAACTTCTATTCAGCTGATTGCAAACACCATTTCTGATGCCACTAGTTACCATGCAATCAGAAAAATCCACTGTTTTGCCTTTTTTCCATACAAATGTCTAAGTGACCAAATTTGACCTTGACGTAAAACAGGTCAAAGTCATCCAAAGGTCATAATTTGAATAAACTTGGTAGGACCAGAGTCCCCGATGCTGCATACCAAGTTTCAAGATCATCGGCTATTCGGTTCTTGAGAAGAAGATTTTAATGGTTTTTACCATATATGGGCATGGTGGCCATATCGGTCATGTGACCCCGTGCTCACGAACAAACTTTCGTTCCTCCATTCCATAGAGGCTCCACATGTAATTTGGTTTCAATGGGCCAAGTAATTTAAGTGAAGAAGAAGATGAAAATACTGAATCTGAGCCGTCCAAGACAAAGGTCGGTAAATGACCTTGACCTTTGGACCTTATAAACTTCCATTCAGCTGATTCCAAATACCATTTCGGATGCCACTAACTACCATGCAATCAGAAAAATCCACTGTTTTGCCTTTTTTCCATACAAATGTCTAAGTGACCAAATTTGACCTTGACGTAAAACAGATCAAAGTCATCCAAAGGTCATAATTTGAATAAACTTGGTAGGACCAGAGTCACCGATGCTGCATATCAAGTTTCAAGATCATCGGCTATTCGGTTCTTGAGAAGAAGATTTTAATTTAAAGGTTTTTACCATATATGGGCATGGTGGCCATATCGGTCATGTGACCCCGTCCTCACGAACAAACTTTCGTTCCTCCATTCCATAGAGGCTCCACATGTAATTTGGTTTCAATGGGCCAAGTAGTTTAAGTGAAGAAGAAGATGAAAATACTGAATCTGAGCCGTCCAAGACAAAGGTCGGTAAATGACCTTGACCTTTGGACCTTATAAACTCCCATTCAGCTGATTCCAAATACCATTTCTGATGCCACTAGCTACCATGCAATCAGAAAAAATCCACTGTTTTGCCTTTTTTCCATACAAATGTCTAAGTGACCAAATTTGACCTTGACGTAAAACAGGTCGAGGTCAACCATCAACATCCCCGATGCTGCATACCAAGTTTCAAGATCATCGGCTTTTCGGTTCTTGAGAAGAAGATTTTAAAAGGTTTTTACCATATATGAGCATGGTTGCCATATTGGTCATGTGACCCAGTCGTCACGAACAAACTTTCGTTGCCCCATTCCACAGAGTAATTTTGTTTCAATTGGCCGAGTAGTTTAAGTGAAGAAGAAGATGAAAATACTAAATCTGAGCCGTCCTGGACAAAGGTCGGGAAAAGTCCTTGATCTTTGGAACTCATAGCTGATTGCAAATACCATTTCTGATGCCACTAGCTACCATGCAATCAGAAAAATCAACTGTTTTGCCTTTTTTCCATACAAATGTCTAAGTGACCAAATTTGACCTTGACGTAAAACAGGTCAAGGTCAACCAAAGGTCATAATTTGAACAAACTTGGCAGGGCCCAAGTCCCCGATGTTGCATACCAAGTTTCAAGATCATCGGCCATTCAGTTCTTGAGAAGAAGATGTTTAAAGGTTTTTACCATATATGGGCATGGCGTACATATTGGTCATGTGACCCCATCCTCACGAACAAACTTTCGTTCCCCCATTCCATAGAGGCTCCATATGTAATTTGGTTTCAATTTGCCAAGTAGTTTAAGTGAAGAAGAAGATGAAAATACTGAATCTGAGCCGTCCTGGACATAGGTCGGTAAATGACCTTGACCTTTGGAACTTATAAACCTCCATTCAGCTGATTGCAAATACCATTTCTGATGCCACTAGCTACCATGCAATCAGAAAAATCCACTGCTTTGCCTTTTTTTCCATACAAATGTCTAAGTGACCAAATTTGACCTTGACGTAATACAGGTCAAGGTCAACCAAAGGTCATAATTTGAACAAACTTGGTAGGGCCCAAATCCCCGATGCTGCATACCAAGTTTCAAGAATATCGGCTTTTCGGTTCTTGAGAAGAAGATTTTTAAAGGTTTTTACCATATATGGGCATGGCGGCCATCTTGGTCATGTGACCCAGTCTTCACGAGCAAACTTTCGTTCCCGCTTCCCACAGAGCCTCCACATGTAATTTGGTTTCAATTGGCCAAGTAGTTTCAGAGGAGAAGTCGTTTGAAAATGTTGACGCAGACGCAGACGCGGATGCGGACACGGACGACGGATCACAGCCTATACAATAAGCTCCCCCGGCAACAATCCTCAGGTTGAAAATTACGACCCAGAGAGACCTAGTAGCCATGTCCTATATCTCGGTGCGAACGATCTCTATGGATGGGCTATGAGCCAGGCTCTTCCCATCAGAGACTTCCAGTAGGTCGATGCATCGGAATGCCAGCGACTCGCAGAAACCCTTGCAGAACAACCTGCAGACAGTGAAAAGGGCTATATCCTAGCGGTAGATATGGAATATCCAGCAGAGCTGCACTAGGTAGACAATACCTACCCGCTAGCACCAGAGCGCCTAGTGGTCAAGAAGGTGTGGATGTCGGAGTACCAGCGCGAACTTCTCGATGGAGCTTTGTGGGGAGCACTTACAGAGGTTGAGAAGTTGGTACCCAACCTTCGCAACAAAACCCGTTACGTGCTCCACTATCGGAATCTCCAGCTATATATGTCTCTGGGTATGCGTCCGACCAAGATTCATCGTGCCCTCCGGTTCCAGCAGAGCCCCTGGATGGAACCCTACATCCGGATGAATACTGAGCTCATGAACAATTCAGTCTTCGGCAAGACGAAATGTCTAAGTGACCAAATTTGACCTTGACGTAAAACAGGTCAAAGTCATCCAAAGGTCATAATTTGCATAAACTTGCCAGAGTCCCCGCTGCTGCATACCAAGTTTCAAGATCATCGGCTATTAGGTTCTTGAGAGGAAGATTTTAATGGTTTTTACCATATATGGACATGGTGGCCATATCGGTCATGTGACCCCGTCCTCACGAACAAACTTTCGTTCCCCCATTCCATAGAGGCTCCACATGTAATTTGGTTTCAATTGGCCAAGTAGCTTAAGTGAAGAAGATGAAAATACTGAATCTGAGCCGTCCAAGACAAAGGTCGGTAAATGACCTTGACCTTTGGACCTTATAAACTTCCATTCAGCTGATTGCAAACACCATTTCTGATGCCACTAGTTACCATGCAATCAGAAAAATCCACTGTTTTGCCTTTTTTCCATACAAAAGTCTAAGTGACCCAATTTGACCTTGACGTAAAACAGGTCAAGGTCAACCAAAGGTCATAATTTGAACAAACTTCATCGGCCATTCGGTTCTTGAGAAGAAGATTTTTAAAGGTTTTTACCATATATGGGTATGGCGGCCATCTTGGTCATGTGACCCAGTCTTCACGAACAAATTTTCGTTCCCCCTGTAATTTGGTTTCAATTGGCCAAGTAGTTTCAGAGGAGAAGTCGTTTGAAAATGTTGACGCAGACGCGGATGCGGACACGGACGACGGATCACTGCCTATACTATAAGCTCCTCCGGAGCTTTCGGCTCTGGTGAGCTAACAAGCCCATAGCAACGGCGCTCATACAGGAGCGGCTGTGTGTAACTTTTGGTTTCACTAGGCGAGGTACATATATTCAGTAAATTGATCCATACAGTCTCGAGTTGTTTCCCTTGACATACAACCACCGTATCTAAGGTAAACAGCTCATAGCAACGGCGCTCATGCAGGAGCGGCGTTGCTATGGGCTGTTTGAAGTTGTTAACATATAAAATTAGACTGTTGTACATAGCTCAATGTCGTCTGTTGGTATATTGATTTACTTCACAATGCTCTTTGGTGAAAAAAGCTTGGGCGAAATCAAAGGGCTCTTATATGCTAATTTGCGAGAATGAAAAGGACGGCGTGTGATATATGTACTCGCCGGTCGTGACCAGCCTGCGCTCTTTTAAGCTCACCAGCAAGAAATATTCAAGTGTCACTGTGACCAGATTTGTCCTACTCTTCCAACAGCTTGGTACGGGCCGTCATTAACGAAGGCTCTGAGGAGGTCGTTTCATTTAGACAATACTTTAATATATAGATTCATAAAGGGAAACACAATGCAGGGGTGTACATGGGTCAAGATCGGTACAAGTGAAGCTTGTGGGAAGAGATGTCGAGGAACCTACTGTGCTATCCACAACGCTGCTATCTCCAGAGTTGGGGATCTCTGGATCTGTCAGGTTTGTGGGGTGGCTGTGAAGACGTCCCGTAAGCTGTGTAAACCATGCGGCGCTACTACCGTCTATAATCAGTACTACCACAAGAAGCGCTAAAAAAGAAGCCAGACGACTTTCCAGGATAATTTTCAATAAGAGAAAAGTTCAATGCATTCATATATGAATTATGGCTACTATGGATGAATTCATAGAGCAGTTACTGGCAGAAATACCTGATAATAATTCGACTCTCCATCACGTGGTTCAAAACATCTTGGATGAGCCTATCCCAGTTTCTGTCAAAAGGCGCTTGTTAAAGCCCTTACAATCTGAAAAAATATCGACCTACCCCACCACCACGCAAAAAGAAGGCCCCTAAGAGAAAGGCCATTGAAGAGGAATTTGACCCTATCTCACGCAAGAAAGTCCTGAGATCCGTGAAGGAGTATCAGGATGAGATACTGGACTTGTTTACATCTACTGAGCAGATAAAAAAAGCTAATCTTCAGTCAGACCCCATGGGTCATTGGCGACTTCTTCAGGGGCTGGCAGATGGACGTGCCTGCCAATAATCCTCATAGTGCAGTCCCAGGACTTTCCTCGAGGCTGTG
The DNA here is from genome assembly GCA_963580285.1 of Lucinisca nassula. Taxonomy (NCBI): domain Eukaryota; kingdom Metazoa; phylum Mollusca; class Bivalvia; order Lucinida; family Lucinidae; genus Lucinisca; species Lucinisca nassula. The sequence goes on from OY757017.1 coordinate 46,702,506, forward strand.
GTGTAAGCTCGAGGAAGAGATCGAAGCTCTGGGTGGCGTGAAGTTCCAGTTGGCTCTCAAGATTCAGCTTCGGAAGGACAGCCCAGGCGGTAGGGAGGAGTACACAAGCCCCGTGCTGCGCCACAAACAGGATGCCCTTCTCCAGGCCAGCGAAATCAAGGGGGCTCTCGATAATACCTTCCCACAGATCCAAGAAACACTCGAAAAGTGGATATAGAGAGGGTCTGGCTGGGTTGTAGATCAGGTACAGACCCTTTGGCTGGACATTGCCAAATATCAACCTCTTCGGGGTAGCTTCTACATTCCACTCCCAGCAGAAGAAAGTTTAAACAAGAAAAACGCCAAAAGGCATTATGGACGGGTTTTTGAAAAAAAGGTTAACCAAAAGGTAAACCGGGACGCCCGGCCGCCCGCACGGACATCGCTATTCTAAAGGACGGAATTTTTCCTTGAAAAACCCGTCCAAAAAGAATGAAACTAGGAAAAGTGTCCATAGGACACGGATGCCCCCGCCAAATGCCATTCATAAAAAATATTACATATGTACTTCAAATCAATCATAAATTATATTAAAATCATAAATGTAGGCGGTAGAGCGATGACAAAGTTTTTCTAAAAATAGCCACAGTGACCTTGACCTGAGCTCATGACCTCGAAAGTCAAAGCAACGCGAGATATTATCATAAGAAACATTTGTGTGAAGTTCTATTAACATCCATCAATAAATATAGGCACTAGAGCGATGACAAAGTTTTTCTAAAAATAGCCACAGTGACCTTGACCTTGAAAGTTGAAATAGCTCGAGATATTGTCATAAGGAACATTTGTGTGAAGTTATACTGAAATCTGTGAAGAAATGTAAGCGCTAGAGCCATGACAAAGTTTTTCTAAAAATAGCCACAGTGACCTTGACCTTGAAAGTCAAACTCGCTCAAGGTATTGTCAAAAGGAACATTTGTGTGAAGTTATATTGAAATCAGTGAAGAAATGTAGTCGCTAGAGCGATGACAAAGTTTTTCTAAAAATAGCCACTGTGACCTTGACCTTGAAAGTGGAACTCGCTAGAGATATTGTCATAAGGAACAATATATTGAAGTTTTATTGAAATCGGTGAAGAAATGTAGGCGCTAGAGCGATGACAAAGTTTTTCTAAAAATAGCCACAGTGACCTTGACCTTGAGATCATGACCTTGAAAGTCGAACTCGCTCGAGATACTGTCATAAGAAACATTTGTGTTAAGTAATATAGAAATCAGTGAAGAAATGAAGGCGCTGGAGCGATGACAAAGTTTTTCTAAAAATAGCCACAGTGACCTTGACCTTGAGGTAATGACCTTGAAAGTCGAACTCGCTGGAGATATTGTCATAAGAAACATTTGTGTGAAGTTATATTGAAATCAGTGAAGAAATGTAGGCACTAAAGTGATAACAAATTTTTTCTAAAAATAGCCACAGTGACCTTGACCTTGTGGTTATGACCTTGAAAGTCGAACTCGCTCGAGATTTTTTATAAGGAACATTTGTGTGAAGTTATATTGAAATTGGTGAAGAAATGTAGGCGCTAGAGCGATGACAAAGTTTTTCTAAAAATAGCCACACTGACCTTGACCTTGAGGTCATGACCTTGAAAGTCTAACTCGCTCGAGATTTTTATATAAGGAACATTTGTATGAAGTTATAATGAAATTGGTGAAGAAATGTAGGCGCTAGAGCGATCACAAAGTTTTTATAAAAATAGCCACAGTGACCTTGACCTTGAGGTCATGACCTTGAAAGTCAAACTCGCTCGAGATATTGTCATAAGAAACATTTGTGTGAAGTTATATTGAAATCAGTGGAGATATGTAGGTGCTAGAGCCATGACAAAGTTTTTCTAAAAATAGCCACAGTGACCTTGACCTTGCGGTCATGACCTTGAAAGTCGAACTCGCTCGAGATTTTTTAAAAGGAACATGTGTGTGAAGTTATGCTATATCCCCCCTCACAACTATGTTGTGCGAGGGGATAAAAATATTACAAATGTACTTCAAATCAATCATAAAATATATGCATCAAGGGCAGATAATCCAAAAAACAAAAATGCAAGAGTTGTCTTCCTTGTTCATGACACATCGTCTCAGTGTGATGAATGCACCTGTGAAGTTTCATGAATATATTCCATACGGTTTAGGAGTTATGGCCCGGACACGGTTTACTATTTGGTACTGAGTCAAGGGCAGATAATTCAAAAACCAAAAATGCAAGAGTTGTCTTCCTTGTTCATGACACATCGTCTCAGTGCGATGAATGCACCTGTGAAGTTTCATGAATATATTCCATACGGTTTAGGAGTAATGGCCCGGACACGGTTTACTATATGGTACCAAGTCAAGGGCAGATAATTCAAAAATCAAAAATGCAAGAGTTGTCTTCCTTGTTCATGACACATCGTCTCGGTGTGATGAATGCACCTGTGAAGTTTCATGAATATATTCCATACGGTTTAGGAGTTATGGCCCGGACACGACATACCATTTGACTATATATGGATGTAAGTCAAGGGCAGATAATTCAAAAACTAAACAAGCAGGAGTTGTCTTCCTTGTTCATGACACATCGACTCAGTGTGATGAATGTACCTGTGAAGTTTCATTAATATATTCCATACGGTTTAGGAGTTATGGCCCGGGCACGGTTTACTATATGGTACTAAGTCAAGGGCAGATAATTCAAAAACCAAAAAAGCAAGAGTCGTCTTCCTTGTTCATAACACATCGTCTCAGTGTGATGAATGCACCTGTGAAGTTTCATGAATATATTCCATACGGTTTAGGAGCTATGGCCCGGACACGATGTTACCGGACGAACGAGCGAACGGACGGACGGACGGACAGGGGTAAAACTTAATGCCCTTCCGGTATTCTCCGAATACGCGGGGCATAAAAAGAAAGAAAAAAAAAGAACAAAAAAAAAAGTCTCCACCGGGGTTTGAACTCACGCCCCTCAGATTCATTGTCAACAACAGGATTCGTAGTCCAGCACTCTATCCACTACACTGGCATTTGAAAAAAGGTTAACCAAAAGGTAAACCTGAAAAACACAAGTTTGAAAAATGACAATGTCCGCCAAAATTTTAGTCTTTTGCGCCATTTATGGATAATAAATGAAAGCGGTACCTCCACTTATGCATCAGTCCTGATATTAAAACAATCTGCTACAGAATAGATGAAAAATATCACTTTCACAGTATGGGAGCGGAGGTGAACGGCCATTTGCGATTGAACAGCACTTGCTATTTGTACAGTGGACGATCAGTCACTTGCGATATAACATTATCACGTGGTATCTCAAATATGTAAACACAGAAGCCATTAGCGTGAGTTTTTTGTCATTACTTTTATTTGTGTAAGTTGTCAATTTATTTGTCACTTTACCGGAAATAATTTCGTTGGTAACATTGATCCTATCGGTGGACATAACGATGGTGATCAGTTGACATGTGTTTCTCTGTTGCTGGCATACCTTAATAAAATAGGTTTAAATGACGGATGAATATTTAGAGGCCACTTCTTTGAGTTTCTCTGACATCTTTAATAAACTGTAAAGCCTACTGACAAAAAGGATGTTTACACTGATGTAAAATACGGCAGCTAAATCTTAACTTGTATTCCCATCACTTTTGATCATCTGAACGGTCACTTGACATTGGATTGAACGATCCCTTGCGATCTATAATAATTGGAGTTGAACAGCCACTTGCCAAATTGATCATTGAAATTGAACAGTCACTTGCGATGGTGATTTCACAAATAACATTTTTTTGTGATTTAGGGTCATTCTAAGAAGTCTGATCAGATACTGACATCAAATAACCAAAACACTTCCTTCAATTACCACTGCAGAAAAGTGTTCAGGACATTGCAACTGTTTCATCACCATGGTGCGGAACTCTTTTCACTTCTGCATGTTCAAGTGATAACACACGCTTTATTTGATTTGAGGTGCTACGACCCAGTCAACACTATTCAGGTCATCTTGCAGACTTGCTTCCAATGTTGTGGCTTTTAACCGACACTGAGATTAAATGACATCTCAGCCCATACCACCCAAACAAACCAATAGGGTTTATAACTTTATATGCAATTTATAGTCGGACCGACTCGCACCACACTGCCAGGGCAGGCGACGACCTTCTGAGCGGTTTACCAGTACTCATGTGCGATCGGTAACAGCTCTACCTGGAAGAACAGTGCATCCCAGTCTCCGATGAACATAGGCTAAAGACCCGATTACATCTTTTCATTGATATATTTCAGTAACGTTTAATTAGTTTTAACATAACTCACAAAGCATTAAAATTTACTTCATTCGTTATGTGAATTGCAAAAAAAAAGCTTACAAGTATTCTGTTATCGGACTCGGATTTTTTTTTCAATCAAAATGGTGTGCATGTTATTCCTTGGCCTGCGTTTTCGCCGGATTTAAACCCAATCGAACACCTTTGTGACCAGCTCGGAAAACTTGTGTACAGCCGACAGCATCGGCAAATCAACCGTCAGCAGCTTGCCATGGCGGTACATGACGAATGGGACAACATCACACAAGACCAGATACAGCGTTTAATTCAAAGCATGAGGCGTCGATGCCAAGCAAAACTTGATGGTATAGTGGACATACCCGGTATTACGATATGCGGTTTTGATTTGTGTGTGTGTGTGTGTGTGTGTGTGTGTGTGTGTGTGTGTGTGTGTGTGTGTGTGTGTGTGTGTGTGTGTGTGTGTGTGTGTGTGTGGACTTATTCGAGTCTCCAATGAGACGCACTCTGTAGTGAGTCTGTGGATAAGTTAGTGATATTCATTTAACATAATCAAATGCTGCAAATATTGTGAATCGATTAAAATTTGAGGGGTTGCGTTTTCATTGAATGCGAGTATATCTCAAAGGGTATTTGATATATGGTGACACAAGGCGGCCATACTGTTATCTTTGAAGGGGAGATAACTCAAATACAGCAATACCAAGAGTTGTGTTTCTTTGTCATGACATGCCTTCTATAACTTGTATTCAACTTATTGTGCCAAGTTCCATTAGTATATTTCAAAGATTATTGTAGTTACGGCCACTATAATGTTATATTGTCAGGGGAGATAACTCCAAAACCAGTACACCCAGAGTTGTAATTCATGCGCATGACACGCCCGCTTAGCCCCATGCATATCTGTACCAAGTGACATCGCGGCCCTTGCCCATCGGGGCTTGAAGAAATATTTGGGCTGCAAGATGCTTCCACGCAGAGCTGAATCTGACCCGCACACGATAACTGGTTGACCGCTTAGAGGATCTAAGCCTGCCCAGGCAAAGCGGTGTGCTTGAGTTGGACCGTCCATGCTTATAAACCCTGTTGGTTTCATAGGGCGACAGGGTTTGAGATGTCATTTCAGCTCAATGTCGGGTAAAAGTCCCATACAATTGGAAGCAACGTCTCCAAAATGACTTATACAGTGTTGATGGGGACGTTAAACCTCAAATCAAACAAACAAAAACCAAGTGACATCAATATGGCGCCTAGATATTTGAGATATGGTGATCACAAGGTAAAGATTCTACTTTATTGGAAGGGGACATAACTAAAAACATGGCAACCAGAGTTGTGGTTCTTATGCATGACACGCCGGGCCAGCCTTGTGAACAATTGTGCCAGGTACCATCAATATATCTCAAAGGATATTGGAGTTATGACCATCACAATGTAGGGACTCTATTGTACTGGAAGGGGAGGAAACTCAAAAAGACATGGCACCCAGAGGTGTTGTTCTTGCGCATGACACGCCGTCTAAGCCTAGTGAACAAGTGTGCCAGGTACCATCAATATGTCTCAAATGAAGAATTATGGCCATCACATATGGCAAATAGAGTTGTGGCACTTGCGCATGGCACAACGTCTCAGCCTTGTGAACAATCAATGAATCTCAAAGGGTTTTGGAGAAATGGCCATCACAAGGCTTCGCATACGGAAGGACTGACAAACGGACGGACGCCAGGCTGATCGCTATATACCCGAACCTATTCGGTCTGGGTATAATAAAAATATCGTTTGGCCATTGGAACAGCCTACCAGTGACGCCAGCAACAGAATGATGAGCCAATGCGGGAGATGCCAAGGTTAGCCTGCATTTTGCCGGTACTCTGGCCTTTGTAAAGACCACCTGGTCAGATATTCTAACTGGCACTGGCTATGGGGCACGTTTTGCAGGTCGGAACTGACCACCTTCCATAGCCGCGATGTGCAGCCTGCAATTTTTCTGACCGGGAATCGAAATTTCTGTAACTTACAGACCACTTTCCTTTTATTGCACCGTACCTGAGACGAGAGTGGTGCATTGGTCCCAATGTATCACTCCGTGCAAAAGCCTTTAAGGAAGTGGAACAACTAATCCTGGACATATTCTAGGGGTAGCCCCTATGTCGGCGTGGGTGACTAATGGCTGTACTTCCGTGTTAAACCCTACGTCTATAATGTCTACTCCCATAGACGCCTAATGACGAGTACTTGAGTCAATTTGTCACAGGAACGTCGTCTATAAGGCGTTTTCTTGCGTATACCAGCAATTAAGTATTCTGTGTTGTCTGGTCTCCGTGGGCTTGTGGATAAGAGCACTGACTCTTAATTATTAGGTCTATCAAATCTATAGTTCGAAGCTCGCTCGGGTTATATAGTGTGGCGGATAAGTGGGAATTTTCACCAAAATAGTTCAGTTTGTGATACAAGCATGAAACTTCTACCAAATCATTATCGGTTATAGTGAAGTAGAATAAGAAAGTTGGCCACCGTAAATTTGTCCATTTTGAAGTTGGCCACCAAGTTTTTAATTGCGCCCCATTTCAACGCTATTTATTTTATAAACCCTACACCATGTTTGTCAAATAGTGTGAAATGTCACCCAAAGTCATGTTTTCCTATCTATTTGACAGTATTTTAGATACATGGCATTACAACAGTGACTGTTACGCGTATATAATGTGTAAAAATATACATAGATGAGTGTAGACACCACCATACTAGTTACCCCACCCATCTACCCGGCCAGCAATCAACACCACTACATACACATGCACATCCGACCCCATGTTTGCTTCTATAACTTATAAACATATGTCATGGTCTGGTTTGCGGTGATAGAAATTATATTTAGTATGTTACTGGTAGATTTTGTTATTGTTAATTGCATTTAAAAACTACGCTCATGGGCGTAGACATCACTATGTGTGACTCAAGTCTTTTTTTAATTTTTATTGATCATACTTAATTGAAACAGAGTAAACTACTGACACTACCAGGACACACTGGTGTAGTTCACTGTCGTGAAACTCGACATGGGGTTCAATGACAGCTTACAGTTGTATATATTCATGTAAGTCTCCCAAATACTCCTTGGTTCGCCCCATTTAAAGCCAAGGAGTCGTATCCGAATGGACGGATTGTGCCAACGGGGGATAGCCGAGTCAAAGAGAATGGGGATTAAGTTCTCTCGATGGTGTACAGATCGCACGGGAGTTAAATGTCATTGAATGAACGATCAGACTGGGTGTAGGAACAAAATCATCGAACCCAGTTGAATCCCATACAACAAAGTGTTAATGTTTGCTAGTTGAAGGTGGTAAAAGGATAGTCCCTCGGCCTTCCAACTGCGTTGCATTCAAATTTGTTGTCATCATAGCTCAGTTGTCTATCATTGCAAGCGTTTACTTGTTCTGCTTATTATCTGCCAGGTTAATTGTTGCAGTCATTTATATTTTCTATTATTTATTTAACATTTTTATGGTTTGAGAAATTTGATAATGGCGAAAAGAATTCGCATGTCAATTGCATCCCCAGAGGTATGGGATACTGACTGGTCAAAATGTTTTTTTTTTTATGTCAAACAGTCAAAAATGAACGGTTGAAGTCTCCACCAAAAGATTACAAAACCACAGGTAGTGGCTATATAGCTCTTGCACGCAACATTCCTGAGTTTCACAAATTAAATTCAATGCCAGTGGCAATTGATATACGTCGCCTAGATGATGGTGATGGTATTGAAAGTACTCTTATTAAGCACGAAGCTAAATATCATGAGTCATGCAGGCTGATGTTTAACAACACGAAACTTCAAAGAGCTTAGAAAAGGAAAGGCATTTCAGAAGATTTTCAAACTGATGCCAGCTCTAAGTTTACAAGAAGTTCCCTAGATACAGAAGAGAGTGCTGGCCAATCCCTGATTGAATGTTTCATTTGTGAGGAACAAGCTGCGTCACGCTCTGATGTCAGGGAAGCCATGACCATGCAGCTTAATGAACGATTGAATCAATGCGCAAAAGTGTTACAGGACCAAAAGCGTCTTGCAAAACTGAGTGCAGGTGAAGTAGTAGCTCAAGAGTTCGATTATCATCCAGCTTATATTACGGCCTTGTATAACAAAGAAAGAGCCGTCTTGTCAAGAAAATCAAAATCAGAAACAGAACCAGATTATGCAGCTCAAAGTGATCAGGCAGACGACTTTGTTGTTGCTGAACTTGTTACTCATATAGTTGAAACACAAAGAAACAGTCCAGGGGGTTCCGTATTCAAACTTGCGAACCTTGGAGATTTATATGAGAGTCGCATACAACAGCTATCTCCATCTTATATTTCTGTCAACAAAATAAGGCGGAAGTAAGGGCGAGGATTGTGGCCACGTAAAATCGATTTAAGCCCCCAGTGGAAATCTTTCCACTGACCGTTCCAAGGCGGTTCTTCTGTGGCGGTTTAATTATGGTGTTGTTTGTTACTTACTGTGTGTATCACTTGTGTCTTTTTATTTTGGATGGCCATATGGCCATTTTGTGGGAAAGTAACTGTCCTTATGGCCTTCCTTTGTTTGGGTTTCCATTATGGTCTGGTCGCTTAATGTTTGTGTTTCTTTCCCTTTGGTGTCTTTGATGGGTGGAGTAAGTTAATTGTATCGATTCCTGATCTTTGTTTTGCTTCTACTTTAAAGAGAAGATACTCTCGAAACTTCCTGAACTGAAATCATTTAATAAAGGAAGAGAAGTATTGTTTGCCTACGAAAAGGATGTCGGCCCAGCATTAGCTTCAGCATGTTTAGACAATGACGCCATGCAGCTGGCAAAAACTGCTGAGATTGTTCGGAGACAAATGTTACAACACAAAATAAAGTTTAAAAGAAGATTTGAAGTCGGTGATGATGTAAATGCTATCCCACAGGTTTTGCTGGAACTTGTTTCAATGATAGAGCATGGCCCTGATATACAGTCTCAGCTAGAGCATGACATTGCCAAGTCAGACATTGCAATTGCTCAGCTGTTGCAATTTAATTTGGTAAAGCGAAAAGCTTTCGCTATATTCCAGTCCATGATATAGTTAGATCACTTGGTCCTCGTTCTAAGGCACTCCCGTTCTTCCATGCATTTACAGGTTGTGATACGGTTTCTGATTTGGCTGGTAAAGGCAAAAAGTCTGCGTGGCAGGCTTGGAATGTTTCGAAGCTGCCACAGAAGTATTTCATCATCTCAGTTCATCTCAGGATGAAATTTCAGAATCAGATTTTAAAATTCTGGAGCAGTTTGTAGTGGTAATGTATGATCGCTCCAGCACAACAGCTGAGGTAAATGAGGCTCGATTAGATTTGTTTGCTAGAAGACAACGACCATACAATTCAATCCCACCAACAAAACAAGCGCTGTTTGAGCATGTAAAATGAGCCGTTCTACAAGCTGGTCATGTGTGGGGTCAGGCATTACTGGCAGTGCAACAAATACCTTCACCAGCAACTTGGGGATGGAAGAAAGTAGACAGCTTATGGGTTCCAAATTGGTCCACACTATCGCCAATTGCTGAATGCTGCCAGGAACTTCAGAAGTGTGGTTGCAAAAGAACAACATGCACTGGAAACTGCAAATGCTACCGATCTGGCCTTTCCTGTACTGCACTTTGCTCTTGTAACTGCCAAGAGAAAAGTTAAACTTAACATACGTACACCACTAGTTTACATGATCCAAAAAGGAATGGGAAGCATGAAGAATGCAAGGACTTCAGGCTTAAACTAGTATGCATTTATAGTGATAACAAGGACTATTTGATTTATAGGTACGATTAATGGTGCATTTCGGTATCTAGCACTACTTGGTCACATATCCTGTATATCTGACAGGTATTTTTATTCAGTCCATGTTATTTATTAATTCAATGTTCTACTTCGTAAAGCAAATCAATTCTATTTGCTATCAGACTATGTTTCGAAATGTCCGGAAATTGGTGTATGGCGAAGATAGGTACGCATTTATTTAACAGGTGCCAATATTGAAATAAAATCAGTTTTTTTTTTTTAAGTATTTGCTTTAAAACCGCCAAAATCTTATTCAAATACTATTTTCTGGCAGTCTTAATTGGGCTAGAACAATTAAACCAGAAGTCCGAAATTTAGTACATGTCAAAAATGAGCACTATTATTCAAAACGGCGGCCATCTTGAAAAAGTCAAAATTTTTCGTGGCCAACTTTTTTTTCATTTACTACACATACAAATTAGGCTTCATCCCAAATTCCATGCTTGTATCACAAAATGAACTATTCTGCCACTTATCCGCCACACTAATATGTGAGATTCCAGTTTTGCAACGGACATGCGACTTTTCTTCGGGTACCCTGGTATTCTTGTCAGGGCCGTTAAAGAGCAACACACATAAATAAATAAAAATAAACAGCAGTGTGTGTGTGTGTGGGCACGTGCGCGTGTGTGCTCTTTGTTTGTTTGTAGTGGAGTTAAATGGATCCGTCAACACTGTTTCAGGTCATTTTTGACCTGGTCAGTTTACCTATCCACAATTTTCCTGGGGAGGCTTATACGTAAGCGGTTAACCAGTACAGCGCACATTCTTTCGACAGAAACTGACAACTGCCCTTCTTGAATCAGCGGAAGGGAGATTGATTGGTTGATTTGAGGTTTAACGTCCCCGTCAACACTGTAAAGGTAATTTTGGAGACGTTGCTTCCAATTTTGTGGGACTTTTACCCGACACTGAGATGAAATGACATCTCAAGCCCTGTCGCCCAATGAAACCAATAGGGTTTATTAGCATGGACAGTCCGCCTCGCACCGCGGTTCCTGGACAGGCTTAGATCCATAAAGCGGTTTACCAGGACTAGTGTGCGGGCCGGATCCAGCTCTACGGAGAAACACCATGCAGCCAATATATTTCTTCAAGCCCCTATGGGCGGGGGCTAGCGGAAGGGAGAGAATGTCCGTAGAAAAGACATAATGATCAATCTCCACGAAAGAATGTTATCGAACCCGCGTCCTCCTGATCACAAGTCTGACGCGCATCTGTATTTTACCTCTTTGCGGGAAAAGAGAAGATACTCTGATGGGTTAGTACAGTATGGGTGAGTAGCGTGGAGATGGGTAATATAGGTGCGATTAAGCGAATGTTTGTTTTGGTTTGATTTGATGTTTAACGCCCCCGTCAACACTATGTAGGTCATTTTGAAGACGTTGCTTACAATGTTAAGGGACTTTTACTCGACACTGAGATGAAATGACATCTCAAGCCCTGTCACCCAATAAAACAAATATTGTTTACAAGCATGGAGGGTCCGACTCGCACCACATTGCCTGTGCAGGCTTAGATCCTCCAAGCGGTTTACCAGTACTCGTGTGCGGGCCGGATTCAGCTCTAAGTGGAAGCATCATGCAGCTTAAGCGAATGGCTTCAGCCTACTAACAAGTGACCGTTCAATCTAATCGCAATTGACCTGTACAATCCGAATACTTACAAAGGCAAGTGATCTGAACGGTTTGTTTTTTCTCCTGTTTCATACTTTTAACAGTCCTTCGATCTGATTTGCATTTTTGACGATGTCTTTGATTTCTATTCAATCGGTGATACTATTGGAAGACTTTAAATCTAAATAACAAAGGAAATGCTTACTGGCACACGTTTTATGCGTATTTACAGGTGTGTCAACCGGTTATAGCATAACGATAAACAAAGTGATCAACAGTCTATCTCTTTGCATGCCATTCTAAAAAAAGCATGTTTCTGCGGTTGGAATATGATAAAAACATCCATCTTACCATCAAGACATATAAATTGCACATAAGCGTTATGTTCACGGAACAAAAATAAAATTCCTTACCGTGTCGGCGAAAATATCATACCGCAAGTGACTGATCGTCCACTGTACAAATCGCAAGTGCTGTTCAATCGCAAATGGCCGTTCACTTCCGCTCCCATACTGTGACTTTGAAAAAAAGGTTAACCAAAAGGTAAACCTGGGACGACGCCCGCCCACCCGCCCGCCCGCCCGGACATCGCTATTTTAAAGGACGTATTTTTTTAAAAAAAACGTCCAAAAAGGCAGTGGTCAACATAAAAAACAAAGACCCATACTGCTTTCGATGGACGCTCCGAGCGGCTCTGGCAAATCCGCCACCACCATATCACCCAGAGAGAACAAGTTGGTATCCTACCAACGATGGTCTGAATTTTGAAGGGATTGATAGTCCCACACCCATCTCTCAGATCTATAAAGTTGGGCGGCAGAACAGCCTAGCCATCAATGTCTTTGGCTGGGACAACGGCATCATAGTCCTTCGTATCAGCACACAACCACAAGAGATACCAAGGACCAATATGCTGCTGATCATTGCGAATAAAAATCACTTCAACTACTCCTGGATCAAGGACCTCAACCGACTCTTATTTGACCAGTGCAAGCACCCAAAAAAGAAGCACTTCTGCGAGCGCTGTCTTCATGGTTACACGAGAGAAGACCTGCTGGAGGCCCATAAGCTTGAGTGCGAAGGCATCGGCCAGACGGCTGTCCGGGTGGAGATGCCAGAAGAGGGTAAGAACACCTTCCAGAACCACCATAAGCAGCAACCAACCCCATTCGTCATCTATGCACACTACCAAGATCAATGCCGCGAATTGCTCTATATGCGAAAAACCGCTAGACGGTGACTCACGCGACCACTGTACTATCACAGGTAAATATCGAGGGGCAGCTCACAACGCCTGCAACCTTAAGCTGAGGCTAAGCCCAAAGACCACCGTCATTCCCGTGGTGTTCCACAACCTAAGGGGGTACGACTCCCACCTGCTCATGCAGGCTATCTCGAAGGACGAAGGCAGAGTCTCCTGCATCCCCAACAACACAGCAAAAATACATCTCCTTCTCTCTCGGGAAGCTCCGTTTCATCGATAGCGCGCAGTTCCTGCTAGCTTCCCTTGACAAGCTGGTGGCGGCAAACCAACCTGGAGCTTTCGAGATCACGTCCCACTACGAGCCAAACCAGCAGAGGCTCCCACTCTTGACCCGGAAGGGTGTCTACCCCTACGAGTATATGGACTCCTGGGATCGCTTCGCCGAGACCAAGCTCACTTCGAAAGAGGCATTCTACAGCAAGCTCATCGACGAGAACATCAGCGACGACGACGACGACTACGCCTACTCGCATAAAGTATGGGAGGTCTGTAGGTGTAAGACCCGGGGACTACCACGACCTCTACAATCGCACAGATGTTCTCCTGCTGGCAGATGTCTTTGAGGAATTCCGAAAGACATGCCTGACGCAGTATGGCTTAGACCCAGCACACTACTACACCAGCCCGGGGCTTTCATGGGACGCCCTTCTCAAGAAGACAGGAGTGGAGCTCGAGCTCTCACAGATTAAGACCAACATCTATTCATCCAGAAGGGGATTTGTGGCGGTATCTCAAAGGTCTCAAAGCGCTATGCCAAGGGCAACAATCCTCAGGTTGAAAATTGCGATCCAGAAAGACATAGTAGCCATATCCTATATCTCGGTGCGAACGATCTCTATGGATGGCTCTTCCCATCAGAGACTTCCAGTGGGTCGCTGCATCGGAATGACAGGGACTCGCAGAAACCATTGCAGAGCAACCTGCAGACAGTGAAGAGGGCTATATCCTAGCGGTAGATATGGAATATCCAGCAGAGCTGCACTAGGCAGACAATATCTACCCGCTAGCACCAGAGCGCCTAGTGGTCAAGTGTTACGAGCCAGGCGTAGCAGAAAGAAAAAGCAAACAAGCCTTTTGGAAAAATTTTAACAAAATTTATTTACAAGTTAAATTTAACCTGTAGAAGTAAGAAAATTAAATGTACTTAGCTCTGTTATGAAATATCCTGAATGAATCTATTTTCCTTGATCCCACAGAATCCACAGTGCAAAATGAAAAGTAATATCCTTTAACAATCCAACACAGAATTTAGAAATAACTTTTCTTAAGTGCCCAAACATCAAACTCCAAAGTCTGACTCAATGAGAAAAATCAAGCTCCCTTATAGACCCTAAGATTTCTCTAGAACATTCCAGAGGGCTGTGGAATAAGATGAGGTAATTTTCTAAAAATAATGCAACCCAGAACTTTCTGGAAGGTTCTGAAGTACTTTTCCTTGTAAACATGTTGTTTACAAAAATGAAATTAATCTGTGACTCAGTTTTCTAGAATCTTCTATAAGAAGATTAACAAGATATTTATAGCACTATTAGGTCACAGTGGGGTGCAATTGGGAATCAGAAAAATAAATTCTTATGCATAACACTCCCCCTCTTCGAGGAAAAGAAAGATTTATGTAATAAAGCTTTCTTTTGCTTTAAGAATAATAAAATATTGAGCATAGCATATAAAATTACATGTATCTACAATCCACTTTAGTAGGAAAGAAAAACACAACTCCTGACACTGCTCAAGCCTTTGAAAGGGCATCAGGGATAATGTTATCTCTCCCTATGATATGTCTTATGTCTAAATTATACTCTTGTAGCATAAGACTCCACCTGAGCAACCGCTGATTTTTGTTTTTCATTTTATGAATGAAAGTCAGTGGATTGTGATCACTGAAAACAACAATCGGTGCAGTAGTAGGGGTAAGATAAACTTCGAAATGTTGCAGAGCAAGAATCAGAGACAAGCACTCTTTCTCTATGGTAGAGTAATTTCTCTGATGCTTATTAAACTTTTTGGAAAAGTAGCAAACTGGATGACCCACACCATTTTCATCTTCCTGCAACAAAACACTACCTGCACCTACGTCACTAGCATCTACAGCTAGCTTAAACTCCTTTTCAAAGTTTGGTGCTAAGAGAACTGGTTCACTCTTGAGTATGGCTTTAAGTTTATCAAAAGCATTTTGGCATATTGCATTCCAATGGAATTTTGTTCTTTTGCTGAGCAAATTTGTCAAAGGCTCAGCAATGACAGAGAAATTATTACAGAACTTTCTGTAATAACCAGCCATACCAAGAAATCGCATCAGCTGTCTTTTGCACGTGGGTACGGGGAAATTTGAGATAGCCTCAACTTTAGCATTAATGGGTTTCACATGACCTTGACCTACAACATGACCTAGAAATGTCAAACTTGCATGGCAGAATTCACTTTTAGCAAGATTGATTGTCAATTTGGCATTACTCAGTCTATCAAAGAATGCTCGAATAGTCCCAAGATGTTGATTCCACTGGTCGTTGTATATGATAGCATCATCGATATAAGCACTGCAGCCTTCCAGCCCAGCAATTACCATGTTTATTAAGCGCTGAAATGTTGCTGGAGAGTTTTTCGTTCCAAATGGCATGACTTTATAGTTAAATAATCCGTCTGGTGTTGTGAATGCCAAAACCTCCTTTGCTCTATCTGTAAGTGGAATTTGCCAAAATCCTTTCAGAAGGTCGAATTTCGTTATGTATTTGGCATTCCCGATGTTATCAATGCAGTCATCCATTCTTGGAATAGGAAAGCTATCTGTTTTACTTAATGAATTAACTTTCCTAAAATCTGTACACATACGATATGTCCCATCAGGTTTTGGTACAAGAATACAAGGAGAACTCCAATCACTTTGACTTGGTTCAATAAAGTCATTGTCTAATAGATACTGAACTTCTTCTTTAAGATATTTTTGTTTCACAGGATTCATCCTGTATGGGTGTTGTTTTACAGGTTTAGAACCATTTATGTCCACATCGTGAAATATTTTGTCTGTCCGTGTTGGAATGTCAGGAAATAAGTGTTCATATTCAAAAATCAGCTGTTTCAGTTCATTCCGCTGATTTGGCTCTAGATGTGACAGTGTCTGGTCAAGATTCCGTAGAATGTCAGAATTCTGAAGTTTTGATGATGTGGGATCCGACTTCACTGAATTAATATCATCACAGTCATTGTCACATGAATTAAGTGGAACAGAGCTAACTAGATTGACTGATGTTAAAGATGTATTGTCCCTATCTATGTATTCCTTAAGCATGTTAATATGACATAGCTGCTTTAGCTTGCGCCTCCCAGGAGTGTTTATTATGTAATTTACGTCACTGATCTTTTTGTCTACAGTGTATGGACCATAATACCTGGCCTGCAACGATTTTCCTGGAATAGGCAAAATATCACCTGGTTTAAAATTCCTTTCTTTTGTCCCCATGTCATATAGCTGTTTCATTTTCCTTTGGGCTGACTGAAGATTGGTCCGAGTAGCCTCACAAGCTTTTGAAAGTCTAGTTTTGAAATCAGACACATACTGAAGTAAATTCAGGGAGGTGTCATCATTGGAGAGAAATTTCTCTTTGAGAAGTTTCAAAGGACCACGAACAGTATGGCCAAATACTAATTCAAATGGACTGAAGCCAAGAGATTCTTGCACAGATTCTCTAACAGCAAATAAAAGGAGATGGATGCCTTCATCCCAATCCTTCTCTGTGTCAAAGCAATATGATCTTATCATGTTTTTCAATGTTTGATGGAATCTTTCAAGGGCGCCTTGACTTTCAGGATGATAGGCTGATGACTTATATTGTACAATGCCAAGTTCATGCATTACTTGTTGAAATATTCCAGACATAAAATTTGAGCCTTGGTCTGACTGAATAGATTTAGGAAGCCCAACAAATGTGAAAAACTTCACTAAGGCCTTGACGATTGTCTTAGTTTTGATATTTCTTAAAGGAATGGCTTCAGGAAAACGTGTGGAAGCACACATAATGGTCAAAAGATATTCACAGCCGGACTTAGTTCTGGGCAAGGGACCCACACAGTCTATAATTATTCGACTGAAAGGTTCATCAAAAGCAGGTATAGGCTGCAAATGAGCCTTAGGTATAGTCTGATTGGGTTTTCCTACCATTTGGCATGTATGGCAGGACCTACAATGCTGAGAAACATCTGATTTTAACCCAGGCCAGTAAAAATGATTAAGAATCTTGTGATAGGTTTTATTTACACCTAAATGTCCTGACATGGGAGTTTCATGTGCCAAGTTTAATATTTGGGAATGGTAAACCCGTGGAACCACTATCTGGTGGTTGACAGTCCACTCTTCTTCTGCTGAGACGTCTGGTGGACGCCATTTTCTCATAAGAATGTCATTTTTGACATAATAACAGACTGGGACCTGAGATACTTCCTGCTCATCTAAGGCCCTTTCACATAAAGGCGAAATTTCAGGATCCTTATGCTGTTCTATAGCTAGTTGAGACCCAGACATTATGTCATGGCCTAGATCTAAAGATGAGTTATTCTCATGAAAATCTGTCTGCTTATCAGGCAGGCTTGAAGACAGAGACCTTGCTATCTCGTCATTAAAAGACTGACCCAAAAAGGTATCAGTTAAATCAAAATCCTGTTTCCCATCAGTTTGCTTGGCCTTACGTGCCATCGCCTTTGTGACTGCACAAGATGGATAAAGATCAGGAATTTCCTGCTCAATGGGATCAGGCGGTTGGTCTATGCAAGGATTAGTAGTCAAACGTGGGTTAACCACAACCTTATCTCCAGCTAAGTCATTGCCTAGCAACAAATGAACACCTTTAAAAGGTAAAGAAGGTCTAATACCAACAGCCACTGAACCGGATACCAAGTCTGATGACAAATAAACGTTATGGAGCGGAACATTAACAAATCCACAGTCCACACCCTGAATAAGGACACTTTGGCCCAAAGAAGTCTTCTCAGAAAAAGGCAGAGTATCTGCTAGAATAAGAGATTGAGAAGCTCCAGTATCTCGTAAGATTTTGATAGGGGTAGGAAGGGCATAACTGTCACCATTTAGTGACACAAAACCATCTGATAAGAATGGTTCATAAGTATCCATAACTGAATCTGTCTCAGATATTTAGGTATCAGAAAGAGTTTCCTCCCTTACACAAGACTGTGGTTTTGGCCTTATAGAAGTCAAACCTGTAGGCTTAAGTTCCTCTTGTCTTTCTCTTTCTTTCCTTCGCTTTAATTTTAAACACTCAGAGATCAAATGACCTGTATTTTTACAATAATAACAAACTACTTGAGATTGAGATAAGGGATTCTGGTCTTTGTTTTCACCAGAAGGTTTGGAAAAATTCTGGCTTCTGTTTTCACCAGAAGGTTTGGAAGGATTCTGGCTTTTATTTTCACCAGAAAGTTTGGGCATAGTACTAGATGTATGGCTATAACTACCAGAAGGATTACTGGGATAGAATCTTGGACCTGTCTGTGGATTATAAGGTTTTCGAGGATAAGGCCTGTTCACAAATGAGACTTTATGAGTCAAAGCATAATCATCTGCTAAACGAGAAGCTTCCTCCAAAGTTTCAACCTGTCTCTCATCGAGAAAAGATTTAATGTCTGAATTTATGCACCGTTTGAACTCTTCAACAAGGACAAGTTGTCTAAGTTTGTCATGATCAGAGCCTACTTTTTAGAAGAACACCACCTATCAAATAGCTGTTCTTTGGTTCGAGCAAATACTACATGGGTCTGGGAAATTTCTTTTTTGCAATTCCTAAATTTCTGCCTGTAAGCCTCAGGGACCAACTCATATGCCTTAAGAATAAGCTCCTTGACCAGATCATAGTCTGAGCTTTGCTCGACAGTCTGCTGAGTGTAAATGTCTCGAGCCTTTCCGACAACAACGCTTTGCAAAAGTAAGGTCCAATGCTCTTTTGGCCATTTTAAATTTTCTGCCACTTTTTCGAAATGCAAAAAATACTTATCTACCTCTTTTTCCTGAAATGGCGGAACTAATCTGATGTGCTTTGTGGCATCAAAGTAACTACCAGAGTCAAAAACAGGGGTATGTTTCACCCTATCTTGACCCTGGAGTTCCATTTCCTTCAATCTTAACTGAAACTGCCTTTCCCTTTCTTTTTCTCCAATACTATATCTCATTTTTTCCTTTTCCAACTCGAGCCGTTCTTCTTTTTCTAATTTTTTTTTCTGAATGCGTTCCTCCATTTCTCTTTGTTTTTCATCCTGTTCTAATTTTTCTTTTCGAATTCGTTCTTCTATTTCTAATCTTTCCATCTGCATTTGTCTCTGCATTTCTCTTTCTTTTTCCTTCTCTCTTTCTTCCATTTCTAATCTGAACTTCTCTAATTCAATTTGCCTTCCTATTTCAATTTGTCTCATTTGTAATTCAGTATGTGAAACCATAATGAGAGACAAAGCAGATGGATCGAAAAGTTCTTCATCAACAAAAAACTGCACCAAAATATTCTTAATTTCATGCTTCTTCATGCTTGTTTTGACAGCAGTGACCCCATAATGGGAAGCAATTTCTAGCAAATCTGTCCTTTTGGCCAGATTAAACAACTCCTGAGTAGGCTGAGCCAAAAAGCTTCTCAAATCAAAC
This sequence comes from Lucinisca nassula, assembly GCA_963580285.1. Taxonomy (NCBI): domain Eukaryota; kingdom Metazoa; phylum Mollusca; class Bivalvia; order Lucinida; family Lucinidae; genus Lucinisca; species Lucinisca nassula. The sequence continues at coordinate 46,722,147 of OY757017.1, forward strand.
GACATGTTTGCTTTTTGTTTGTTTAATAAAGTATTTATGGAAATACAGATTGAGGTTAATTTGACAAAGTTTTTTTTGTGTGAAATGACAAGCCCAACGAGAATTTCACATGAAATGACAAGTACTGTTTCACCTGAAATGACAGTTCACATGAAATGACAATCCCCTATATGCCTATAGGGAAATACCAATCCTGTGAAGCAACTGCAAAGTCTATTTGATAAGAAATGACAATTACCTGCGTCACATGAAATGTCGGTTTTAAAATGCTTAAAATGGTTTTATCCCGGACGAGCCCCCAATTTCTGTTACGAGCCAGGCGTAGCAGAAAGAAAAAGCAAACAAACCTTTTGGAAAAATTTTAACAAAATTTATTTACAAGTTAAATTTAACCTGTAGAAGTAAGAAAATTAAATGTACTTAGCTCTGTTATGAAATATCCTGAATGAATCTATTTTCCTTGATCCCACAGAATCCACAGTGCAAAATGAAAAGTAATATCCTTTAACAATCCAACACAGAATTTAGAAATAACTTTTCTTAAATGCCCAATCATCAAACTTCAAAGTCTGACTCAATGAGAAAAATCAAGCTCCTTTATAGACCCTAAGATTTCTCTAGAACATTCCAGAGGGCTGTGGAATAAGATGAGGTAATTTTCTAAAAATAATGCAACCCAGAACTTTCTGGAAGGTTCTGAAGTACTTTTCCTTGTAAACATGTTGTTTACAAAAATGAAATTTATCTGTGACTCAGTTTTCTAGAATCTTCTATAAGAAGATTAACAAGATATTTATAGCACTATTAGGTCAAAGTGGGGTGCAATTGGGAATCAGAAAAATAAATTCTTATGCATAACATCAAGAAGGTGTGGATGTCGGAGTACCAGTGCGAACTTCTCGATGGAGCTGTGTGGGGAGCACTTACAGAGGTTGAGAAGTTGGTACCCAACTTTCGCAACAAAGACCGTTACGTTCTCCACTATCGGAATCTCCAGCTATACATGTCTCTGGGTATGCGTCCGACCAAGATTCATCGTGCCCTCCGGTTCCAGCAGAGCCCCTGGATGGAAACCCTACATCCGGATGAATACTGAGCTCATGAACAATTCAGTCTTCGGCAAGACGATGGAGAACCTCCGCAAGCATGTCGACTTCAAGCTGGTCCGCGCCAACGAGGAAGATAAACTCAGGTGTCTCATCGCCAGCTCAACCTTTGCCAGAGCCAACATCTTCGACGATGATCTTGCAGCAGTCCAGATGCATGAGCCGTCTAGTGCTCAATCGAACGATTTACGTAGGTATGAGCATTCTGGACCTTTCAAAGACCCTGATGTACGATTTCTATTATAATCGGCTCCAGAGGCAGTACGGAGAACGCTGTCAGCTCCTCTACACAGACACTGACAGCCTCCTCCTCGAAATCGAGGCAGAGGATGTCTACGAGTACATGGCCAAGCACCAGGGCCTCTACGACACGCCCGACTTTCCGAAAGGACAGAGAACAAGGTTCTCGGAAAGATGAAGGACGAGTGCGCCGGGCAGTCAATCGTCGAATATGTGGGCCTGCGGCCGGAGATGTACTCCATCGTCAAGGCATCTGGAAAGAACATCAAGAAGGCCAAGGGTGTGAGAAAAGCAACTGTCAAGAAGCGCATCAGGCATGAGCAGTTCAAAGAGGCTCTCCTTGAGAAGCAAATCTCCCGCCATGGCATGGATGTTCTTAGCTCAGAGTGCCATCGATGCGATGGGCAGCATCTCAACAAGGTGTCGCTGTCGCCCTTCGATTCCAAGCGTTGGATCGCAGAAAATGGGGTGGATACACTAGCTTATGTTTACAAAGATCGTTGCACAGCAACTGCACCAGACGTTACGGAAGAAGAGATGGATGCATTCTTTGAGGAGCTGCACAGCGCTTGAGAACCCCCTCCGGAGAAAGCTGAGTGTCGGGAGGCACACAATCGCGCTGAGGTCTATCCTGCAAGTAATACACCACGGGCTCGTCGGGCTTGGTCACTGTGCGCTCGAGCCTGTGCACATCCAGGAACCATATGGGATCAGCTGCTCGCCGGCGCCCCACTTCAAGCTCGCCAGGATGGTACAAATAGCGAACGTCGATACCGGAGGGGATTTTTTGTCTCCTCGAGGCCAACAGGACGACCAGGAACTACAGAGGAGGGCTTTTGTGTCACTGATCGCACCCTTATGGCCTTTTTGTCGGTCAGTCGGGTGACCTCGCCATTCAAGGCTGCCACAACGGCAGGCAACCCTTACACCCACTCTGTTGACCGCTGACTAGGCTGCACAATCTCCTGAGCGTACTGGTGCCCGATGAGCCGCTCAGCCAAGGTACGATTGAAGCGCTCAACAATGCCCTGGTCCCGGTGGATGTCAACCCGACCGCGCCGAACCTGGACAGTGCTTTGCCAACAGCTGGCTGACAGAGCCCATGAACTCACGGCCGGGGTCAACCTGGAGCAATTAGCGCCACTTCAACGGTCTCCGTTTGTAAATCAGAGCCAGGCCATCGGCGACCTCTGCCGCAGTCTTATTTATCAGGGGCTCAGCCTCCTTGTAACGGCTGGCTTGTAACGGCTGGCGACATCAACAACCGTGAGAGCGTAGCGCAAGGTTTTCCGCCCAACTCTGTCGTGTGGCAGAAAGAGCAGATCCGCCTGGTGTACTTCGTTCGGTGTGGCGATGTCGAATTTTGGCCGTGGCATGTACCGTGGGGTAGGAAGGCAGATCTGCCAGATAGCCTGTCTTTTGAGCCAGTCCTTAGCCCGTTGTTCACTCACCTTGGTTGCAGACGCCAGCTTCTCAATGGCAGCGAGCCCCTTCCAGTAGCCCTTTGGGCTATAGTATATGGCAGAGAGCTTACTGTAGGCCATTGCAACAGCCTGATAAGTCTCCAAAACGAATGAAAAACTAAAACTCGCCTCACTGTTTTGATCGGCAACGACGCCGGCATGGCCGCAAATGGAGTGATTACTTAAGTACTCAAATAATTAAGTATTTTTAAGCTGTTTAAACGATTACTTGGCGATCCCCAGGATGACAAAGGCTATCTCGCGGTCTTTCTGACGTCACTCGGGAGGTAAAAGTCGGAGAGCAGGGGCTCGGGCCCAAGGGGGTCAAGGCTATGCCCGGCGACCTGCGCATACAGGCGCATCGCGTCATCGACGAACGGCGTGCCCCTGGCGGCGGAGTTCCTCAGTGATTAAATCAATACGCTCGGTCCGTTTTCGAGACCATTCTGCATGTGCAGCCTGTAACTGTTCGACTGCTTTAACGTGACGCTTGCGCTCTTCGTCGACGCAAGAGCTCTTCAAACTGCAGAACAAGTAGTTCGATCCCCAGAACGCCAGGGCGTTCACCAGGGCACCGCCAACGAGCATAGCAATGCTTGCCATTTTATTATTTAAGTAATCGATTACTTCATGATATCAGCAGGTATAATCCCCTGTTTAATTAGCATATCTTTGGTTGCCATGGCGAGAGCGACGTCAACTATGGCCATGCCCACATCACGGGGCGTGAAGTCTAGCTTCGGGGGGCTATCCCCCCAATCACCATCTTGCCAAGCCGATGCATCCCACACCGATGCAGACAACTGCGCTATAGAAGAGCGCATTAACAAGCATTTTACCATCAGTTGTCGTGGTTGTTGTTGTTGCTACGCAACGGGCTTCACTCAATATAGAATGGATCTGGCCTAGTCTCTAACTGTTTCACGCCCCGGGGTTTATCCTATTGCGCAGATAACTTCATATTCGACTTGTCATTTTTGCTGTTGCTCTGCAATAACATGTTCCTGTTGCTCTGAACATTGCCGCCGCGATAGGCTCACAGGTTGCAGGGCAACTACAGCAATACCACCCACAAGACAAACCCCGATGATCCATGGGGTCCAGGCTCTTTGTCCTTCTGGCAGAATACCGTGATGTTCCTGTTGTTGCTTTGCAACATGTTGCTCTGCAGCAACAATGCTTAACGGCTCCATCGTTATTCGTGACATGATGTTTTTCTTTGGTTTCCTGAAGTTCCTTGAGCAGTCGTTCTTGCTTGGCCTTTCGAGCGGTCGCCCCGGCACGACCGGCTGCAACCTTTTTCGGGTCTTTAGGCTTCGACACTCTTTGCGTTACTGGCTCCGCCAGTGACGTTGCAATTGGCTCCGCCAGTGGCGTCGCAACGTCCTCCAGCGTAGTTGCAGCGTCCGGCTGTTGATCCTTCCCTATCATCGTATGCTGCGACGTTTTTTCCGCCATCATTGTATGGTGAATTGGTGGGGCAGCAATGTTCAAATCTGGCATGCTTGAGAGTGATAAACGTTGCGGTGAGCGGAGCTAATCACATGCCATAGCGGTGATAGAGTTCGCTGGCACCGCCTTGAAGTGCGCTACCTAGAAACGGATCGCTTTCAAGATCGCGAATGAGCCCTTGTTGGTCCGGGATCGGGACGAACATCCCAACCAGTCCCGCATACAGCCCGAGAGCCGCGTTCGAAATCGTCTTTGACATGTCTGCCTCTAATCGGGCGGAGTAACGGGCGTAGAGCCCTCTTGACCTTAGAGTCACTCAGCTCCTCGACCTGGTCGACGGCCAAGGCCTTTCCGTGAGCCACAATTCATTCCGTATTTCCTGGCCGACCTTCCTGCTACTGTTCCAGCGAGCCTTTCGCGGTATTCTTGCAACCTGTCATCTTCCCGTGGCTCTGCTTGTTGCTTTGCTACTGGCTGTGCCAGTTGCGTGTCTGGCGCCGCCGGGTCGTCAAACATCTGGTCTTTCAGCTCGTCACAGTCCATATCTACCATGGATAGGAAACAAGGTAGCTTTCCACTAAATGTTTTCCATAGGCGACAATAGTAACCTTTTACCTGCTCCCACAAAAACTACACATACAAAACTTTTCAAACCTTACTTGTTTATAGAGCCATCCTAGCCCAACAAGTTAATGAGAAAAAATCCACATGTTGTCCGGCTCATTTTCAAGTTACAATCAACCATGTTTGTTGACCTGCTAGAACGGAGTAAATAAAACCAACATTTTTAAACGAGGGGTGACCATATAAAATCAGCAAAAAATTTCTTTGAGCTTGCAGATATATTTATAAAACATGCATCATTTTAGTCCCTTATACCTATCATTTTCTCACATTGAAATAAAACATGGGATATATATCCAATGGAAGCAAGTCTGGTATTTAGAACGCAACTAAAAGCTCTGTCCCAAAGTGATAAAACCCGGTACCTCCCAGTATTTAGTGTAATGCTACCACAAGGGCGAACCTGTCTAAAATGGAGTCGCAGGCATGCGCATACATGCGCCGCGAACATCTGGATAGCCCAAGAAAGGATAAAAAGACAGCGAAAAGCAGCGCCACATGCAGGCCACGTACAGCGATTACGGCCGCTACTGAGCACATTGTTGTTGTTGTTGTTGTTGCTACGCAACAGCTTCGCAACGGCTAAGCAACTGCTTCGCAACGGCTAAGCAATATTAATCACGTAATAATCATTAATTAAATACAATGTAATTATATAATCAGCGGGTTGATCAGTCTTTAACAGAAGCTTAGCGTGTTTTGTCTCGGCTAGCTGCTGCCGCACCAACTCACGTTCTCGTGCGGGGATCACGTCATTTTCACGCAGACAGTCTTCGAACGAGTCACGGTCCTTGCAGTGGAACAAACAGACCCAGCGCGTCTGCTCGCGCAAATCTTTCAAGACGAAGTTGTACTTCTGCGTGAGGACCCAGACAGACTGCTCCGCGTGGCTGCCCGAGAACGCCAGCTCTGACAGCATGTCTTCCTTCTTCGTCAAAGCCCTCTTAGCGCTGCAGTCGTCTATGATGTATAGGGTCGGCTCGCCCTGGAACACCCGGTAAAACGCTCGCAAGTAATCGTGAAGGCGCTCACCGGGGTCTAGAATGTAAATCTCAGGGTCCGTCCAGATCCAGGGGCGCTGCTGATACGTCCTGTTGTACCGTATGGTGGGACACAGAACTACTACGTACTGAAATAACCCCCGGTAGGGGCCTTCGAGCAGATCGAGGATAAAAACGGTTTTTCGGCATCCAGTCTGCCCGCTGATTGTCGCCGAATGGACCGTGCGCGGTAGGAAATTTATTAATCGTTCCTCCGGAACATTAATTAATCGTTGCTCCGGTACATTAATTAACCGTTCCTCAGGAACATTAAAAGACCGCTGAGACGAACCAGCCATCTTCGATGTTAAGCTGTGCATCCATGATGACGTAGAGGTAGATGTTCAATGCGCCAGCCGCCTCGGCTTTTTTCGTTATCTGGATGGTCACACCTTCGCTGGTATTCTCTATCCGTCTGTCGGAGCCGTGGAGCCGGTCGTCGTCGCTTGTCCTGACGTCAAGCCACAGCGCATACTTGCTGGTGAAGGTTATAGAAGGCCTCAGTGTCGCGAGCGAAGGGCTGTTGCGCGGCTTTATCCTCAAAGAGCATCAGGATGTCCTTCATGCTGCAGGCGGACACTTTGAGATTGATATTCCAGAGGTGTCGCTCTTGTCTTTGCCGATTTTGCGGTGCCACAGTACCCGGTCATACAGGATCGAAATGCGGCTTCTGTACTGATTGTTGATCATTTGGGTCAGCTCTGGCAGGGTGACCATGTCATACTCAAAACAGATGTTTCGAATGTCGAAAGAGGCACCTCTGCCTGTGGCCTGGATAACACGGTTGTAGTAGTTGAACGTGAGCTCATACTCGAGCCGGTCGCCCAGCGCGCTCTGGTGGAAAGGCATGTGGCTCTCGAGCAGCTCGAAGTCCAGTTGGGTGTGGAAGCGATTGCCGAAAGCATCGGCGACGGCTTTGTCCGCTAGAACGGACTCGTCTTTGTCCCCAGCATTGATTCGGATCATTGTCGTATTTCGTTCATTCGACGTATCAATGTCATGGTACTGGCCATTTTTCCTCTCTGAAGCCGTCCTCCAGAGATCGCAGTAGCAGTGGTACACGTCACTGTCGTCGATGCTGAGGAACTCGTTCCCCGAGATTTTAATGACGGCTTTTTTCACGAGGGCGCGGTTCTGAGCCAAGGTCCGATTGGCATCTTCGCTGGACAGCGTGATCGTGAAGGCCAACCTCGCGGTCCCGGGGTCGATGACATCATGTTGGCCGAGGTTGGGGAATCGAACCAGAAGCTGCTGGTTCGGACCGATCGTGCTAGGGTTGATAGTTATCGTCCCCGATTGCCTGGCCCCTTCCACCCCAAGGGGTTCGCGGAGGCACCGGTAGGGGTCAAGCTTTCGTCCGTACTTGTTTGATGGCATTGTGTCAACTTCGCGGACACTCGACAAAGTCTGCTTTAAACATGCGCGACAACCTTCAAATGCACAAACATTATGGCTGACTATGAAAACCCCACGTTCGAAGACTGGTCCGACCCTTATGATGCCGCCGACGATGACGTGTTCAACCTACCAGACGCTGTTATGGACCCACCACCGGACGTCGAGCAAAGGCTACGCGCGGCCGGGGACAATCTTCAGAACCTCCGAGGCGAGTTAAAACGGACAGCACTTTCTGACCAGAAGAGGCGTCTGGTCGATACTTTCTACAAAGAAGTGAGCCGTGCCTATAAGGGGTTGCGCCTCGAAGGCAGTATCGACTATGACCAGTTTGGGATTGATGATGATGGTAAAACACTCTACTGGACCCCCGGCGACAAAAAAAACAAGAGCTTGGTCCTGTATCGCTCACCTGAGCTAACAGATTCAAAGTGTCAGGCAGTGCCAACCTTTACTGAAGGATTAATGGAAGAACATGGTGATGACAGGTTAAGCGTTTTCTGCAAATCAAGTAGAATGTAACTGTATGATAAATAGGCTCACCTTACCAGTTTTCAAACTCATTCAAGCTTTTATTCCTGACTTGCTAAGAAGATCCGATATAAACTGGTGGTGCTATGGTGATGACAAGTTCAAAAACAAGTTGGCTGCTTTCAAAAAGCATCCAATAGGTTTGGTCTTGTCAGTCTACATTCTGATTTGAGCCAGCTGATATCATTATCCCACTTAATGCATTTTTTGAATACAAAAAAATAAACTTAAATACAAAACGTGTATATAAAATTTCGAAGTCTGTGACCTTGGTATCAGGAAGGGTAGGTAGTGATGAGTATTCTGTGGTAAATTGTTTAAAGCCATGACAAGTATAAACTAAATGTAACTTACCCTTAAAATGGAACCCTTTTATAGAACATATTTAACTTCACTACAGCTGGTGTGTGGGAATGTGTGGCGGCGGTAAAACGTCTCCCTGCCCTACATCATAGTGTAGATTATATTTTCTTGTCCTTTGGGATCATTGATTCCATTGTGGAAGTTTGAAAATATATGAGGGTCACTGATGAGGCCTAATTGGCCGAAACTAGCTAGTCTGGCCCAGAAAACATGTTTACTCCATATTTTTCACTTCTGTGGTGTAATCCTTGCTTCCAAAGGATAACCCTTTTATAGAACATATTTACATATGGTTTGCACATGTATAGCACAAAACTTAACCAAACGAAAATGTTAACCGAATTTTTCAAAGGGTCATAACTCTGTTAATATTTGGTGGCAAATCTTCACATCTTAGCCTTACTACATACACATTTTAGGCTTGATCGGATGAAAACTGTGTAGTAGGATTTATACGGAAACGAAAAAAAGTTTACGAACGGACGGACGGACACCAACCCCGTAACTTAATACGACGGTTTTTTTTTTGTTGTTGTTGTTGTTGTTTTTTTCAAACGGGCATATGAAATGATTTTTCCTAAGTCATCAGGCCTTCTATAGGGCCTTGGTTATCTATTTCATTTGTTGTTAACGTCCCTGTTAACACTGTATGAGTCTTTTTTTGAGACATTGCTTCCAATGCTGTGGGACTTTTACTCAGTACTAAGATAAAACGGGCAGATAAAACTCCTTCTCAAGCCCTGTCACCCAATGAAACTAAATGGTTGAAATGCATGAACAGTCCGACTCGAGCCACTTTTCCTGAGCAGGCTTAGACTTTCTAGGCGATTTAACACTACTCATGTGTGGCCGGTATCAGCTCTGCGTGGAAGCATCATGCAGCCCAATCTATTTCTTCAATCCCCGATGGACGGGTGCCGATCAGACCTTGGGGCAATATATTGGACTGCATGAGCTGAAACCGACCGAACTTTGAAGTATTGCTGAACCACCTAGGAAGATCTAAGCCTGCCCAGACAAAGTGCTGCGAATCAGACCTCGGCAGTTTCTTTGAGCGGTACCTCCGCAAAAACCTGAAATTTGCTATCCTTTTGTATATCTTTCTGGATCACAATTTAATTGTAAAAGTGATTAGTAAAACGTCAAGTATTGAGTGGAAATAAAGACCACCACTCTCGGCTTATCAGATACAATAGCTCCCATCGAATGCGCCAAAAAGTCTTTTTACAACTCAGTCTGTAACTGGTGGCAGGTCACTTAGTAGTCATGAAGTTTTTAAAAAGAAACTATTGCTATCTGTGCTGGGCTCAAGAACAATAAACAGCGACTCATCAACGTTATGACTTTGTTTCGCTGCCTAAATATTTTATATATTTGGAAGAGTTAGAACCTTCGACCTTGGCACTGACGTTAATTCTAGTAGCAAAGACATGAAAGTGTTTTTACACACCCAGCTATCTTTTTTATGTTTGGTTTTACGATCCTTTCAAGATTATTTCACTCACATCAAGCCGATCGTTAATCGGAGGTGAGTAAAAACTAGAGAACCCGATGAAAAACCTCCTGACCTTCCGTTGCAGAACTTCTCATCATATAGTATGTGACCTGAGCATACACCGTTGAGAGACCTAATGATTAAGAGTCAGCACTCTTATCCACTTGACCACGGAGGCCCGTTACACCCAGCGATCTTTATAAATGAGGAAAAATAACGTTCTCTGTCTTTCCAACATTTACATATACGTATTATTAGAGCTACCAGCGTACCGAAAGATGTTCAGAATATATAAATCTCTTCCTATCTGTGTTAAGTAAACTTTGCAAGTTTTGTTTATTTGTATTTAACTGCCCAGTCAACACTGATTTGGGTCATGTTTGAGCCTGTCAGTGTACCTATCCACGCTTTTCCTGAGCAGGCTTATCCGTAAGCGGTTTACCAGTTCAGTGCACATTATGTCGCCAAAAACTGACCCCTGCCCTTCCTGAATCAGCGAGAGGGAGAGAATGACCATAGAAAAGATTTCATAATCTCCACAAAAGAATGTTGCCGACCCCGGTAGGTATCGAACCCGAGTCTTCCTTATCGCCAGTCAGACTGCATCCGACTGGGCTACCACAGCCAGCCACACTTTGTGAGTAGTAGTAAACTCCGTTCAGAAAATCTGAATCATCGATTTTTCGATTCTCGCGTTTAATACTCATTTTAACCCATACATGACTATGGGAAAGTTTTAGACCTCACCCTCCGCCGATTTCTCCAGCAAGTCGTATGCCTCTGCGATAGCCAGGAAGGTCTGTGATTATTTGGAGAAAAGTGCAAAATCTAAATTTTCTTCCACAGACTAAGACATTCTGACAGGTTCGACACACCTTTTGCTCTTGTAAATTACAAGGGCGTCTATGTTTTATTTGCACGATCACTTCATGGAAAATCATTAGCTGTGAAACCACATCCGATATCGGTATATTTCTTTTTGACAACTGTTGACAGCACATCGCACTAGTGGCTCCCCGTTCCTAGTGAGCCTCTATCTAGCCATTCGAATGTAAGGTGTGTCGTAACTGCATATCTATTTATAAGGTGCATCACGTGGATTTGAATATTTATTATTTTACCTGACAATCATCGTCAAATGGACTTAGTCTGTCGAACTCCCAAATTTTTCAGAAATCAGAATTTTAAATACTTCGAACACACAAAAAAAAATGCCGAAAAATGCATCCAGAACAAGCATTTCGGATTGTTCCCGGGTTTATTATTACAACATCGTACTGGTCGTATATGAGCTAGCGCACTAAAAAAAGAAAACTTAGCATGCAATGTGTGCGACTTCCAAAGACTCGGATTAACATGCACGCTGTAAGGCAAATGGTTTTCGCTTCTCTCACTTTGGATAGCCCTGTGGTAATGGAAGGTTCATACCCTCACCGAATACTGATCAGACTGCTAGAAACGCAGGCTGCAAGTGCTTAGATCAACCTTGATGAGCCACAGGAGTTTCGCTTATTTATGTTGTGAAAATCCCATCGTCTGCATCAGGCTCATGCGATCAGCGAAGACTCTAATCGGATTGCATGAATGAGTACGCTAAGATGTGTCTTCGCTGGTATCTCAACGACCTGCAAACAGTGAACATACGCACCCACTACCGGTATGCAAGGCAAAGGGTTTCACTTAGCCTTGTGACTTCGTAAGATTTAAGGGTTCAGTAAAGACTGATCATATTGCATCGATGTGCAGGCTGATCCTAGTCGGTGATGTAGCATTGTGGCCTACAAAGGCTTGGATCACCATGCATATGCAAGTGTTTTCGCTTTGCTCTCAGACTCTTTGGAGCGTAGCTTCAGCTTTCATTATTATTTGTGTGACAGTGTTACCCTTTTTCCATGTGCTGTGGCATTGATTCAATGCCTCTTTAATAGCAGAAGCGCCCCTTTAATATTAATTGAGAGTTTCCCGCCTTTTTCCACAGAACGTCTTTTAGCACGTGCGAGTGAAATTCATGGTTGTTGCATGCAAAAAGGTAGTTTAATTCAGGTTACCTGTTGGGCTACCCTGGTTTTCTTAGGAGCAAGTGAAGATGCCCATTTATTTCACGGTGACAAGGTTTTATTGGAAGTAATTTCGGGGAACATGATTAAGAAAATAAGTCATATTCGGTGGGAGGGGGGGGGGAGAGACTCAGGTCAGCCTGCACATGCATGCAGTCTGAACAGCCTTCGTTGTTCGTATGTGCCTACCATGGCCCCTGTGCTAATCAAAGAACAACAGGTGAAAACTATGGCCACATTGGCTAGAGGCGCAGGCTAATCTGGTCCTTCGTTTAAAACTTTTTTTTTCGCCGTGCGCCGGCTTAAAACGACGGCGTGAACATTTAACCGGCCAAATCTGCTTGCGACGTTTTAAACACATCCTAAGCTACCAAGTGCAAGGATCAGTCTGTTCAGATCTCCTATCTCGAGTAAAATACTTATTGCGCATGTGCGTACAGAAAAGACTGATAAGTCTGCGCAGTTGTGCAATCGGGATTGTCTTCAATGTTCAAGAGGTTTGAAATGTTTCATCGCGCATAAAGTGAAGATCACCCATGCACATGTTAAATTTGTGTATGATGTCCGCATTTTTCTTTTTTTTTGTTACTTGCCTATCTAAATAACATGATGGTTCAAGTTGCATCCGCACAGTCTAATCAATCTTCACCGGACTACTTCGATGGACATTGAATTGCTACATGCCCCCGGCTTACGCTGATTTGAGACTGCTTATTAGTAATCAGAGAACACACAAACAAGGCTTCGCAGTCTCGCCTGAGGCTTCACTATGCGCTTAAACAATATAGGTGTGTGTGTGTGTGTGTGTGTGGGGGGGGTTATCTATGCGCCTAGCTCCACTGGATAGCTGCACGTGCGGGTTTCAACATCACATCCCATATATACATGTAGCTGGACTTTGTCTGCTGCGGTGTAGCCGGAACAAAAAAAAAATTTTACAGACTATAAGGAAATTCTTTGAAAAATCCTCATTTTCCTAGATATGGGCTACTCTTAAGAAAAGAATTTGTTCTAAACAAATCAATTTCTGTAATTCCTGAGATCACAAATTGACTCGCCCATTTTAAAGGGAATAGTGACAGTTCAATAGGTCATTTCATTAATGACAATGTGTATCGCATTCAAAGACCCCCTGCACACACCGACTTATTGGTTCTGCACTGCATAAGTGATATTTATAACTTCTAATCACGTGCGGATTGACAGGGCCACGGGAAAAAAACGTAGTTGTATAAAATATTGAACACAGCCTGATCCAATGCATGGAATGCTTTCAGATCAAACAGTTCAAACACTGATAAATTTCCAATCTGATATTTTCTGATAATTCGAACAACCAAAAAATGACAATGTATTTGAATAGGTGTGTTTCGAAATACGGTAAAAATGGTAGACTAACTGCCACACCTGCCAGGCGTATCCATTTCCCTGTCTGCTTTTAGGTCTGTTTCGCTATTCAGACAGGCTGTTTCCTGTAATTGCAGTATAGTATTGCATCATCGTTAAAGCTGATTGGTTGATCGCGTCACGTGCCCCTACATGGAACAGTTACAATCTGGTCATTAGACCCGGTTTGCCCGCCTCATGGCGACCAAACCAATAAGCAATTAACTGCTGCAATCCAAGGGATGTTACTCTGTGACAAATAGGCAAACCTCATGAGTTTTCCAACTCCTCCGAGCTTTTCTGCCTGACTTATTTGTTGGTAAGTTTCATGAGTGCTAACAAGGTCGAAAATAGGCATTTTTAAGCAATCAAAGGCACGGAACTCTATGATCAATGTGCCGACTTGGCCAGTATTCCAACTCATCCAAGGTTTATACCCAGCCACCTTACATGTAAGTTTCAGAAAGATCCGATCAAAACTGAAGGGGCTACGGTGATGACAAGGTCAAAATTTGGCATTTTTAGCAATCAAAGGGATGTTACTCTAAAATATATGGGCCGACTTGGCCAGTTTTCGAACTCATCCGAGGTTTCATCCCCAGCCACCTTACATATAAGTTTCAGAAAAATCCGATCAAAACTGAAGGGGCTACGGTGATGACTAGGTCAAAAATCAACATTTTCAGCCATTAAAGGGACATAACTCTAAGATAAATAGGCTGACTTGGCCTGTTTTCGAACTCATCCAAGATTTTATCCCCAGCCACCTTACATATAAGTTTCAGAAAGATCCGATCAATACTGAAGGGATATGGTGATGACAAGGTCAAAATTCAGCATTTTCAGCAATCAAAGGGACGTAAATCTATGATAAATGAGCCAACTTGGACGGTATTCGAACTCATCCTAGGTCACCTTACATATTAGTTTCAGAAAGATCTGATCAAAACTGAAGGGGCTACGGCGATGACAAGGTCAAAAATCGACATTTTCAGTCATGGAAGGGACATAACTATATAGTAAATAGGGCGACTTGGCCGGTTTTTTTTTACTCATCCGACGTTTTTTCCCTAGCCACCTTACACATAAGTTTCAGAAAGATCCGATCAAAACTGAAGGGGCTACAGTGATGACAAGGTCAAAAATCAACATTTTCAGCAATCAAAGGGACCTAACTCTATGATAAATAGGCTAACTTGGCCGGTATTCGGACTCATCCGAGGTTTTATCCCAAGCCACCTCACATATAAGTTTCAGAAAGATCCGATTAAAACTGAAAGGGCTACGGTGATGACAAGGTCAAAAATCTGCATTTTCAACAACCAAAGGGACGTTACTCTGTGATAAATAGACCAACTTGGCTGGTTTTCGAACTCATCCGAGATTTTATCCCCAGCAACTTTACATATAAGTTTCAGAAAGATTCAATCAAAACTGAAAGGGCTACGGTGATGCCAAGGTCAAAAATCAGCATTTTCAGCAATCAAATGGACGCTACTCTATGATAAATGGCCGACTTGGTCGGTTTTCGATCTCATCCGAGATTTTATCCCCAGCCCCCTTACAAATAAGTTTCAGAAAGATCCGATCAAAACTGAAGGGGTTTCGGTGATGACAAGGTCAAAAATCGGCATTTTCAGCAATCAAAGTGACGTTACTCTATGATAAATGGCCGACTTGGCCGGTTTTCGAACTCATCCGAGGTTTTATCCCCAGCCATCTTATATATAAGTTTCAGAAAGATCCGATCAAAACTGAAGGGGCTACGGTGGTGACAAACATTTTCCCATTGTAAGTCTATGGGACCTTGTGATTGCCATAGCAACCAAAGTTTTCATGCGATTTAAAAAAAAAAAGCTTATGTCATCAATGCCCCACCAGAGGCATGCTACAGATGAGAAATGATTGAGATCAGCCTGCAGGCTGCAGAGACATAGCTGCTCAAAAGTGTGGACGGACGGACGGGCGGACGACGGAGGACCCACTATACTATAAGCTCCCCTGGAGCCTTCGGCCCAGGTGAGCTAAAAATGTCTATCACCGCGACAAGGGGAGGATTCCGGTTTCTGGCTCTGTCCACACTGGCCTCGAGATATGGAACATGGGGTGTAAATGCAATTCGGCAATCACTTGGGCTCACTGACTATAAATCAGATATGCCACGTCTCAGCAAAGAGGCTATGGAAACACTCCAAAAAGTAGAGGAAACCCTCCCAAAAATATTGAATCCTTCGCGATGACAGAGCTCCCCGGCGTAGCCCACGACGTTATTAGAGATGTCGAGGCCGCACTGAAGACAATTGATGATCAACCTATCGACACCGCGTGGGTCACCCAGGCCAAAAGTGAGCTTGCTGGGCTTGAAAAGGTTATGACTCGAACCCGAGACGAGCTCGTGAACAACCTGGCGAATCTCTCTCTGTCGAAAGCCGGAAAACCGAAGTTGAAAAACACTTGGTCAAAAACTGACGGAATCAGAAAGCTGGAGGGCGATGTCTCTGACATCGAACTTGATAGACAGGCAAGGCTCGAAGCCGACTCTACGAACAGAGAAGCTCTCCGGTCCTAGATTTCCCGAATCCGTGAGACGTTCAGGAAGAAACTCCATGAAGACAAGACGCTGGCTGAGCGAAAACGGACAATCTTCCGCAAACAGGGGATAACAATCGTCGTGAGCATCCTTACAGCGGTTGGGATGGCAATCTCAACCCTAGTGCTTGCGCTCACCGTCGACGGGAGTTTACCTGCTCCGGCTCCCAAGCCACCCGGCAAGGGTGGGGTCAACGAGTGGGTTAAAAAAAACACCTACAGTCCCTCGGGCGTATCCTAGGCAATTTGGCCGGCAAGGCCGCGGCTGCCATGCCCGGAATCATCGGGTCCATCGTTTCTTGGCTCTTGAGCACGCTAAGGAAGGCCGCTTCATGGCTCGCAGATAATTTGTGGCCCTTGGTCATCGGCGTGGGGCCCTTCTTCTCGTGCCTGCAAGCCGAGTGCAACCTCTGCGTCTATAAGAAATGTTTTTTCTTCTTCATGGTTGAGACCGGATTTCCAGTCTGCTGGCGCGACTACCGCGGCAGACGTAGGTGGCGACCATTCGGGTCTGCCGCTCGGTGGCCCTGCGAGTACTCGCGGATCGGTCCCGGCTGGTGAGGCAGTTTTCCCCTGGATTGTCCTATCGACTGTAGAGCTGCCAGCACTGCTGGTGCTGATCGGTGCTACCTTGTTTATTACTGGGTTGTGGCCGATGACAGCGTCTGACCCCGCTATTCCGATTTGGTTATTATAACCTTGGCCATTGCCGGGATGGAGTGCCATGTCGCTCGGCATCAAGTAGAGCGCTCTCCACCAGACGTAACCCGGTGGTGTGGATGCATACTGCAACGTCTTTTGATAGCGATCGATGTTGCTGGGGATATCGACGGATGAGGCGATGGCGTCTTCGAGATTCGCCATAAATTGTTTTTGAGCGTCGAACCCCGTCCCGACTTTGAGAACGTTGGAACGGGTCTGAGCTCGCGCTCCCAAGATTGCCCAAACGTAAGTCCGAATCGAGTCGTTGAGGCGCGATACACCCGCTTGCGTGAACCCTTCTGATTTATCGAGAATGAACATCGTCCACGCCTTTGATATATCCCGCTTATGGTGTATGGCGTCCTTCTGGTGAAAGAAGGGGCCATCGGAGCTGTGATCACTGTGGTATTTCCCCGAAGAGGTCATGAAGGTACTAAAAGATCCGAGGCCTTGACACCCGAAGTCCAGTTTTTGCCTCCAATCTGTAGAAGGCGAAACGGCGAACTAATCACAAAGCCGCTTGTAGGCCCTGGAGTCATATTGGTTATCGAACCATGAATTGGCCTTGTCCACAGGGAGGGCGACATTTAGCTCCTCAAGCAGACGCCTCGTCGTATAATAGAAATGGAAGCAATACAGGCTTGCAAGAAGGGGCTCATCCACTTGGAGATGGTCCTGGAATGAAACACCACACCCGGCGGTTGCGCACCAAACCGCAACATAAGCAGGAATACTCGTACTACAGGTACTAATCCACACTTATCTGTCACTTCTGTGACGTCACAGTCAGTCGCTAGTTTTCATACAGGTAATACTAGGAAAATGTATAGAGTTATATAGGAGCCCGTCATTTAACTAATAAAATCTTTTCTTTTCATTTCAACAAGATATTATTATAACCTCGCATTTGATAGAAAAATGTATCTGCTTCATTTTGGTACCAAATTTGTTGAAATAAAATAAATTTTAAAGTGGCCCAGATTCTAATGAATGCCACTGGGGTATTCCCTATTAAGTCTTTGTATTTTACAACAAAAATGAAAAATAGCCTTAATTCAAAGGCTCAAAAGTCATAACCTAAGTAACCCTCCGTCGTATTTTTGTGTTGGTAAAAGACTAGGCCAAATACACCATGCCAGACTAAGACTTAATTGCAGCTCGCTACGTCATCATCTCTTCCAAAAAAATATTCTAGATAATTCCTTTTGTGACTGTGGAGCTATCGAGGATACAAAACACTACCTCCTTGTTTGTGAACAGTACAGAAATTTACGACAGAACTTAATAAACCGTGTCTCAATGATCGCGTTGAGCTATCTCACCGACCGCACACGAGCACTGGTAAACCGCTTAGTGGATCTAAGCCTACCCAGGCAAAGCGGTGCGAGTTCATACTTATAAACCCTATTGGTGGGTTTGAGATGTTATTTCATCTCAATGTCGGGTAAAAGGCCCACAAAATTGGAAGCAACGTCTCCAAAATGACATATACAGTGTTGACGTGGACGTTAAAGCTCAAATCAAACAACAAACTGCCCAAAACAAATTAAAATGAATATATCAAAAAAAAAAAATAAAAAAAAATGATCTGCCAACCATCTCTAAACATTCTACTTCATGGCAGTACCGATCTGTCACAGAACGATAATATCAACATAATTATAGCAGTACAGGACTTCATTCTGAAATCTAAACGATTTTGTTGAGTCACCCACGCACATGCACATGCACATCCAAGTCACAACCCGTATGGTATCTGTAAACGCCAAATTTCTCTCTCTAAATTTTTTTTTTTTTTTTGAGAGACAGCCTACAACCATAACTTCACTAATATTATGTAAAGACACGATCCTTGTATATCAGAATATAAGGATGTATCTACTTCAAAACCCATCCCCGTGGAGCCACAGTTCACTTTTATTATATTCTTTAATTCAATTCATTTTGTTTCTTTATTTCACACAATTGTAATTCTCAATGACATTGTATTAGTGAAAATATATATATATATATATATATATGTGTGTATGTGTATGTATGTATGTGTGTATGTGTGTATATGTGTATGTGTGTATGTGTATATGTATGTATATGTGTATATATATATATATATATATATGTGTATGTGTGTATGTATATGTGTATGTGTATGTATATGTGTATATATATATATATATGTATATATATATTTATATATATATATATGTGTATATGTATATATATGTGTATGTATGTATGTATGTATATATATATATATATATGTGTGTGTATGTGTGTGTGTATGTGTATATGTATGTGTGTATGTGTGTATATGTATATGTATGTATATATATAATAACAATAATAATAAGTAAATAAGCACAGCAACAAGAATGTAACTCCAGGATACAGATTCAAATAAGTCATATGACTTTCTTCTGGATCCCATTTGTATGATACTACAACTAGTGTAGCTATGTTCTCAATATGTACATGCTTGTCATTGATGTCTGTGTTATACAATAAAATAAAGTTTAAACCAAAAGTCATACATGTTAAAATTTCTCCGTGCGCTATAACCTCTCACTAGATAGATCTATTTAATATCTATATTCATGTGGTAAAAATTTTAGAAAAACAGTTTATTAAAAGTGGCCCACAGGTTGTAGAAAATAGCTATATTTGAAGTTTCGGATAAAAAATGTGTAAAGATTACACAGACGCACGGCTTGTATACACAGGATATTAGAATGAATCGCAAAAGAAGTTATAAGAATTGAAAATCGGTATCAATATGGATAATATTATTGACAGAATTAGAAAGCATATTTTGCTTTTAGAAAACAAATATACATCCATAATTAAAAACTTTGCACTCATAACATATTTATTTATTTTTGATAATGCAAATGCATTATATTTTTTTATTTGCAACCTTTTGAAGCTTGTTTTAAGATTTGCTTTAATTATATTTTCGCCTAGGCAAACTACTAACTGCTTAATTAGAAAGCTTGAATAATACGATGAATATTTCCACCATTACGAAAACGCGCCTATACAAATACATTGTAAAGTTCACGGCCAACTTACAACAATTTAAGAAAAAGTTCTTTCTTATTTCTGCTCTTGATTATAGATTGAGAGTACTCGTTAGAATGACGATGATGACTCGTTAGAACAGTCAATCGTATGATTTTAAGCTCAAAAGTTTTTTTATTATTATTTTTATCTCATTTCTGCTCAAAATAAAGATTGTGGGTACTTGTTAAAATCGCCTCACTGAGTCGGTTCTAACGAGTAACCACAATCTATGTTTTTAGCAGAAATAAGACAATTATTGTTTGTGAGGATCAAATAATTTTCCGTTTTGACGGTAAAATTTTCAATCTACATTTGAATAGGCATGTTTAGGTATAATGTTTGTTAGATTTTATACCAGTCCTGTAGATGCAGTGTTTTAATCCATGTGTTTAGAAAACTTAAATGTTCTCGATACGTTATAATTTATATAATACGATGCATATTTTCATCATTATGAAAACACGCCTATTCAAATACCCTGTAAATTTCACGGTCAAAACCAGCAATTGTAAGAAGAAAAAAAATACGTTTTTCTTATACATATACTTTGTGGGTACGCGATAGAACTGCCTCTGCGAGGCGGTTCTAACGATTACCCACAATCTATATTTTAGAGAAGAAATAAGAAAAATGAGCACCCTGAAGTTATGGTTCGTCGCTAAATGTCATACATAAGAAGTAAGAATCTTTCGTCTGGATCGTGTCATTTTTCTCATATGAAGTCCAAACATAGTGGTTCTTTTCTTTGTCTCATTAATTAATTTTAATATTCTCTGGGCTTAGCCGAAATAAAATATTAAATTTGGCAAAATATCTCATTTGTGCAATCGTTTCAGAAGCTGTGTTTCTTTCCCGCACCTGCTCCCTTAAATTACAATATACAATGTTGTCATTTTTAAATGAAAAATACACAATGGTTCACCCGAAGGCTATGCTATGAAATTGATCGTTTATGTCAAAAGGTGTGTGTGTGGTGGGGTGGGGTGGAGTGTGATAAACCGCACAAGACCACGATAGTTTTATGGATTGTTTGATTATCTTAATTACATAGAAAAAAGTGAGGTTTATAATGACAAACAAACCACAAACCAATTGTTTTTTTTTTACATTGCATTAACCCTTATCCTGCTGTTCACGACAACCCCTAATATTGCAAACAGTGTAGATCCAGATCAGATTAGTTCTACAGAAGCCATCTGATCAGTATCTATACTGTTTGTCTACCAGTTTGTGAATTTGAACGAAAACAGTATAGAATGTAGTTTGATTGGCTGATAGTATAGATGTGACTTATTATGTTATCGTTTGAACAGCCTCGTCGAGGCGTTTCTATTGAGAATCCGCAATGTATGTTATGTGCAGAAATATTAAAATTTTCAGGATTTTTTAATCTAAAATTTCATTTTTAGGGTGGTAAAAGTTTTAATATAATATAATATAATGTGAGTATAGGCTACTTTCGTTGTGTCTTGTCTAAATCTTAAAGTAAGAAAATTACGACACA
Organism: Lucinisca nassula; assembly: GCA_963580285.1. NCBI lineage: Eukaryota > Metazoa > Mollusca > Bivalvia > Lucinida > Lucinidae > Lucinisca > Lucinisca nassula. Next base: position 46,743,154 of record OY757017.1, read on the forward strand.
ACCCCACTTTCTTTATTCTGAACTGAGGATTCGGTGTATATTGAAATAACGTGAGTTGCTCGCCTAGGGCGTCCGAGATAAGTTTATCCTAAGTTTGTGAGTGTTGTGTATTGACTCATTTTGTACCGAATCCCACAAAACGGGTTATAGCAAAAAGTGCAGGCCCAGATCAGACGCCACCGAGCTCGGCTTTTGTTCAGGAACTTCTTTTTGAAAAAGTTCAGCCATTTTTTTATTTTTCAAATATATTTAGAAAACACTTCACACCATCAAATTTTGAAATGGACTTGTGCTTATATATAAGGTTGACAAATCCGGTCGGTACAAAATGGGTTAAACTGATATAGACGACAGAGCTTTAGTTGCTTTAATGAGCACATCCCAGTAGAGCTCTTCATATCAGAAATTAGACTGGAGTTTAAAGGCCTTCTCAACACCTTTTCCATCGCAAGACCACGTTTGTTTTATGGATTGTTTGATTATCTCAATTACTTAGACAAAAAAAAGGGAAGTTTATAATGACAAACAAATCACAAACCATTTTTTTTTACGTTGCATTTACCCTTATCCTGCTGTTCACGCCAACCCCTAACTTTGCAAACAGTGTAGATCCCGATCAGATTAGTTCTGAAGAAGCCATCTGATCAGGATCTACACTGTTTGTCTACCAGTTTGTGAATTTGAACGAAAGCAGTATACAATTTAGTCTGATTGGCTGATAGTATAGATGTGACTTATATATTGTTCTCGTTTGAACAACCTCGTCGAGGCGTTTCTACCGAGTATCCGCAATGTATGTCATGTGCAGAAATATTAAAGTTATCAGGATTTTTTAATCTGAAAATTTCAATTTTAGGGTGGTAGAGGTTTTACTATATTATAATATAATGTGAGTATAGGCTCCTTTCGTTGTGTCTTGTTTAAATCTTAAAGTAAGAAAATTACGACACAAACCCACTTTCCTTATTCTGAAATAACTGAGGATGTAAATCAAATCAAATCAAATCAAATTTATTTCTCTCAGGTCATACAATATGATAACAACATGAGAAGCAAAAACGTTGTGCAAACATACTGTTTCATGGCGACACATTGACATAAAGAGATTCGACAAAAGTCGAAAACAAAAAACAAACCAGAGGACAACAACGGGTAAATCTGTTGTCATTGCATGTAACCAACTTATTATTTCATCGTTTATTACTATTATTATTTATTTTATTTTGTTTATCTGACCACGCCCGTTCCTGACTTTGAACCAATCAGATTACTTATATAATTTATTCCTGCAAATTTAAAAAGTTAATTTCAAACAGTGTAGATCCTGATCAGACTCAGAAGCCATCTGATCTGGATCTACACTATGTGCAAAGATACGTGTTATCAGGATCGGTGTATATTGAAATAACGTGAGTTGCTCGCCTAGGGCGTCCGAGATATGTTTATCCAAAGTTTGTGAGTGTTGTGCATTAACCCGTTTTGTACCGAATCCCACAAAACGGGTTATAGCAAAAAGTGCAGGCCCAGATGAGACGCCACCGTGCTCGGCTTTTGTTCAGGAACTACTTTTCGCAAAAAAGTTCAGCCATTTTTTAATTTTTAAATATATTTAGAAAACACTTCACACAATCAAATTTTGAAATGGACTTGTGCTATGTTTAAGGTTGACAAATTCCGGTCGGTACAAAATGGGTTAATCCGATATAGACGACAGAGCTTTAGTTGCACATCCCAGTAGAGCTCTTCATATCAGAAATTAGACTGGAGTTTAAAGGCCTTCTCAACACTTTTTGTGTCATATCGAGCTTGTCAGTTTACCTATCCCCACCTTTCTACTGAGTATACGTAAGCGATTAACCAGTATGGCGCTAATTCTTTGGTTTGAAACTGACAGCTGCCCTTTTGAAACAGTGGAAGAAAGAGAATGAATGTAAAGAAGATTTCATGATCAGTTTCCACGAAAGAATATAGCCGTCTCCGGCAGGTATCGAACCCGCATCCTCCTGATGACCAATCATTCGCGCATGCGACTGAGCTACCGAGGCCGGCTTCAGAAATAAGTCAACACCCATGTAAAATTAGGTCTTCATATATGGTTATTTAAAATGAATTTTCCATAACAAAAAAAAGGCCGCGACGTGATTTTAAACAATGTGGCATTGGCGACTAGCATAGACTCAGATCAGACTGCGCTTAAGCAAGTGCAGTCTGATCAGAGACTTTGGTACGCGGAAGCAATGCAATTCATGGAACCGTTATTGAATCAGTAAACATGCAGGCTGATCTTGTCTTCACCTTAAAAACTACCACATTATTTGAAATCCTGTGTCGAAGCTGAATTCCAAACATACGCCACCGTGTCTACTACGGCCTATGTTCGGATACATAATTGCTTTACGGCGTAACAGTCCTCACTAGAGGCCAGAGCTTTATAAATGGCATTACTTTATAAATGACATCCGGGCCATATCGTCCGCTGGCCAAATCGTCCGCCCACCACTATACGCTGAATTCCATTAATTAAATAAATTCTTTTATACATTGTCATCACAACGTTTCTTTTATTGTTTACCAAGGGCCACAATACAGAAAGGAACAAAATTACATGAATATACCCATGAAATATATAAAAAAAGAAATAATATATTTATACATGTATAAACGTGATCTATTTTTATTTCCCTATAATTTTGGATTAACGGCCCGGCCACGAATATTTAATCTATATCGAGGACAAAACACCTGGTCATCCGTTAGCAAAACATGACTTTTTATATAAAATATCAGAATTTTCCATCTTGAAATTTTCGGTGGCAAAATTTACAATGGAAATCCATACTAATTTTATTAGGGCACTGGATAGAACACAGATTGGTTGTGTATTGTAACTCAAACCGGGAGGTGTGAAACTGGTATTACACACTATTAACACAGGTAAAAGACACTATCTCGACTACGGTCTAAGGGAATTAACTGATGTCAATCAAATATGGGCTATCGGTAATCTGAGTGACAGTTCCTGTAGTACGAGAATTCCTGGTAATGAGTTCAGCTGGCACTGCCACCAGCTGAAGGGGTGTGCTGCCAGCTGTCCCACACCGTGTTTGCCATAGTGACATCCCCGGTAAGCGGAGGGTTTTGATAATCGTCGAAGACGTCCTGGTACTTGGCAAGGAAGTGACTTCCCTATCGTCGACCATTAAGACGCGGGTGGGCGCCGCTGTTGCTGACTCTTTATATTTGAAATGGCCGCCTGCCCGATAATTTGCCGAGCTATTAAACGTAAATGCCTTTATACCCATACCCATTGGCTGATACTGAGGGGTTCTGTAAGGACGGAAAAGAAAATCAATTGTATGCCTTGCCTTTTTATCCGTACCCATTTTGGTGAGACAACTGTTCAATTTAATAATTTTATTATTATGTACTTCACACTCACTGGCGTTCAAAACGGTGAACCGGTCGACATTGCCAGGACCCAGTCTACGGATGAGCTAGAAGTGCTCTCTGCGAGTTGGCGTATTATCACCGGTGGTACGACATATGCACGGCGAAAAGGAACAATAAGGTCTCAAATAACAAGACTGAAAAAACTAGAGCTATCACTAAAGGTGATGAATACCCCCACAAAAACTGCCTTGATAGTACAACAGCGCCATTTTGCAATATTTTCACTTGAAAGGGGCCATAACTATGTCGATAATTGACGAATTGTAGTGGAAATCGAACTTGACCTGTATTTTATGATGTTTCATCAGTGTACCAAAAATTATAAAAATCGGTGAAGCGCTTTTTTAGTTATCGTCTGGAAACCAAGTCAACAGACCGACCGACCGACAAGCTCACTCCTATATAACCCCCCAAATTTCATTTGTGGGGGTATAATAATACCAGACGAGTATTATAACGTCTGTGAGTTGATCGAAAAGGTGTTTCAGCGGTTGGGTGCCGAACTCACTCTAGATGATTTTTTGATTTGAGGTTTAACGTCCCCGTCAACACTAGAACGGTCATTTTGGAGACGTTGCTTCCAATTTTGTGGGACTTATACCCGACATTGAGATGAAATGACATCTCAAGCCCTGTCGCCCAATGAAACCAATAGGGTTTATTAGTATGGACGGTCCCGCCTCACACCGCGGTTCATGGACAGACTTAGATCCTCTAAGCGGTTTGCCAGTACTAGTGTGTGGGCTGGATTCAGCTCTGCGTGGAAGCACCATGCAGCCCATATATTTCTTCACGCCCCTATGGGCGGGGATGTCATTCTAGATGAACCCTCTGGTGGTATTGTCGGAAAAGCCTAAGAGATTAGCTAATTCGCGATTCATTGTTATGACTTCACCGGACTTTACTATCAAGTGCAGTAGACCAGAGGGTTCACTCTAGATGAACCGCGAATTAGCTAATCTCTTAGGCTTTTCCGACAATACTTTCAGAGCTCGTCCCTCTAGCATTACCTTTGCCAATGACGACCTAAACAAGAATGAACCCCTCCAGACGTTCACTGCAGAGAAGGTGGGATCAGAAAATGCCCTGGGGTGGCTTTGGCTGATCTTGGTGATACTGAGGGGTTCGGTAAGGATGGAAAAGAAGATCAATTGTATGCCTTCCAGTTCTCTGATGGGGTCTACAAAAGATAAAGAGGTCGCCTTAGCGGGGTCATTGAAATTCGGTGATCTCAGCGACGTAGATACCTCACATGCCGTTCCAAAGCGTGTTCATACGCTGGCCTTCACTGGGAGCAAGTGGGTTGCTTTTGCGGACCCCATTCAACAAAATGGGTGGCTTATCGACATCAAGATAGCGTCTCCGTACGTCGTGACTGGAAAGCAACATAAAATCAGAAAAGAAGTAAATAGTGGCACTCGACTGTCCTCATATATCCCCGGGACGAAGAACACTGTCGTTTCCGAAGATAACGTGTTGAAGACGAGCAACAACCAGCAGGGAATCCTGCAAATAGTCTACGAATTCCCACCAGCGGGACTTATTGGTATGAACTTGCCAACATCATCGATCATCCTTGATCTAATTCTCGGAGATAAACCTGACGACTTTGTTGATGTGTTGCCCGGCTTCAAGCTCAAATGGCCACCAACGCATGTTAATAAGGAGGTTGGGGTTCACATAGTCACAAAAACGGGGGCTGCTCCTGAAGTGCAGTTCACTCTTGAAGGAGTCCAACACCAAGCTGAATACCATCATTTGGATATACATGATATTTTTATAGGCCCAGTGTCTCTCAAAAGGTTGCGATTTACGCCCGGTGCGCTCACAGCAGACCAACCTATAGTAATTATTAGCCAGTAGTCTATTTAAACCCACCCAGCTCGAGGGGTAGTACACGATGGGCCTCTACCCTGGACTCGAAACCGGAGTTAATCGCAGACTTCAGCATGTGGCCAGGTCAGAGATTTACGCCCAAATGAGCTCACGCAATAAGTAATATTCATTTAGAGCGAAAGGTTAGATCATATTAGTACGTGGACTCTCTATCCACCACTTGATACTGGAGACAAACACCGCCTTCAGCACGTGGCCGAGGTCAAATTCCGTCTCTAAAAAGAACGAGACTTCAGAGCCTCGCTGTACAAGTAATACAGACGTGGGGCTAATGTTGTTGATGGGATTGATACCACGCTTACTGCGGCTAGCGTAAGGCTCGCTGCTTCTGGCGTCGGGCTCTTGTCAACTATCATCGCGGCGCCTGTCGCCCTTGGCCTTCAAGCTGGAGCGATTGTGTGGTTTGCTGGGTGTTGGAGGGAAATTGATTGGCCGGAGGATCCAAACAAAAGCCAAAAAACACGACGAGATTCGTATCTTTGCTGAGTCAAAGCTGAACCGCATTCGATCGCGCTGAACGACGATAATATACCTGAAACAGTATTTCGCCTGATGCTGTGTGAACTCGACAAGTTCAATCAGATGAAAGAAGAAATTCGTCAGCGCCAGAAAAAGGGATTGTTGGTTTGTCGGGCGAGGAAAAAAGAAGTTGTTTCAACGTGCGAGAGACGAGGCGTTAATGACGGCCCGTACCAAGCTGTTGGAAGAGTTGGACAAACCTGGTCACAGTGGCAATTGAATATTTCTTGCTGGTGAGCTTAAAAAAGCGCAGGCTGGTCACGACCGGCGAGTACATATATCACACGCCGTCCTTTTCATTCTCGCGAATTAGCATAAAAGAGCCCTTTGATTTTGCCCATTTTTTTCACCAAAGAGCATTGTGAAGTAAATCAATATACCAACGGACGACCTTGAGCTATCTACAGCAGTCTAATTTTATATGTTAACAACTTCAAACAGTCCATAGCAACGCCGCTTCTGTATGAGTGCCGTTGCTATGGGCTGTTCACCTAAGATACGGTGGTTTCAAGGGAAACAACTCGAGAATGTATGGATCAATTTACATCACCCAGTAAAACCAAAACTTACACACAGCCGCTCCTGTATGAGCGCCGTTGCCATGGGCTTGTTTACCTTAGATACGGTGGTTGTATCAGCCCGTGTGCTTCTATATACTTTTGTATTGATCTGTGCCAGTGTTGGAAGGCTGAATGGAGCGTCTGAATAAATTCTGTGCCAGAACCTAGTGGCAGCCAGAGTGTACTGCACATGCGGTATGGCAGTCAGAGTGCAAACAAATATTTTATTCTATTGCATCCCACTCGGTGGGGCCCACCCAGGGAGTGGGTGGGTGGGCCCCACAGTACTGCGGGTGCGGGGATGAAAAAAAATGTTTGTCCCAAAACCTACATTCTATATACTACTCTGGGAAATACTCCAAATATCAGCAAAAGTGGTAAATAGTGGGAAATATGATTTTTGTTCAGTTATTTCATAGAATAACACTATTAATATTTGTGTAATTTAATTGAAATAATGAACAGTTAGCTATTTTACAATATGCCTCCCATACATATGTACCATAAGTCTGTTTTTACTCAACCAAACACATGCATAACTATTAAGTGATCTGTTGATATGTAGGGTGCTTTGTTTGATTTGTTTGATTTGAGGTTTAACATCCCCGTCAACACTGTAAAGGTCATTTTGGAGATGTTGCTTCCAATTTTGTGGGACTTTTACCCGACATTGAGATGAAATGACATCTCAAGCCCTGTCGCCCAATGAAACTAATAGGGTTTATGAGCATGGACAGTCCGCCTCACACCGCGGTTCCTCTAAGCAGTTTACGAGTACTAGTGTGCGGGCCGGATCCAGCTCTGCGAGGAAGCATCATGCAACCCATATATTTCTTCAAGCCCCTATGGGCGGGGGCAGATGTAGGGTGCAGAGAGTTATTTAAAATCACTCATATGCTTAAGAAGATAAAATGCCATAATGATCCCAATATTTGGGACATACAGTGCAGACCCAGATCAGAATCACTTAGCTTTTTTAAGAGAGTTGCCATTGGAACTACATGTTTTGTATGCTTTAGTGTAACACCAAACCAGACAGTTTAATTATTTTTTTTAGATTTATAACAACTCTTTGGATGTTTGAATTTAAGGACGTTTACACTAGAAAAGGTTGTTTGCAAGTCATATAATCATACTCCTAATGCTAAAAGGTGTCCTACTTTAATTGTTTGTTTGAGACAGTTATTAAAAGAACACAGTTATTTCTCGGGGCAGCGACATTTTTGGCCCCAGGGCTATAATTTGCACTATCTTGACAGAGATCCACTAGATGAAATTTCACACTAAATATCACAGAAGAAGATTTTTAAAGATTTTCCCTATATAACACTATGTAAAACCAAAGGGCCCCGGAGCAGGGGCATTTTTGGTTTCAGGGCTATAATCTGAACAATCCTGATAGAGGTCCACTAGATGAAGCTTCATACCAAATATCAAAGACCTAGGCTTTGTGGTTTCAGAGAAGAAGATTTTTAAAGATTTTTCCTATATTAGTCTATGTAAAACCAAAGGGCCCCGGAGCGGGGACATTTTTGGCCTCAGGGCTATAATTTGAACAATCTTGGTAGAAGTCCATTAGATGAAAAGTAGAAGTAAAACAAAGATCAGGAATCGATACAATTAACTTACTCCGCCCATCAAAGACACCAAAGGGAAAGAAATACAAACATTAAGCGACCAGACCATAATGGAAACCTAAACAAATGAAGGTCATAAGGACAGTTACTTTCCCACAAAATGGCCATATGGCCATCCAAAATTAAAAGACACAAGTGATACACACAGAAAGTAACAAACAACAACATAAATAAATCGCCACAGAAGAACCGCCTTGGAACGGTCAGTGGAAAGATTTCCACTGGGGGGCTTAAATCGATTTTACGTGGCCACAATCCTCGCCCTTACTTCCGTCGCGATTTAGACAAATAATTTGTTCAGTCCGCATGAAGGCCTCCTAACTCATCCGTGCAACATCTCCGTGAACACAAAAAAATCAAAGAACCACAGAGGTGAGACAACGGTGAGGACTCGACAGCAAGAAACCACTGAAATGCTGGAGCAAAAGAAAACCAACAGTTAGACTCCGATGGGCCCGACCAGAGACAGAGCATCAGGCACCAACCAGCATTACCAAGAATTAGATCTCTCTAATTCTCAATAAGCCTTTACGTTGGTTGAAGCTTCATATCAAATATCAAAGTCCTGGGACATGCGGTTTCAGGGAAGAAAATTTTTAAAGATTTTCCCTATATAAGCCTATGTAAAACCAAAGGACCCAGGGGCGGGGGCATTTTTGGCCCATGCACTATAATTTGAACAAGAGGCTCAAAGAGCCTAAACCGCTCACCTGAGGAACTTAAGTTTTAACAATTCACAGACTTGACTACTAAATCTGCTAATAGAATCCAGCCCATTGACCCTTACAGGATATAAGTCATCATTATTGCATTGCATTCCAAGTTTGAGACTTCTAGCTTCTATAGTTCCTGAGAAATCTTTGACGAAAATTTAACATTGGTCAAAATGGAGAGAAAGAAGAATGAAAGAAGAGATGAACAAATAAGCTGAGAAAGCCCAATGTCTCTTACACAAAATAAGTCATCATTATTCTATTGAATACCAAATTTGATGCTTCTAGCTTTTATAGTTCCTGAGAAATCTTTGATTAAAAATTTAACATTGGTCTATTATCTCTATATGGAGAGAAAGAAGAATGAAGGAACAAATGAACCAGACTAGCTCCAAAACCTAATGCAGCCTTTCCCCTTGCCCAATGGTGCTACACATAAAATTTAAACAAGATTGGTTGACTGCCTTCTGAGATATGCTTCATTGAAAGTGTGGACGACGGATGGACGGACGACAGACGACGGACTCCGGAGCCTTGGTATACTATCAGCTCACTGGAGCCTTTGGCTCAGGTGAGCTAAAAATTCAAGTCGCTATTTCTGTCACAACATTTTCCCTACGTTAAGTCTATGGGCAAATTTTTTTGTCTCTCAAGGTCACGTAACTCCGAGGTCAAAATCGAACTTAACCAAGATTTTATGCCTGTCCTCGTTACCTGCAAGTTTGAAGCTGATATGAATAAAAATAAAGTTGCTATCGTGGTCACACACATTTTTTATGCTCAAGGGCAGGTAACTCCAAGGCAAATATTCCGATTCGGCCCAAAATCGAACTTAACCGAGATTTTATGTCTGTCCTTGTTACCTGCAAGTTTGAAGCTGATCTGAAAAAAATTCAAGTCGCTATCGTAGTCGCAACATTTTCCCTAATTAAGTCTATGGGCAAATTTTTTGTCGCTCAAGGTCACGTAACTCCGAGGTCAATATTCCGATTTGGCCCAAAATTGAACTTAACCGAGATTTTATGCCTGTCCTCGTTACCTGCAAGTTTGAAGCTGATCTGAAAAAAATTCAAGTCGCTATCGTAGTCACAACATTTTCCCTATGTAAAGTCTATGGGCAAATTTTTTGTCGCTCAAGGTCATGTAACTCCGAGGTCAATATTCCGATTCGAACTTAACTGAGATTTTATGCCTGTCCACATTACCTGCAAGTTTGAAGCTGATCTGAATAAAAATAAAGTTGCTATCGTGGTCACAACGTATTTTTTATGCTCAAGGGCAGGTAACTCCAAGGCAAATAATCCGATTCGGCCCAAAATCAAACTTGACCGAGATTTTATGCCTGTACTGGTTATCTGCAAGAATGAAGTCGATCAGAAAACAAGAGGACCAAGCTAGCTTGGTCCTGTATCGCTCACCTGAGCTAACAGATTCAAAGTTTAAGGAAGTGCCAACCTTTACTGAAGGCTTTGTAGGAGGACATGGTGATGACAGGGTAAGCATTTTCTGAAAATCAAGTAGAATGTAACTCTATGATAAACAGGCTGACCTCACCGGTTTTCAAACTCATTCAAGCTTTTATTCCTGACTTGCTAAGAAGATCCGATCTAAACTGAAGTGGCTATGGTGATGACAAGTTCAAAAACAAGTTTTCAAAATCCTCCAAGCTTTCTGCCTGACTTCCTTGTTTGTAAGTTTCATCAAGATCCGTTCAAAACTAAAGGGGCAGCAGTGATGACAATGTTGAAAATAGGCATTTTCAGCAATCAAAGGCACGTCACTCTATTATAAATGTGCCGACTTGGCCGGTATTCCAACTCACCTGAGGTTTTATTCCCAGCCACCTTACATGTAAGTTTCAGAAAGATCCGATCAGACTTGGCCAGTATTCAAACTCATCCAAGATTTTATTCCCAGCCACCCTACATATAAGTTTCAGAAAAATCCGATCAAAACTGAAGGGGCTACGGTGATGACAAGGTCAAAATTTGGCATTTTTAGCAATCAAAGGGATGTTACTCTAAAATAAATGAGCCGACCTGGCCAGTTTTCGAACTCATCCGAGGTTTCATCCCCAGCCACCTTACATATAAGTTTCAGAAAAATCTGATCAAAACTGAAGGGGCTACGGTAATGACAAGGTCAAAAATCAACATTTTCAGCCATCAAAGGGACATAACTCTACGATAAATGGGCTGACTTGGCCTGTTTTCGAACTCATCCAAGATTTTATCACCAGCCACCTTACATATAAGTTTCAGAAAGATCCAATCAAAACTGAAGGGGCTACCGTGATGACAAGGTCAAAAATCGGCATTTTCAGCAATCAAAGGGACGTAACTCTATGATAAATGGGCCAACTTGGCTGGTATTCCAACTCATCCTAGGTTTTATCTCCATTCACCTTACATATAGGTTTCAGAAAGATTAGATCAAAACTGCAGCTTAGGTGATGACAAGGTAAAGAATCGACATTTTCAGCCATCAAAGGGACATAACTATATAGTAAATGGGGCAACTTGGCCGGTTTTCGAACTCATCCGAGGTTTTATCCCCAGCCACCTTACATATAAGTTTCAGAAAGATCCGATCAAAACTGAAGGGGCTACAGTGATGACAAGGTCAAAAATCAACATTTTCAGCAATCAAAGGGACCTTACTCTATGATAAATAGGCCATCTTTGCTGGTATGCGAACTCATCCGAGGTTTTATACCCAGCCACCTTGCATATAAGTTTCAGGAAGTTCCGATAAAAACTGAAAGGGCTATGGTGATGACAAGGTCAAAAATCGGCATTTTCAGCAATCAAAGGGACGTTACTCTGTGATAAATGGACCAACTTTGCTGGTTTCGAACTCATCCGAGATTTTATCCTCAGCCACTTTACATATAAGTTTCAGAAAGATTCGATCAAAACTGAAAGGGCTACAGTCAGGGTTCGCACTAGCGGTCGCCAAAGTCGCCAAATGCGAAAAGAAAATAAATCTGGCGCAAATCTGTGTCATTTGGCGAAAACTAGTGGCGAAAAAAAAACTATAAAAAAGAAACAGAAGTCCCATCCCGGTTATTGCCGACTTAAAGCCGTTTACTGACACGTGTATTTTACACCTTTTCTTCCACCTATTTAATAGACGACAGGACTGACAAATCCTTTTCCCGGCTGACCGGGCAACTGCACTTTGACCTTATGACAAGTGCAAAAAAAAAAATCGTCTATAACTGCAAGTCTTTTTGAGTCCTTAAATCCGGTAAAACTATAGCAGTAAGTAAATCGCTATAATTACTGCACTGTCAATTCAAAGACAAACCATTTGTGTATTTATTACGGTTCAAGTATGACACTATTGTTAATCCCTTTAATATAATTGCCACCCTGCGGTGCGTGTCGATAAGGTGTGAAAATATGGTCAAGTTTCGTCAATCATAAAATTTAATACACAATCAATGTGAAAATGATTTAATCGCTCCTCAGACAATTAGCTACATCTAACGGTAATAAAAATGGACTTTTCTACGATCTCATGTATGGTTACGTTTTGGCGCCAAATAGCAGACGCTGAGCCGGAAAAGTCGAACGCTGTTGTTGGTTATTGACACGGAGATTCTGGGGATAATTCGGGAGCTGTGCAAAGCGCTGGTTTTCTATCCACCTCTATTCACAACCGTTTAGCTATTGAGAAAATATTTTTTACCCTGTTCCTAACGGTTTTTTTTTAATGAAATAGATACACACAATGACATTAGATACGTGTTGGGGTGCTGTAGTCGGATGACTTCATTTACCGATCCTGTGCAGCTAAATGGTAGCGGTGGTTTGTGGCAATCGCCGGACATTGCCGGAAAAAAGCATGCAGTCCATGACCTCGGCTATAAGACGGGGCCATTTTTGAGGCCCATTTTGGAGGGAAAAATCCTCGTCTTATAGCCGAATTTTTACGGTAATGTGACCATGTGATCAACCAAAATGGCAGCCTCCATGACCTAACAACGCTTACTTGTTGGAGCAGAAACAAAAGCATTCAAGCAAGGTTTTGTTGCATTTTAGGGAGAGAAGGTAATGCCGCTGGAAGTCGGAAAACTCAAGCTATCTAAATGATTTTGGTCTATGGATTTTGCTAAGCTATCTGTCGGTAGGACAGCATAGATGACTGGTTTGACGTGTGACCGTGTTGGTTTGATCGAAAAACCTGGGGTCTTTAGGCGCACCTACAGCCCATTACACACGTCCATAAAGGCCACAAAAGGAGAGTCTGTGCATTTAAGCTTCAACCCTTTAAGCGCCAAAGAAAATTGTACAGCAGATCTTTTTTATCCATGTTCTGCATTTTGCGAAGAAGTTTCTTCAACTGGCTCAGGTTTTAAGATTTTGGCTAAAAAAAATTAGATTGGCGAAAGTGATGGCGAAAGAAAAAAAATCCTAGCGCGAACCCTGTCAGTGATGACAAGGTAAAAAATCAGCATTTTCAGCAATCAAAGGGACGTTACTCTACGATAAATGGGCCGACTTGGTCAGTTTTCGAACTCATCCGAGATTTTATCCCCAGCCACCTTACATATAAGTTTCAGAAAGATCCGATCAAAACTGAAGGGGCTACGGTGATGACAAGGTCGAAAATCGGCATTTTCAGCAATCAAAGGGACGTAACTCTATGATAAATCGGCGGACTTAGCCAGTTTTCGAACTTATCCGAGGTTTTATCCCCAGTCACATTACATATAAGTTTCAAAAAGATCTGATCAAAACTGAAAGGGCTACAGTGATGACAAGGTCAAAAATCAGCATTTTCAGCAATCAAAGGGACGTTACTCTACGATAAATGGGCCGACTTGGTCAGTTTTCGAACTCATCCGAGATTTTATCCCCAGCCACCTTACATATAAGTTTCAGAAAGATCCGATCAAAACTGAAGGGGCTACGGTGATGACAAGGTCAAAAATCAGCATTTTCAGCAATCAAAGGGACGTTACTCTACGATAAATGGGCCGACTTGGTCAGTTTTCAAACTCATCCGAGATTTTATCCCCAGCCACCTTACATATAAGTTTCAGAAAGATCCGATCAAAACTGAAGGGGCTACGGTGATGACAAGGTCGAAAATTGGTATTTTCAGCAATCAAAGGGACGTAACTCTATGATAATTGGGCCGACTTGGCCGATTTTCGAACTCATCCGAGTTTTTATCCCCAGTCACCTTACATATAAGTTTCAGAAAGTTCCGATCAAAACTGAAGGCGCTACGGTGATGACAAGCATTTTCCCATAGTAAGTCTATGGGACCTTGTGGTTACCATTGGAACCAAAGGTTTAGAGCGATTTCGAAACAAGAGGACCAAGCTAGCTTGGTCCTGTATCGCTCACCTGAGCTAACAGATTCAAAGTTTAAGGAAGTGCCAACCTTTACTGAAGGCTTTATGGGAGGACATGGTGATGATAGGGTAAGCATTTTCTGAAAATCCAGTAGAATGTAACTCTATGATAAACAGGCTGACCTCACTGGTTTTCAAACTCATTCAAGCTTTTATGCCTGACTTGCTAAGAAGATCCGACCTAAACTGAAGTGGCTATGGTGATGACAAGTTCAAAAACAAGAGTTTTCAAACTCCTCCAAGCTTTCTGCCCGACTTCCTTGTTTGTAAGTTTCATGAAGATCCGTTCAAAACTAAAGAGGCAGCAGTGATGACAATGTCGAAAATAGGCATTTTCAGCAATCAAAGGCACGTCACTCTATGATAAATGTGCCGACTTGGCCGGTATTCGAACTCACCTGAGGTTTTATTCCCAGCCATCTTACATGTAAGTTTCAGAAAGATCCGATCAGACTTGGCCAGTATTCAAACTCATCCAAGATTTTATTCCCAGCCACCTCACATATAAGTTTCAGAAAGATCCAATCAAAACTGAAGGGGCTACGGTGATGACAAGGTCAAAATTTGGCATTTTTAGCAATCAAAGGGATGTTACTCTATAATAAAGGAGCCGACTTGACCAGTTTTCGAACTCATCCGAGGTTTCATCCCTAGCCACTTTACATATAAGTTTCAGAAAAATCCAGTCAAAACTGAAGCTAGGGGCTACGGTAATGACAAGGTCAAAAATCAACATTTTCAGCCATCAACGGGACATAACTCTACGATTAATGGGCTGACTTGGCCTGTTTTCGAACTCATCCAAGATTTTATCCCCAGCCACCTTACATATAAGTTTCAGAAAGATCCGATCAAAACTGAAGGTGCTATGGTGATGACAAGGTAAAAAATCGGCATTTTCAGCAATCAGAGGGACGTAAATCAATGATAAATGGGCCAACTTGGCCGGTATTCAAACTCATCTTAGGTTTTATCTCCAACCACCTTAAATATAGGTTTCAGAAAGATTCGATCAAAACTGAAGGGGCTACGGTGATGACAAGGTAAAAAATCGACATTTTCAGCCATCAAAGGGACATAACTATATAGTTAATGGGGCAACTTGGCCGGTTTTCAAACTCATCTGAGGTTTTATCCCCAGCCACCTTACATATAAGTTTCAGAAAGATCCGATCAAAACTAAAGTGGCTACAGTGTTGACAAGGTAAAAAATCAACATTTTCAGGAATCAAAGGGACCTAACTCAATGATAAATAGGCCACATTTGCCGGTATGCGAACTCATCCGAGGCTTTATCCCCAGCCACCTTGCATATAAGTTTCAGAAAGATCCGATCAAAACTGAAAGTGCTACGGTGATGACAAGGTCAAAAATCGGCTTTTCAGCAATCAAAGGGATGTTACTCTGTGAAAAATGGACCAACTTGGCTGGTTTTCGAACTCATCCGAGATTTTATCTCCAGCCACTTTACATATAAGTTTGAGAAAGATTCGATCAAAACTGAAAGGGCTACAGTGATGACAAGGTCAAAAATCAGCATTTTCAGCAATCAAAGGGACGTTACTCTACAATAAAAGGGCCGACTTGGTCGGTTTTCGAACTCATCCGAGATTTTATCCACAGCCACCATACATATAAGTTTCAGAAAAATCCGATCAAAACTGAAGGGGCTACGGTGATGACAAGGTCAAAAATCGGCATTTTCAGCAATCAAAGGGACGTAACTATATGATAAATCAGCGGACTTGGCCGGTTTTCGAACTCATCCGAGGTTTTATCCCCAGCCACATTACATATAAGTTTTAGAAAGATCCGATCAAAACTGTAGGGGCTACGGTGATGACAAGGTCGAAAATGGGCATTTTCAGCAATCAAAGGGACGTAACTCTATGATAAATGGGCCGACTTGGCCGGTTTTCGAACTCATCCGAGTTTTTATCCCCAGTCACCTTACATATAAGTTTTAGAAAGATCCGATCAAAACTGAAGGGGCTACGGTGATGACAAGGTCGAAAATGGGCATTTTCAGCAATCAAAGGGATGTAACTCTATGATAAATGGGCCGACTTGGCCGGTTTTCGAACTCATCCGAGTTTTTATCCCCAGTCACCTTACATATAAGTTTCAGAAAGATCCGATCAAAACTGAAGGCGCTACGGTGATGACAAGCATTTTCCCATAGTAAGTCTATGGGACCTTGTGGTTGCCATAGGAACCAAAGTTTTAGAGCGATTTCAAAAAAAAGTTTATGTCATCAATGCCCCACAAGAGGCATGCTACAGATGAGAAATGATTGAGATCAGCCTGCAGGATACAGAGATATAGCTGCTCAAAAGTGTGGACGGACGACGGACGGACGGACGACGGACGACGGACGACGGAGGACCCACTATACTATAAGCTCCCCTGGAGCCTTCGGCCCAGGTGAGCTAAAAAAGTTTATGTCATCAATGCCCCACCAGAGGCATGCTACAGATGAGAAATGATTGAGATCAGCCTGCAGGATACAGAGATATAGCTGCTCAAAAGTGTGGACGGACGACGGACGGACGACGGAGGACCCACTATACTATAAGCTCCCCTGGAGCCTTCGGCCCAGGTGAGCTAAAAATTGACGGAGCTAGAGTGATGACAAGCTTTTTCCTATGTGAAGTCTATGGGAGCTAGATGTTGCCATGGCAACCAGAGTTCCACTCAGATCTGCCTGAAAACCTAATGAAGCCTTTCCATTTGCCCAATAATGCGACACATGAAATTTGATCAAAGTTGGCCAAGTAGTCTTTAAGATATACATTTTTGAAATTCCCATTAACCCTAATGCAAAAACACACAAGGGCAGGTAACTCCTAAGTGAATGATCCGATTCTGCCAGTTATGGAACTTGACCCAGATTTCATGGCTGTGCTGGTTATCTGCAAGAATAAAGCCAATCTGAAAATAATTGAAGCAGCTACGGTGATGACAACATTCTCCCCATGTTAAGTCAATAGGCAATTTTTTCAACGCTCAAGGGCACGTAACTCCTGAGTGAATAATCCGATTCAGCCCAAAATCGAACTTGATCGAGATTTCATGCCTGTCCTCGTTATCTGCAAGAATGAAGTCGATCAGAAAAAAATTGACGGAGCTAGAGTGATGACAAGCTTTTTCCTAATTCCCATTAACCCTAATGCAAAAACAAACAAGGGCAGGTAACTCCTAAGTGAATGATCCGATTCTGCCAGTCATCGAACTTGACCGAGATTTCATGGCTGTGCTGGTTATCTGCAAGAATAAAGCCAATCTGAAAATAATTGAAGCAGCTTCGGTGATGACAACATTCTCCCCATGTTAAGTCAATAAGCAATTTTTTCAACGCTCAAGGGCACGTAACTCCAGAGTGAATAATCCGATTCAGCCCAAAATCGAACTTGATCGAGATTTCATGCCTGTCCTCGTTATCTGCAAGAATGAAGACAATCAGAAACCAGACTAGCTCCAAAACCTAATGCAGCCTTTCCCCTTGCCCAATGGTGCTACACATAAAATTTAAACAAGATTGGTCGACTGCCTTCTGAGATATGCTTCATTGAAAGTGTGGACGACGGAAAGACGGACGACAGACGACGGACTCCGGAGCCTTGGTATACTATCAGCTCACTGGAGCCTTTGGCTCAGGTGAGCTAAAAATTCAAGTCGCTATTTCTGTCACAACATTTTCCCTACGTTAAGTCTATGGGCAAATTTTTTTGTCTCTCAAGGTCACGTAACTCCGAGGTCAATATTCCGATTCGGCCCAAAATCGAACTTAACCGAGATTTTATGCCTGTCCTCGTTACCTGCAAGTTTGAAGCTGATATGAATAAAAATAAAGTTGCTATCGTGGTCACAACGTATTTTTTTATGCTCAAGGGCAGGTAACTCCAAGGCAAATATTCCGATTCGGCCCAAAATCGAACTTAACCGAGATTTTATGTCTGTCCTCGTTACCTGCAAGTTTGAAGCTGATCTGAATAAAATTCAAGTCGCTATCGTAGTCGCAACATTTTCCCTAATTAAGTCTATGGGCAAATTTTTTGTCGCTCAAGGTCACGTAACTCCGAGGTCAATATTCCGATTCGGCCCAAAATTGAACTTAACCGAGATTTTATGCCTGTCCTCGTTACCTGCAAGTTTGAAGCTGATATGAATAAAAATAAAGTTGCTATCGTGGTCACAACGTATTTTTTTATGCTCAAGGGCAGGTAACTCCAAGGCAAATAATCCGATTCGGCCCAAAATCGAACTTAACCGAGATTTTATGTCTGTCCTCGTTACCTGCAAGTTTGAAGCTGATCTGAAAAAAAAATTCAAGTCGCTATCGTAGTCACAACATTTTCCCTATGTAAATAAAAATCAAAAATGAGTTCCTTTAAGAGCAATGAAAACATTCATAAGAAAGGAGAAGTCTATGGGCAATTTTTTTGTCGCTCAAGGTCATGTAACTCCGAGGTCAATATTCCGATTCGAACTTAACTGAGATTTTATGCCTGTCCTCGTTACCTGCAAGTTTGAAGCTGATCTGAATAAAAATAAAGTTGCTATCGTGGTCACAACGTATTTTTTTATGCTCAAGGGCAGGTAACTCCAAGGCAAATAATCCGATTCGGCCCAAAATCGAACTTGACCGAGATTTTATGCCTGTACTTGTTATCTGCAAGAATGAAGTCGATCAGAAAAAAATTGACGGAGCTAGAGTGATGACAAGGTTTTTCCTATGTGAAGTCTATGGGAGCTAGATGTTGCCATGGCAACCAGAGTTCCACTCAGATCTGCCTGAAAACCTAATGAAGCCTTTCCACTTGCCCAATAATGCGACACATGAAATTTGATCAAAGTTGGCCAAGTAGTCTTTAAGATATACATTTTTGAAATTCCCATTAACCCTAATGCAAAAACACACAAGGGCAGGTAACTCCTAAGTGAATGATCCGATTCTGCCAGTTATCGAACTTGTCCGAGATTTCATGGCTGTGCTGGTTATCTGCAAGAATAAAGCCAATCTGAAAATAATTGAAGCAGCTACGGTGATGACAACATTCTCCCCATGTTAAGTCAATAGGCAATTTTTTCAACGCTCAAGGGCACGTAACTCCTGAGTGAATAATCCGATTCAGCCCAAAATCGAACTTGATCGAGATTTCATGCCTGTCCTCGTTATCTGCAAGAATGAAGTCGATCAGAAAAAAATTGACGGAGCTAGAGTGATGACAAGCTTTTTCCTATGTTAAGAACGCTCAAGGGCACGTAACTCCTGAGTGAATAATCCGATTCAGCCCAAAATCGAACTTGATCGAGATTTCATGCCTGTCCTCGTTATCTGCAAGAATGAAGTCGATCAGAAAAAAATTGACTGAGCTAGAGTGATGACAAACTTTTTCCTATGTTAAGTCTATGGGAGCTATTTGTTGCCATGGCAACCAGAGTTCCAATCCGATCTGCCCGAAAACAGTATGCAGCCTTTCCCCCTACCTGATAATGCTTCACATGAAATTTGATCAAGATTGGCCCACTGGTTCCAGAGATATACTTCTTTGAAAGTGTGGACGACGGACGACGACGACGGACGACGGACGCCGGCTCGTGGTATACTAATACCTCACATGAGCCTTCGGCTCAGGTGAGCTAATAATCTTGGTAGGGGTCCTTTAGATGAAGCTTCATACCAAATATCAAAGACCTAGGCCTTGTAGAGAAGAAGATTTGTAAAGATTGTCCCTATATAAGCCTTTGTAAAACCAAAGGGCCGAGGGGCGGGGGCATTTTTGGCCCCGACACTATAATTTGAAAAATCTTGGTAGGCGTCCTTTAGCTGAAACTTCATACCAAATATTAAAGACCTAGGCCTTGTGGTTTCAGAGAAGAAGATTTTTAAATATTTTCCCTATATAAGTCTATGTAAAACCAAAGGGCCCCGGAACGGGGGCATTTTTGGCCCAAGGGCTATAATTTGAACAATCTTGGTAGAGGTCCATTAGATGAAGCTTCATACCAAATATCAAAGTCCTGGGCCTTGCGATTTCAGAGAAGAAGATTTTTAAAGATTTTCCCTATATAAGCCTATGTAAAACCAAAGGGCGCTGGGCGGGGGCATTTTTTGCCCCAGCACTATAATTTGAACAATCTTAGTAGGGGTCTACTAGATGAAGCTTAATACCAAATATCAAAGACCTGGGCCTTGTGGTTTCAGAGAAGAAGATTTTTTAAGTTTTCAGTGAAAAAAAATCTATTTTGGCTCCTGTGACCTAGATGTGCAATGGACCAGAACCATTTGAACAACTTTGAAAGGGGACCACCAATGGATCATTCCTGTGAAGTTTGGTCAAAATCCGATCAGTGGTTTAGGAGATGTCGTTTGAAGAAATTGTTTACGGACGGATGGATGGACGGACGGACGGACGCACGGCGGACAAAAAGTGATCCCAAAAGCTCACCTCGTCACTACGTGACAGGGCAGCTAAAAATGGAACTTCACCTGGAAGTGGATTTTAACATTAAAACAGACTAATGTTAATGCATTTCAAAGTTATAAAACAAGGGCACCGGATGCGGCTGCAGCCCCTTCTCATAATGAAAAACTAGTCCGGGTTTCAAGTAAATATGTTCAATAATGACAGAGATATTACAAAATGTCCAAGTTTTTGCACAACGACGACACAGAAGAACAAGAGGACCATGATGGTCCTATATCGCTCACCTGAGCTAAGAGTTTGCACGTACCCCAGTGTCCTGTTTGAGGCAAGACTTTAAAGGTTTGTCCCTGATATGTCTATGTGACGCGAGTGGGCCCCCGGCGCGGGGCCATTTTTGGTCCCAGGGCTATAATTTGAACAATCTTGGTAGAGGTCAACTAGATGAAGCTTCATACTATATATCAAAGACCTGTGCCTTCTGGTTTCAGACAAGAAGATTTTTAAAGATTTTCCTATCATAAGCCTGCATAAAACCAGTGGGGGCATTTTTGGCCCCAGGGCTATAATTTGAACAATCTTTGTATAGGTCAACTAGATGAAGCTTCATATCAAATATCAAAGACCTGGGCCTTCTGGTTTCAGACAAGAAGATTTTTAAAGATTTTCGATCCCTATATAAGCCTATGTAAAACCAGTGGGCCCCCGTGTGGGGCCATTTTTGGCCCAAGGGCTATAATTTCAACAATCTTTGTAGTGGTCCACTAGATGAAGCTTCATACCAAATATCAAAGACCTGGGCCTTCTGGTTTCAGACAAGAATATTTTCAAAGGAATTCCCTATATACGCCTATGTAAAACAATTGGGCCCCAGCAGGGGCATTTTTGGCCCCAGGGCTATAATTTGAACAATCTTGGTAGAGGTCCACTGGATGAAGCTTCATTCCAAACATCAAAGACCTGGGCCTTGCGGTTTCAGAGAAGATTTTTAAAGATTTTCCCTATATAAGCCTTTGTAAAACCTGTGGGCTCTGGGGCGGGGCCATTTTTGACCTCAAGGCAATAATTTGAACCATCTTGGTAGAGGTCCACTAGATATAGAGGTCCACTAGATACAGCTTCATACCAAATATCAAGGACATGGGCCTTGCGGTTTCAGAGAAGAAGATTTTTAAAGATCTTCCCTATATAAGCCTATGTAAAACCAGTGGGCCCTGGCGCGGGGACATTTTTGGCCCCAGGGCTGTAATTTGAAAATCTTGGTAGAGGTCCACTAGATGAAGCTTCATACCAAATATCAAAGACCTGATCCTTCTGGTTTCAGACATTAAGATTTTCAAAGGATTTCCCTATATAAGCCTATGTAAAACCAGTGGGCCCTGGCGCGGGGACATTTTTGGTCCCAGGGCAATAATTTTAACAATCTTGGTAGAGGTCCACTAGTTGAACATTCATACCAAATATCAAAGATGAAGCTTCATACCGGTTTCAGAGAAGAAGATTTTTAAAGATTTTCCCTATATAAGCCTATGTAAAACCAAAGGGGCCCGGGGCGGGGGCATTTCAGGCCCAAGGGCTATAATTTGAACAATACTAGATGAAGCTTCCTACCAAATATCAAAGACCTAGGCCTTCTGGTTTCAGACAAGAAGATTTTCAAAGGATTTCCCTATATAAGCCTATGTAAAACCAGTGGGCCCTGGCGCGGGGACATTTTTGGCCCCAGGGCTATTATTTGAACAATCTTGGTATAGGTCCACTAGATGAAGATTCATACCAAATATCACAGACCTGGGCCTTTTGGTTTCAGAGAAAAAGATTTTCAAAGATTTTCCCTATATAAGCCTATGTAAAACAAAAGGGCCCCAGGGCGGGGGCATTTTCGGCCCCAGGGCTATAATTTGAACAATCTTGGTAGAGGTCCACTACATGAAGCTTCATACCAACTATCAAAGACCTGGGCCTTCGGGTTTCATACAAGAAGATTTTCAAAGGTTTTCCCTATAAAAGCCTATGTTAAACCAGTGGGCCCCCGTGTGGGGCCATTTTTGGCCCCTGGGTTGTAATTTGAACAATCTTCATTGCGGTCCACTAGATGAAGCTTCATACCAAATTTCAAAGACCTGGGCCTGCTGGTTTCAGACAAGAAGATTTTCAAAAGATTTCCCTATATAAGCCTATGTAAAACCAAAGGGCCCTGGCGCGGGGACATTTTCGGCCCCAGGGCTATAATTTGAACAATCTTGGTAGAGGTCCACTAGATGAAGCTTCATACCAAATATCAAAGACTAGGGCCTTGCGGTTTCAGAGAAGAAGATTTTTAAAGATTTTCCCTATATAAGCCTATGTAAAACCAAAGGGCCCCGGGGCGGGGGCATTTTAAGCCCCAGGGTTATAATTTGAACAATCTTGATAGAGGTCCACTAAATGAAGCTTCATATCAAATACCAAAGACCTTGGCCTTCTGATTTCAGACAAGAAGATTTTAAAGGTTTTCCGCTTTATAATATGTTCTATAAAAGGGTTATCCTTTGGAAGCAAGGAATACACCACAGAAGTGAAAAATATGGAGTGTACATGTTTTCTGGGCCAGACTAGCTAGTTTCGGCCAATAAGGCCTCATCAGTGACCCTAAGATATTTTCAAAATTCCACAATGGAATCAATGATCACAAAGGACAAGAAAATATAATCTACACTATGATGTATATAAGCCTATGTAAAACCAGTGGGCTTCGGGGCGGGGCCATTTTTGGCCGCAAAGCAATAATTTGAACAATCTTGGTAGAGGTCCACTAGATGAAGCTTCATACCAAATATCAAAGACCTGGTCCTTCGGGTTTCAGACAAGAAGATTTTCAAAGGATTTCCCTACATAAGCCTATGTAAAACCAGTGGGCCCTAGCGTGGGGACATATTTGGCCCAAGGGCAATTATTTGAACAAGCTTGGTAGAGGTCCACTAGTTGAACATTCATACCAAATATCAAAGATGAAGCTTCATACCGGTTTCAGAGAAGAAGAGTTTTAAAGATTTTGCCTATATAAGCCTATGTAAAACCAAAGGGCCCCGGGGCGGGGGCATTTTTGGCCCCAGGGCTATAATTTGAACAATCTTGGTAGAGGTCCACTAGATGAAGCTTCATACTCAATATCAAAGACCTTTGCCTTCTGGTTTCAGACAAGAAGATTTTCAAAGGATTTCCCTATATAAGCCTATGTAAAACCAGTGGGCCCTGGCGCGGGGACATTTTTCGCCCCAGGGCTATAATTTGAACAATCTTGGTATAGGTCCACTAGATGAAGATTCATACCAAATATCAAAGACCTGGGCCTTTTGGTTTCAGAGAAAAAGATTTTTAAGATTTTCCCTATATAAGCCTATGTAAAACCAGTGGGCTCCGGGGCGGGGCAATTTTTCGCCTCAAGGCAATAATTTGAACAATCTTGGTAGAGGTCCACTAGATGAAGCTTCATACCAAATATCAAAGACCTGGGCCTTGACGTTCCAGAGAAGAAGATTTTTAAAGATTTTCCCTATATAAGCCTATGTAAAACCAAAGGGCCCCAGGGCAGGGGCATTTTCAGCCGCAGGGCTATAATTTGAACAATATTGGTAGAGGTCCACTAGATGTAGCTTCATACCAAATATCAAAGACCTGGGCCTTCTGATTTCAGACAAGAAGAATTTTAATGGTTTTCCCTATATAAGCCTATTTTCAGAGAAGAAGATTTTTAAAGATTTTCCCTATATAAGCCTACGTAAAACCAGTTGGCTCCGGGGCGGGGCAATTTTTTGCCTCAAGGCAATAATTTGAACAATCTTGGTAGAGGTCCACTAGATGAAGCTTCATACCTTATATCAAATACCTGGGCCTTGCCGTTTCAGAGAAGAAGATTTTTAAAGATTTTCCCTATATAAGCCTATGTAAAAGCAAAAGGCCCCGGGGCGGGGGTATTTTCGGCCCCAGGACTATAATTTGAATAATCTTGGTAGAGGTCCACTAGATGAAGCTTCATATCAAATATCAAAGACCTGGCCCTTCTGGTTTCAGATAAGAAGATTTTTAAAGGTTTTCCCTATATAAGCCTATGTAAAACCAATACGCCCCGGGGCGGGGCCATTTTTGGCCCCAGGGCAATAATTTGAACAATCTTGGCAGAGGTCCACTAGATGAAGATTCATACCAAATATCAAAGACCTGAGCCTTTTGGTTTCAGAGAAGAAGATTTATAAAGATTTTCCCTATATACGCCTATGTCAAACCAAAGGGCCCCAGGGCGGGGGCATTTTCGGCCCCATAGCTATGGCCCATTAGGAAGTTGAGTCTTATCAAAAGGAACAAGAATAAATATGGTTGAGGGGTGGGGATCTGAACGGTTTCCGAGATATATGGATTTTAATGAAGTAATGGGGTGGGGCATGGCCTGTGGCACCCCGGGGGGACCTGCATGCTGGTGTCACTGATTGCGTGTTATCATAAGGAACAAGAATATATATGGTTTAGGGGTGGGGATCTGAACGGTGTCTGAGATATATGGATTTTAATGAAGTAAAGGGGTGGGGCATGGCCTGTGGCACCCCGGGGGGACCTGCATGCTGGTGTCACTGATTGCGTCTTATCATAAGGAACAAGAATATATATGGTTTAGGGGTGGGGATCTGAACGGTTTCTGAGATATATGGATTTTAAAGAAGTAAAGGGGTGGGGCATGGCCTGTGGCACTCCGGGGGGACCTGCATGCTGGTGTCACTGATTGCGTGTTATCATAAGGAACAAGAATATATATGGTTTAGGGGTGAGGGTCTGAACAGTTTCTCAGATATATGGTCTTTTGTGAAGTCAAGGGGTTGAGCATGGCCCGGGCGCACACTGGGTGACCCCTAAATTGGTGTCGCTAAATGTGTCTTATCATAAGGAACAAGAATGTATATGGTTTAGGGGTGGGTATCTGTAAGGTTTCTGGAATATTTGGCCTTTTACGAAAAGGAGGGGGTTGGGCATGGTCCCGGCACATCCTAGGGGACCCCAAATTTGGTGTCACTGAATGCAACTTATCATAAGGAATGAGAATATGTATGGTTTAGGGGTGGGGATCTCAATGGTTTCTGAAATAAATGGCATTTTATGAAGTGGAAGGGGTGGGGCATGTCCCCGGCACATCCCGGGGGACCCACAGGTTCGTGTCACTTAATGCGTCTTTTCATAAGGAACAAGAATATATATGGTTTAGGGGTGGGGATCTGAATGGTTTCTGAGATAAATGGCCTTTTATGAAGTGGAGGGGTCGGCATATCCCCGGCATATCCCGGGGGACCCCCAGGTTGGTGTCACTTAATGCATCTTATCACAAGGAACAAGAATATATATTGTTATGGGGTGGGGATCTGTATGGTTTCTGAGATATATGGATTTTAATGAAGTAAAGGGGTGGGGCATGGCCCATGGCACCCTGGGTGGACCCGCATGCTGGTGTCACTGATTGCGTCTTATCATAAGGAACAAGAATAAATATGGTTTAGGGGTGGGGCTCTGAACAGTTTCTCAGATATATGGTCTTTTGTGAAGTCAAGGGGTGAAGAATGGCTTGGGAGCACCCTGGGTGACCCCTAGGTTGGTGTCACTGAATGTGTCTTATCATAAGGAACAAGAATATACACATGTATATGGTTTAGGGCAGGGGATCTGTAAGGTTCTGGAATAGTTGGCCTTTTATGAAGTTGAGGGGGTTGGGCATGGTCCCGGCACATTCGGGGGACCCCCAGGTTGGTGTCACTTAATGCATCTTAGCATAAGGAACAAGAATATATATAGTTTAGGGGTGGGGATCTGTATGGTTTCTGAGATATATGGCATTTTATGACGTGAAGGGGGTGGGGCATGTCCCCGGCACATCCCCGGGGACCCCCAGGTTTATGTTACTTAATGCATCTTAGCATAAGGAACAAGAATATATATAGTTATGGGGTGGGGATCTGAATGGTTTCTGAGATAAATGGCATTTTATGAAATAGAGGGGGCACAGCATGTCCCCGGCACATCCCGGGGGAACCCCAGGTTGGTGTCACTTAATGCATCTTATCATAAGGAACAAGAATATATATGGTTTAGGGGTTGGGATCCATAAGGTTTCTGAGATATAAGGCATTTTATGAAGTGGAGGGGGCGGGGCATGGCCCCGGCACAACCTAGGGGACCCCCAGGTTGACATAAAAGCATATGGCTGAGAGAGGTTTACACAAGGAACATGTTTATGTAAGTTTTGTCAAAATATCTGAAAGACTTTTTTCACTTTTCCAAATTATAAGTCAATGGAAACTCTAAGTTGCCATAGCAACAAAACTAAAAGGCCAAATTTCATAAAAAACACAAAACCTGTAAGGGCAAATATGGTGAATATTTTCATAAAGTCTCAGCCTCCTAGAGCATATGGTTTCTGAGGAGATGATTTTTTTATGTATTTTTTTGTCTATTTTTTGCATTTTGGTTTCCATGGTAACCAATAAAAATGAGCAGAAGGCCTAAAATCATACAGCAGATAGTGGATTACCTATGGAACATTTCTATGAAAGTTTTGTCAAAATATCTGCAGATGCTTGGCAGTAAATGCCATTTTTCTATTTTCCCCATTATAAGTCTATGGAGACTCTAAGTTGCCATAGCAACCAAACTAATGAGCCGATTTTCATTAAAAACACAAACTTTCAATCCCCCTGCCCAAGGATGCTACAGAGGAAATTTGGGCTGAATCGGCCCAGTGGCTTCAGAGCAGATGTCGTTTGAAAATGTTGACGAAGACGACGCAGACGACACAGACGACGACGGACTACTGCCTATCCTATAAGCTCCCCTGGAGCCTTCGGCTCTGGTGAGTTAAAAAACAACAACAACAAATATTGGCATGGTGCCCATCTTGGTTTTGTGACCCAGACACTATGATGGCACTTCTTTTCAACCACCCCATGGAGGCTCCACATGAGATTTGGTTTTAACTGATCTTGTAGATTTAGATGATTTATCATTTGAAAATATTTTAGACGAAGCAGAGACGACAGACCACTGTCTGTCCTTTAAGCTCCATCTGAGTCTTCAACTCTGGCCGGCTAAAAAATGTTTTATGCAGAAGCATTCATTTAAGTGGATGACTTCACTTGACATATCTCTGCAGTTTTTGTAGACAACATGTTTTCATGTGCAGAACACTTCTTGGAAAGGGAGCTGTCATCAGAGGAAAGAATTTGCTCCGAAGCAGTAAATTATTTTCTCTGTTCAAAAGGGAGGCAGAAACATTTTGAAAGAGTTAGTTTATACTAATTTATTTTAGTTCCAATGCGATGGAAGCTTCAAGCTTATTTAATCGCTCTCGAACACTCATTCCTGGTGTTTTCATGCGCGCGCGAGAGAGGCAGTGACTATTACACCACTGCTACCCATTTACACCTGGGTGGAATGAGGTAGTGTCATTACTTGCCCAAGGACACACCTCGATACCAGGTGACGGATTCGAACGCACAACCTCTCGATCATGAGTCAAACGCGTTAACCAATGCGCTATCGAGAAAGAGTTGCATCCTCTTAAGGTACATCAATTTCTTTTATATGTTGCCCCCAATGAGAATGGATGCGTGTATTTTCATGTCATTATTATTTTACAGTTTCCATGATAAACATTATGAAAACACTCCAATTCAAATAGATTGTAAATACCGCTGCAAAAACGAAAGTTTTCAGATGGAAAAGTGTTATTTTTCTTGTGTTTTCTCAAAATACAGATTGTGCGTATATGTTAAAACTGCCTCATTGAGGTGGTTCTAATGAGTATCCACAATCTGTATTTTAGAGCAGAAATAAGAATAAGATTCACCTCTGTCTACCCCAGTTTTACTATATAAAAGTGGGGTTCAAGAGGGTCAAATATATAGGTGTGTTTTCGTGATGGCTTTCACAAGCCTGATTTTGATTTGATTTTTTTTCTAATTCTTTTATTGCGTCATTCTCAACGTCTGGCAAATTTATATAGGTGTGTTTTTGTGATGGCTTTCACAAGCCTGATTTTGATTTGATTTTTTTTTCTAATTCTTTTATTTCGACAATCTCAACGTCTGGCATATCCAAGTTGAGAGAATCGGGCATTTTCAAATCCAGTGGTTTATCATACCCAACCATATGTTTATATACATCCTTACTAGTGAACAGGGTGCGGTTAATAAAAACTGGTATCCCTTTTATTGTGTAAGTTGCAAAGGCACCTGGTAAATCAGGAATAATGACATCATCTGCAGTGAATTCAAATTCTTTACGACGCATTAAGAAACTCAATTTGGCTAAATGAAAAACTTTTGTTTTGTCATTGAAATAAATGTCTGTGACATAATTCTTAGCAAATATGAAGTGAATAAGACATGGTGTGCCAAAAATGAAAAATCCAAATCCTCCAATAGCTGCCCAAGCTAACTTATTAATTATGAAGTATGGTATGAGTGCCATTCCCAGAAAACTTGTGAAAAATGACAGCCGCTTTAGTCTCTTCACAGCAACAGTCAGTGGTCCTGAATATACTAGATCTCCTTTCACAGGATGTGTGTATGGTTGTTGGCTTTCTGGATCAATATTTTCATCTTTTTTCTTAAACAAATACTGATTATTTGACATAGAAAAACATCTCCGAGGAATGGTCATGCACTGCGGCATGAAATCTGTCAAAAAACACGACTGGGTATGAAACAAAGACACAGCCTGAACTGGATGTAATCTCTTAAGCTCTAAGCCACCATGTTGACATGAAGGTATTCTTCTGAAGTGAAATGACTTCAAAGGTCCCTGAAAAAGAAGTTAATATGGCATCATTCCATCATTGAGATCATGGCACTTTTATCCTGCATGAAATGAAATTTATACAACACATTTCTAGAACTAGCTTGATATAATATTTGTCCCTCTCATAAATATAAAAGTAGAGGGCCATGATAGCCCTGGATCGCTCACCGGAGTCTAAGACATTTCATAGCTTATGGAAGTAAAGGAGTAACTTAGTTAAAGGACATGTGGACCAAAGATTTTTTCTAGTTTTAGCTAGAGTGGCCATCTTTTTCATTAGATGGAACTCTTTTAGCAACATTATGAAATTATTTTGAAAATGGGCCAGCGGGCTAGGAGGAGATGCTGTTTAAAGGTTTCTTTCTATTTTTAGGCCCGGTGGCCATTTTCTTCAGCTGAGCAGAACCATTTTGTTCATCAGAACGGAACCAATTGAAATTAGCCGAGGGATATAGGAAAAGGAGGAGTTGTCGTTTACTGTATTTTCTATTTTTAGCTATGGTGGCAATCTTCTTCAGATTGCTTGTTTGTTTGTTTTGGAGTTTAACACCCCAGTCAACACTATTTTAGGTCATTTTTGAGCCATTCAGTTTACCTATCCACACTTTCCTGGACAGGCTTATACTAAAGCGTTTAAGTAGTACAGTGCACATTCTTTCGCCAGAAACTGACAACTACCCTTCTTGAATCAGCGGAAGGGACAGAATGACCATAGAAAATATTTCATGATCAATTTCCAGGAAAGAATGTTGCCGAACCCGGCAGGTGTCGAACCCGCGCATCTGACTGAGCTACCGAGGCCGGCTAACGAGCAATTTGGGAGCCCCCTGGACAACATTCCTGTGAAGTTTGAATCAATTTGGTCCAAGGGATTAGGAGAAGTGTATTTAGTTGTTGTTTAAAGCAAATCAATGACGTTTTCTAATTTTAGCCCTGGCCACCATTTTGCTCATCAGAGCAGAACAATTTTAGCTATCGTAATAGAGGGTCACCTGAGCAAATTTCCTGTGAAGTTTAAATGAAATTGACCTCAAGGTATAGAAGATTTTTTTCTATTTTTAGCCCCGATGACCATCTTGTTCATCAGAGCAAAACAATGTATGCTATGTCTGCGATCTACATGTATCGTACGACTAAATATGTTCTAGAAAGGGTTATCCTTTGGAAGCAAGGAATGCACCACAGAACTTGAAAATATGGAATGTATTTGTTTTCTGGGCCAGACCAGCTAGTTTTGGCCAATTAGGCCTCATCAGTGACCCTCAAATATTTTCAAAATTCAACAATGGAATCAATGATCCCAAAGGACAAGAAAATATAAACTACATTATGATGTAGGACAGGGAGACTTTTTACGGCCGCCACACATTCCCAGACACCAGCTGTATACTGACGTTAAATATGTTCTAGAAAGGGTTATCCTTTGGAAGCAAGGAATACACCACAGAACTTGAAAATATGGCATGTATTTGTTTTCTGGGCCAGACCAGCTAGTTTCGGCCAATTAAGCCTCATCAGTGACCCTAAAATATTTTCAAAATTCAACAATGGAATCAATGGTCCCAAAGGACAAGAAAATATAAACTACACTTAAGTCTACGATGTATCCTAAGAGAATCATACGATTTTTTTCTGAAAGCCTCATACGATAATCTTATGAAAATCCTACGATTATCGTACGATTTTTTTTATTGAAAGAGGCCCCTGATCCCTCTGGTTTCAGAGTTTCCCTGTATAAGTCTATGTGGGTCCAGAGTTGGGGTCATTTTTGGGCTATAATTAGAAAAATCTTGGTAGAAGTCCAAACAAGAGCACCGCAAGCGGGTGCCAACGCTCGTCTGCAGTTTCTTTTAGAAAACAAAAGTTCTAAGTCAAATCAAATTGCAAGATGGAGTTATAAAACTTGTAGGGAATGTAGCTCTTGTGATGGTGAGTATGTGTATGAAGTTTCATGAAGGTAGGCCAAATACTTTTGGAAATATGGTCAAGGTTAAGTTTTTTGGTTAATTTTTCGAAAAATAGGTCAAAGTTCAAAGGTCAAGGTCACAGGTCAAAAAGCGTGGTATGACTGAAAAGGTCTTGTCCCAAGGAACATTCATGTGAAGTTGGAAGGCTCTGTTGTGAATAGTATTGAAATAAGAGACAAAAACAATTTTAAAAAAACGGAGAGAAAAGGGGGAGATAATTCAATCAAATTGCAAGATGGAGTTATAAAACTTGTAGGGAATGTAGCTCTTGTGATGGTGAGTATGTGTATGAAGTTTCATGAAGGTAGGCCAAATACTTTTGGAAATATGGTCAAGGTTAAGGTTTTCGGTTAAATTTTCGAAAAATAGGTCAAAGTTCAAAGGTCAAGGTCACAGATCAAAAAGTGTGGTATCACTGAAAAGGTCTTGTCCCAAGGAACATTCATGTGAAGTTTGAAGGCTCTGTTGTGAATAGTATTAAAATGAGAGCAAAAAATGTGTTTCAGAAAAAAATTGGAAAAGGGGAGATAATTCAGCCAAAATCAACAATGTTGTTATGGTCCTTGGTCAAAATGTAGCTCTTGTGATGATGAGTGTGTGTATGAAGTTTCATGAGGCTAGGTCTAATACTTTTTAAGTTATAGCCAAGGTTAAGTTTTTTTGGAACGACGCAGGACGCAGGACGACTACGCAGACGCCGGAGTGATGACAATAGCTCGAAAGTTTTTTTTCAAAAAACAGACGAGCTAAAAATGAACGTCATATCAAATATCAGATACCAGGTCGTTTCAGAGAAGATTTTTGAAGGTTTTTTTCCTACACAAGAGGGCAGAGAGGGCCCTGGCTCACTCACCTGAGTGTCACTGTCTCTGGTAGATTCTAAAAGACAATGATTTCTCTTCATTGGACTATGTACACGTATGTTTAAAATCTGTTGAAAATGAATGTTTTTGGATGACAGCTTGGAGGTTTAAGAACTGTTATAGGAGCCTTGAAAGGAATGTGGTGGTGCTTGGCAGATTTGGGGCCTATCAATCCATTAGGATAACACATACAATCGCCAGTAATTGACAGCTGCCCTTCTTAAATCAGCAGAAGGGGGGGGGGGGTATTTCACGATTAATTTCCATAAAAGTATGTGGCCGGATTGGGTCTCAAACCCTTAACCTCTGGCTTCCCAGTCAGATGGCTTCTAAGGCTGTATAAAGGTTAACCCTACATACATGTTAGTCTCTGGGCCCCTAGGTGCGGCCATTTTTGACCCTATGGCTATAATTAAAAAAAAATCATAGTAGAAATCCACTAGACAAAGTTGTGTACATAAACCTTCAAGATAACCAAAAAGATTTTTAAAGGTTTTACCTGTAAGTCTATGCAAACATGTGGGTTCCTGGGCGGGGTCATTTTTTTTTTCCTTAGTGCTATAATTTTAACACAGGTCCATCAGAGGAAGCTGTGAACCAAATATCAAAGACCTGGGACTTCTTGTTTTAAGCCCCCGCCCCTAGGGGCTTGAAGAAATATAAGTGCTGCATGATGCTTCCACGCAGAGCTGAATCCGGCCCGCACACTAGTACTGGTAAACCGTTTAGAGGATCTAAGCCTGTCCAGGAACCGCGGTGAAAGGCGGATCGTCCATGCTAATAAACCCTTTTGGTTTCATTGGGCGACAGGGCTTGAGATGTCATTTCATCTCAATGTTGGGTAAAAGTCCCACAAAATTGGAAGCAACGTCTCCAAAATGACCTTTACAGTGTTGACGGGGACGTTAAACCTCAAATCAAACGAAATTAAACAAGAAGATTTTTTAAAAGTTTTACCTACATAAGTCAATGTAAAACAAGAGGACCATGATGGTCCTATATCACTCACCTGAGCTAAGAGATTTGCATGTGTCCCAGCCAAGTGGGTGGGTGGGGGGAATCAAAGAACTGGGCTTTCTGTTTGAGACAAGATTTTTACAGGATTTTCCCTTATACGCCTATGCAAAGCAAGTGAACCCCGGAGCCAGCCTTTTTTGGTCCCGGGCTATTAACTGAACTCTTGGTAGAGGTCCACTTGATGAAGCTACATACCAAATATCAAAGACCTGCACCTTCTGGTTTCACACAAGGTTTTTAAAGGTTTTCCCTTATAAGTCTTTGTACAAGAGGACCATGATGGTCCTATATCGCCCACCTGAACTAAGAGATTAACATGTAGGTCCCAGGGCGGTGCAATTTTTGGACCCAGGTCTATAATTTGAACAATCTAAGCAGAGGTCCACTGAATGAAGCTTAACAGCGAATATCAAAGGCATGGGTCTTCTGGTTTCGGACAAGTTTTCTCTATATAAGTCTATGTAAAACCAGTGGGCCCAAGGGCAGGGCCATTTTTTGCCCCCATTCTATGGTTTGAAAGATCATGGTAGAGGTCAATTTGATGAAGCTTCATACCAAATATCAAAGACCTGGGCCTTCTGGTTTCAGACAAGAAGATTTTTATATGTTTTCCCTATATAAGCCTGTATAAAAAGTAGAAGTAAAACAAAGATCAGGAATCGATACAATTAACTTACTCCACCCATCAAAGACACCAAAGGGAAAGAAACACAAACATTAAGCGACCAGACCATAATGGAAACCTAAACAAGGGAAGGCCATAAGGACAGTTACTTTCCCACAAAATGGCCATATGGCCATCCAAAATAAAAAGACACAAGTGATACACACAGCAAGTAACAAACAACAACATAAATAAACCGCCACAGAAGAACCGCCTTGGAACGGTCAGTGGAAAGATTTCCACTGGGGGGCTTAAATCGATTTTACGTGGCCACAATCCTCGCCCTTACTTCTGTTGCGATTTAGACAAATAATTTGTTCAGTCCGCATGAAGGCCTCCTAACTCATCAGTGCAACATCTCCGTGAAAACAAATAATCAAAGAACCACAGAGGTGAGACAACGGTGAGGACTCGACAGCAAGAAACCGCTGAAATGCTGGAGCACAAGAAAACCAACAGTTAAACTCCGATGGGGCCGACCAGAGACAGAGCATCAGGCACCAACCAACATTACCTTGAATTAGATCTCTCTAATTCTCAAGAAGCCTTTACGTTGGAACCGCCATAGAATCTGAGGCCTGACCCACCGGCGTGCAATCAAAGAGGGAAGCAAAGTTGCCAACCGTGATTGGGTAAACAACCATTTATGCAGTCTGTCGTATAATATCCATGTTGTGCCCAATCTTTTTATATTGAAGAATGATTTTACGAAATTGGGTGCTAAAGTCATTGCGGTTATATATTTTTTCTGAATTTATATACTAAGTCACCATAAAATTCGGATTCCGATAGACCTTGTTGCAGAAGAGATTTAAGTCCAATATTGAAATTTGAACTTAAATCAGAATGGCGTCTATAAAATTCTGAAAAGGCTTTGCGTAGTTTATGGTACCGATAACCCTGATTAAGAAGTTTAGCCGTTAATAATTTATTACGAGTGTTGAAGACAGTTACATGACTACACACTCTAGCAAATCGAATTAATTGCGAAATATAAACGCCATAGGATGGCGCACGAGGAACATCACCATCCAAAAAAGGAAAATTTACAATCTCAAAATCAAAGTCATCGCGTTTATCATAAATTTTGCACGAAATAAACCCATCTACAATAGATAGATGTAAATCCAAAAATGGGGCCTCGGTATCAGAAGAATTTGCTTTATTTAACTGAAGTTCTGGGGGGTAAATCTGACTGATCAAACCATCGAAATAGGTATTATCAATATTTAATAAATCATCTAAATATCTAGAAATGGAGCTAAAAGCTTCAATAATTTCAGATTGGTTATGAATGGAAAGCGACAACATGAAGTCTCTTTCATAACAATACAAGAATAGATCAGCCACAAGAGGTGCGCAATTCGTACCCATTGGAATGCCCACAATTTGTCTAAACTAGAAAAAGTGTCCATAGGACACGGATGCCCCCGCCAAATGCCATTCATAAAAAAATATTACAAATGTACTTCAAATCAATCATAAATCATATTAAAATCATAAATGTAGGCAGGCGGTAGAGCGATGACAGTTTTTCTAAAAATAGCCACAGTGACCTTGACCTTGAGGTCATGACCTTGAATGTCAAAGCAACTCGAGATATTATCATAAGAAACATTTGTGTGAAGTTCTATTAACATCCATCAATAAATATAGGCACTAGAGCGATGACGTTTTTCTAAAAATAGCCACAGTGACCTTGACCTTGAAAGTTGAAATAGCTCGAGATATTGTCATAAGGAACATTTGTGTGAAGTTATACTGAAATCGGTGAAGAAATGTAAGCGCTAGAGCCATGACAATAGCCACAGTGACCTTGACCTTGAAAGTCAAACTCGCTCAAGGTATAGTCATAAGGAACATTTGTGTGAAGTTATATTGAAATCAGTGAAGAAATGTAGTCGCTAGAGCGATGACAAAGTTTTTCTAAAAATAGGCATTGTGACCTTGACCTTGAAAGTCGAACTGGCTTGAGATATTGTCATAAGGAACATTTGTGTGAAGTTATATTGAAATCGGTGAAGAAATGTAAGCGCTAGAGTGATGACAAAGTTTTTCTAAAAATAGCCACAGTGACCTTGACCTTGAAAGTGTAACTCGCTAGAGATATTTTGTGAAGTTATATTGAAATCGGTGAAGAAATATAGGCGCTAGAGTGATGACAAAAATTTTCTAAAGATAGATATAGTGACCTTGACCTTGAAAGTTGAAATCGCACGAGATATTGTCATAAGGAACTTTTGTGTGAAGTTATAATGAAATCAGTTAAGAAATGTAGGGGCTAGAGTGATAACAAAGTTTTTCTAAAAATAGCCACAGTGGCCTTGACCTTGAGGTCATGACCTTGAAAGTCGAACTCGTTTGAGATATTGTCAGAAGAAACATTTGTGTGAAGTTATATTGAAATCAGTGAAGAAATGTAGGCGCTAGAGCGATGACAAAGTTTTTCTAAAAATAGCCACAGTGACCTTGACTTTGAGGTCATGACCTTGAAAGTCGAACTTGCTCGCGATTTTTTATAAGGAACATTTGTGTGAAGTTATATTGAAATTGGTGTAGAAATGTAGGCGCTAAAGCGATGACAAAGTTTTTTCTAAAAATAGCCACAGTGACCTTGACCTTGAGGTCATGACCTTAAAAGTCTACCACCTTGAGATTTTTTATAAGGAACATTTGTGTGAAGTTATAATGAAATTTGTGAAGAAATGTAGGCGCTAGAGCGATGACAAAGTTTTTCTAAAAAAAGCCACAGTGACCTTGACCTTGAGGTCATGACCTTGAAAGTCGAACTCGCTCGAGATTTTTTTATAAGGAACATTTGTGTGAAGTTATGCTATAAGCCCCCTAACAACTATGTTGTGCGAGGGGATAAAAATATTACAAATGTACTTCAAATCAATCATAAAATATATGCATCAAGGGCAGATAATCCAAAAACCAAAAATGCAAGAGTTATCTTCCTTGTTCATGACACATCGTCTCAGTGTGATGAATGCACCTGTGAAGTTTCATGAATATATTCCATACGGTTTAGGAGTTATGGTCCGTACACGGTTTACTATTTGGTACTAAGTCAAGGGCAGATAATTCAAAAACCAAAAATGCAAGAGTTGTCTTCCTTGTTC
The DNA here is from genome assembly GCA_963580285.1 of Lucinisca nassula. Classification (NCBI taxonomy): domain Eukaryota; kingdom Metazoa; phylum Mollusca; class Bivalvia; order Lucinida; family Lucinidae; genus Lucinisca; species Lucinisca nassula. The sequence continues at coordinate 46,780,178 of OY757017.1, forward strand.
ATGACACATCGTCTCAGTGTGATGAATGCACCTGTGAAGTTTCATGAATATATTCCATACGGTATATGAGTTATGGCCCGGACACGGTTTACTATATGGTACTAAGTCAAGGGCAGATAATTCAAAAAACAAAAATGCAAGAGTTGTCTTCCTTGTTCATGACACATCGTCTAAGTGTGATGAATGCACCTGTGAAGTTTCATGAATATATTCCATACGGTTTAGGAGTTATGGCCCGGACACGACATACCATTTGACTATATATGGATGTAAGTCAACGGCAGATAATTCAAAAACTTAACAAGCAGGATTTGTTTTCCTTGTTCATGACACATCGTCTCAGTGTGATGAATGCACCTGTGAAGATTCATGAATATATTCCATACGGTTTAGGAGTTGTGGCCCGGACACGGTTTACTATATGGTACTAAGTCAAGGGCAGATAATTCAAAAACCAAAAAAGCAAGAGTTGTCTTCCTTGTTCATGACACATCGACTCAGTGTGATGAATGCAACTGTGAAGTTTCATGAATATATTCCATACGGTTTAGGAGTTATGGCCCGGACACCGGACGAACGGACGGACAGGGGTAAAACTTAATGCCCTTCCGGTATTCTCTGAATACGCGGGGGCATAATAACTTAGTACCGAATCTAATATAAATATTGTCAAGTAGAAAGGTGAGGGCATCACACACTTTCTGACATGACCAAAGTGTATAATTCTTATGCTCTTTAGAAGTGAAAAATGCATTTCTGACATTACATGCAAGATAGAGAGAATCTTCTCTGTGAAAAGCCCATTCAATTAAATCACTAAGCTTTTCTTTTATAAGATTATGAGGAAGTGTAGTGTAAAGAGTGGAAAAATCGTAAGTAGACAGACTTGAAGCACGAATATGTCTTGATTTCAATTTATTTAAAACCTCATTTGAATTTTTTATAGACCAAAACAGATTTCTTCCTGATCTTTCAAAGACTTTATCACAATATTTAATCACATGCGTTTTAATAGCAGTAAGACAGGAAGTTAATAATTTAGAAAGTTCAGTGGAAGTGCAAGAGCTAGAATTTGCAATAAACCGTGCTTTGTAAGGTCTTTTATGAAGTTTTGGTAACCAGTATAGCGTAGGAAGCCTGTCTTGGCCTTCGGTAAGACACACAGCAAACTTGGTGGCTGAATGACAAATATGTTTATCTACTATAACTCTCTCTTCAGCTAAAGGCTGAAGTTCATGAGCCTTAGTACCACCAAGCTCCTGCTTTAGCATGTTAACATAGTGGAGCCGTCACACAACGACGACGTTGTTAGCGGCCTTGTCTGCAGGGGCCAAAACAAACTTCTTATAAAATTCTTGAATACCTTGTTTAAGATGACGTAAAGACGTCTTAGGCTTAGGAGGTAATAAGTTAGTATTTTGAGAATAGAAAGAAATGCGTTTATTCACTAGTTTTAAAATGCTAAGTTTCCAGTCCTTAAGGGCTTTATGCTCAACATACTCTCGCTTAGACCATCGATTACTGAATTCATTCAATCAAGCAGCGATTTCATCTCTACATTTACTGAAATCAATTTTAGAAGGAAACCGATATTTCGGTCCTTAAGAAATTGTAGTCCTTATCCTAGAATCAGGAATAATTTTCAAATTGCCAGTAATTACACGACCAGCAGCAGGATAGCAATACACTGAGTTTTTACAATCACATGAATCAGGAGTATTAGTATCAATATCAAGATCTGAAACAAGTTTATTGAAATTAAAAATGATAGATCTAACAGGTTTGTTATATTTATAGCAAATTATAGGTGTTTCAGTATTTTGAAAATAAGCAGGAATGGAAGAAAGCACCGAGCTATCACGGAAGATACATTTGAAGAAATGGCGTTTATGATTAATTTCAAAATCAACGTAAGGACGGAGAGTATGCTAAGTATAGCCTCTAGTTAAGAGAGCCGCATCATATAACTGATTAGAACTATCGTAGACTTTATTCGTCTCGGTGTCCAGAAGACGTAAAACAGAAACGGGTAATGAACGATAGCATAGAGTGGCGTCCATGATTTAATAATATAATTGACAGTCACTTCAGTCTAGTATTGTTTCGTTTAAACGCACGTAATTTGCGTTTAAAATTACCATTTTAAATGACAGATTCTATCTGTCATCTCTAGCTATCCTGCGTGTTGTAAAGTAGTTCCGGCTTTCTTACGATTTTCTTCCGGCTTTGACCGCCAAAGAAATATGAGTCCGCACAAAAATGTAGTCTGGTTAGGCGCAGTTATCAAAATTGTACATCCTATAATCGCAATACAAACTTTTGAAGCAGACGACATGACGATTTTATCTTAACTTTCAGAGAATATATTCAGCACTTCATATGAATCAGCTGCATCATGCGAGACTGTATACCTAGATCATTGCGGCATCTGCTTAGACGTCTGCTCAGGTTTTACACTCTTTTCTAACAGTGCTGTCAATGGTCAGCTGCAGACCAGAATATTAATGGGTTTTCCGACATTCAAGGTCAAGTCTAGGTCAGTTACAACTAGGTGTATATCAGACTTTGCGAGAAAGGCTGTTCCTTTCAACCCTGGAATATGGTACAGATACCTATGCAAACAGTGCAGGTCCTGTGATATAATTCTAGGTGTCATATTAAGCATAATGGACGAGCCCAACTTCAGTGATGGAAGAGTACACTCCAGAAACTCAAGGCAGTGAATAAATCAAAGCACTGACAACATTCATGCCGATTGTCTCTAAATGCAGGCTGGTCATGTGCGAGGACTTGGACTGATCCGTTTAAACTTAACGGAAGTTTAGTAACTGATGCAAAAAATGTAGAACAAGATCAGCACCGTGTTCTGTTGCGTTTGATCTTAGTCTACATTTTTTGCCAGATCGAACATTTTTTCAAGTGCAGATTTTACAGATAACACTTACATGTAACCAAGACTGACAAACGACCCGGCTATGTTTGGGTTGATTGTTTGGCATTCGACCCGAAGTCACTAATAAAAAAAGCGATTCAGAGCTAACGTCTACGTGACTATCGCTGATTTCTCAGAATAACCTTTTTCTTGCAGAAAATAGCCGCAGTGAGATCAGGGTATTCCATAAGACTGAAGAGGGTCATCCTGGAATCATAGGTCGGTGAGCTTGGCAAACAGTGTAGACCAAGTTCGGACGCTGCAGAACGCGCTTGTTATCAAAATCTTCACTATTTGTTTGGAATTTCAGAGTTAAATAAAACAGTTTATTCTCAGCCCAGGACTTTTACCCCAACCTACATCCAACCAACACTTTCGGTGCTTTGATTTTGAAACCAAACGATTGCACGATTACAACACGCTTATGCACCATGCCCTTAAGCTAAAAAGGTTAAATCAATCAACCGTGACGTATGGTTTCCAGTCCGGCCACGTTCCTGTGTTTTGTATTGTTTGATTTGAGGTTTAACGTCCCCGTCAACACTGTATAGGTAATTTTGGAGACGTTGCTTCCAATTTTGTGGGGCTTTTACCCGAAACTGAGATGAAATGACTTCTCAAGCCCTGCCGCCGCCCAATCAAAACCAATAGGGTTTATATGCATGGACGGTCCTACTCGCACCTCTTTGCCTGGGCAGGCTTAGATCCTCTAAGCAGATTACCAGTACTCGGGTGCGGGTCGGTTTCAGCATCATGCAGCCCATCTATTTCTTTAAGCCCCGATCATGGCGGGGGCCAACGATCCTATGTTCCACCTTCACACCAGCACTGATAGAAACCACATGTTCAGGATCAAACTTTTGATGTGTGATGTAAGGTCGTGCCTAGAAAAGAAGAACTTGTATTTTGTTCTCAAAAAGCATCAAGTGAGAACGTATTGCAACAGTTTTCATTGAACCCTGGACAGTTAGAGTGATTGAGTGAGTGTTTGAGTTTTACGTCCCACCAACAGCTAAGGTCATACGGACACGATACTTCGGTTTAAAGACACATCCCGAAGTCTGGAGAAGTCCGGGATCGATCCTGCGATCCCTGGTTTTCAAGGCGAGTAGCATAACCACTACACCACGTAGGCTTCTAATGGACAGTTAGAAGCTGGTCGGAAAGCGGATGGCGTTGACTCTGATTTTGGGTGCCACATGTGTGTGATCTATTTGTCTGTTGGAGCGACATCTTACTATCAACAGAAGACGCTAGTGGACGTCGGCGTAGCGGAAGACCGACGTCAGTACGTCAAGATCGATTCATCCGACAGACGCATATGCGAAGCAGATTTCCAGCGGCATCTGCTACACTGTACCTGTAGATAAACAAAGGGTTTCAACTACCGACTAATAAGCACAGACACTGTTCTTCGCCCTTATGCGATGCACTTTTGAGAGCTAGACGTCCCTGTCGTGACCAAAATTAAGACGTCGACACAGTACGGAACACTTACGCTGGTGCATGAAATACGTACATGAAAATTGGCGTCTAAGCGACTCGCGTGATATGCGTTTCAGTGACACATCGCACTTCAGCGTGAATCACGCCGATTGTCGTTTCGGGATGTTTCGACACATAGGTGTAAGGTATGCCGAGGCGACGCGTGCGTAATAGAGCATGACATATCGGATGGAATAAGCGAAATGGTATGTCGAGCTATTGTAGCTAGCGACATTAAGAACATTCAAGATCATGGCTGACACGTTAACTGAACAGCGAGACGTTACATCAATCAAGTGCGTCGGCCTCACGTGGGTCCATTTATTTGTTTACGCTCAGAATCCGGGATATCTAATCCAGCAGGATTACGCGCGTGTTTATAGCGGTGTTCTTTCTCAAAAATCTTCAAGCCAATGGAATTCATGTACTGGACTGACCAGCCTTTCTCCTCCGATCTCTTTGTGAAAAATAGAGTATCTTTTGGGGGGAGGTATCCACAACCGACCAGACAAAAATGTTACTAATTGCCAGTAGTATTGTTAAAACTTGAATTTTAATGTTTGGTTTTGAAAACGTAAATAGTTTCTTTCCAAAATTTGAAACATCGAATGGCATTTCATGATACCACCGGTGTATAGACAACTGCAAACATATCATACAATGGCATTTGCAGAACTACCTTTCAAAATTTTAAGATCTTTTTAGAAAGGTTGTCTGTAAGTTTTCACAGTGTTTTGATTTTCTCGTGGAATCTGTCATTTCAGTGCCTTTGGCGCTTTGATTCCTGCTGCCATGAGATCTAGTTCTGCGTTTTCGACATTCCAGGAGCGAGAAAATATCAAAGTCCGGCATTCTGGAAATATTACCCTCATGATAAATGTTGTCATTAAATCCCAGTGGAAAAGGGGTCTGTAAAGATTTAATCCATTTCAGTTCAGCCTCGTGTCTTTTAATAATTTTGAATCTAGATGTAGAATTTGCATCGTAATAAAGTTTTTCCACTGGTTGTAAAACAATGTTATACCGTTTTTGGCCCCAGTGCTATACTTTGAACAACCATGGTAGAGGTCCACTAGATGAAGCTTCAAACCAAATATCAAAGACCTGGGCCTTCTGGTTTCAGACAAGAAGACTTTTAAAATGTTTTCCAAATATAAGCCTATGTAAAACCAGTGGGCCCTGGCGTTGGAGCATTTTTGGCCCCAGAGCTATAATTTGAACAATCTTGGTAGAGGTTCACTAGATGAAGCTTCATACCATATATCAAACACCTGGGCCTTCTGGTTTCAGAGAAGATGATTTTTTAAAAGTTTTCCCTATATAAGCCTATGTAAAACCAGTGGGCCCAGGCGCGGGGGCGTTTTTGGCCCCATGGTTATAATTTGAACAGTCTTGGTATAGGTCCATTAGATGAAGCTCCATTACAAATATCAAAGACCTGGGCCTTCTGGATTCAGAGAAGAAGATTGTTTTCCATATATAAGCCTATGTAAAACCAGTTGACCTTGGGGCAGGGTCGTATTTGGCCCCAGGGCTATAATTTTAACAATCTTGGTAGAAGTAAAACAAAGATCAGAAATCGATACAATTGACTTACTCCACCCACCAAAGACACCAAAGGGAAAGAAATACAAACATTAAGCGACCAGACCATAATGGAAACCTAAACAAAGGAAGGCCATAAGGAGTTACTTTCCCACAAAATGGCCATATGGCCATCCAAAATTAAAAGACCTAAGTGATACACACAGTAAGTAACAAACAACAACATAAATAAATCGCCACAGAAGAACCGCCTTTGAACGGTCAGTGGAAAAATTTCCACTGGGGGGCTTAAATCGATTTTACGTGGCCACAATCCTCGCCCTTACTTCCGTCGCGATTTAGACAAATAATTTGTTCAGTCCGCATGAAGGCCTCCTATGAGGTCCACTAGATGAGCCTTCATACCAAATATAAAAGATCTGGGCCTTCTGGTTTCAGAGAAGATTCCAAAAGGTTTCCCTATATAAGTCTATGTCAAATCAGTGGGACCCGGCGACGGGGCGTTTTTGGCCCCAGGGCTATAATTTGAACAATCTTGGTAGAGGTTCACTAGACGAGCCTTCATACCAAATTTTAAAGACCTGGGCCTTCTGGTTTCAGAGAAGAAGATTTTAAAATGTTTTCCCTATATAAGCCTATTTGAAACCAGTGGGCCCCGGCACCGGGGCGTTTTTGGCCCCAGGGCTATAATTTGAACAATCTTGGTAGGGGTTCACTAGAAGAAGCTTCATACCAAATCTCAAAGAGCTGGGCCTTCTCATTTCAGACAAGAAGATTTTTATATGTTTTCCCCATATATGCCTATATAAAACCAGTGGGCCCTGAAGCGGGGCCATTTTTGGCCCCAGGGCTGTAATTTGAACAATCTTGGTAGAGGTCTACTAGATGAAGCTTTATACCAAATATCAAAGACCATGGCTTTCTGGTTTCAGACAAGAAGAATTTTAAAAGCTTGCCCTATATAAGCCTATATAAAACCAGTGGGCCCTGGGGCGGGGCCATTTTTTACCCCAGGGCTATAATTTGAAGAGTAGAGGTCCCCTAGATGAAGCTTCATACCAAATATCAAAGACCTAGGCCCTCTGGTTTCAGACAAGAAGATTTTTAAAGGTTTTCCCTATGTAAGCCTATATAAAACCAGTGGGCCTGGGGCGGGGCCATTTTTGGCCCCAGGACTATAATTTGAACAATCTTGGTAGAGGTCCACTAGATGAAGCTTCATACCAAATATCAAAGACCTAAGCCCTCTGGTTTCAGAGAAGAATATTTTTAAAGTTGTTTCCCTTTTCGTTGCCATGGCAACCAGACTTCTGCATGGAATTGAATTCTTTGAACAACTTCGAGAGAGGACCACCTAAGGATCATTTCTGCCAAGTTTGGTCAGAATCTGTTCAGTGGTTTAGGAGATGTCGTTTGAAGAAATTGTGGACGGACGACGACGATGACTGACGGTGAGTGATCACAATAGCTCCTCCGGAGCCTTCGGCTCAGGTTGCGCTAAAAACAAGTATTCTTGGCCCCAGGGCTAGTATTTGAACAATCTTGGTTGAGGTCCACTAGATGAAGCTACATACCAAATATCGACCTGGGCCTTCGGGTTTCAGACAAGGAGATTTTTAAAAGGTTTTCCCATTATGGCCCCAGGGCTATGATTTGAAATATCATGGAGAGTTCCACTAGATGAAGCTACATACCAAATATCAAAGACCTGGGCCTTCTGGTTTCATTCAAGAAAATTTTTAAAGGGTTTTTCCTTATAAGTCTATGTAAAACAAGCCGGTCTGAGGGCGGAGCAATTTTTGGCCCAAGGGCTATAATATTAGCAATCTTAGTATAGGTCCACTAGATGAAGCTACACACCAAATATCAAAGACCTGGGCCTTCAGGTTTTAAACAAGAAGATCTTTTTAAAGATTTTCCCCTCATAATTCTATGTAAAACCAGTGGGCCCCGGGCGGGCCATTCTTGGCCCAGGGCTACAAATTGAATAATCTTGGTAGAGGTCCTCTAGGTGAAGCTACATACCAAATATCAAAGACCTGGGCCTTCTTGTTTCAGACAAGAAGATTTTTAAAGGTTTTTTCCACATAAGTCTATGCAAAACCAGTGGGCTATGGGCGCTGCCATTCTTGGCCCAAGGGCTATAATTTGAACAATCTTGGTAAAGGTCCACTAGATGAAGCTACACACCAAATATCAAAGACCTTGGTCTTGAGGTGTCAAAGAAGATTTTTTTTTAATTTCTGTTAAAAAGCTATTTTTAGCTCCTGCGACCTAGATGTGCAACAAACTGGAACCATTTGAACAACTATACACTTTAGTCATGTCAGAAAGTGTGTGATGCCTTCACCTTTCTACTTGACAATATTTATATTAGATTCGGTACTTAGTTATTTAGACAAATTGTTGGTATTCGGATGGGTGCGAATTGCGCACCTCTTGTGGCTGATCTGTTATGAAAGAGAATTCATGTTGTCGCTTTCCATTGATAACCAATCTGAATTTTTGAAGCTTTTAGTTCTACTTCTAGATATTTAGATGATTTATTAAATATTGACAATACTTACTTTGATGGTTTGATCAGTCAGATTTATCCCCTAGAGCTTCAGTTAAACAAGGCAAATTCCTCTGATACCGAGGCCCCCTTTTTGGATTTACATTTATCTATTGTAGATGGATTTGTTTCTTGCAAAATTTATGATAAACGTGATGATTTTGATTTCGAGATTGTAAATTTTTCATTTTTGGACGGTGATGTTCCTCGTAGACATCGTACGGGGTTTATATTTCGCAGTTAGTTCGATTTGCTACAGTGTCTAGTCATGTATCCGATTTCAACACTCGTAATAAATTAATAACAGCTAAACTTCTTAATCAGAGGTACCGGTATCAAAAACTACCTAAAGCCTTTTCTAAGTTTTATAGACGTCATTCTGATTTGGTTTCGAAATTCAATGTTGGACTTAAAACACTTCTGCAACATGGCCTATCTGAACCCGAATTCTATGGTGACTTAGTATATAAATTTAGAATAATACATGCTTATATTTTAGTACTTTAGTACCCAATTACGTAAAATCGTTTGTCGATATATAAAGATTTGGATGGCCATTTGGCCATTTTGTGGGAAAGTAACTGTCCTTATGGCCTTCCTTTGTTTAGGTTTCCATTATGGTCTGGTCGCTTCATGTTTGTGTTTCTTTCCTTTTGGTGTCTTTGATGGGTGGAGTAAGTTAATTGTATCGATTACTGATCTTTGTTTTACTTCTACTTTGAAAGGGGACCACCTAAGGATCATTCCGGTAGAGTTTGGTCAAAATCTGATCAGTGGTTTAGGAGGAGCTGTCGTTTGAAGAAATTGTGGACGGATGGCGACAACGGACGGTGAGTGATCAAAATAGCTCAGTCGGTGCCTTCGGTTCTCTTGATGGGGCTATTTTTGGCTCAAGGGATACAATCTGAACAATCTTGATTAAGATCTACCAGATGAAGCTACAGATCAAATATCAAAGACCTGGGCCTTCTGGTTTCTGTCAAGAAAATTTTTAAGGGTTTTCCCTCTGGATGGCCAATATTGTTCATCGAACTGGAATGATTTTAGCTATTTTGGTAGAGGGTCACCCAGGCAACATTCCTATGAAGTCGGAATCAAATTGGTTCAAGGGTTATAAAGGAGTTTGCATTTAAAGTAAATTTATGATGTTTTTCCATTTTTAGCTCATTGCAGCAGATCCATTTTCTGAGTAGCTATTTTGTTCCGCCCCCGCCCATCAAGGCTTGAAGAAATAGATGGGCTGCATGATGCTTCCACGCAGAGCTGAAGCCGTCCGCACACTAGTACTGGTACACCGCTTAGAGGATCTAAGCCTGTCCAGGAACCGCGGTGCGAGTCGGACCGTCCATGCTTATAAACCTATTGGTTTCATTGGGCGACAGGACTTGAGATGTCATTTTATCTCAATGTCGGGTAAAAGTCCCACAAAATTGGAAGCAACGTCTCCAAAATGACCTTTAGTGTTGACGGGGACGTTAAACCTCAAATCAAACAAACAAACAATTAAGTAGCTATTTTGTTAGGAGACAACTAAGCAACATTACCACGAAATTTGAATGAAATTGGCCCAAGGGTACAGGAGGAGTGGTCCTTTAAAGATTTTCCATCAGAGCAGAACAATTTAGCTATTTTGGTAGGGAGCCAGCAAGGCAACATTCCTGTGAAGTTTGAATCAAATTAACCCAAGAGTTTAGAAGGAGTTGGCATATAAAGCAAATTGTTGATTACACACAACGCACAACAGACATTGACTGATCCCAACAGCTCACCACGAGCACTGTGTACTCAGGTGAACTAATAAGTCTATGTAAAGAAGATTTTTAAAGGTGTTCTCTATATAAGCCTATGTAAACCAGTGGGCCCCGGGGCAGGGCCATTTTTGGTTCCAGGGCTACAATTTGAACAATCTTGGTAGAGGTCCACTAGATGGAGCTTCATACCAAATATCAACGATCTTGGCCTTCTGGTTTCGGACAAGAAGATTTTCAATGTTTTTTTTTTAGCTCACAGAGCCGAAGTTGTCTGTCGTTGTCGTCTGCATCGTCGTCTGGCGTCAACACTTTCAAACAACATCTCCTCTGAAGCCACTGGGCCGATTCAGCCCAAATTTCATCTGTAGCATCCTTGGACTGGGGGATTGAAAGTTTGTGTTTTTAATGAAAATCGGCTCATTAGTTTGGTTGCTATGGCAACTTAGAGTTTCCATAGACTTATAATGGGGAAAATAGAAAAATGGCATTTACTGCCAAACCTTTGCAGGTATTTTGACAAAAGTTTTATAGAGATTATTCCTTGAGTGAACTTCTTTTAGCCACATGCTTTTATGCCAACCTGGGGGTCTCCCCAGGTATGCCGGGGCCATGCCCCAGCCCTCCAGTGCATAAAAGGCCATATATCTCAGAAACCATTCAGATCCCCACCCTAAACCATATATATTCTTTTTTCTTATGACAAGACGCATTCAGTGACACCAACCTGGTGGTCCCCTGGGATGTGCCGGGTCCATGTCCCACCCCCTCCCATTTGTAAAAGGCCCAATATCTCAGAAACCGTTAAGGTCCCCGCCCCAAAACCATATATATTCTTGTTTCTTATGATAAGACGCATTCAGTGACATCAACATGGGGGTCCCCTGAGATGTACCCGGGCCATGCCCCCACCCCCTCCACTTTGTAGAAGACCCAATATCTCTTCCTTTTTTTTTCTTTTTTTTTTTCAGTTACCTGATAACCCTTTTATTCTCCCCGTCATTTGATATACAGTGGGTCGGGGAGGACCATCCCACTGTATACCTAACAAACTACATATTTTCAAATGAGCATGTAGCATAAAGATGTTTCGTCACAGCATAGATCCACAACAAAAGCGACATCGAAGGAGCAGTTTTCCGTATCTTTTAGTTCCATGATATGTTTTAACCATGCATATTTTAATATAATATAAACAGAGATTTGGTTTTTGAATTTACGGCCCTTTCAAGATTGTTTCATTCATATCTAGCGATCCTTAATGAGAGGTGGGTGAAAACCAGAGTACCCGAAGAAACCCTGTAAAACTGGGCATCTTGCATGTGCCCTTAGCCAGGCTCGAACCAATATCTCAGAAACAGTTGAGATCCCCAACCCTTAACCATATACATTCTCATTCCTTATAATAAGAAACATTCAGTGATACCAACCTAAGGGTCTCCTAGGGTGCACCGGGGCCATGCCCCACCCCCTGCACTTCATAAAAGGCGATATATCTCAGAAACCATCCAGATCCACACACCAAAACCATATATATTCTTGTTTCTTATGATAAGACGCATCCAGTGACACCAACCTGGGGGACCCCTTGGATGTGCCTGGTCCTTGCCCCACCCCCTCCACCCCATAAAAGGCCCAATATCTCAGAAACCGTTCTGATAAGACGCATTCAGTTATTTCAACCTAGGGGTCATTCCTTATAATAAGAAACATTCAGTAATACCAACCTAGGGGTCTCCCAGGGTGCACCGGGACCATGCCCCACCCCCTGCACTTCATAAAAGGCGATATATCTCAGAAACCATCCAGATCCACTACCCAAAGCCATATACATTCTTGTTTCTTATGACATTCAGTGACACCAACCTGTGGGTCCCCTGGGATGTGCCCAGGCCATGCCCCACCCCCTCCACTTCATAAAAGGCCCAATATGTCAGGAACCGTTTAGATCCCCACCCCATAACCATATATATTCTTTGGCCCCCGCCCACCGGGCTTGAAGAAATATATGGGCTGCATGATGCTTCCACGCAGAGCTGAATCCGACCCGCACACAAGTACTGGTAATCCGCTTAGAGGATCTAAGCCTGCCCAGGCAAAGGGGTGCTCACGAGTCGGACCGTCCATGCTTATAAACCATATTGGTTTCATTGGGCGCCAGGGCTTGAGAAGTCATTTCATCTCAATGTCGGGTAAAAGTCCCACAAAAATGGAAGCAACGTCTCCAAAATGACCTTTACAGTGTTGACGGGGACGTTAAACCTCAAACAAACAAACAAACAAACATATATATTCTTGTTCCTTATGATAAGAGACATTCAGTGATACCAACCTAGGGGTCTCCCAGGGTGCGCCGGGGCTATGCCCCACCCCTCCACTTCATGAAAGGTGATATATCTCAGAAACCATTCAGATCCCCACCCCAAAACCATGTATATTCTTGTTTCTTATGATAAGACGCATTCAGTGACACCAACCTGAGGGTCCCTTGGGATGTGCCCAGGCCATGCCCTACACTCCACTTCATAAAAGGCGATATATGACAGAAACCATTCAGATCCCCACCCTAAAGCCATATATATTCTTGTTCCTTATGATAAGACGCGTTCAGTGAGACCAACTTGGGTGCCCCCTGGGATGTGCCCGGGCCATGCCCCACGCCCTCCACTTTGTAAATGGCCCAATATCTCAGAAACTAGGGGTTTCCCAGGGTGCACTGGGGACATGCCCCAACCCTCCACTTCATAAAATGCCATATATCTCCGAAACTGTTCAGATCCCCACCCCTAATGCATGTATATCTTTGTTCCATTTGATAAGACTCATTCAGTCACACAACCTTGGGTGTATTTGTGCTAGGGCAATGTGTCGATGCCATGGCCCACCCCTCTACTTCATAAAAGGCCATATATCTCAGACACCATTAAGATCCCCACCTCATAAGTATATATAGTCTTGTTCCCTGTGATTAGACACATTCAGTCACACCATCTTGGCAGTCCACAGTGGCCATTCCTCTCCTCTTCACTTCATAAGAAGGCCTCCTTTCTCAGAAACAGTTCAGATTCCCACTCCTAAACAATATATTTTCTTGGTCCTAATGATTAGACACATTCAAGGACAACCCTCTTGGATTTCCTGGTGTCTGCCAGGGCCATGCTCCAACATATCCACAGCTTAAAAGGCCTTATATCTCTGGAACTGTACACATCCCCAGCCCTAAACCATATATATTCTTGTTCCTTATGATAAGACGCATTCAGTGATACCAACCTGGGCTCTGTTGGATCCGTGTCCCACCCCTCCACTTCATACAAGGCCTATTATTTCAGATACAGAGTCCACATGGAATAGGGGTTCGTTTGGGAGACTTTATAATCGATAATTTGAAAACAAGCATGGCTGCCAGTGGGCAGAGCCCACCTGAACTCTCGTGAGCAAAGTGGCCCATGGGCCTCTTGTTTTATTTTCCCATTTTTGTTGTCATGGCGACCAGAGGTCTGCATGGAATGAAATTCTTTGAACAGTGAGAGAATCCCAACGATCATTTCTGTCAAGTTTGGTCAAAATTTATTCAGTGGTTTTGGAGGGGATGTCATTTAAAGGAATTGTGGATGGACGGACAGCACGGATGGACGACGACGGACGGTAACCGATCACAATAGCTCCCTCGGAGCCTTCGCCTCAGGTGAGCTAAAAACGTGGGCCCTGGGGGCGGGGTCATTTTTTGGCCCCAGGGCTATTAGTTGAACAACCTTGGTAGAGGTTCACTGGATGCAGCGTCATACCAAATATCATAGACCTGGTTCTTACGGTTTCAGAGAAGAAAATTTAATAAGTTTTCAGTTAAAATATCTATTTTTGGCTCCCGAGACCTAGATGTGCAGCGAACCAGAATTATTTGAGCAATTTTGGAAGAGGACCAACTAAGGATCATTCCTGTGATGTTTGGTTAAAATCCAAACAGTGGTTTAGGAGTAGAAGTGGTTTGGAGAAAATGTTTCCGGATGCACTGACGACAGACAAATTGTGATCACAAAAGCTCACCTTGTCACTTTGTGACTGCTGAGCTAAAAATATTAAATTTCTAGGACGATGGTTTATTCATGCATCTAATTTATAATCAAACTATTACACAATCAGCATTGTTTATCTGAGGGGTGAAAACAGTGTATACCTACCTACCCACCCACCCACCCGCCCAACTACCTACCTACCTATATTGAGTCTGTCATACTTGGCCAATTACCTCAATTAAATTAACTATTAATAGATAATGCACAGTGATTAAATAATAAATTTCAAAGATTCTATTGCCTTCCTATCTTACCACAGACACGGTCAGTACATATTCCCTACTCTATACAATTATAGGAAGCCATTCACTTAGAGTAAATGAATCAAGCATAGCACTTAGAGTAACAAATGCATGTGTGATTTCAATATCAGTTTTGTATTTGATTGGACTCTTCATCCTTGTAGCAATATTTGTTATAATAATAACAAGGAAGCAGTCTGAGGGACAGCCAAATCCCCCGCCACACTTTAACCCTTTTAGTACCAAATGGAATCTTCCACCTTATATATGGCAGGAGTCCATTTCGAAATTTAGGGGGTTCAGGTTGTGTTTTGAAAATTTATGCGAGAAATGGCTTAACTTTTTGCAAGGGTAAAGGAGATATGGAACGAACACAAAATTCCAAGTTTCAAACTCGTGACCTTCAACTGTGACCTTGACCATGAGTCAGCATGGTTCATTTATGGGTTCTGCACATCAGCTCACTGCGACAAATAATTGGCCAAAGTTTAATGAAAATCTATCGAAGGGTTTAGGAGATATGGAGCGGACAACTAAGTGTTACGGACAGACAGATGGACGGACAGACGAAGGCCATTCCTATAATCCCCATTCCGCTTCGCGGCGGGGGATTAATAAATTACCTTAACATATCTTTTTAAGTCTCAATTTCAACATATATGGGAGTTCCCTTTTCAAGATTGCAGGGAACAGGAGAAACAAGAGGACCATGATGGTTCTATATCGCTCACCTGAGCTATGCATTATACATACTTAATATTGAAGTTTCACAAGGTAGACTGCTTTAAGACTTTGTTTAAAATTGATGTTCAAGAATTTTGCCCGGGGTTATAATTAGAGACCCACCAGATCTACCTCTGTACCAAATATCAAAGGCCTAGGTTTTCTGTAACAGACAAGAACAATTCTTTACTGATTCCCTATATTACCTATGTCTATTTAAAATAAGTGATGCCTTGAGTGGGGCAACTTTTGGTCCCAGGGTTGTAATTTGAACAATCTTGGCAGAGGTCCACTAGATAAAGGTGTATACCGAATATCAAAGACCTGGGCTTTCTGGTTTCAGACGAGAAGATTTTTTAAAGTTTTCTCTATATTAACTCTATATAAAATGCGGGGGCCCTGCCACAAGACCATTTTAGCCCAGGGCTATAATTTGTACACTATTGGCAAAGGTCCACTTGATTAAGGTGTGTACCAAAAATCAATGTTCTGGGCCCTCTGGTGACATACAAGAAGATTTTCAAAGGATTCACCTATACATGTCTATGTATTTTAACATGATATGATTTTAATCTACCAATTATAATATCTTCCAAACAAACCCCATACACAAATGGGCGCTCATGTGGACTGCATCTGAAATATAAGGTGTTCTATAAAGTAGAGAGGGTGGTGCATGGACTCAATGGAGCCCTAGTTGGTGTCACTAAATGCATCTTATCAAAAGGAACAGGGACAAATATGGTTTGGCGGCGGGGATATGTATGGTTCCGGAGATGTAAGGCCTTTTAAGCAGTGGAAAAATTTGGGCACGGTGGATCCCAGAAAAGCCCAAGATTGTTGTCACTGAATGTGTCTTTACATAAGGACCAAGAATATATTATATGGTTAAAGGGTGAGGATCTGTATGGTTTCTGAGATATGAGGCTCTTTTATGAAGTGGTGGGAGAGAAATGGCCCCTGCGGAGCCCCCAAGAGTGACTGAATGTGTCCAATAACAATGAACAAGAATATAAATTATATGTGATTATGGGGTGGGGATTTGAATGGATAAATGGCCTATTATGAAATGGAGTCTTATCATAAGGAACAAGAACATATAAGGTTAAGGGGTAGGGATCTGAACGGTTTCTGAGATATAAGGCTTTTAATGAAGTAAATGGATGGGGCACCCTGGGGGAATCCCATGCTGGTGTCACTGATAATGTCTTATCAGAATGAACAAGAATATATATGGTTTAGGGGTAGGGCTCTGAACAGTTTCTTAGATATATGGTCTTTTGTGAAGTTGAGGGGTGGAGCATGGCCCGGGCGCACTCTGGGTTGGTGTCACTGAATGTGTCTTATCGTAAGGAACAAGAATATATATGGTTTAGGGGTGGGGATCTGTAAGGTTTCCGGAATATTTGGCCTTTTATGAATTGTAGGGGGTTGGGCATGGCCCCTGCACATCACGGGGGACCCCACGTTGGTGTCATTGAATGCGACTTATCATAAGGAACAAAAATATATATGGTTTAGGGGTCGGGGATGTGCAAGGTTTCTGGGGTATTGGGCCTTTTATGAAGTGGAGGGGGTGGGGCATGGTCCCTGCACATACTAGGTGACCCCAGGTTGATTTCACTGAGTGCACCTTATCATAAGGAACAAGAAAATGTATGGTATAGGGGTGGGGATCTGAATGGTTTCTGAGATAAATGGCATTTTATGAATTGGAGGGTGAGGGGCATGTCCCTGGCACATCTGGGGGGACCCCCAGGTTGGTGTCACTTAATGAATCTTATCATAAGGAACAATACTATATATGGTTTAGGGGTGGGGATCTGTAAGGTTTCTGGAATATTTGGCTTTTATGAAGTGGAAGGGGTTGGGCATGGTCCCAGCACATCCCGGGTGACCCCAGGTTAGTGTCGCTGAATGCGACTTATCATAAGGAACGAGAATATATATGGTTTAGGGGTGGGTCTGAATGGTTTCTGAGATAAATGGCATTTTATGAAGTGGAGGGGGTGGGGCATGTCCCCGGCACATCCGGGGGAACCCCTGGTTGGTGTCACTTAATGTATCTTATCATAAGGAACCAGAATATATATGGTTTAGGGATGGGGATCTGTAAGGTTTCTGAGATACATGTTTAAGGTATTTTATGAAGTGGAGGGGCGGGGAATGACCCCGGCATAACCTACAGGACCGTCAGGTTGGTGTCACTTAATGCATTTTATCATAAGGAACAAGAATATATACGGTTTAGGGGTGGGGATCTTTAAGGTTTCCGAGATATAAGGCATAATATGAAGTGCAGGGGCGTGGCAATTGGCCCCGGCACAACCTACAGGACCCCCAGGTTGTCATAAAAGCATATGGATGAGAGAAGTTTACTCAAGGAACATTTCTATGAAAGTTTTGGCAAAATATCTGCAAAGGCTTGGTAGTTAATGCCATTGTTCAATTACAGCATACAATTTCTGAGGAGTAGATTTTTTAAAGTATTTTTTTTTTATTTTGGTTTCCATGGCAACCAATAAAAATGAGCAGTAGGCCTAAAATCATATGGCATATAGTAGATAGCCTAACGAACATTTCTATGAAATTGGTCAAAATATCTGCAGAGGCTTGGCAGTAAATGCTATTTTTCAATTCTCCCCATTATAAGTCTATGGAAACTATAAGTTGCCATAGCAACCAAACTAATGAGCCGATTTTCATAAACAAGAGGGCCATGATGGCCCTGGATCGTTCACCTGATCCATATTGTACAAATGAAATTGAAGATAATATATGGTAGGGTAGAGGGTTTGAGCAATTTTGGTTGACACAAGAAGGTTTTTATAATTTTAGCCATCTTGTTCATCCAAGCACAACGGGTCGAGCAATTTTAAAACAAGTCTGTGAAATGTAGACCCCCTAAACCCCACTCCATACTGAGAAAACTGGGGTTTATGGGGGTATACATTATTTTTCTTATTTCTACTCCAAGACATAGGTTGTGGGTACTCGTTAGAACGGCCTCAATGAGGCAGTTCTAACGAGCACCAACCTATGTTTTGAGCATTGATAAGAAAAATATCATGGATTTTCATCAGCAAAGTTGCCATTTTTGAGATATGAAAAATGCACTAAGACACAATGGTGTGTTATCATAATGAAATTAATTTCGAAATCCATCCACTGGTTAAGCAGGAGAAGTTATTTAAAAGTTTTTCTATTATGAACTCTAGCGGCCACCTTTTTCATCCCAGCAGAATTGTTTGAACAATTTTAATAAAGTGAGTCAACCCATGAAACATTCCTGTCAAATTTCGAGGACTGTTCAAATATGAATGCAAGTAGAACGTTTTCTCATGCACTAATGCGAAAATCACCTGGAAATAAATATCAAAGCGTAGAAAAACATTTTACCTATACATTGCTACCAAACCTGTTAAAATCCGTGCACTTTAGCCATGTATATCGTTCGATAAACACTGTCTACTCTTGTATACTAATACAAAACATGGTTGGAAGAAGGTCAGAGTACGCCGTTGAAATACGGTCCTATATTAAGAATCGTTGTATTCTTGGTATACGGTGCAAAGACGTTTTTGATGAAATATGTTCGGTTTAAGGGAATAATGAAATGTCTTTTCCGACAGTTTTTCGTTGGTGTAAGAAATTCAGCTGTGGGCTAGGTTCAACAGAAGATGCACCACATGATCGTCGGCCGAAAAGAGCAACATCTGCCAAGACGGTTGCTAGAGTGAAAGAAATAGTTGCTACCGATGCACGACACACCACAAGACAAATAGTTAGTATGGTTGGCATCTCATTAGGAGCAGCTCATACAATTCTGAAACGGGATTTGAAAATGAGAAAGATCTGTGCTAGATGGATTTCCCATCTGTTGACAGATGAGCAGAAAAAGACACGCGTTCAGTGCGCCGAGAAGTTGCTTAAAAAGTTTCCAAATTACAATGCACGGTCTTTCGCTAATGTCGTCACAGGTGACGAGACATGGGTTCACTTTTTTGAACCAAAACGAAAGATTCAGAACAAAATATTGGCAACAAAGTATTGCAAAAGACCATGCATTGCAAAGCGAACCATGAGCGTCAAGAAGGTAATGTTAGCCATATTCTTTTCAAATCAGGACCCTGCTATTCAGGTTGCTGTGCCTAAAGGCAAATCTGTAAATGCGAAGTTTTACAAGAATAAAGTTCTTCGAAAATTGAAGAAATATTTCAAAGAACGAAGACCCGCAACTGGTTTGGCCAATGTCAGATTGCTACATGACAATGCGTCATCGCACAAGGCGTTCATTGTGCAAGACTATCTGAAGCAGGAAAAGGTTGTTGAAGCCCCTCACCCCCCGTATTCCCCTGACCTTGCCCCGTGTGACTTTTTTTTTTTTGTTCCCGCGGCTGAAAAAATACCTTTATGGTCGAAAATTTGTACAGCGCAAACACCTCGGTTCTGCAATATTCCAGTGCCTTCATAGTATACCTCGAAAAGACTACCAAAATGCATTCAATGATTGGATCAGAAGACTGAAAGTTTGTACATCTGTTAAAGGGGAATGCTTTGAGGGGACATAATAATTTTTTCATCGAAATCTATCACGGAATCATTTTAATGTGCTTAGTTGCATTCATATTTGAACAATCCTCGTATATCGAAATCCATCCAATGGTTAAGGGCCAGAAGTCGTTTGAAGTTTTTTTCTATTTTTAGCCCTGGTGGCCATCTTGTTCATCCGAGCAGAGCAGTTTGAGCAATTTTGGTAGAGGGTCCATCAAGGATCATTCTTGTGCATTTTTTTTTCAAAATGCATCCAATAGTTAAGAAAGAGAAGACTTTTAAAGATTTTTCTATTTTTAGCTCTGGTGGCCATCTTGTTCATCACAGCGGGACATTTTGAGCAATTTTGGTTGAGGGTCACCCAAGGAACATTCCTGTAAAATTATTTTGAAACCCATCCACTGGTTAAGGAGAAGTCATTTAAAGGTTTTTCTATTTTTAGATCTGGTGGCCATCTTGTTTATCCGAGCATAATTAAAGGTTTGAGCAATTTTGGTAGAGGGTCACTCAAGGAACCTTCCTGTGAAATTATTTCAAACTCCGTGCACTGGTTAAGGAGGAGAAGCCGTTTAAAGGTTTTTTTAGCTCTGGCGGCCATCTTGTTAACCCGAGCGGAACGATTTGAGCAATTTTGGTAGAGGGTCACCAAACGAACATTCCAGTGAAATTGTTTTGAAATCCATCCACTGGTTAAGGAGAAGAAGTCGTTTAAAGGTTTTTCTATTTTTAGCTCTGGTGGCCATTTTGTTAACACCCAAGGAACATTTCTGTGAAATTATTTTAAAATCCATCCACTGGTTAAGGAGTAGAAGTCGTTTAAAGGTTTTTCTATTTTTAGCTCTGACGGCCATTTTGTTCATCTGAGCGGAACGGTTTGAGCATTTTTGGCAGAGAGTCACCCAAGGAACCTTCTTGTGAAATTATTTCATAATCCATGCAAGGAGGAGAAGTCGTTTAAAGTTTTTTTTTCTATTTTTAGCTCTGGCGGCCATCTTGTTCACCCGAGCGGAACAATTTGAGCAATTTTGCTAGAGGGTCAACCAAGGAACATTCCTGTGAAATTATTTTGAAATCCATTCACTGGTTAAGGAGAAGAAGTCGTTTAAAGTTTTTTTTCTATTTTTAGCTCTAGCGGCCATCTTGTTCAACCAAGCGGAACGGTTTGAGCACTTTTGGTAGAGAGTAACCCAAGGAACCTTCCTGTGAAATTATTTCAAAATCCATGCACTGGTTAAGGAGAAGTCGTTTAAAGGTTTTTCTATTTTTAGCTCTGGCGGCCATCTTGTTCACCCGAGTGGAACAATTTGAGCAATTTTGGTAGAGAGTCAACCAAGGAACATTCCTGTGAAATAATTTTGAAATCCATTCACTGGTTAAGGAGAAGAAGTCGTCAACCATAGTGCAGTTTATATTTTACTTTTGGTCCTTTGAGATCGGCGTGAATATTCTGAGAAATCAGAAATTAATTATTGGTTTAGACTCAAATTCTAGACAGGTTTTTAATTATTTGGACCCTATTTTGATTTATATCAGTCTTTGTATCGACTGCCTACTCGAAATTCGCAAAATTGCAGTATTTTTTCCTCTGGCTTTCTTTGCCGGATCATTCAAGGGTCACTGATGAGGCTTTATTAGCCGAAACTACGTAGTATGGCCCATCTTCTTTCTTATGAATGTTTTCATTGCTCTTAAAGGAACTCATTTTTGATTTTTATTTGCCTTCACTGCAGCTGGTGTTGTGCCGTGTGGCGGCCGTAAAACGTCTCCCCGTACATCAACCATAGTGCAGTTTATATTTTACTTTTGATCCTTTGAGATCGGCGTGAATATTCTGAGAAATCAGAAATTAATTATTGGTTTAGACTCATATTCTAGACAGGTTTTTAATTATTTGGACCCTATTTTGATTTATATCAGTCTTTTTATCGACTGCCTACTCGAAATTCGCAAAATTGCAGTATTTTTTCCTCTGGCTTTCTTTGCCGGATCATTCAAGGGTCA